>OX030953.1:4017039-5217039 GCA_943735915.1 Pherbina coryleti | reverse complement strand
TCGAATAACTTTGGAATTATAAGTAGCATAGCCTCGAAATTTGGTTATCAATTTCCACGAGTCTTTCCAGTTAGATATAGAGATAGAGATAGAGATAGAGGTAGAGATAGAGATAGAGATAGAGATAGAGATAGAGATAGAGATAGAGATAGAGATAGAGATAGAGATAGAGATAGAGATATAGATAGAGATATAGATAGAGATAGAGATAGAGATAGAGATAGAGAAAGAGATAGAGATAGAGATAGAGATAGAGATAGAGATAGAGATAGAGATAGAGATAGAGATAGAGATAGAGATAGAGATAGAGATAGAGATAGAGATAGAGATAGAGATAGAGATAGAGATAGAGATAGAGATAGAGATAGAGATAGAGATAGAGATAGAGATAGAGATAGAGATAGAGATAGAGATAGAGATAGAGATAGAGATAGAGATAGAGATAGAGATAGAGATAGAGATAGAGATAGAGATAGAGATAGAGATAGAGATAGAGATAGAGATAGAGATAGAGATAGAGATAGAGATAGAGATAGAGATAGAGATAGAGATAGAGATAGAGATAGAGATAGAGATAGAGATAGAGATAGAGATAGAGATAGAGATAGAGATAGAGATAGAGATAGAGATAGAGATAGAGATAGAGATAGAGATAGAGATAGAGATAGAGATAGAGATAGAGATTGAGATTGAAATTGAGGTTGAGGTTGAGGTTGAGATTCAGATAGAGATAGAAATTATTTCCGCTACGACAGCAACGCGTCGGGTACCAGCTAGTTCTTTATAAAAAAGTCTTAAAAGTAATGAAATGTAACTACCAGGTGTGCAAGTATGAAACCGCTGTTTTTTTTTCTTGAAATAAAAAAGTATCAAAACAGATATCATTCAAAGTATGTTCCATAGGAATTCATGGATTTATTCCATCTTTCTGGCAGTTACTGGAGCCATTGCCAGTAAAAGTTTGTATTTTTTGAAGCGAGCCATCGTCGAGCCATCTTCCGACATCTTCGTAGGAAGTATAGTGCCAAGTCTGGTGAGTAAGCCGCATCGGGCAACACTTCCCACTTGAGTGCTTCCAATGTGTCCTGAGCCGCTTTTGCCGTATGCGACGGAGCATTGTCATGCAGGAAAATTACTTTGTACTGCTTACTGTGATACTCGGGGCATTTTTCGACCAATAAATGGTTCAAATCGATCAGTTGTCGCTGGTTGCGCGTTTTATTAACCATTGAACCCGGTTTTAGGAGCTCATAATAGACCATACCTTTTTGGACCCACCAAACACAGAGCATCGTCTTCCTACCAAAGCGATTGGGTCTTGCAGTCGATGTGGATGGTGCGCCTGGATCTTTTTCACTTAGGGTTCTCAAAATAGATCCACTTTTTATCCCCTGTGACGAGGCGATGCAGGTATGACTTCCTCTTGTACCGTTCGAGCAAGATTTCGGATGTGGTTTTTCATTTCTCCATCTGCTTGTCATTCAATTCATGTGGTACCCAACTCCCGACCTTTTGAATTTTTCCCATCTGTCGTAAACAAAGGGAAATGGCTTGTCGAGTAACGCCTAGCTTCTCTGCGAGTTATTGTTGCGTTTGGGCATCGTCCTCAGCCAAGAATTCTTCCAAATTGGCATTTAAAACTTTTTTCCACGTTCTTCGTTTTGGACAACAAAATCACCTTTTTTGAACCGCCGAGACCATTCTCTGCAAGTTGTTTCAGAGAGAAAGCGTGACTTTCGTATGGAAGCAGGAGTGCTGAGACTCTTTATGGAAGTTTTTTTCGAATGGGAGCAAAAACGCAATGTTGTCTGCAAATCAACGTTTTCTGGCACAAAACTCGACATTTTTTACGATTTCAAAATGTATTTTATCAAATTACACTTTTATTGTTGCGCGGTTGTCAGTGTTGCCAGAGGCCAAGACAATCAGAAACAGCTGATAAAACAATAACCCAATAAACACAATTGAAGCTATAATCATTGATATGTAAACAGCGGTTTCATACTTGCACACCTGGTAAATGTGTGAACTTCGTTTTCTTGACTATTCGAAACTTCGAGATATTCAACATCAAAAGTAAATATGTATTCTGTGAGAAAATACTTCAAAATCTCAATTAGCTTCGAATATATTCAACACCAAACATAATATCCCAATACTACCCAAAAGTATAAAGATCCTTTCTCAATTCATTAAGAAAGCTTTTCGGAAGAGTTTTCTGTGATTTTTGCTTAAACCAAGGCAGAATTAAAAGTAGTTTTCAGAACAAAAGTTTGTGAAACACAGGTCGGGCCAAATGCAATCATTGTTTTTAAAAATGCAATAAAATTAACAAAATTAAATTTTTTCCATGTATTATGGCTTTATTCAGAAAACATTCCCATTAATTATGGAACACAGCGTCGTTCAAGTGGCTGCCTCGGCTGGCTTCGCAGTAGCGCATTCTGTCACTCCAATTTTCCAAGACCGTTTTTGATGGTTTTGGGCTATAGCTCACGGATTGCTTGTATGATATTGGCCCTATGTGCTTGAATCGTTTCCGTTTTGTTGGCGTAACATCGGTCCTTCACGGTTCCAGTCGAAGCGGCTAAATCGCAGCTCCGAGGCGGCCAATTGGCATCGCCAAGACGGCTGGTAACACAAATTCATGTCTCCAATTTCAGAAAAAGAATTCGGTTAACATGGCTCTGTAACGCCCACCGTTGACAGAAGCGTTGTTCCCAGCCTAATTTTCGAAGAAAAATGGTTCATTGATGCCACCATCGAAAAATCGATTTTTTTAAAATGGTCCCTTAGAACCTCAAATATGATGTCTCACAAGACTATGGCCGGGAAAATTTTCCAAATAGATATCTTTTTAAAGTATACAGCTGAGCACAAAAAAAATTACACTTGCGTCAACATATGACAGATCTTTTTCGATAACAGAAAAAACGCGTTTCTATATATTTTCATTTTACTTTTCACAAAAAGTTTTTAGAAATGGAAAAATTTTGACCCACAAAAAGTTGAATTTGAAATATAATTAGTTATATTTACAGGTAAGTATTTGAAGTTAAAAACCTGTATCAAACTTGGTTGTTTCTTATCGGGAACTGACAGTATATCACCAAAGCTTTAGTTTGCCCTAGTCAGGAAATTTATATGTTTTTGATTGAATAAGTTATTTTATGGAGTTATAAAAGTTTTTTAGGCTAGACCCATACAAAAAATGTTTTAACTAAACCGTCTGAGGGGAAATAACTAATGTTTTTTTCTGTTTGGAGTAATAGATATAAGAATCCTAGAACTAGAATTCTAGTAGGGTTCACAAATACTCGATAGTTTTTTGTATCTGGTTAACCGACTTTAAAGATATTCGAAAAAATTACAAACTCGATAGCCAAAACGAATTATCAAAAATAACACATGGTCCAATAAGTCCCGAGACTAAGTAATAAAAAAAAATTTTTTTGCAAATATTCTTTTTCATTCATCAACATAGGTTCCTTCAAGAGCAATACATTCATTCCACCGCTTTTCTAACTTTTCAATACCGGTTTTGTAGAACTATTTCTGCTTCACCTCAAAATACGCTTCAGTTTCAGCCATCACCTCGATTTATCGCGATTTCATTCTTCAAACACTCCAACAACACTATATAATAATCGATTTTGATTGTTTTTCCCTTTTCGAGATAGTCGATGAACTAAATTCCATGCGCATCCCAAAATACAGATGCCATAACCTTTCCAGCCGACTTTTGTGTTTTTGGTCGCTTTGGCCTGCTTTGATCGGTTGCTCTTCACTCAGCTGACGACCGTTTTGATTCGGGTGTGTATTGGTGGATCCATGTTTCATCCACTGTCACATACCGACGCAAAAATTCATGTTTATTCTTTGTAAACAGTGCCAAACAGCTCTCCGAATCATCGACACGTTGTTGTTTTTGGTCCGGTGTGAGAAAACGCGACATCCATTTGGAAAGCAGCTTTCTCATCGACAAATGTTCCTATAATATTGTTCCCACACTGCCTTTCGATATCTTCAGAGCCTCAGCTAGCTCGTGCATCTTCACTTTACGGTCGGCCAATACCATTTTGTGCACTTTTTTTATGTTTTGTGGAACAACTGCCTCATTTGGGCGTCCTGAACGTTCAGGATCATTTGTGTCTGTACGACCAAGTTTAAACTCAGCATACCATCGGCAAATGGTTGCTTTTGACGGAGCAGAGTCCGAATAACACTTTCGAAGCCATTGCTCTGCTTGGACGGTATTTTTTCCCATAATAAAACAGTGATAAATTAGTCTCGGCACTTATTGGACCATGTGTTATATTGAGAGAACATTTTCTAAAAGCAACATTAAAAAACTTGATTTTTGTTTTCACGCGGGTCTATGTTGGTCCGAATGGCAGCATTTTTTTACTGTTGGTGTGTAGGTAAGCATGCTTAAAAAGTATCTATACGCTTTCAGCCATATCGGTTGTTTACTTGTTTAAAATTGTGTTAATCGAAACAACACAGCATGAATAACTTCAAAACTCCCGTTACTTTTTGAACACACCTTGTATATTAACCCGCCCGTGTCAAACACGAACATTTTGTTTGTAATGTTAGCTTTTTGTATTGGCTGGGTTACTCAAAACGAATATTCCGTGGATTCAGAGTCAAAACCTTACTCATATTTGCGAAGAGTTTCACATCCGTCACCTTGGATTAGCCATGATGAGTGCGTGATAAGTGACGCCAAAAAACTCCGAGTAATGCACAATAGATTACAACGTGTCAAACTGGGTCAACAAACATCAGAATATAAAGTAATCTCAAGTGGTGTCGCCCAAGGCTCCATTCTTGGCCCTCTGCTTTTCTCCCTTTTCATAAATGATATTTTTAGTGTGTGTAAGCATGCATCAGTACATGCATATGCTGATGATGTCCAGCTTTACCTTTCTAAACGAACTGGACTTCTTGATGACCTATGCTCTAGATTAAATGGAGATCTCTTTAGGATCCATGAATGGACCAAGTATAATGGTCTGCAACTTAATGTTTCGAAATCGTATGTCCTGCCTATTTGTAAAAACAAAACATGTGTTGATTATGTCCCTGATCTGTTCATTGGGCAGAAAAAGCTAGTTGTTGTATCCAAAATAAACAATCTGGGTTTCTACAGTAACTCTTCTTTATCCTGTGTAGATCATGTTAACAGTGTAGTACAAAAAGTATACTATATTCTGCGTAATGTGAGAATGTCGTCTAGTGTAACTCCTGTCCGTGTTAAACGTAGGTTAGTCATACAACTTATTTTGCCAGTAATAACGTATTCAGATGTGGTTTATAGTAGGCTCGACTCATCCTCTCAAATGAAGTTGCAAATTGCGTTCAATTACGCTACACGTTATGTATATGGGCTACGGAAATTTGACCACCTTCCTACCTATAGAAACGCTTTACTTGGTTGTGACATAATTGCTTACCTTAAAGCAAGAAACTGCATTTTTCTGCACAAACTCATCCTTGAAAAAACACCTAACTACCTGTATGAAAAACTACAGTTTTGTGTATCCAGAAGAAGCCTTGTTCTCATAGTTCCTAGATATAGTTCGCTAACTTCGTCTAATTTATTTTTCATCAATGCCATTAGACTGTGGAATGCTCTACCTCGTAGGTTAAGAGGAATCTGTGGGAGAGGTGTTTTTACACAATCTATTTTATCCTTCTATTCTTCTCCTTAGTCTATATTTCTTCTTTTTTTCTTTATATTATATGAATTCCTTAACTTATTTAAGTTCAACTTTAATTAATCGTAATATTTTTTATTTTTTTTTTCTTTAAGTATTGTTGATGTAATAATCTTTATATTAGGAAATTGACTACATGTTTTCTACGTTTTTTCTCAATTAATTCAGTTCAATTTTATGTTTTTGTTTATGTTTTGTCAATTTCAATTAAGTTCAATTTTAATTAAGTTAATGATCGCATTTAATTTTTATTTTTAAGTGTTGTTGATGTAATAATATTTATCAGGAATTTGATCATATGTTTTTTAGTCGCACTTCAAAAGAACATAGTTCTTATTGTGCTATCAATTGTTAAATAAATAAATAAATAAAATAAATAAAATAAAATAAATAAATGCTTTTTGAGTCGATATACAACATGGTCGATGCAAATAAACCGAGTTTTTTCGTTCAAACACTACTAAGAGTTTTTTAATTTCCCCTAATTTTCAACTAAAGGGGCATCACTGGTGTGAAATTTTGATTAGCTCGAAGCAGGCTGTCTCTCGAGAGTCATGGTGCCCGTAGCATACCTTATAGTTCAATGACCATACCATATTTTTTGGTTTTTTTGATTTCAGGTACTGTGACGGTAGCTATCATTGCAGTGGTGGGGGACTTTTTGAGACTTGGGAGATTTCGCTCGAAATTTGAAACTTTTTTAAAAACTTCGCCATTTTGTTAAATTAAATTTTTTTTTCGATCGAGGGTCATGGTGCCCATACCATACCTTATTGTTCTATGCCCTTCTTTGGTTTCTTTGACTTCGGGCACTGTGAAGGTAGCTATAATTGCTGCGGTGGGGGGGACTTTTTTTGTTGGGCCTTGGGAGATTGCGAATAAGTTGATCCAAAAATTTCATCATAAATTAAATATAAGAAAATATAAGTTATCTCTTTCGATAAGATTTCATCCACTAGGCTGGAAGTGTCATAAATGTCATCAAAAGTGATAAAAGAAAATGTCTTCAGATGTTCCGTTTGATTTTGAAACAGCCTCATTTCGACGAGATATCTCGATATTGCTCGCAAGACGGTTAGTTAGTCAGCTAGCCCACTGTACGTGCCAGAGAACGCATTCGTTGACGTCGCTGCTGCTGCTGCCACTAATAGAAGTGACCAGGAGCTAACTTAATACAAAATTTCGAAACTTACGCGATATCATGTGAGTGAGTGAACGATCGGTTTATGAAAGCATTTTTGCTTGTTGTTGTTGTAGAATTTCATTGCTCCGACTGCTGGTGCTTTGGGCCAATTGTTCACGATGCGGAAATTTGTAGGCTGGTTTAACTTAGCCTCGACCGCAGCTGTCGCCGCTAGCGCCGCCGGCGAACCAGGCACGAAAACCGCCCAGTCGTAGTTGTACGAAGCAGCCGTCGTCGTCGTTGTCGCATTCGTTGTTGCTGTCGTTTTTCAACCGTTAATATTTCTGTGCCGTTGGCCCGCTCAAACGCAACGCGAATAAATTTTCGCAAAACGAATTTTTACGTTTTTCAAACGCTAAACAATACAATATTTTTGTATTCGTAGGATTGTATTTGGAAAAATCGAGAAATATTCTTGGAAACATTTGCAAATAAAAAGTTCAATTTTTTTTTGCCAGCCACAAAATAAGTACTTTCGCAGTGTTGCTAACGCGGTAAGTTTCAAAAAGGACGTTATGCTTACAATTTAAACTACAAAAAAATTCTGTTAATATAAATATGTGCATGTGTAAATATTTGTACATTAAAAAATTAATAATTCTACAAGAAAACCTATGAAATAAAAATTAAAGACAAAAAATTTAAAAATAAAATAAAAATAGATCTGAACAAAAAATATATCAGAACCAGTGCTTGGCACAAAGTGGAGCAAGTGTCAAAATAAACGCCATTTTAAAAATAAAACAAAAAAGTGATGTTTATAAAAAGCCACCATAGTGAAGTATTGTTAAAGGCAAAAAACAAAAAAAAAAAAAAAAATGCGTGCCAAATTCGACACACACACAAACTCATGTGGGAAATCAAGCTGCTTCAACGTTGTCCAACATTTATTTTTACTCAAAAGTTGATTTTTTTTGTTTTTTGGTTTTTTATAAAACCAATGAATGCACAACAATTGACTTAAAAAATATTGTCCAATACTAACACAAGCACACATGCTCAGCAATGCAGTTAAATACAGTGACAGTAACATCTAGATACTGCTTTTAGTCAGATAATGCCTAATTGTATGCAATAGATTGTTATGCAATCCGCCAAACCAAAATTCAACTGAATGGATACTGAAATTAACATGGATATGCATGGCAGGGTTATAGATAAGATACATATATAACGATATATAGAATTAGCCTAAAAATTAGCCTAAAATTCTGTGCCAGACATTCTTGATAAGACCGATAAGTTAGCCTGGTAGATATTTTATATTTTTAACGTTTACGTTTAATTTGGAAAAATGAAGTTCAATACAAGCTGATTTAAATATCCGCTTTCGCTAAATCGTTGTGCCTTTTATATCCAGAACTATTTTTAAAACACCATCAACAATACTGAACATACTTGGACTGAACTGAAATATTGCTACTAGACAGTTTTTCGAAAATCTTGTTTATAATGTCAATGGGCGCCATCCATGTCTTTTGGCGCCATCTTTTGGCAAAAAACCCAACTACTTGTGTGTGCCTGCAAGAGTTAAGAGCAAGTTTAGAAACTATCAGCTGCTGCTCATTATGCAAAATTCCATCAAACTGCAAGTCAGCTTGAACAAAGTGTATTTTGTGAAGCTTATCTCTTCATATATGACATTTCACATATACCTGTACATATATATATATATATACATTCAAAAATATATATACTTCATATTGGAAAGTAACTTAAGAATGTAATTTTATTTAGCTTTCTAAACTCTAATAAATGTATATGTATGTGGCTATAGCAGCATGTATAGCTGTATATAACATAAGCATGTAAATAACATAAACAACTATAAATAACATCACTGTTAATGGGTCTTCTAAACAAATGTTTAGCAGATTTAATTAAGATTTAATCTCGCCCAACTTCAGCTGCTATTGAAAATGTATGTAAGAGCATATGTTCGCAGAGGGGGGGGGGGGGGGGGGGGTGAGGGGAGGGGAAGGTTTCCAGAGCTCTTGCTAGATAGCGAACATACCATATTTTATTTATCGGGTAGTAAAAAAGTCCACGATTTAACGCTTTTTTTATTGAACAATAAAGCTATTAAACAGTTTGCATTGTTTAAAGCCATAAGGCTTTTTTTTAATGAACAATAAAACTATTAAACAATTAACATTGTTTAACCCCATAACCCGCAATGTTGTCCTAAGGCAATAATCGTTTTTCAAAGCGTTACCACAGATACAGTGTTGGAAAAATCAATAGGAACAAGCTCATAATTGAATGTTTTCAAGTAAGTATTTTTATTTCAAAATACTTATGATCAGATACAATTAGGGTATTCACAAGGTGTGCTATCATGTCATATTATCATAATGTTATACAATTTTACACTAGTTTAAAAATATGGTTGTTGCCTTCCATATAAAAAAGTACTAAAATATTACAACTCTAAAAGCTATGCTTATTGAGTGTCGTATTCAATAACGTGCAAAATATGCTTTTTGCACAAACCGGCTATTATTTTGTCTTTTTCGCTTTCTTTTGGCATTGTGATAACAAATATTTATTTAAATTTCTTTTGCATCAGCTGATTGAGAGTTGAAATAGCACAATAAGTTATGGGAGGTTGTTCACACTTGTTGTAAATTTTAATGTTTTCAATTTAAGACATTTGACTTTATGAGACCTTGTGAATACCCTAAATATTTTATAAAGTAAAAGAATCTGAACTTGTAATTCAATAAGAAAACAGCCCATGTATTAAAAGACTTCTTTAACACATTGCGTGCCAAGCGGTTTTGACGAAAATCGTCACCGGAGGCCAAGCAGGTTGCTTGAAATGTGTGTAAAAGTAGTATGTATTGAAGTTAGAGCCATCCCTGATCTATTTTGTTGGTTCTTCTAGATCTTATAACTGTTTTTGTAACGATTTTGTGTGACATGGCACTGTACGACTGAAATGAGATCGTAAAAGTCGCTGCCGGACGAAAACGTGCGACAGTTTTTTTGCGTTTATATTTATAGTGGCGATCGTGGCGCAGTGGGTAGAGTGCGGGACCCATACGCTAGAGAACCCTGGTTCAATTTCCATTTGACACAGAAAGTTTTTTCCATTGAATTAATTTTTCTGACGGTCGTCACCTCTCTGCAGACAATGGCAAACCTAGGAGAGTAAATAATGCCATGTAAAGCTTCTTGAGAACATGCACATTAAGCCGTTCGGAGTCGGCATAAAACTAATAGGTCCAGTTCTTGATCAATCGTGTACAAACATTTAATAACACGCACAGCATAATTTGATCTTAAGAAGTTCGGTCGAAGTCCTTTCAAGGGCTGAAATGGCCAGTTTATTTTTTATATTATTATTTCGTTCTAATTTTTATTTACTTATATTTTTATTAATTTGCTATTTTGTTAATATTTGTTTTTAATTAACTATTTCAATGTAATCCAAAATTGAAAGAAAGAGAAAATATTAGAAACTCTGGAAGCAGACTATGATAGTTTTTGCGATGATGATTCTATAGTTAATGAAAATTAGCTGCCAGATGATTCCGATAGTGATTCTGCTGATCTTGATAATGATCCTGAGAATAATGAAGGCTATTGGGATATGGACATTGATGATCACCCAACATCAGTTAGGATCAGTTAATTTCAATAAATAATGAAGATTAAAATGCACCTCAGAGACTTTCCAACATAAAACAATGTAAAATCATCATAGCGCTATGCAAATTGGATAAACATTTTTCGTAAATGTCAACTTACTCTAAAACCACTAAAAGTTTTATGTAGTATCGCACGAAAACGCAAGACAAGATGAAAATTTAACGTGGCACCTCAGGAAACATTAGGTGTCGCACATGTGGCACGTAATGCGTTAAAGAAAATTTATTCATTTTTGGTTTTCCAGCCTGGAAAAAATAATAGGGACAAATTTTATTTAATAATATGTAGCACAATTTTTTTTGTTGTATTACTTACAACAATTTAATGAATTAAATAGTTTAATATTTGGTTGATGCTCCATTTATTTTGAGCACCTCCTCGCATCTAAGAGGCATAGACTTCACTAAGTTGGCGCTAGTTTGCACAGGTATTGAATACCACGCCCACAAATCGTCATTATTTTTACACTTATAGGCTCCAATTGAAGTTTTTAGGACTCCCCATAGTTACTCTATGGAGTTGAGGTCCAGCGACTGGTATGCCCAAGCCATACACTTCATTTTGTTGCGCTTGATCCATGTCCTTACCAATTTAACTGTATTCTTAGGGTCGTTATCATGCATAAAGTTCCGCTTTAAAGACATTTCCTCTTTTGCATACGGCAACATTGCTGTATCTAATATTTCAAGATAGTCCACGGCACACATTTTGCCTTTTGCTCAATGAATTGGTCCTACCCCAGCTACCGAAAAGCAACTCCACCGTGTCCGTGTTATAACGCTCTTTGGGTTCGAATTCTGCATTCCTCGGCTGTTTTCCATTCGAACCAAACAAATTTATCTTGGTTCTTTATGTTATTTTTGCTTAAGTACGGTACTTTCCTGGCACTTCTTCCATGCAATCCTGTTTCGCGAAGTCTATTTCTAATTGTGCAGATTGTAACTGTTGCTTTAAGTGCCTGCTTAAGGTCATTCGACGAAAGAAATGGATTTTTTCCAATAACGTACCAGGAACTTGTCAAACCATTTCGAACTTTTCCGTTTTCTTCCTCTGTTCTCTCTTTTCGAAGTCGAATTAATAGCATTCCAAACCATGTTTTTGGAGCACTCCATAATTTGCGCTATTTCTCTTACCGTTTTTCCAGTTTTTCTCAATTTTTTAATAGCTTTCTTTTCAACTTGCACGACCTATTTTGAACAACTACCGATTGAAAAGGATTATCGTAGTCCTTTAAAATTACAACTTACCAATTCTTTCCGTTAAGAATTTATCACTTTTCAGCTTTAGGAACACAAAATTTCATTTTATTGTAGAAAAATGTTTATTCAATCATTGAGGACTTTAATGAGTGTTTCTATTATTTTTCACAACACTGTAAATACAAATTTTTAAGTGTTTTAAAATGTCCAGTATTTTTGAAAATGTTTTTTGGCAAATCATTCATCATATGAACTATCTTCCATTTTGTTAGACGAACATTCAGACTTTTTGGAGTTTACTCCTTTAGAATCGAATTTCATATAATGCCCTCGGTACTAAAAAAAAGATGGGAAGTGAAATCGAGCGTTAACAAAACGAGCAGGTGGAATATTAACAAAAAGCTATGGTTGAATATTTTTATTTTCTAAGGCACCGCCAAAGGTTTTTGAATTTGCTTAAATGAGTAGTTGAGGTGAATAACTGTGGTGTAATTCACCTGTGCGAGGTTTTTGTTGAGCAAAAAAGAAATTTTTCAATGATGGTAGTAGGATAGAAAATACACTGTCTCAAACAATTGCCCGTACACAGGAAGTCTTATTAACAGTAATTTGACTGTGTGAAGAAAAACATTCAATCGAATAAAACGAAAAAAGTTTTATTTGAAAGATTCAAATTTACTTTTGTGTATAAAGATGTGCCATTCGTAACGTGCACTTTAAAAAGAAAATTCCAGGGAAAAAGTTAATCGTTTCATTGTATAACGAGGAGAAAACTTTGGGAGAGATATCGAAAACCATCTCCCGACCTCGTACTTCATTTCAATATGTGATTGAAAACTTTAAACAACCCGAAATGTACGAGACTTCACCAGGAAAAGGACGTAAAAGAATCTTCGACAAACATTTGTAACGGAAGATTGAGTCCAAAGACCATTCGAAATTTCTTGCATTCAGTTCAGCATAAAGAGTGTTTGCCTCGAAAGAAGCCTTATATATCTAGGAATAATATGAAACTTCGTTTGGAATATGCCAAGAAATATGTTGGAAAGTCCGACGATTTCTGGAAAGCGGATATTTTTACGGACGAAAGCAAAAACAATATTTTTGGAACCGATGGCAGGCGAAAAGTAAATACTGCTCTCCAGTTTAAAAATTTTAAAGCTGTAGTCCAACACGGAGGCAGATCTGTAATGGTTTGCGGTGCGATGTCAGCGTGGGGAATTTGGTTTTTGTGGAAACTACAATGGAAAAGACATTGTTTTTAAACATTTCAAGACAAAATCTTTAAATGAACGCAACGAACTTGGGTCTAGGAAACGATTTTCGGTTTGTACAGGACAAAGACCCAAAGCACACATCCCCACTTATGAGGGAATGGTTGCTTTACAATGCAAAGGAAGTGATTCCCCACCATCCTCAAAGCCCTGATCTTAACCCCTTATAACATCTATGGGGTATATCCGAACAAAAATACGGCAACGCACCATAATTAGCAAACAAATGCTCAAAGGTCATCATGGATGATTGGAGGAAAATTGGATCTGATGTCACAAGTAAATTACCCTTATCAATTCTACAACGTTTGAAGGAGTTTATTTTGGCAAAAGGGTTTCATCTTCGTTATTGAAAAACATACTTAATTAGATTTATTTTAGGTTTTTTGTAATGTACGGAGAATTTTTTGGGGTTTGTTTTTGAGGTGTAAGAAAATTTAAAATTTCTGAAATACAAGTATTGCAAACAAATTCAATCCTATTTTTCAATTATGACGACAACATATAGAGATTCCTAAAAAAAATATTTCCAGTTATTCGATTGAATGTTTTACATAAAACAGCTACGTTTCTATTAAAATCCCATATGTACGGATAATAATGTCGGCACATTTTTAAACGCATTATCCCAGTCGGGAATAACCCATAAAGCAGTGCGTCATTAGAAATTATAGCATTGAATAAAAGCGATATCTCAGAAAGCTTTCATTTAATTTTAAAAAGATTCATTATTTACCAGCTGATATACAAGGTGTTACGCGGAAAAGAAATGTCAAATTTTGATTTTTAGTCCTCGTTTTAATATTTTTAGAAATCCAAATAATGAAAAATAAGTTGCTTATGATTAAACAGATCTCATAATTTTCGGTTTATTGTTGTCCAAAATCTTTCACAAATTTGCGTAACTTCTTTTGTTAGGTAGGGTGGACTGGGTACGGTTGAAACATTTAGCGTTTATCGTCCATTGCATCGGAATTAGTTAAGCGAGCGATGACGGACATATATTAAATAAAAGGTCATAGTGATTAAATAAAAGACACATAGTGTTATTTGAGATCACTATGTAATTTGTTTCAACCGTCCCCATGCCTGTGGTCAATTGAAACACATGCAAATTATGCAAAAACTAATAAATTAACATGTTTTATCGTCTAGTAATATTTTACGACTCGTAATAGCCCAGTTGAACATCACAAATATTTCCCCATTAATATTCAAGTCTTTCACGATACTTATAATCTTACATTAGTTTTAATCAGCCTTCAAAGGCTTATATTAACTAAATATAACTTAAATTATATAATAATCAGATATTAGTGACGATTATTTTTTTGTGGTGTTTGGGTACTACTTGTTTTTTTTATTTTTCAAAATTCAACAGAATTAATTATAAACTCGATTTTTTTCAACTGTTTCAACTGTCCCCAACCACCAACCAGGTATAAAACGGTTCACAGTAAGAATGATAATAAATTTAAAAAAAAAACTAATCTTACATCCATATTCTGCAAACTTTAATTAAAAAGATATAAATCTATTTAATTTAAATAAAACTATAATAATCGCAAAAATTTACGAACGAAAAAAACTTACTTTTCTGTTAAAAAACACAATGGAGCCTCCTTTAACCTTAGACCCGTTTACATGTTTTGAAACTTAATCCCGTTTATGTGGGTCATATTGACCCGTAGTGTATTTTGTATGGACATTTTCTATTTTTCAATGAGAAAAAATTAAAATGTGCTGTTATTTCATGAAATATTAATTTTAATATTTGTTTTTCTTTTTAATATATGTTTGCACAAAACTTTTGCAATTTACATTAGATTTATAACCGATTGATAAATCCGATTCGATTGAGCTGCATTTGATGTGCTACACTAAGGGCCAGTTTTTCAGTGCGAGTTTAAACTCTAGTCAAGTTAAACCGAGGTTAACTCACCAAAATTGGACGTTTAAACTCGGTTTAGGAAAAAAAGAAAGACATAATATGATAATTTCAGTCAATTTAACTTCAACGAATGCTAAAATATCTAGTTCAACCGAGTTTAAACGTCCAATTTTGGTGAGTTAACCTCGGTTTAACTTGACTAGAGTGAAAAGCTGGCCCTAAGGGAGAAAATATTAAATTTATCCAAAAACTTTTGTAATTTATCCAAAAAGCGAGTCATTTTTGCACCAATAACGCATTTACTACGTAAATATTTAAAATTTATTTAAGTACTTTTTTAATTTAATAAAATATTAAAATATTTAAAATAAAATTAATGAAAAATATATTAAAATTATGCACGAATATATTTAAATATCTTTCAAATATTTACTATTTGAAAATAAAACTATCGCATTTACAGAAAATTTATATAAAAATATTGAATTTTAAAAACAACATATTTAAGTTGAAGAGGAGGAAGAAAAGAGGAAGAAAAGAGGAAGAAAAGAGGAAGAAAAGAAGTAGAAAAAGTTAGAGAAAGTATGAAGCAAATATGCAGGCATGATACAATTATACAGGTAGGTTTGACAACAGGCTATTTTCTCACGAGATCGTTCATGGATTGCCAAAATCAAATGAATATGTTTGTTTTTGTTTGCTTTGTTTTGTATGATTTTTTGACAATTCATGTTCGATTGAAAACTGTCACACCTACCTGCTTAATTATACCATGATATTCAGGTAAGTGACAACCGTTGCAAGATATTTTTGAAAAAATATCGAGTTGTCACTTCACCCTACATAAATTCACCATCGCACCATACCAAACATCCAGGCTATATTACCCTTGCAACATGAACTAAATGAGAACTATAAGAAACCTGCAACTGCAAGAAATAAACTGCAGGAACAGAGTGCGATGCTGCTGCTGCTTGTCGGAATATATGTGTGTACGTATGCGATGCTGTTTGCTTGTTTGGAATATGTGTGTACGTGTGTGGTATAAATAAAATTCAAATACGGGAAAAAAACAAGTTGTAAGGAAAACATTTGATTTATCCACGTAAATATTTAAATAAAATTTATACTGAGGCGTGGATAATGCTAATATGCGTTATTTCCCTTATGCCGTGGTTATGCTTACCAAACATGATTGCCGAACATTTTTTGTTGTTATTGTTTCACTTATAATCTGAGAAATTAACTTTTTCTCAAATTCATTCTCTCGCATAATTATACGTGAAACAATAACAACAAAAAATGTTCGGCAATCATGTTTGGTAAGCATAACCACGGCATTAGTGTAGGCATTGATGGATCTGCCCCATCATTATCATCGTTATCTTCCAATAGGTCACCCGACAGAAATATGCTCGCCGAGCTAGTTTTGACATTTCATTCATTTCCTTGCCTTTTCTCCTACACTTTATACCAACAAGGGTTTCCTACAACCATTTCCTCATACTATTATAGTACAATAGTAGCACTTTTCTTCACAAAATGTATTTTTTAGCTACTTAAACGCCCAAATCTTTAATTTCACCACCCAGCAACACTGTTGCACGGTGCTCGCTGCCATGTGCACCGAGCAAAATATGTTCATTTTTGTAAGATATGTCTACAAAGTGTTCATCCTCTCACACTCTCACTGATTTTTGACATTTTTGCATTGGAAAAAACAACAACATTATTTGCACGCCGAGCAAACGAACACCGTGTAACATGGGCCTAAGTGTACGTAAGCATGAAAAGTACATACGCCAACGACAGAATAATGCTGTATCTTACTTCCAATGCACTCACAGTTGCAAAAATTTAGAAAGGATTGGACAACAGTAAAAAGTAGTGAAAAAAGTACTACAAAAACTGATCCTTCATACAAATCTTATGGTAGAAAATGTCGGGTCATTTTGACCCAGATAAACGTGTAGTGCACATGTCAGTTTTTTATCCCTGCAATGCACATATGTAAGATATGTACAATTTTTTCATTCTGGTTACAAAGATAAAAGATCAACAAATAAAATGGTAATTTTTTTAAATTTTTGATTTTTAATGTTTTTTTTTGCAAATGAAAAGTGCCTCGGGTCAATATGACCCGATAAACGGGTTTAAGGTTAAACAGCCACAGTGCGCGAAGAGCGAAGCAACATAAAAATTCGTGTTTCAACTTGACGCCCGCTTCGTTCTCGCTTTGTGCCCCTTAACCTCATCTCGCACGGTAGCAAGATATTGGCTTTGTTTCATCCGTCCACCGTTTCAACCGACCCCAGTCTACCCTATTACTAAAGTTAACAAATGAAAAAAAATTTTTTTTTCCAGTAAGAGGGCATCCATTAATGACTTGAGGTGATTTTAGCGATTTGTTGACTCCTCATCCCCCCTAGTGAGATATCGGGAGATTTGGCTAGACCCCCTCCTGTAAATCTCACGTGAGATTGTTCAAAATGCGTGTATTTTTAGTGTAAATATGTGAATCTATGCTTCATGTATTAGATTTATTAAAACAAAACGCAATTTATTTAGTTATTTTTATTTAGGACTAGTTGGGACTAGTATTTAAGACAACTGAGATCGTAGTGTAAAATCACAATGAAAAAATCGAGCAATAAAATTAAATGCTCGAAGTTCTTAAATGAGAACTTCCAAAATTGGTGAAAGAATATTCATTCTGATTCAGTCCATGGGGACTAGTCCATGTGCGGTCTCAAGATTGACTTCTGGAACCAACATGTCCATGTGATTTTCAGTAAAATCATCTGCTCCTTCAATCTAGCTCTGAATTAGACACTCTAAACCGTTATCACTAGCACACAGAAACTCAGTAGCTCAACGTGTGATAATCCGTGAAGTTCGCACTTTGCGCTCTAGTGCAGTTGGTGCACGGTGGACTGCGCGCCGATGCTCTACAGCTCTTGTGAAGGATGAAAAGTGAATGACGCATGTACTGCAGCATCTCTTTTCTAGATCACCACGTACACTGGGACAATAGAGGTCATAGGGCAAGTCCATGAAGGCAAGCAAAGGTTGAATCGGTAAACAGTGGCGAATTAAAAAAGGAGTAAATAACTTTCTACACTGTTTCTTGCGGATAAAAGGTTACGTAATCTTTGCGAGAAACCCCCTCCCCCCACATGAGAGTGAGTGAGATTCGGCTTAACCCCCGCCCCCCCTAAACGCATCACGTAATTAATGGATGCCCCCTAAACTGCATGGAAACATGCCAAAAATCTCTTTCGGTTGCAAAAATTACGGTTTCAAAAATTAAAATTATGAAATTTTTATTCATTTAGAAGATAACGATTTTTGATTATCCACAAAAAAATCAAGTTTTTGCCGTGAAGTGTATGGAAATATGCAAAAACTAAACTTTCCACCCCATAAGAAGTGATGAGGAGAAATCTCAAAATTTATTACGATTTCTCATGTCGTAAAAGGTCCGTGCTTCCTCTACTGGTTGAAACTAAGACCTGGAGTTTAACTATTTTATTCTAAATGAATAAAAACAACTCTTGAAATAAATTGTTTTTTTTTTAAAATCAAAAATGGGGTTGGGTCTTGTTTTTTGATGACAGAAACAGTTTTTGAAATTTTTCGTAAAACTGAAACCACTTTTGCTATTAAACGGTGTGTCATGTTAAAGTTAGTCGAAAATGCAATTTTGAGTTTTTATTATTTTAACAACAAAAACAGCTTTTCTGCCATTTTTTGAGTAGGCCGAACACAATGTGCGCGACAAGCGGCGAGCAGCACGTCTCGAATCTGGCGTTGTAGAAAAATGAGCGACTTGATTATTACAAACGCGACAGCAGCAAGCATAGTACTCAAAAAATAATGGCTGCTTTCAGCCGACTCAACAGTTGCCGTTTAGAATAACAACACAGTCAGAGCTGAAAAAGAAATCCATTCAATTTGATTTTATTTTCAAAAAAGTGAATGAGTAAATAACGAAATAAGAATCCATTCGATGAATGCAAAACTCATTCATAAATAAAAAGGTTATTTCACATTCAAATTTAAAAAATTTATTAATAATTCGTTTTATTTATATCTTTTAAAGAATAAAAAAATCAATAAAATATAAGAAATTAGTAATGAATGAACAAATGAATAATGAATACAAAATGAATAATGATTAAAATATCTTATTCTATTAAACGAGCAATATTTATATATTTGTTTGTAATTGAGTTCTCGAAAACCGCTCTAACGATTTGGATGAAATTTACAATATAGATGAAGAGCTGGCTGAAAAATTGATCCAGCTAGGTTTCATCTCTTGGAAAATTCTTTTTTCCGAGTTTTCGCGCATTTAAGAAATATCTTTATTTTCCTGCTGAATATGTTCTGTTAATTTTCTTAGGCAACTTATGGCGTTATTAGTAAGAGCGTAGGATTGTCAACCTGGAGGTCGTGGGTTCAACTCCGTATGTGAAACTTCCCTGTTGACATTTTAAAACGTTTTTATTAACTTCACTTCATTTGTCTGTCCCGCACAAATCTTGGAATCCATTTTTAACCAACTTCCCAATGAGCTAGAATTTTGAAACTTAAAATGTAGCTCAGAACTGGATGACAACACAATATTATCTAATTTGTTTGTCTGTGTGTTTATTTGTTTGGCCAAAATGAGAAATTATTTGATACAAACAACATTCATACATATTCAAATTTCAAAAATTCACAACTGAAGTGAATTTATTACATCATTTAGAATATATTTCCCTGTGAGTTCTATAGATCAAAGCGTAAAGCGATCGCTCTATTAAAAGCTAGGTAGTGAGTTCGAGCCTCAGTCATGTGAATGAAATTTTTGTTTTGTTTTTATGAAACAAATTCAAATTTTTTAAAATGCACCATTGAGGGTGAGAAAAAAAAAAAATTATAAAAAAGTAGTAGAAATAATTTTTTTTTTAGTTATTTTTAAAAAGTAGTTTAATTTATTGCTATTTAGAATATCTTTCAGTGTAAGTTCTGTAGCTGAGAGCGTAAAGCGATCGCCTTATTGTACGCTAGGTAGTGAGTTCGAGCCTCAACAATGTGAATGAATGTTTGTTTTTTTTTTATGAAACAAATTGAAATTTTTTAAAGTTCACCACTGAGGGTAAAAAAAATGGACAAAGACTAAAAACCAGAAAATATTTACTTAAGTTAAAAAACAATTTTTAATAAACCTTCTGCTAGAGTCGGGCTTTTTGTTCTCATAAAAACGTGGGGCGCATGCTATAGAGATTAGTAAGGAGTGTTACTAACAATTCTAATACGTTAGTAAACAAATGATTTCTTGACTCAAGTCCCTTGACTGCCAGGATAAAAGACCTTGCATGAAGGCAGATTCAAGTTTACAGACATCTATCGCGTTCAATCCAGTAAGACTTGGGTTTCAGAATTCTTCAATTTTAATGTTATTGAAGTAATCAAGGCTGACGAGTTTTTTTGTTAAAAATTATCCTATCTATGTATATCTTTGATGAATTATTGAGAAATTATTTGTTACCAATTAAAAATTTTAATATGTTAGTGGACAAATGCTTTCTTAACCAAGGTTTTCTTAACTGCTTAATACTCCCTATAGAAACTGCGCCCCTAGCAGAAACTATTTTATACTTTTTAGTTAGATTTAAAAACGTGGTATATTAAATTTTTTTTACTTAAATAATTATTTTTTTAATATTTGTCTGATTTCAATTTATATTTTAAACATAGACAAACATTCTAAATAAAGAATTATAAATTTGTTTTTAGCAAGAAGTCTTTTTAATTCGAGCAACACCGCAGTCAATCACACTGCATATATTTTTTTGCGTCATTTTGAAAAAAGAATTTGAAAAATTACTCTATTTTTAACCTTACAAACGTTGTAAGATATCGAAATTTTCATTTTAATGGCTGATTATAGGTAATCTTCGAGTTTTTGCTGTTAGTAATATAATGCAAAAAGTTTTAGCTCGATTTAACTCGTAGTTTTTCTTTAATCTTCGCCACCGCTTTAAAAAAACTGCTTTGAGAAAATCTTTCTATAAACGAAAATATCGAATTGAAATTTTACACACGTATTCTACACACAGTAACATTGTTATGAAAAAACATGTTTTTGTTTAAATGAAATAGGCCCCTTAGAAGTAAGTTTCACCACACAGTGAAGCTTCTAACTGTTTCCAAACAGCTCAAATAGCTGACAAGCAGCAACAACATCGCACTCTGTTCCTGCAGTTCATCAATGAAGTTTTAAGAATTAAGATTCTTGCTTGTCGCTGAATACTCCCGGTTTTTTATAGTTCTCGTTTAGTTTTTGTAATGAAAATTATAAAGCTTGGACTGGGTTATACTGTCCCAAACCATCCCTTAAAGGGACACCTAACCTTAATCACAACCCCAAAGCGAGAAAAGGAATTCTGCATGCCATTAGATGACATGCTTCCTAAAAGCCGCTTTAACAAAAACTTCATCGTAGTTATCCCCCCCAGATCCAATTGGGAACACGAGAAACTAAGCCTGTCCGAAAACGACCTTGTGTGGTACACAGATGGCTCCAAAATGGAGAAAGGCACGGGAGCAGGGGTCTTTGGAGAACACTCCAATGAGAGCCACTTCTTCAGTGCAGGTCTATTTACCACAATTTTTCAAGCGGAAATCCTTGCCATTAACAGATGTGTCAGACTGAACTGTCTGAACAATGTTAGGGGCAAATCAATTTTCGTCTTCTCTGATAGTCAAGCTGCCCTTAAAGCTCTGACATCACGCATTATAAAATCCAAGCTAGTGCTGGAGACTGTCGACGTCCTCAACGACCTGGCTGCGCAAAACAACAAAGTTACTCTACAGTGAATTCCTGCCCACTGTGGTTTTGACGGGAATGAAAGAGCAGACTCCCTAGCCAAACAGGGAGCAGCATCACCACTCATAGGACCGGAACCGTTCTGAGGGGTTTGTAAGAATCTGTTTAAGCAACACGTCAAAAAAACCTCATACCGCGAATCTCAAGACATCTGGAAGAACTGCTTAGGACAGATGTGCACTAAGCAAATATTTCCAGAACTTTCTCCCAAGAAATCGAAATTTCTTATGAACTGAGGGAAGAAAGACTTAAAGATAATGACCGGAATTATAACTGGACACTGCAAACTAAAGAAACACCTACAAAAAATGAATCTCGCTACTGATTCATTAGGTAGATTATGCCTTGAGGATGAAGAAACCTCCAGACATATTCTCACTGAATGTCCAGCTCTTCTCCATATAAGAAAGAGAATCCTCAATAGAAAAATAGTCTCTCAAGGACACCTTGCGATCCTCAACCTCGAAAATATATTATGTTTTCTGAAAAAAACTAAAGCAAACGAACTGCTTTAAGCAAAGAAAAGGAGCTGAATTAGCTCGCCCCAAACATATCTATCTATCTATCTAAAGCTTAGACGTTTATCCAATGTCCAATACTGCATAAGTGCAATAGGTGAGATTTTGTGGGAATATGAGCGGAGCTCGGTCGCCCAGGTACTAATCATAATAAAAAATAATTGAAAATTCTTTGTGAATTGCATTCTTTGTGTATAGTTTTCATATGAATAAAAAAATTAAAAAATTGACAACAAAATTATTAATTGAAATGAATAATTAATCAAGTTTTTAAAATTAAATGTGAATTATAATTTCATGTATAAATCAATTTTGCATTAACTTATGGATTCTTATGTCGTTATTCAGTTGTACTTAAAATTCTGAACATGAATGCAGATTGTACAGCTCTGAATACAGCTCAAGAAAAACATCCCTGACTATCTCTGTCATAAATTTCACAACAGTTCACTTTGCTGAATGTGACCAGTAATAACCAATGTAAGCAATTGAGCGACAAGTCTCCAAAATTTGTCCCATAAGAAATACATGTAAATGAAAAGTGGCGATTGGCGCTTGCCGCTCGTCGCATGTATTGTGTTCGGGCTATAAAAAGTCAATATTTTGGAGCTTTTTTTAAAAAAAAGATTAAAAACATATGTGCTGAGCTAACGGTACTCTACAAATGGTTTTCATTAAGTGCTTGAATTGAATTTATTAACAAAAAAAAATTTAATAAAACATTAAAAAACAAGGGAGTAATTAGCATCGAAAGTAAAAGTAAGAATTTCTGATAGGAGAAAAACAATAGTCACCCGACTTAGGTGATTTTACTAATGTTCTTTTTTCGGTGTAGATTTGCGTTTCTTTTAAAGGGGCGGAAGAGGCGCGATCGAAACTAAGTACGCCATAACCTAAGTTAGGGTTCAAGTAATATGCGTGCCAAATATGATTCAAATCCGTCCAGCCGTCTTCGGATTCGGTCTTATTTCCATTTGAAAAAGAAATAAAGCCAAATTGACCTTTGACCTTTTTAAAAGGAACCAATATTAAAACGCCATCAAATAAGTTTTTAAGTTTTATTTAATGAAAAATTAAAGATGTAAAGTATTGGAATAATTGTACTCTAGGTACACGCTCCTTTTTTTTTTTTTTTTTTTTTTGAAAATGTGTATGGAACTTCTAAATCTAATGCTGCAAAAAAAAAGGTAGGTCTCAAATGGTTTAGGAGATACAAATTGTGAAAGTCTGAAAAATGTACATATTTTTTATATAGAAGACTAGGGTATCTTATTCTAATAATAAAAATATACATCCGTTTAAAGCGAAAAATATGATCGTTTAAATGCTAAAGAACATACATCTTTTTGTAAGTGATCGAGAAAAATATATAAAGTTAATAAAAGTTATGAATGAAAATTTATGAAATATGCGCGATTTTTACTAAAATTTTTCATGAAGTTTTGAATGAATGAGCGCTGCAGGTTTACCTGCTCTTGCTCTTACGCAGGTTTATAATATATTGCCGCGATTTTTAATAAAAACTTTTCACCTGCTCTTATGCAGGTTTATAATATATTGCCGCGATTTTTAATAAAAATTTTTGGCCTGCGGCGCTCATTCCTTATAATATTAAAACTTCTTCACCTTCACTATTGAACTACTACCAATAATTATTTCGCGTTTATACGAAAACAAGCACATTGAGGTTGACAATGGTTACTGTTCTCTTGCAAATTGAGTACCTACGCTGAGTCCAGTTACTTTTCAAACAACAGAGTACAGGGTGCGTACTTTTTATTAAAAATAATAAGAAAAAATAATGTTTTGTCTGCAAAAATTATTTTTCGGCCTTATTACCATTTTGCTGAATTGTTTTTTAGGCTTTATTTCCTTTTCAAATGGAAATAAAACCGAATTCACAATTTCGGCCTTATTTCCCTTTGAAAAGGAAATAAAGCCAATTCGGCCTTATTGCCGTTGGCCTTATTGCCCCCCGCCCCACTGGATCATTTGAAACCAAAAAATCAAAATGCTTTCTTTAGTTTATTATTTAATCTCTCCAGTCACATCGAGCTTTTTTTAATTTTAAAGTTTTTCGATTTTTGGCACCATTTTGAAGCCAAAATGACGGTTTTTGACGAAAAAATCTACCTATTTGTTATTGTAAAATTGTTAGTAATTAAAAAACTCGACGTCACTAGAGAGATACTTATATGTAGAATATGTGTACAAATTTTCAAAACGATCGGTTCAGTAGTTTTTTCTGTAGGCTGGTCACCGACTTTAAAAATTACATGTTTGGGAAAATCGATTTAAAGTTTTGTACACTGACTAACCAAGTTAGAGGTACGGTCATTCAACCTCCTGTAACTTCGTTAGTTTTGCGCCGAATGACTTAAAATTTTTATACAATATCTTACAGATGACTTGAAGTAACAAAAAATAAAAAAAAAAAAATGAAAAAAAAAGTTATCAAACCTTACCCCCCCCCCCCCCCCCCTTAATATACTTAGATTGCTTTCCCTTCTTTTAATAATTTCAAGATTTGACTGTAACACGATGGAAAACTGAATAAAACTTTAAACACAGTGCAGCGGTTCTCAAACTTAATCTTAGCGTAACTTTTTTTTATACAAAACATACTTATGCATGAAAAACTACTTTATAATCATTAAAATTAGATATATCTACAGAGGTAAACTCCTACGAATTTCAAGTTTAAGTGTTGACAGTGGTGGATCTACATACGTTCTGAAAGGGCTTAGCCCCTCCCCCCCTTGGAGAATTTTTTGCATCGGAAGAAAATGAAAAAAAAGACGTTTCAGCCCCCCTCTGGCGAATCCTAGATCCGCCACTGGGTGCTGTAGATATTATTTTAAGATTGGTTAAATATTTGCATGATGAAAAACAATGTGACACATAAATCACAACTCGTATTATTAATCAAACAGCCCAAAATAAAAAAAAAAATAATTAAAAAAAATCGTTCTGGTATTTGGCTAGTGGCTACGCATACTTGAAGCGAAACATACTTTTGAAATTATCTTTTGTTTAAATTTTTTTTTTCTAATGTAAACATGTAGGTGTGGGTGGTGGGTGTTTCCTTGGTGCTGTGTTTATAAAATTTCCTTCTGCAATAGCTTGAACACTGCACAGTGGGACTGAGTGCCAGATGTAATAAAAATATCAAGTAGAACTGAAAAGTTTTTGTTAATGTATGTTCTGCTACGTAAAAAGAAATCAAAAGTTCAATTTTGAATTGAAATTATTTTTTACAAAATATCAGATGTTGTTTCCCCTTTTGTTCAGAAAAGGTCAAATAGTCTTTATTCAGCCATTTAAATGAACTAGTGGAACATGAAATACTTTCAGAAACAGCGGATATATTTACATCGAAAGTCATTTCTTTGAAGTTTTTATAGTTTTTTATCAATATAAAACGAATATCCCCTTGCCTAGGGATATTCAGTCCTATCATGAAAAATGTTCTCCCGGGAATTGTAAAAGGGGGTTTCCACTTTTAAGATAGCAGGTAAAGACATTACATTTTTATTTCACACTCATGAATATTAAAGGTTGATGAACAAATTTGCATTAAAAATTTCTTAAAAGTTTTCGATCTTTATCTTTAAAATGGAAACTCCCTTTTACACTTCCCGGGATACATTTTTTCATGATAGGGCTGATGGTATTAAAAATTTTCTTTACTATAGCTTTTCATTATTGTAAAGAATCTTTTATAATTTTGCAGTTAAAGTAAAAGATTTTTTTTTTAGTATAGTAACCAAATTGCCCTTTAAGGGGAAATTCTTATGAATTTAAAAAAAAAAAACACTTTTTAAAGATTTTTTTTTTAATAAACTATTACTTTTATTAACTATTTATTCCTTTTGGGCAATATTAAATGTAAGTTCAAGTATATAAGAAACTTTTTTGTGCGATTTTAATTTCTCTTGACTGCTGTAGAGGGCTTCATGCAAAAAGTTAAAAAAAATTTAATTTGTTTCAACCGACCCGGCATGGGGTCACATTGAAACACATGCAAATTATACCAAATATAGTAAATTAACATGTTTTATTCATCGTCTAATAATATTTTAAGATTCGTAATGGCCCAGTTGAACATCAAAAATATTTTTTTATTAATATTCAAGTCTTTCGCATTATTTTTGGGGTCGATTCACCTCTATATGAAAAAAGTAGTCGTAGTTTTTTGAAGTTTTAGAGGTTTACTGTCTAGTTTTTTTTTATAAATAATCCAACATTTTTTGGTTTATTAAAAGCGGTCATGTAGATTCGGAGGAAAAATGTCCTGCCACTTTGACAATGGTAGTTTCGAGAAAAACGGACTTAAAGTTTTTTTACCACACTCTATTCATGTGCGGACGTCGTTTAAAATGTAACTATAACTTTTTTCTAGTGAGAATTTCTTTGTAAAATTTTAGGCGGTAATTTTTGGAGGTAAAAGAAATCGAAATATGTAAAAATAAAATTGATTTCTTAAAAATTATTCATTCTCAAGCCTGGTCTTAAGAAAGTTCCGTTAAGTTACATGTTCTCATATTTGCATAGATTTCATAGAAAATTACCTTTCGTATAGTATCCGTAAAAGATACACGATACCGACAGTTTTTGTTTTTTTCAGATAAATTTATTGTCATGAACTATTTCCAAGGCAGTATTGACAGTTACATTGGTCTCCAAATAAGATTTTTGTTTTCTTACTTGGACTTTAGACCTGATGATTGAGGTTAGAGACCTGCTTTTTACGCAACTGATATCTGTTGTTTTTCATCAGATCAGAATTTTGAGATATTTGAGATAGAAAACAGCTATTCTTAAAATAACACAATTTTTCGAAATCTTTTCAACCTATTTAATCATTCGAATGGCCATTTTTATACGGTTCAGGGTTTGAAACTAAACTTGTCATCTTAAGAAGGCTCTAGCTTTGCAAGGAAAAATCTAAGCTGACTATTCGACAGCTCATTGTGAAGGGGAAGAGTACTTAATGATAGAAAGGAGTTGGTAGAAAGTAGTTTGAAAAACTTTGTGGGAGCTGTTCATTATCTCAAATGTAGGAAGAAAAAGCTTTTGTTCGGACGCTTTACTTCAAATAGATCAAAATCCCAACATGATGGGCAAATTGTGAAACACTTGAATTGTGATCCGGTCAAATTCAAACCTTGTAGATCTGTGTCTTATTTTCTATAACTTTATAAATATTTGACTTTTTTAATCCCGATTGATACGTGATTTATATTTTTGCTGCGATACATGAACTATTTAATAAGTTTTCTATTTTTTTAAACTTTTTTTAACTTTTGAAAACAGAAATAAAAATCCTTTATGGTTTTTGGAATATTTTTTTTTAGATATCATTTTTATTTATTGCTTTCGATATAAAAATCATTTTAAAAGGCGTAGGAACATGATCTGGCCGGGATTCGAACCGTTACCTCTGGGGGAGCAGTCAAATGCGCTACCATTCGACCACCGTGGGCTCACGCAGTTTTTTTTCTTTAGGCTGTATATTTTCTATGTATTAATAAATGCTTATTTCTGCTAAGACTTTATAAATGCTCAAAAAAAAAATAGTTTTAATTAAATATTCTTTTATAATGTCTAGAAAATTAAAAAACATTTTTGAAGAATCGCCTTTTTTTTTTTTAAATAACGTTTCAAAAGTTCTGTAAAAACCAGGTATTTTATTTGATTCTTAACATTTTTTTATTTCATTCAACTTTTTCGAAAAGGACGAAATCTAAGGGTGTAATTTTGTATTTAGGCTGCCAGGACCTTTGGTAGTTTCCCACTCATGAACATCTATGGGCAGAGAGCGCTCTTGGAGCATTGAGAGCAAAGGCTTATGTAGCAACACAAAATGCAACAACAAAGCAAAGGCAAAAGACAAACACAGAAACAACACAGAAGCTTTAAATGTAGTGGTGCCCATACCCGATGATGCTTCATGATGATTTCTGATGATTCATTCATGAATTAGTCACGGCTAGAACGAAAAAAAACATTGTAAAGCTAACAGATGAGTCAGACGAATTTGTTCGGGTTCTTTGGACTTCTTTGACAGAAACCGAAAGTTTTTTTATTTTTTTGACAAATGTGTTTCAATGGGTTTATATAAGGCTAGATGGAGCATAAGAACTTTAACCGGTTCCATTTGGATAAATATCGACAATTATTTTGGTCTTTTGGATTTTTTTTAGCTTTGTGATTTCAAAGCCATTATGCTCCACTTGGAAATCTAGGATTTTCAGATATTTTGTATTTGTATTTATTTGACTTAAAAATTAGTCCAGTAAGATAAATAAAGGTCTTTTGGTGTACAACAATTTAAAAGGTTTGAAAATTGAACATAATAATCAACAGGATGGATAGCACCATAACATCAAAAGGAAGGATAAATATGATCATTATTCATATATGATTTTAGGCGGGTTTTTGGACTCCTTGGCCAAAATTACATGAATATCAGTCAAATAGGTTCCATTGGGATTTTTGTGCAAAAAATCAACAGAACCACAAAAAGTTTGAATGGCTCAAGTGAACCTATTTAGGACAAAATCATAGGTTTTTGTCTTGCAAGTTCTCGCCAATGATATGCGAGTTGCAACGATTCAGTTGAGAGCAAAATTTTTCCTCGAACTACCCATCTTTCATACTTATCGTGTACGCAGAGCTGCCAGGTGACGGGATTTTTCCCCTTTTTCGGGATTTTTCGTACAAAACGGGGAGGCAGGGAAAACATTGATAAAAACGGGGAAAATTAAAAATAAAATAACGAGTGAAAAAATATATCGGGTATTAGAAAAACCAACTACATTATTTTATTTTTATTACATCCATTTTTTGTTTGCCATTTTTTACAAAGCTGAATGTGTCATGTATGGAAAAATAGAACTAACTTTGAAGACTTTTGTTGATTGTTTCATGCGAAAGGAATACATTAATATAGTCATAATAGTATTTTTGATGTAGACTTAAACGATTTCGATACTTTTTTAAGGAGCTATATAAAGGGTCACTCATAGATAGTAAAAATGGAAAATAAAACTTTAAGCTTAAAAATATTTTCACACGTTATTTCGGATCAGTCCGAGTGGAATGATTTCGACCAGGAATATAGATCGTTAAGGAATATACATTTTTCAAATATATCATCAGATATTTTTCATTGATTCAGATATTTAAAAAAAAAAAAATAGTGTCGTTTAGTTTTTGCTTTCCCTATAGCGGGGCAAGTGCTGAAAGTGCTTTTGCAGCTATTAATTTAAATAAAACAAAAATAAGGAACTTTCTTGACAATACCTCTCAATGCAGAACTGTCCGCAGTAAATCGTAAATGAAATATAAAAATGGCTTTGGAATTGAAATGAATTCAGAATTTTTAACTTTTTATAATAGAAATAATACACATATTCTTGTTTACTTGGTTTGATAATATGTATAACAATATGTATACATCAAATAATTTCTAACAATTTTTTACAATCTCAAAAACGTAACGTTCGAGTCAAAATACAATATCGCTTAAAATTTTAATTTTTTATTTTTATTTTTCTTATAGATACGTACGTTTTTCTTGTTTGTATTTATTTTAGTTTTAGTAAAGTGAATTAAGGTATAATATACGTGTAACAACCAAAAAAAGGAGCTGTTTTCAAAAAAATTTTTTAGATACACGAAGTTATTATTTTTTTGTTTAATTTATACAGGTTGTTGTACATAAAAAATACTTTATAAAAATATATTTTTTTTTAAAAACAGTTCTGGCTTTTATTTAGAGGGCGCTGAAAATGTCATTGAAAAAAAGACATCCAAAACGGTTCGATGGATATGGCCTTTCCCATGTATCGGAAACAAAAAAATCAAATGACATTTTAAAGCATAGACCTTATATTAAGCATCCCCCCTACACAAGACCCCGGGGTTTTTTTTTTAATTATGGCGGAAGTTGAAGTAAAAAGTTCAAAAAATAGATACATTTTCGCGCGCTTTTTTGTTTATATAAAAAAAAACAGTAAAAAAATAGATACTTGAATTTAGGGGGGATGCTTAAAGGACAAACTAACGAATAAAATGCAAAAAAAATCATTGACCAATAGATTTAGAGTTATCTATCGAACCGTTTTAAAAAAACTAGTTTCGAGGAAATCCCGTTGAAGTTTTTTGTTTGTTGTATGGAGCTTAGACATAGGTTAACGAAAACCATTATAACTTCTGTTTTTTTTTAAATATTGATTTAAAAATGTGTATGTATATTCTTAAAACTATAAAGAACACATTAATAAAAAAAAAATTTTTTTTTTTCGAAAAGTTTACACGTATATTATACCTTAATGAACTCATTATTTCTTTAAATTGCTATTTATTAAACAATTTAAAAACCGGGGAAAAAAACGGGGAAACTCGAAGTTAAAAACGGGGAAAAATATTCATTGGTATGCAAAAATAGGGCTTCTTTTTCGCTGAAACCTGGCAGCACTGCGTGTACGACTCACGAACTGTCTCATGAGCATTAAAAGTCTCTTCTGTGCTCGCGTCCATGAGCACCTAGTACATTTTGGTCATGGTATAATAATACAAGGTAGCATTGACAACTGCTTATTTTCTCTTCTACAAGAAAACATCCCCTGTCAAAAACCGCTGTTTGTGAAAATGCGTCTGCAGCAGCTGAGGTTGTTGTTTTTTTTTCACTTTAATGTTTACAGCATTGTTTTTGTTTTCAATGGCCGATTCTGAGCGCTCTCTTTTTGAGTATATTTTTTGACAGTAGATGTTTTCCCAAGCAACTGTCAATGCAACCTTGTATTATTATACCATGCATTTTGGTAGTTACACGGAATGAGTTCTCATTTCTCTCAGTCTAACTGAAAGGTACGCGCTTGTGTTCGAAAGCGATAACATTTTGAGTAGGGTCTGCGACCTCAAGTGCATACGATTACTTGTGTCGTGCGCTCACAAAGACATTTCCGTGCTCTCTTTAATACACACAAATTTTAGACGCCAAAAATCAAAAACGAAAGTCTTTAGAGCCCACTGTGTATTATAATTTTGAAAATACAACAACGACATCCAACAAATTTTGCTATGCAGCTGTTAACAGCCGCCATCATGTTTAGTTGTCAAGATTTCAAATTTCTAATTGTTTATTTATAAAAGATTTCAGTCTTTATTTATGTATCACGTAGCATGCAAGACTTGCAGGTTTTAAGTTGTTAGGATAGAACAATGTTGTTGTTGTTTATGTTCTAGTTGGCTTAAGCAGAACGAAATTTCGCCGAAAATCGTAAAATACAGATTTTATTTTCAGATGAAAAATTTTACTCAAATATTTTTGTATGCATGTATAAACAGATATAAATATTTATTAGAAATCTTCTTAACGAGCATATAAAACAATTTTGAACGAGTTGAAATGATTTTTTGATATTAATTTGATTTTTATTCAAATTTTTTTTTTGTTTTTTTTTTTACGAAAAATAATTCGATGGCAGCTGACTAACATGGCTCTGAGAAAAGAGTAGTAGCTATAAAAAACTAATCTTTTAATTGAAAGGAAAGAACAAGCTATGAGGGGTGTTGGTGGTCTCGCCTTATTAGGGCCTATTTCCAACTATCGAGTAAAGCATATTTTCATAAAAAAAAACTGAAAAGTAATTTTCTTTTGTCAAAATTACTTGAAAGTGCATTCAGCTCGTAAGAAAACATTTTTATTTTTACTACTTTTTTTTATTGAAAAGTGGTAACGGCGGCACTGTGAATGTCAAGAAATATGTTTGTCAGTCTTTTACAAATTGCACACCTTATTTAAATTCACATTTCCCTGCAAGAACACAACTGGTTATATGAGAGGTTATATAAAAGGCATGAATACCAAAGTTTCGGTTACTATTTTCTATTAGATTGTACAGGGCCATGGGAATAATCTAACCGGATCATTTGTGTACATCTGAGCTTGTATCTCTTTCTCACACTCTATTTTTCAGGCACACTATAATGTATTGCCATCTCAATTCCACATGTTATGTGCCCGTTATACCTGTTAGTGATATAACTAGTAATGTAACCCAAACGTTTGCTTAAGGTAGCAGTTACAGCAATTAGTAAAATAACTGGGTAATCAACTCTTATGTATTTCATACACACCAGTTATAACAACTAGTAAAATTACTAATCAACTAACTAATATTTTTAACATACTAATCGACTGATTAATATTCTTACCATACAAATCAGTTATTTTTCTTAGTAACCTAAATAATTTATTATTTAATATTTTCAATTAAAAACCAAAACTTTTTATATATTTTATAATTTTATTTCAAACATGTACAGATGTTTGTTTTTTGTTTTTAAAATTTTTTCGTTTGATGCGATTGTGGCATTTTTCAATATATTTTTTGATATTCCTTTCAAAATTCAAACGACCTTCTGTGGCGAAAACATCTAAGAAAAGTAATAGCAATTAATAACATCGTATAAAGTAAAAAAAGTAAGCTTGTCTCAATTATGTACCATATAAAATTTCATTGAAGAGCTTCAATTTGCTGAGAGCTCTTTTCTCCCATGTACCGCTCCAGTTAAAATAATGCATGAGGTCATCTGTAATTAACGCCTTCAAAACCGAGCCTAAATCTCCAGACGCACCTTTTATCTTATAAACATATGTCTTCTGAAATAATAAGACTAAATAATAAGCGTTTAAGTTCTTTATTGTTTATTTACCACTGAAGACGCATATTCATCCTTTGTAACTCTTTCCTTAATGTCATGAGCGGCATCCATCGTGGACAAAGGAAAGGTTGCCGCGATCTCTATGTGGGTTTCGTCGTGGATTTCACCAGTAATCCTACCCACAGAATGATGCACCTTCTTTAACAACACCTTGCCCTCTCTCATTACCCTAGTTTGTTATAACATAAAATAATATATACTTTAAATTAAGCACTTAACTTTATTTTTTGATTTCCCAATTGGACGTTTAAGGTATGATTTAAAAATTTGTGTATTCCAAAAATTTTGTTTTTGCTTCCTTTAATGTGGAAATGAGATGCAAGGAAATAAACATAATGTACTGACGCAGTTGTCTCTGTTCATCACAGAAAATCCCAACCAGGATTGTTAGACTGAAACACAAAGTAGAAACCAGGGTTGTTAAATTGTAACTTTCGTTACTTGAAGCGATTATATAACTGGTAAAATAACTAACAATATTTTTCACAACCATTTTATACAGGAAATTTTTTGCATAAGTATTTGTAAGAACCGAAAATTTTTGTCATAGTATTAGAGCTTGGGTTAGACTGGTCTTGCAGGGTTTAGAATCGGCTGAAAATTTTTTGGATAAGTGCGATCAGGTAAAGCTAGATGGCGTTAGAAAGATAAGGTTTCGTACTAAAAAATTTTCTCAGCCAGTTTTGTGATTGCTTGACTCAGTTGTGTTTGAGCGCGCGTAAACGATGGACACCAGCAAAGAGAAAAAATAGCCATATTTTACAGTTTTTCTTCAATAAAGGCGAAAACGCAAGGCAGGCGGCTGAAAATGTGAATGGTGTTAATGGTCCTGATACTGTAGCAGTCAAGCATGCGCAATTTTGGTTTCGTCGATTCCGTTCCGGTAATTTGGATGTCAAAGATGCACCACGCTCTGGAAGGCCGATTGTCGAAAAGTCGATAAAATCATGGAAATCGTCGAGTCCGACCGACATGCAAGCACGGTTTCGATTGCCCAGGAGTTAAAAATGGCACAAAAAACCGTTTGAAACCACTTGAATAAGGCTGGGTACAAAAAGAAGCTCGATGTATGGGTCTGAAGCGGATGGTGACTGGTGATGAAAAGTGGATCACTTACGACAACGGTCGTGGTTGAATCGCCGTGAGCCCGCGCAAACGGTGGCCAAGGCCGGATTAACGGCCAGTGGGTAGAGTGCGTGGCCCATACGCCAGAGAACCCTGGTTCAATTTCCACCTGAAACAGAAAGTTTTTTAATTGAATTTATTTTTCTGTTCGGTTGTGAGCTCTCTGCAGACAAGGGCAAACCTCAGAGAGTAAATAATGCCATGTAAAGCTTCTTGAGAACATGCATATTAGCCGTTCGGAGTCGGCATAAAACTAGTAGGTCCAGTTCTCGATATATTGTGTTCAAACCTTTAATAACACGCACAACACAATTTTGATCATAAGAAGTTCGGTCAAAGTCCTTTCAAGGGCTGAAATGGCCTGTTTATTATTATTATGATTAATGTCAAGAATTGTAAAGTCTGAAGCAAGCAATCGCCCAGAAGCGGCCAGCTTTGGCCAATAAGAGAGGGATTGTGTTCTAAAAGGACAAAGCCAGGCCACACACAATCATAGTGACTCGCCAGAAGCTAAGAGAGCTTATTTGGGAGGTTCCTATGCATCCGCCTTATAGTCTGGACCTGGCATCAAGTGATTACCACCTGTTCCTATCCATGGCGAATGATTTTGATGTGAAAATCGACTCTCCCAGTTCTTTGCCAACAGGGCCGAGGATTTTTATGAGAGAGGCATAATGAAATTACCGTCAAAATGGCAACAAGTTGTCGATCAAATCGGTACATATTTGACCTAAATCGGATCATCGTAAATATGATAAATAAAGCCTTCAATTTCATGCAAAAATAACGGATTTCTTTGTACTACACCTGATACATAAAAATAATTGATACCTATTTCAGGATTTTGCTCAAGAAAATCCAAATATTTTTTGGGAAGTATTCACATTTTCATTTTTGATCATTTGCTGGATTTTCCTTGATCCTCGTATAATTAAAATTAATTATCTCCACTTGTACTGATCCGTTAGCTTACGGAAAAAAATAAATTAAATTCATTATTTTTTAATGTGTTCTTACACCCCGTTAATCCAACTATAATTAGTTTTAATTAAAACCATTTTGTTCGTTATTCTATTATCTTCAAAAATCGTTTTACGATAAAATGGCTACTCTTTTAAATCGGAAAATATTATATACTAGCTTTTCCCGGCACGCGTTGCTGCACCCTGAAACTATATGGGAACATAATAAGTATATTCAAAGCTTTTCTTAGACCCATAGTTTGACACCACTGTCATTTTTCACTGCCCGTTACAGTTTCCCAGTAGCAGGACATCACCAAATAGTAACTCCATTTTGAGTTTGTATGTAAGTACTGTTACTTTTACTTCCAAAGCTATGCGATATTACAAATTTTAATTTTATGGGCGGATCAACACCCCCTTATAAAAGCCCATCCCAGTTTTCTAGTAAATGTACATTATCCAGTTTTAATACAGTTGCTCACAGTGATCATACAAAATAAATTACCACATTGTAGCCTAATACGGCCAAACCATCGGAAATATAGCATTTTTATTGGTTTGTGGGCGGTAAAAGGGGGTGTGGCAACCCATTTTTAGTACAGTTGCCGACAGTGAGCATACATTCTAAATTACCAAATTTTAGTCTAATACCACCAAAACCTTCAGAGATAGAATTTTTATTAATATGTGGGCGGTAAAAGGGGTGTGGCAACCTATATTTAGTACAGTTTCCAACAGTGAGCATACAAACTAAATTATCAAATTGTAGCCTAATACGTTGGAAATATAGAATTTTTATTGATTTTTGGGCGGTAAAAGGGGTGTGCCAAAACATTTTCTACATAGTGTCCTTGCTTGGGTCAATACGAATCCATCAAGCTAAAAATTGTAAAAATCGAACGACCCGTTCTCGAGTTATGCGCGGACACACGGACGTCAGTCTTTTATAGATAAGATGCAACAAAACTAACTTTACCAAAAAGTAATGAAGATAAAAATCTCTTTCAGCTGCAAAAGTTACGGCTTAAAAATTAAAAATGAAGAAATTTTTATTCCTTTAGAAGATTTGATTTTGATTATTAAATGCCAGAAAAAAGTTAGTTTTTGCAGTAAAGTATGAATTGAATTTAGCTTGTGTGGGCGTAGCCACGCCAAGTTTCCAATGCCCGTGCCAGTTTTCCAGTAGATATACCTGACCAATAAGTAACTCCATACTGAATTTCGTTGTTATACGACATTTAGTTCCAAAGCTATCTGATATCAAAAATTTAAAGTGTATGGGCGGAGCCACACCTCCTTTTCCAAAGCCCATCCCAGTTTTCCAGTAGAAGGATATCACCAAGGGGCAACTCCATACTGAATTTCATTGTTATACGGCATTTAGTTCCAAAGCTATTCGATATCATAAATTTGAATTGTATGGGTGGTACCACATCCCTTTGGCCTATACTTGCCCAATTTTGCCAGTCAAAAGACATGACTAAATAGTACGTTCTAACCGAGTTTCATTAATGTATGACTTGTAGCTTGAAAGTTACACTGAAAATTTGGGCTGCTTAAAAAGTGCCACGCCCTACGTCCAACGCCCATAAAATTTTACCAGTAGAGCGGCAAGTGAAAATTAAGGTCGAATACCGGATTCCGTTGCTGTGTGACCTATAATTCCAAAGCTATTCGATATAGAAGATTCGATTTGTATGGGAGGTGCCACGCCCTTTGAGTTTTTCCGATATTTTAATAGTTATTCTGCTATTCGGGATGAACACAAATCAGTATTCATAAAGTGTTTTCTAAGCATTGAAATTATTGTCATTTAAATTTTTTTTCTTTTTTTTTTTTGTAAATATTTTGAAACCTTTGACAAATTTTCTCGTTTTTATTTTCTTTTTTTGGACATTTTTTATATATTTTGAATTTTTTTGACATAATTTCCAAACGTTTGAAATATTTTGAATAATTTTAATTATTTTTGACAATATTTGTGCTTAAATAAGAGCAAATAATTTTAAAACTGCTTTATGAGAGGTTTATAGCACGTCTCACACATTTTTAAAAATCATCTAATTTATAAACAAACATTTTCAAACACTTTTTGACATTTTGTTTGTTTTTGATACATTTTGAAATAATTTGATAAATTTTTGACAATATTTGTTGTGCTCAGATGAGAACAAAAAAATTTTTAAATGCTTTTCGAGGGTTTATTGAAGGTTTCAATAATTTTTTAAATTTTCTCATTTATCAAGCATTTAAAAGAGATTTTGAATGCGGTAAACTTTTCCAAGCACTGTCACTATATAAAAATCTCGTTTATACGTAAAAATATCAGCTCTGAGGTAAGAAAAATATATGACGGCCTTATAGATAATTGTTGTTTTAAAATTTAATATATCTTTCCTTTAAGCTGAAAAATTTTAGCAAAATATTGGAATTGTTGTCGATGCTTTAATAAAAGTGGCAGCGTTTTTACATTCAAAAAGGTGGCAGCATTTGTACCGCACACTATACATGTTGCTGTCTTTTTTTTTTTTTTCTTTTTTGTGGACCTTCCCACTGGGAAAAAAGAAGCAATTGTGTATGAAAAAAGAATCAATTCTCTTCTCCATCTAGATTCTAGAATTGATTATTTTCAACACGCTGATGTCCTACAAAAAGTAGTAAATTCTGTTCTCGCTTCCATACGCTACAGAAATCTTTATTCTTTTATTCACTTTTTAAATGGATTTTTTTAAATAAAAAGTATTAATTTTTCGGAAATAAGAAAACAAATCAAAACAGACTGATGTTTTTCTCGCTTATACCAGAATTTGTTTAAGAATGATTTAGTTTTTCACTTACCAAAAGAGCTAGCAAGAAATCTAAGAACATTTTCTTTAGTAGAAATTATTGTGTAGGTAGTAATGTTTTCTGGCTGGAATAAAACGAATCAGTAGCTTTTGGTTGATCGATTCCAATTCATAGGTTTTGCTTTAAATTTATATATTCTTTGGAATACGTTCTTAAATGTAAGCAAAGGAATCCCTTCCATTTACGATTTTATTTAGAATCAATTCTCATTTTCCCGGTGGGTTGTTGACTTTTATTTATGATGCTCAAAAAGAGTTTGAAAATAAAGCTTTTGTCTCACAGTGATTTTGATATATTGTTCTATCTCATATATTCGCCAACATTAGAGTGCAGATATATTGTTATATGAGCGAGAAAATATATATAAAGGAAATAAAATTTCAAAATAAAAAAAACTCAGGAGCGTTGCTTTCATTGTCAAATTTCAAATTTCATTAAAAATTTTTGTTGTTTGAATTTTTATGGTTAAAATTTTGTTTGTTTAAATTTAATCATATTTCAGGCGTTGTTATAATTGTTTTATAATGGTGCGTTCCTGTGATTTAGGCAAAATAAATATGATTTTTTTTGTTTATATGTTTGGGGCAAACATTTTCATAACAACCGCCCCTGTGACGGTTTGACTTTTTATTTTTTGTGTAGTAATTTTCATATATTCAAATATACTAACACTAACATCTTATGTTGTTATGGCTGTCTCTCTTCGATTTCAGAGTTGGAATACAAAAGTATTACTTATACACTGGCGAGCAATGAAACTGACTCACTTGAATTTTGTAATTTAAATGGTGTTTTCTTTGTTTTCCTTTCTTATAAAAAAAATCTGAGAGCACCACTTAAAAGACCAGGAAATTTTGTGTTTGAAGATACAATTCTTTTTATTCTGTGACCAGTGGTCAATTTTATATCAAGCAAATTAATTTTCTGATAGTTTCCTGTGGGATTCTTTGCCATTCCTCTAGAAGCGCTGACTTCAAGCCATCCACGGTCGATGGAGCCACATATCTGGCCCGTACTCTTCTTTTGGCTTCGTCCCACATATGTTCGATTAGGTTCAGGTCCGGGTTTCGGGCGGGCCAGTCCATTAACTCAATGGCGGCTTCAGCAATAAAGCGATGCACCGATGTTGCCATATGAGGCGAGCATTATCCTGCATGAAAATAAAGCAGTCCCCTAAAATTGCTCGGTAAGGCACAACATACTCTTGCGAGATTTCCCGGATATAGCGTTCAGCCGTTAAACCACTTCCTCTGCCTCTACCATGTTTAAAAACCAGATCTATTTTTCGTTATATGATATTCCAGCCCACATCATACAAGATCCTCCTCCGTAAGCCAGTGTTCTTCTAATACAACATTGTGCATAACGCTCATCTGGCCTCCTATAGACGTGTTCTCTTCTATCGCTGCCATGTACGATCATTCTGGACTCATCTGAGAAGAGAACTGAGCTCCATTGTTCTAAATTCCAATCTGCATGCTGTTGAGCAAATATAAGACGGGCTTGTCGGTGCGCTGCAGTCAGTTCTGGGCTTGTTGCCGGTCTTCTTGGGATGAGGGAAGCTTCCTTAAGCCTTCTTCTTATAGTCCACTCACTAATAGCTACTCCATGCACTTGCAACAGCTCTTTCTGGAGGCTTACGCCGGTGGCATGACGATTTCTTAAACTCGATGTGACGATAAATCGGTCATCTCTTGCAAAAATAGCGCGTTGTCCACTTGATCTTGGTCTACGACTAAAGGAATCGGTCTCCTGGTATCTTCAGTAAACTCTAGATACCGTAGATTGACTATGGTGCAATTCGCGGGAAACATAGCGCTGACTAAAGCCTTGATGCAATTAATGCCACTTTTTGAGCTGCTTCAGTCTCTGTTGCGTCCATATTCAATTTGCGAACATTAAAATTTTATATAATTGCAATTTTTACAAAAGCTGGATAGATTTTTTGCATCTTTTTCGCAAAATAACTAGAGTAAAAAATTTAAAAAAATTGTATCTTTATGTATTAGTTGATATTTAACAATTAGTCATGGTCAAGTTAATAAAAAAATTAACTACGAATATGTTCATTTTACAAGGTTTTATATGACATTGAAATCTTTGCTGCAAATCTAAATTTGTGGAAGAAAATAGCATATAAATGAAAAAAATAAAGTGAGTCAGTTTCATTGCTCGCCAGTGTACATATGTTCTACCTTATTAGCTTTGGGCACAACCTTTTTTGAGTTGCACAGAGCTTTAATGAGAAAATTTTTTTCTCTCAGAGAATAAGAATAAAGAAATTGTATGGTTATTCTCTTTGAATTTTAATTAATTATTTAAATAATGGTTATTAAAATTCTATAGCCTATGTCCCAACTGGGCACCATAGCTATCCTAGAGAAAAAGAATTTTTGAAATAGCGCCTGCCATTCTCAAGCTTTTCGCAGCCGAACATACGTGAGTACTCTTTTATATAATAGGATAGATTTACGAGCGAGCTCCACGTGCGTCAGATATCTCATGCGCCCTCACCTTTTTCACAACACGTTTCTACTCGTTGCACGCCGTGCGCTTCAACTTCTTGCGTGCTCATCCAAATAGTTAACCAAAAATGAGAACTGCTCCGATCCCTACAACGATACTGCTTCTTTCTTCTGGGAAGGTTGTCCGAAAAGTACCCGACCTGATGTATAGATGGAGGTAATTGTTTGAAATAATGACCATGGTAGAAAATACCAACCTTATAAAGCTTTACTTTTACGTTTGATGACGCTACGTTGTTTGATATTTGGTTGGCAGTCATCAATAATGAATGTCCTCAGTGAATTTTCATCGTTATGTGATACAATACTTTTATTTGAAAGGCCTCAGTCCAACTGATATCAAAGCGGAGCTTGATTCTACTCTGGGGGAGTTTGTTCCTTCGTTTACTCGTACAACAGTAAAATATTGGGTGGAAGTGCTTAAACCAGACCGAACGAGCTGCCAAGACGAAGATCGCAGTGGTCCAACAAATGAGGAGACCACATCAAAAATGGAGAAGAAATTTTACAAAATGGTATTAGATGACCGTAGTCAATTCAAAAAGTGATGTATATCGCATATTGACTGAAAATTTGGAAATGAGAAAACTCTCATTTCCAAAATGGAACAAAAACAGCGTCGTGAGGATGTTTCCATCGAGTGCGAAGTTCCACAGCAATAAAGCAGAGTTTTTGCTTCGATTCATAACCATCAATGAAACATTGGTCCATCACTTCACGTGATGAGTGATAAACTCAAGAAAAAACGGTCGCATTTGGCGAAATAGGAAATTTTGTTTCATCAGGACAATGCATCAGATTGAAATTCCTAATATTTGAAACGCGGACACCTGCCGTATAGGCCTTATTTCACGTTGCCCCATGGCAATGGGGTCTAGGTTCATGGAATTGATGCCCAGGAGATAAATCTTCAGGACGTCTGTGCCATGCTAATAGATATACGACGTCCATCATACCTCTCCTGGGCGTCACTTCCATGACTCCAGACGCTACCAACGCCCTGTCAGTAGTTTCAACACCGGTTGCACACCATACTAAGTGAATATTTAAATTAATAAACATACTGTATGGATAGAAAATAGTGCTGGAACGCAACAGTACGAATTATGGATAATTAGTTGGGTCACCATCCACATTTATTGGAGGAAATCGAGACCCATCTAACATCTCTGACAATTTGAGGGCAATGCCACCCTGTTGATTAGCGCAACTCCACGCCGATCACAGACTTGTTCGTAACATTGAACTACCACAGTCAGCACGATACTTCCCGAAGAGCCAGCTCAACCATAGTCTCCTCGGGCAAAAGGGATTTACCTCGACACGCACCAACAGACACCGACACACCTGCATTCATCACTCATGACTGCGTGTGACACATGGTCACCACTATTTGCACCTTTTCAACCTGGCACTCCGCGGCTACTTAGATATACTTTTCACCTCGGAGTATCCAATTCTGACACCCCTTTATACAGCAAATTATGCATCATATAAACCATCGTTTTACCAGTCTTTTTAAGACTATCCAGAGACCACAATGCCAATATGCCGTTGGAGATTGTGACAGTACGTCTGTCGAGCGTAACGACTATCCCCGTGCTAACAAATTTTAAGGACCATTGCTATTCCTTACGGTAGCATACGCTACCGTTGATCCAGTCAAACGGTCCAAAATAAATGAGTTAAAGTTCGAATTGCTTTCTCACGTATCCTATGCGCCAGATTTAGTCCACCCAGGGATTATTTTTTGTTTCCAAACTTGCAAAAATTCGGTGGTAAAAGCTTTGCTAACATTGAAGAGGTGGAGCCTGCGGTGAAGGATGGCTATTTTGAGGAGTTCTCAGTATAAACGGGGTATCGAAGCTTTTGAAGATCATTGAAAAGTGGAAAAGGAAAAACTGTATCGATCTAAAAGGAGAGCTAAAAGGAGACTAAGCGCACCTTTATGAATTCCGAAAAGAGCAGTATCGTTCGTGTGGAACACAATAAGCAATACATTTTTTCATATAAAAAATATTGTTGCTCGTTTCTTTCACGAACGAGAATGTTCATTTCGGAATACATAAAGATGTGGTAAGTATGGAAATAAAGATATTTATTCCCAAAATTCCCGGGTACTTCTGGGACTACATGTTTTCTGAGCGGTTCCTCTCCACTTTATTCTAGTTACAGCCCTAAAACATCTCGCGGAGAGCAAACTGTAAATATATATTTTTTTTTATGCCACCTTTTTATGTCTACTGGGTGCGCTGCCTGGGAATATGTTTTGACATTAAGTGCAGCAAGTGTAGTCGCCATAACGAACAGCAGCCAGAAAAACGCAATAAAAATTATGACTCTTACCTATAAAAATTTCAATAATGGACAGCCTTGGAAATAGCTCAGCACAAACTGAAATAAATAGCTACATTAACGCTAATGAAACATTTTCATTGTTATTGTTGTTGTTTGGCTATTTTGCTATTGCTGTTGGCACAATTTCACTGCCGCTATTTGAAAATGTTTTTCTCCTCACAACTGTTTACTTAAGTTTATTTCATTTACTTTATTGCAGATTTAAATTGTTAAAATTTCTTAACAAACATCGATCTTGACACAGCGTTCAGAAAGCGAAACAAACGATATACATACGGAGGCATATATAGATACATCCATCTATATATATTCAAATAAGTGGTATTTATTCAGAGGCATATAATTCCTAGAATACTGCAGTAGAATGGAAGTTGCAGAAGTTGGCGCCGAAACCGCGGTAAGTTAATGAAAAAAAAGTTAAAAATTTTCAATAAAAAATTAAAAAATGAAAAAAAATATAATGAAATATTGAAATATTAAAAAAAAATATATTTTTTATATAATACAACTAGCTTATAAAATAAACAACAATTTTATATAACAATTGAAGTTGAACATTTCTTTTTTTATTATTTAGTGCATTTTATGTAGAACAGTTATTTTCTTAACGCTTGCTGAACAAAACTCATGCTTTATGCTACCTTGTTTTTGTCTTCTTTTTCATACTAAAACAAGTTATAAAAACGTTACACATTAGCACAGTTTGACCATAAAGGGTTAATTAAATATATTTAACAAACTTATTTTCAGCCAATAATGACCGCCTGCTCGTCGCAATAGCCTTGAGAGTCAAAAGCTTATCATTAACTTCTTCAAATATTTTGATTTTATTTTTAATATCTTCTTTCCACAATTAACTCTTCGATTGAAAAATATAACTGTTAAAGTTTGATTTTGTCATGTTATCAATAGATTAATTTATGACTTGGTAAAAATAAGCTCAATTAAATCAAATTTCGGAAGAAGAAATTTGTCAAACATGCATTTTCTGCAGTTGTCTTAAACTGTTCCACTCAGACCCAGTATTTCCTATGAAACTTTTTTAACCCTCAAACCTGCAAAACAATAAAAAACACCAGAATATTTTAGGAACAAAATCATTCCCTTAGAACGTAAAACACATCCGTTACAGGGTTGCATCGGCAAAAAATAAAAAAGGTACTCTATAAATAATAAAAAAAGAAAAAAGTACAACTAAAAAAATTTCGACACGAATTAGGAAAAGTGATGAGCAAAATATAGAAGGGTCCTCAACTTTGGGAACCTGTATTTACCCCTGGAGGTTTCAAAGTGCTGACCAAAAAACAAAACAGGTCATCAAATCTGGGAACCTGTATTTGCCCCTGGAGGTTTCAAAGTGCTGACCAAAAAACAAAACCGGTTCTCAACTCTGGAGCCTGTATTTTCTCCTGGAGGTTTCAAAGTGCTGACCAAACAACAAAACGGTCTTCAACTTTGGGAACCTGTATTTTCTCTCGGAGATTTCAAAGTGCTGCAAAAAAAAACACAGGTCCTCGTCTTTAGGAACCTGTATTTGCCCTTGGAGGTTTCAAAGTGCTGACCAAAAACCAAAACGGTCCTCAAATTTGGGAACCTGTATTTTTCCCTGGAGATTTAAAAGGGCTGACTAAACAACGGTCCTCAGAGAACATGTTTTTTCCTAACCGGATATTTGAAAGTGCTGACCAAAAAAATAAAAACGCTTTACAACTTTTACCTTCTTTCAACCGTGCCTTTTAAAGTACGTAAAAAAACAAATCCCTACAAAATCGTACTTCTCTCTACTATATTACGTACTTCAAAATAATAAAAAGGTACCTTCACGAAAAAATTTCGTAACTTAAAAATAAAAACGTACCCTTTTTAGTTCGAAAGTACGTTGCGATGCAACTCTGATCCGTTACTTGTCATCGGCAATATTCGTGAGTTCTAATCCCTAACTCACACGGTGATTGCCAATCAAGCAATCTAATCGTTTTGTTTTTGCTTTCAATGTGAAACTGTCAAAAACTCTGAGAGCCAGAGCGGATGACCACAGATTGCAGCAATCCAAATTTGTTCATTTTGAGATTTCTGTACATGTCAGCAATCAGCAATCTGAATAGTGTTGCTAGGTGACGAAATAAAATTTTCAAAGAAATGTAAAATTATGATCGGAGTGTCGTGTGAGCTACCAACAATCAGAATGTGAAAGAGAGTAAAAAAAGTTCATCGATTGCCACTCAAGCAATCCCGTGTGAGTTGGCCATAACAAAGCACAAAACCATGGTTGAATTTAAAAGATTGTCTCAGGGCTGATCGTACTCTCTTCTTAGTACCCACAATTGTCAAAATCAATGAAAAGCAACAACAAGAACTTCATCGGCTTTAATGTAATCCATTTTCGCTTTCACAGCATTTTGTATGAGCTGTGAACTTCCATTTGACATTTATGGACACTCGCTCTCACCCATGCGACAACCTTATTAATTCAAGGTAATGCACGAAATCTTTCAGAACAAGAGAGGGAAAATTATTTCATATGAATTTTGCTTATGTCGTGATTAAGGTGACCATCTGCACAAAAATTACCACCTGTACAGAAGCTTCGGTTATAACCAAATGCAAGGAATTTTTGGAAGCTTAAAAATACTTTCCGAAATATTTTAAAACTTAAGCAAAAGACAACTGAAGGCAGCTAAAAGCTTAGCCAACGGCCATCTTATTTTATTTTTAAATAATACTACTCTGAGTTTCAAAAGTATCAGGTTACTTTATGAAAGGCAACTATTTCTTTGTGACAATTATGTCTGCTGAAAGTAATTGAATTGAATTCATAACGAGTGGAGAAACCTTCGGAATGATGCTTAAGGGAAGGGTTCCCTCATTATGGACAAAAATAAGGCAAAGTTTGTATTTTTGTTGTAGGACAATGAAAAGGCGTACGAACTTTTGGTTTTGATGATTATATTAGTTTATTATCAGAGAATTTAAAAAAGTGAAAAAGTTGAAAAAATTCAAAATGGCGGCTACAAAATGCACATTTCCGTGGGCCCCTGCGCGCGAAACATGGTGTCCTAACTAAAATTCTGCTGCTTCTTGTGGTGGACTGAAATCAAAAATTGTTGTTATTACTTAAAGATAATGATATTTTCTATGACTGGAACTAAAATTGTTATTATCCATGTAAAATTCATTGAATAATGAACATTAGAACTAAAAGTTCAAATTTTGCTTGTTTTTTTCCATTTCAACAACGTTAAAAAAATATAAATAAATAATTTTTATACATGATGTTAGTTCAGGGCGTACAAAAAAGCATGCACTTCCAAACAGTTCTTAGATATAGAGAATCGGATCAATAGATCAGGCCTGAGAGTTTTAGTTAGATCGGAAAACGTGGTTTCGAGATAAGCGCGTTTGAAGTTTTTTTAAAAGTTTAGTTTGGAATAACTTTCTTTTTCGAACATCTGTTATTTTCGTTTGTGCTGCCATCTAGATTTTCTTTTTAAATAAGTATGCCACAATATCGACCCCTATTCGTGCATCGGTACATGAAAAAAATAGAAAGACGTTTGAAAGCGAGCGGTGCATTATAGCGGTAAACCGCCACGTAGCGCGCGTGAGATAGGTGTCTTCAAGACGTTGCCATTCGAAAAATATTCGTCGGATCGAAAAATCCATTTACACACATATTCTACACATATGTGGCTTTCATTTTTTGCAAAAAAAAATCGATTTTTTAGTCCAAAATGAGGGAACCCTTCCCTTAAGGGCAGTAGGAGAAGGACTAATGGATCAAACCCATTTTAATCATAGTTTGCCATTTCGAAAAGGATAAATTGATTTGAAGTTTGAAAATAAGGAGTCGGCACAAAACTAGGAATCAGTTCTCGATCACTTGTGTACAAAATCATTTAACGCACAACACAATTTGATCATAAGAAGCTCGTTCGAAGTACTTTCAAGGGCTGAAATGGCCAATTCGTTTTTTTTTTCGTTTGATGTAATGAACTTTTGACCCTGAAAATCGAAAACTGAGGCCACCCAAAACTAGTGAAGTCCGGAATTTACGTTGGAAAATGATGCATGCATCTTTTAAAGAATGAAGCTAAAACCAAAAGACCTTGATTTTGTGTCTCCTTCGACGTAAATGGGTTGAGAAGTGAGACGAAAGTTGTAAAAATTATGATGATATTTTTCACCTGCAGATAGGAACTAAGTATGTGTGATGTTTCACAGGAAAAGGACTTTATATTTCCGAAATCAAAGTTCGTTTTTTTGCATTTCTTAAAATTACATATTATTTTGAACAAAAGGGTACCTCAATCACCAAAAAATTCAATAAATTAGCTCACTTATAGCATTTTGAAATTCTAACATGTAAATCTCAAGTTATGCAGAATTGATATCGAAGTTTGACAATTAAAAGGGACCCTAACTAACTTTTTTAATTAACCCTTAAAGATAAAGGTTTCTTTCTTTAGGGAGGTAGAGATTGGGGAAAATCTCTTGTGTTGATATTTCTGATTTAGTAATCGACTTAAAAACGTTTCTTTGGTCCGGGAAGATAAGGTCCCTTTTACTGTGAAACATCACATATACTATACACCAGGGCATAGAGAAAGCAACAAAAACAATTTGAAAAAAAAAACAGGAATTTACAAAACTAGGCGGACGTACTTTTGTGTGGACGATTTTGGTTACATTTTGTGGTTAATGAACTTAAATCAGTGCGTGATTACATGGCTGAAGATATGCAACAAAAAGATGGTCACCTTATGCATAATAGAGAGATCAAACGTATTAAACAGATGACAAACGCGTTTCTTTGACTTTTTCAATTCGATTTGCCTGTGCTTTTCAAACTATAAATATACTCCATTGATTCTCAAACACAAGTTCAATTCTAAAGCTTCTTAAACGATGTGATTTCGTTCAGATTGATGTCGATTAGTTTTATTCAAAAATGCTCCCAATAAAAAGCAATTTATTTAAAAATAATATTTAAATGTGCCTCTTTTTCCGACTAAAAAATTTTTGCTTAAATTGGAAACTTTAACAGACATACCTACTTATCAGTTTTATGCCTCTCAATAAAATGCACGTAATATTGTTTTTGCCGTGTTTTTTCCATAAAAAACACCACTGAAAAGCTTAAAACAATGAAGTTATGCCCTTTCACCGACAAACTGGCAAGTTTGTGGGTTTGTTTTATCCTATCCTGGCTTTATTGCTTGACCTAACTATGTAGTGTGCTCTGAAACTTTTGATTCTGAATCAATTTTTGGAGTTGGGCTTAACACATTATTGTACTTCCCATAAAAGTCTTAACTCCACTTACCATATATATAAAAAATGAAAAATATGTAACAAAATAATAAAGTGCAATATCCAACACCACCCATTTTAAGTTGTGGAGACTATTGTCCATTCTAATTATAAAACAGAAGGGCAGTTTGAGAAGTCAGTGACTTCTGAATTTTCCATAACTTTAAATACAACACTGATCCTGTCAACTACCATCTTTTAATAGACTACTGTCAAGTTTTGAGCGAAACTTAATTCACTAGACATATATTTAAAAGAACTCAAGCAGGAAGAGGAGTAATATTTGAATATTGTAACGATTAATGGTCTTCAAAACCTTATGGGCAAGAGGGTTCATAACAACTAGTTCAAATTTCTTAAACGTTGTATAAATTAAATTCACCAAATTATTTTTATTTTTGACTAATGGGCAAGGTTTATTTTAAAACAATTTTAAAAGAAAATTGCTGAATTGACGAAATTATTTTAAATAAATCTTGAAAAGTTTCTACAAAAGAATATCTACATTAGAACATTACTCGTAAATTCTTATTTATCTAGACCAGACATGAGCTACCAGAAGCACAATTGGTCCGGTTGGCCCAGCTACAAATTTGTTTTATTTAATCAAATTTGTGTTTGCACATAGCAACCACAAAACTGACGTTCACCAAATTTTTAACTCGATTTAACAACAACAATTCCATGCAAAGACTGACTCGACGATGATGAGCTTGAGATGATTGTCCCGTTACTTGTATAACGCAAAAACACACAATATTTGTTCAATTCTGTTACATTTAGAAATAGAAATTAAGTCTTGTCGGAGTGCTTTGACAATTTTTTTGCATTTGACAATTTTTTCTTCTTCATTGTTTTTTTGCAACAATGACTGATCTAGACTATGACTCATAAAAAAGAATTTGTGAACACATATGGAAATGTAGGTTAGGTTCAGTGTTGCCATGTGGGCAGATAAAACTTGTTTTGCCAGTTTTTTGAGGGGGTAGAAAGTTTTCAAGTTTTTCCCTAAAAAAATAAAGTTTTATTTTATTTTACCTAGTTTTTCAAGTTTTTACGATTAAAGGGGGAAATATACCCAGCGGCCGAAGAAAAAAGGTCACGTTTGTGCAGTTTTTTAAGGAAACCTAAGGGATATTTTTAAATGAGAGTTTTTATACCTTTAAATATACAGATTCAAGAGTATGTTTAGTGTTTTTTTATTAAAAAAAAATTAATATTAAGGTAGATACAGCATTTTTTGTAGAACGCTCTGAAAATGCGGTGACAAAGATTGCTCCTCCTAAATTCAACTGAAACAAAAAAATGAAATATATTATTAAACTAGATACTTAAAACTCGTACTTGTCATAGCCGATTTTGAAAATATTGATTTTTCACAAAATGGCGGACTTCCGAACGTGAATTAACGATTTTCGACCAAAAATTCGGCATTATTTTGCCTATAAAAAATGAACGAAGCTACGAAAAACAAAATTCTATGACAAATACGAGATTATTATGTACAAAATAAGCCTGCAAAAAAATCAAAACGATCGGTTCACTGAGCTTCGAGAAATCTTGGTCACCGACTTTGAAAACATGGTTTCGAGAAAAACACGTTTGAAAATAAGGGCCAGCACTGCGCGCTCTAGAAGGCGGTTCACTTACTAGGCTATGACTTTGTTATTTTTTGAGATATCGATTTGAAATTTTCACCACATATTTTTGAGACCTAAAGCTTTAAGAAAATGAAAAAAATTTTTTGAATAAAAAAAGTTCTGGGTATATTTCCCCCTTTAAAACGATGCTTTCTATTTTAGTGAATATATAATTCAAGTAGATAAACTTAATTGTATGTTACTACAAAAACATAAGTATCATTTGAAGCTGCTACTACTAATTTTCACTCCTTTTCAAAATTTATTTTTATGGCAGCGCTGTTGCTATTATTGTTGCTATCATTATTTCTGTTCTTTTGTCTCGGTTTCCCTTCGTCTAGTCTTGGCGGTAAATTTTTGGATTCCTATTTAAACTTGACGCTTCAGTTTACATATATTCAGAGTTGACGATCAAGTCTTCCGTATTTTCTTGAGAAATGAAGTGGCCAAAATAACGGGACAACGAGAGAACAAAGCGAATTGCCAAAAATTTTAAAGCACACATTTTAAAAATACATGTTTTAGTTAATTTTTAATATCAAGTTTTTTCACCAAAAAACAAGTTTTTTTTTCTGGAAATTAAAGTTTTTTTAAAAAAAAATATGGCAACACTGGTTAGGTTAGATTAGGTTACGTTAGCGTGGCTGAGCCGACAGACGACTCGTACACTTAGGCAAGTGCAGGCCCGTTGTGATACCACATAATCTCTTTTGAACGTATGAAAGATTTCTCTCCTCAGCAAACCAGTTCGAACGCATGATGAACTTTAGGATATGCTTGATTTCGAGGCATGAGGCTTCGGTAAGTCCATTTAACACATTGCGGGCCAAGCTGTTTTGACGAAAATCGTCACCGGAGGCCAAACAGGTTTTCTTGCCAGAAATGTGTGTAAAAGTAAAATAAATAAAATCATCATAGAAGAAACATAAAATCATCATGGCGCTATGAAAATTGAACAAACATTTTAGCAAATATCAGACTACTTTAAAACCGTTAAAAATTTTATGTAGTATTGCTCGAAAAGGCCAGAAAAGGTGAAATGTTAAGCAACCCCTGTCGCACGTTTTCGTGCCAAGTGGCAGCCCAGGAAACATTAGGTGTCGCACAAAAACGTGCGACGTGGCACGCAATGTGTTAATAAGGAATTGCCCAGAGGTGCCATTCTCTTTTTAGTTAGCGCCAGACATTCGCAGAGGAAGGGCTGGACATTTTTTACCTCTTTTTCACACTTGTAGCTACTGCAAAAATCATGGTGCGCATTAAGTCGTAGGAAGGCCACGTAAGCTTAGCTGTCCTACATATGCCAAGGTGTTTCCAACGTTCTTGTGCAAAACGTAAAGATCTGTTTCTGAACCGAAGTTTATAGGAGGACATGGATATACCAATAAAGTCCCCTCTTAGGAGGGTGTTTGAACTTGTACCCTTCCTTGCCAATTTGTCAGCCAAATTATTATCCTCGATATCTCTAAGTCCGGGTGCCCATATGAGGTGGATCCTGAATAACCTAGCCATCTCGTTAAGAGATCTGCGGCACTCAGTGAGAGTTTTTGAGTCATCAAAATGTGAGTTCAGCGCCTTAAGCGCAGCTTGACTATCCGAGAAGATGTAAATATTCTTTCCCCTAAGGTCTTTTTTGCCTAGAATCTTAGCGGCTTCGTGAATAGCCATAATCTCCGCTTGGTAGCCACAACAATAATTTGGAAGTCTTAAGAAAGCTTTGATTTGAAGATCCTGGGAGTAGATACCTCCCAATACTTGTTCGTGAAGCTTGGATTCATCTGTACAAATTTCAATGTCGGTATTTTGAAGGGGGAGTGGCGGCCATGGCGCAGTGGGTAGAGTGCGTGACCCATACGTCAGAGAACCCTGGTTCAATTTCCATCTGAAACAGAAAGTTTTTTCAATTGATGTAATTTTTCTGTTCGGTCGTCACCTCTCTGCAGACAATGGAAAACTTCAAAGAGTAAATAATGCCATGTAAAGCTTTTTGAGAACATGCATAAAACATCGGCATAAAACTAGTAGGTCCAGTTCTCGATCAATTGTGTACAAATATTTATTAACACGCACAACACAATTTAATCATAAGAAGTTCAGTCAAAGTCCTTTCATTTATATATATATTTTGAAGGGGGTTTTGTTAGCCCAGTCTAACCGTGAAGGGATGAGAACTTCGTAGATCTTTTCGAGACTTAAACAAGGCACACTGTAATCTGTTTTGTCGGGGACAGATAAGTTCAGAATTATTGTGTGACTGCAGCTATTACCCATCCAATTCCCAGATTCTCTTAGTCTGAGGGCTGCTGTGTAAGCACATTCTCTGGCAAAGATATCAAGAGGAGGCAGTTGAAGCATGACATTCATAGCACTAGTTGGGGTTGTGGATAATGCCCCGGTAATACATAGATTTGAACTTCTTTGAACCTTTGCAATTTCAGAACTGCAATTGTCTTATCAAGGGCCCTCCAGCATACCAGTGAGTTATAAATAAGTATGGGGCGGACAATTGCCGTATAAATCCAGCGTACTATTTTGGGAGGAAAACCCAATTTTTTGCCTATCGATTTTTTACAGGCAAATAGAGCTGTGTTTGCCACTTTTACACGTTCCTTTATGTTGTCATTCCAGATAAGTTTTTTATCCAGAATAATTCCTAGGTACTTCGTGCTGTCACTAAAGATCAACCTCGTACCTTTCAGTCGCGGATGTTCTAAGTTGGGAATTTTATATATCCTAGTGAAAAGGAAGAGATATATTTTCTCTGGGCTTACACTTAAATCACAAGAGGACGCCCATCTCGAAAGGATTAAAAGTGCTCTATCCATGAGTTGACATAGAGTTTGAGGAAATTTTCCAATTTTCCATTAAACACAAGAGCGATTTCACCCGCATATGCAATAACCTTGTAGCCTTCCCCCTTCATGATACGCAACAGTTGGTCAATCGCCACGGACCACGGATGCGGAGACAAGACTCCCCTTGCGGAGTCCCCCTGCTTACAAAACTGGGGGTTGAGGATCCTCCTAGTTCTAAGTTCACCACCCTGCCCAAGAGCAGCTGGTGGATAAGACTCACTAGAAAATCCTCCACCCCCAGTTCTGGGAGAGCCGAGGTGACAGCACAGGGAAGAATGTTTTTGAAAGCTCCTGCTATGTCGAGAAAGGCAGCAAGCGCGTATTCTTTGTTCTAAAGTGATTTTTCGATTGTAGACACAAGAGAATGAAGAGCTCTTTCTGTAGATCTGCCTTTTATATAGACATGCTGCGTTTTCAGAAGCCCCTATAAAGTTTCGGCTTAAGAAGAAGCCCAATGAGCATCTCCAGTATTTTAACCAAAAAGAAGGAGAGGCTTTTAGGTGCAAAGCAGTGATTGTTAGCAGTATGATCGCTGGCAACGTATCAGTATTAGTGCCCTTATGCATGTGAGGCCGAAGCTAAATAAACGAACATCAGTCTTATGCCAACTGTCGATTGAGTATGTTTGCGTCGCATGCTTTCTTGAAATTTCTTTCTTGCTTCAGCAAATTGGGGTGTTTATTTTCTTTCAGTCACATACATCGTTCGTTAAAATACGAAGCATAAGTACCGTTGTGTGAGCTTGGCACTCACTGGTCTAAAGTCATTCGCCTTAGTGTGAGAGGAAATGTAAATTTTAAGAAAAATAAATTTATTGTCTTATAAACGAGCGTTAGGAGGATTTTTTGCAGCTGTTTTTTCAACTTTGGAAGAAATGCTACTTGGGGAATTTGACCAAAACGGGCTTATTTTGAATTCGAAGTGACGCTTACTTATTTTTAACTGACTGGTATTGAAAGAGTTGTTCATATATTGTCACATTATGATGACGTTTAATCGATATAACGTCTTGCACGGGGAATTTTTTGAAATTAAAAAAAATAAAGTGCTACCTTTTTTTAAAGTTTTGTTTTATGTGTATGTTTGTATGTTATTATTTTTATTATTATTTTTACTTCGATTACCAGTAAATAACAATGTAATGTATTTATAGAACAAAATGTTTGCGAAGCAAACTCTAACCGTTGAATTGTAAAAAGTATTTTTTTTTTTAAAACTCTTAAAACAATGAACGACGAGTTGACTTTGAATAAAAATTATCAGAAAAAAAGTCTTTCAACTTAAAACTCTTATAATCATCTATAATTTAACATCTGCTTAATCTCATTACTACGAATATTTTTTTTTAACATGAATAGGCCACATTTTTGAATTGATAATAATGCCATGCCTACACGGAAAGTTTAGTTTGAGTTTAGTTTGAGTTCAACCATAGTTGTTCACACATAGCTGCGTCGGCAGAATTGTATTTAGCGTGACATTTCTATGTTTACTTTTGTGTTCTCATATTTTTTCGACACATCTATCACCGTGACATCAATTCCACTTGAGGACAAGGCTGCAGCTATCTGTGCGTACACATGCGAGCTCTTCCTTGCGTTGCGCAAATCGGGAATTTTATCGCCCCATACTGATGTGAAGACCTCATCTTCTACACTTGCCCAAGTTCTTTTCTCCGCTTTTTTGGTCATTTTTTCCAAATAGTCGCACAATTTTAGAAGAGCTGTTTTTGACATTTCTCACCACAAAAATGTACAAGTTGCATCTGAACGTGTCTTTTTATAAGAACATTAGCATTAGGGTGGGTCAATTGTTTTTGGCAAAAGGCGTATAACAAAAACGCCATCTACAAAGAAAACTTCCCCAAGAAAGTATGGGTCTAAAACAGTGGTGATCAACGCACGGTTCAAACAACAACAAAGATGGCTTTCCGAGTATACAGCTTTACACTGAAACAAGAACTTGTTAAAAGCTCTCACAACATTTGGTGCAAGAAAATCTTGCCGAATGTTGAATTTTCAATATAATAATTTCTTTTTTATTTTTGTGTTTGTTTTTCGCTATTTTAACATAGGAAACATTAAAAAAAGGTACAAGTGAAGAATAGAATGTATTAATGTTTTTCTAAAACATTGCAAAATATTAAAGTACATTCATAAATAAAACAGCAAACGACTCCCATACCACATGAACGCTCAAAGCATACTGAGTTCAATTTTAAAGCACAGCAGATGAAACAAACTTTTACGCAGTGTACAAACACAGTGAGCCGATTGCTACTTCGTGTGCAAAAGCTCAACTACACACGATGCCCGTGGGCTATGGGAAAACATGTAGTGAGCACCACTGGTCTAAAATCAAAACCTACCTCACGAGAGAGATCAAAATTCGCATTTGAGAATTTTTTTTTTTAAAACAGCGTAGTTTTATTAAGAAATGCTGTTATATGAAAGAAGCACCATATTTCTTAATGTTGGCCTTATTTCTGCTTCATTTTTTTAAGCCATATTTTTTTAAATTTATCCAAAGCATATGTTTGTAATGTCATTGAACAATCAGTAAAAACACAGTTTTTTAAAATTCATGTTTACTTTATAAATTCAAGCAACAGAATGTCTTAAATAAAAAAAAAAAACTGGATTAATTTTTTAAAGCATTGAAAAAGGTCTCAAGTCTTTTTTACAGTCCATTCGAGGTGCTCGGGTACGACTTTCTAGAGTCACTGTCGTAACAGCATCTCGATTCTTTGCACAATTTGTCCCGGTTTCATACTGGCTACATCTTCTGGACATGAACCTTCCGACACAACTTTGGCTATTCGATAGAGATATAAAGCGTCAGTAGAAAGGCTTTTTTCATCTCTCCTGCCCATAGGAGGCATATTCCCCAATGAAATTGGTTCAAAATCAGGTAGAGGCTACAACAAATTGTTTATTTTCTTTTTAAGAACTTGAACTAAATCGTTTTTATAATTCCATGCTTACCGGAAGTCGTTCGAAGCTCTCAATTAATTTCGTCAAAGTCCCACTAGCAGTACGTGGTCCACCTGTAGTAGATCTTTCTAAAGCATCGAACAAATGGCGTAGCATTGAACAATGTAATGGTTTATTCAACAAAATTTCAAACATTCGTATTATTATTCCATTTTCAAGGTCGGCTCTCCATCGCAGCAAACTCCTATCAAGCTGGTAAGGGATAAATTTGTTTCCTTAAAGAACTCGCATATTGCATTTGTTTAGTATTGGAGTCCTCAGCGTCAACTTCTATGTGATCTAAAAATTTGCTTCCCGGCTCTTTAACAATCACTATATGAGACTCCTTTTCTTCTCACAATACCATCGTCCACTAATTTCTTCCCTTGTCAGTGCGGAATTTTTTCTGCCATCAAAAGAAAAGAATCATTCTGCTGCATGCGACGAACGTACTCCCTGCTTTTCATTTTTTCACGAGCTGCCTTGGATTTATCAAAATAATTGGTTCCCCGTTTTCACCAGTAAAGCGAATGTCTTTAAATAAAGCTGTAGCTAAACAAGAGGCAACTCTGTCTGAAATGTCAAATCTATCACACATCATAGCGAAATGAATTCCCTCATATACAGCCCCAGTCCAAACTATTTACACATCGCTAATATTTTTAAATGTTTTAAAGAAAGAGCTCACTTTATTGTTGTTGGAAATAAATTGCAAAGATATTTTTTGTTGTTGCATTCTCTGCAGTATGTAAAGTAAAAAAAAAGTTTTAGCAAACTTAACGATATATATCACAAAATAAACTAGTAAATGATACTACTCTCTGGCGTCATAAGTATTTACACACTCTTTCTTGGAGTCATTAAACACAATTATTTACAAAAATAAGGGCTGCTCTGCCTTACATTTTAGGATTTAAGGAAGATACATGCATGTTTTTCCAAAAGACTCCTCGAATTTATAGAAAGACTCATCAGTCCACAAAACATTGTGTCAAAACTGTATAGGCCAGAGAATAATTATATTTTGCTAATTTTTTTTATGATATTTTTCGTTATGTTTTTTAAAACATGTTTTCTTTACTTTGCATACTACAAAGAATACAACAACCAAACGTTTCTTTGCAAATTATGCAAACAAAAAAAAAAAGGCGAGCCCTTTCTTTAATCTATTTCTTCTGAAAGTGTAAATAATTTTGACTAGGGCTATATTTTAGCGTAACGTGTCCTTTGGCGCGAAATCGGTTCTCTTGCAGCTGGCAATGCAAGCTCGATTTCAGATTCAACATCCATGTGTGAAGACTTGGGCCTATACGAAGGATCTAAGCTAAACTAAGGAGTTTTGATTTTAGACCCCTAGTTCCTTGGGGAAGTTTTCTTATACGCCTTTCCCATTTTTTCTCACCCGAACAATTTGACCCACCCTAATTAGCATACTTTTAGGCATTTCTCAAATTGAGTTTTGATAAACACAGAAGCAAAGTTGAGTTTGGTTGAGTTTCTTGTACTGGAGAACCCAAGAGTTTATTTTGCGTTCAATGGCAAAACTCAACTTTGTACTGGAAACTCAAACTAAACTCTCTGTGTAGACATGGCATAACTAGCTGAAGTTTGGAAATAAATTACAATAAATTCTCCGAATGTCCTACATACAACTTTGTAAATATTTGTATAATTAAGAAGTATAAAAGCGTTAAATAAAATCAATAAAAATTTAAACTTAACTGTAAATACTACATGTGCCTTAAAAAAGTGCAGAAATAGCTTTATAAATCTTGTGATATTTTATAAAAAATAGTAATAAAATTTCAGAAAAATACTGTACATAAATAATTGGAACACTCAAACACATCTATGACATGGTATTCCTATGACATTTCCCAGTCACAATGACAGCTTTAGCCGCCAACATTTCAATTGTTTCAGCTCAGAACAGTTGAAACTACACAACATCTAAACCCAACGCCCACTTCCCGTCCACTCATGCCTGAACCAGCATTGAAACCTCCTGCTCACCTTGCTGCCTGCAACTTTGTCACTGAGTCCTTTTGTTTTTTTTTTGTTTCTTGTGCTCTCTGTCAAATTGTCAAATTCTTTGTTTCTACAGATGAAATCAAGCATGTCCAAAACAGTTATTGAAGAATCATCCTCTTCGTCAATGATTAAGCAGTCGTCCTCGCTAACTGAAAAGTGCGTTGAACAGCAGCAGATTTCATCAAAGTCCAGCAAACAGCTCTCATCAACATCTTCAGTCGATGATGCTATCGAACAGCTTTCCTCGGGCGCTGGAAATGAACTCGCCGCTGCGCTCAAGCAGAACATGACAGCGCTAATGGAAGATTCTGCTGATGCTGCTGGCAAGCTGATGTCATCGGCCACATCGTCCTCAACCTCACTGTCGGCGATGTCTGTGGTTAAGAAGTCATCCACGGCCGTTGTCTCCAGTTCGGTGAGCAGCACTTCGTTGAAGCAGCAAACGCTATCGTCGTCGTCGTCCTCGTCTTTGACATCCTCCAAATCAATCGAAGGCGCAATGCAGTCCATGCAAATAGTCGAAGACAATGAGTTCTAATGCAAAAAAAAAAAATTAAAAAAAAAAACATTTTAATTTATGCAAACAGAGAACTTGTGGAACACTCTAGCTTACATACAGTGAGCACGCGATAATGTGAACAAGCTGAAGACGCGTTTATATATTTTTTCATTTTGTTTTGGATTTGCTTTTGTTCTATGTAAAGGTGGACGAGGAAAATATAATGACATCCGAAATCAACATTTTTTTACACTAATTTTTGCGACAATATCGTATTTTTGAATGGGTACATTTAAGTGAAAACGAATGCAGAGTTCACATTATTGCATGCATACACACACACGCACACATAGTAATACAAACATACACACATTTTTAAATTTTAAACATGCACACGTTTTATTTTTTATTTCTCTCTAATAGCGCAAAATTATTTTGCTCTTACACTCTCTTACACATTTAAAGCGGCACTGTTAACGCAACGTAAACAGGACATGGACTGTTAGGTACTTTATTACCTTTTAACAAAAAGCTAATCAGGAGTGCCGGAGTGTTTGTTACTTGCAGCAGGACATAGATTTATGAACAAGAAGCACTAGAGCTATATACATATTTGACCAATTTTTCTTTTCTGGATCAGAAAGACAAAATTGTCATATTTATTCACGTATATTTACGTTGTTGAAAAGAAGCTCTTTAGTATTTCTATACAATTTTTAATAATATTGTTTATTTGTTTTAATATATTTATTGAAAAATTATTTTTTTGTATGTTTTTATGTGTTGACTGGTTTTTAAAATCAGCGTGTTCCTTAAGATTTTTTAATCAGTGGGTCTTTCTGCTTAAACATTTATTTTTTAGCAGTATTTTTGCAATGCTGCAGTTCTTCAGTTATATTTGCCGATTTTGCAAGAGTATAAAAATGATTATTTTATATGGCGGCCATAAAAAGGAACATAAAAATTAGGGTCTGACAAAGAAACGACAATTAATGCAGTGTTAAAGTAGTCATGTCAGGAACTAGGAGGAACATTTTATAGCAAAAAAATTTCAAAATGGAGGACTTTATTAAAAAAAAAAACGATTTAAATCGACTTAAAATTGGGAAATTTTCGCCGATCTTTTTGGTTCTATTTCAAGGCATATTCAAAACATAGAACAACGGAGAGTAATTGTTTTTAGGTGTAATATTTTGGTGTTTTTCTACAAATTACTCGCAAAATTTCAAAATAACATAACCTTTCTTTCCAAAACAGCAAAAAAATGCGGAAAAAATAAAATTTCTGTCTTGAAAGGGGTTTTACCCCTTAATTTTTTTAAAATCGAAAGCAGTCAGTAGTAAAAAAAAATACGGGCTATTTTTTTTTATATTAAAAAATTATTATTTAAGGTTATTTAGTTCTTTCTAAGGTATACTCTTGTCTCTTTAAGGCTCCAGGGCGCAGAAGTTTTTTTTTTAATAATGCACAGTGGAAATAGATGGCTCCAACGAAATTTAGAAATCTGATCTCCAATATGGGTAATTTTTTCAATCGGTGGGCAGGATTTTAAAATTATAACAACAATTTGGAAAGAAGTTCAATATTTCTTTACATAGTGCAACAAAGAAAATGTGAATAACACAATCTTTCTCGTTGTTAAGAAATATACGAAGTATATAACACGAAGAAGGAAGAGGTTGAAAAACGAAATAATTTTGAAATATATCACACGCCAAGTTATTTGAAATTAAAACAAAATTCGAGTCCTAAAAGACGCAAAAGCGCCACTTTTTTCGATAGTACTATAGCATAGAGATTGATACTCAAAAAATCACACCTCTAGAATTAACCGTTGCAAAGATAGATCGAGTTTACATGACAAATCTAGATAAAGGCTTTTTCTGTATGATTTCGTTTTAGACGCTTACACGTAATTCGGTGGCTATGGCTCGTTATATGTACATCAAAAAAACTATCTAAGAATCGACCAGAGGCATTGCTTGTACCAAAACAATTGGTGGTTGGCAAACGCAGTGCAAATACTTCCTAAGTGACTGTCTTTAAAAAAAATCATAACGAAAAAGAAACTTCTCAGACAACAAACAGTTTTTACAAAATCAAAACAAATATTGATAAATATTGACACCTTAAATCCGAAATCCAACCTTGCAAAGAAATAATTTAAAATCAAACTTTTGCATTTGACTAAATTCGACATGATCCTACAAAAGTTTGAATTCAAAACTTAAAAATATTGCAATTTTATTAACAAATCTCAAAAGAACAAATGCCCTTTCAATCCAAAACAATTTGCTCTTTCAGAAAAAAAAGTGTTCTAACAGTTTTTTGATTTAAAGTGACGATATTATTTACGTACGATACGTAGTTTATTTTTGTGCAATTGCAATAAATCAAATATTCTTCATAGATGATTGCTCAAAAAATTATAAGATGGAAGAGAAATATGTTTATTGAGAGCTGACTGTATGCATGAGATTGTTTTTATTTTATAACTCAAAAGAGCTTTTGACTGCTGATTGACTAAATTGTGTTTCAGCTTTCAGTATTTTCGTGCACATAATGCGACCCAGTTGTAAATGAAGCTACAAGGCCCCACAATTGTGTGCAGTTGTCTTTAACATTTGTTTAGATATGGCCGCCCAAACACTGATAACATCTAACTTACATAGTAAGCGGGCATCGGAGTGGGTACGATGTTGCTATACAATCGAATGAAGTCAAACTGCTTACAAAGAATAAATACGAGAGAACTCTAGAAGAACATAAAACAGAGGCATCGCATACCACTTACAGTTCAGCATTACAATAGCATCTACCACTTTTTCTTTTTGTCAGCGGCTGTGAACATCGTTTAGTGCTAGTGGTCCTAGAGAAATTTCATTTTAATAGAGTATAAATATGGCTTGATTCAGGAGAAGATTCTCGGTAGATTCAGTTGATTTATTTGTAGCTGCTCAGTTAATTCGCCAACTGTTTTGGTGCAAGATAAAATTATTATTTTTCAAGGCAAAAGGATGACAGCTAAGCATTGTTATGCCAAATTAGAATGTCTCAGATAAGGATATTATAAAAAATAAAGTGAAAATAGGCAAAATTTTGCACTTAAATCCTAATTTAACTTGATAACGTAAAATTGAATATTCAGCAAGTAATACAGTGGGAAAAAAATGCGGGAATCCACAAAAAATGTATCTTAAATAGGGAAAAATGTTTTTATTTTTAAGTTGGCACAACTGTCACTTACATCTGCGCCAAATTACACGTCAAAATATTCATTAGTGTTTGAGATACGCGTTCTTTTGTAAATAGCCTTTAATTCCTTCTTCGTTTCGGTTTCTATCTCTTCTATCAATTCAAAACGGTGTTCACGGAGCGGTCTCTTGAGTTTAGCGAATAGCCAGCAGTCACATGGTGCTAAGTCAGGCGAACACGATGGTTGCGGAACGATATGCGTGAGTTTTTGGCAAAATGATATCGAATTATGAGTGCAGTGTGATAATCGTGATGCAAAAAACAAGAATTGTCTCTCCACAAATCCGATCTATTTTGACGCACAGCATTAACACCCAAGTAGTATTCTTTGTTGACAGTCTGGCCGGTTGGAAGAAATGCATAATCCACCACACCACGATAATCGAAGAAAACTGTCAACATGACCTTGATTTTTGACTTGCTTTGACGTGGTTTTTTTGGTCTCGACTCATCTTTGGCACGGCATTTACCCCATTGATCGGCTGTTTTCGGGTCGTAAGCGTAGACCCAAGTCTCATCTCCAGTTATGATGCGTTTCATTTTGTCTTGATAGTCGGAAAGCGTTGTTTTACACACATCAACGCGGCGCTGTTTTTCCCATGAAATTTAGCGTTTTTGGCACCAATCGAGATTTCACTTTTAGTCACTGAAAATGGTTTTCACTGATCCTTCCGACATTCCAACAAGGTCAGAAGGTCTTGGACTGTCAATCGAAGACTTTGGAGCATCAATCCTTTGATTTTGTCGACGTGTAGCTCATTAGTTGTTGGTCGTCCTTGCCGTGCCTCGTCTTCAACGCTTTCTCGACCCTCTTTCAACATTTTGTACCACTCATAAGCTTTTGGTTTCGATAGAGCTTGCTTACGGAAGGCCTTCGGCAACATTTTCAACATTTCGGCAGCAGAAACTTCATTCAACATACAAAATTTATTGGAACTGCGTTGTTGATTAATTTCAGACATCATAAAAAATGAAAAATTAACTTTTAGCCATTTACAAAAGGAGGCGTATCTCAAACACTAATAAATATTTTGACGTGTAATTTGGCACAGATGTCAGTGACAGTAGTGCCCACCTAAAAATAAAAGCATTTGTCCCTTATGGAATGCCCAAAAATATATACCGGTGTTTTTTGCCCACAGTAGTATATGAAGTCACAAATTCTTATCATGAAATAATTCAAAATAGTTCATATTAATTATTGGGTAAAAATAATATTTTGTGAAAAGAAAAGAATTTCTATAAAATATTGCTTTTATGAATTAGATATAAAAAAATTGCCTTCGAGTCATAAAATCTCGTCCTTAATTTTTATAAAAAAAACATTAAAATCATAAAAAATATTCAATTCTTTACATGGATTCAAATGTTTGTTGAAGGACATTGTAGGTCGGTTTACTTAATTCTATGCAATTTAACAAAAGTATCTACTACTTTCTCTTACATTTCTATTCAAACTGAGTAGAGTAATACAGAGCATATTTAATAAAGAATGATGAAATATTATTTTAAAAAAATAGTTTTTACAAACAATATTCACACAAACAGTTGCAAAATTTCGACACACCTTATTTTGAGACACATAAAAGACATACAATACTACATATAAAACACACAGTTCCTATTTAAACGTAAGACATGTCCAAAAATATACAAAATGTTCTATTTATAATGTAACCAAAACACAAAAAAAAAAAAAAAAAATATAAACTAAAAAAATAAAAAAAAGCATGGCACACTAATTAAAGAAATATTTGTCTAAAAGCGTTCTATATTTCAAAAATTTATATTTTTAAAAAATGTTTTGAAAAATTTAAATGTGAAAAATAAACAGTTACTTTTGTTTTTTTAATGTTGCAAATCTATTTATTATTATATTTATGATTTAATCAAAAAACAGATGCAACATCTGAATATTATAAAAAAAATTTATTTAAAAATAATGTCATTGTAAACAAAAATATATTAATAACCTGCAATAAATATTTTATAAAAAAAAAAACACAAAAAAAATGCATTTTTTCATTTATTGTCAGGAAAGGATAAACGCAGGTACTTTTTTAATTAGTGTTGCTTAAATGAAAATGCGCAAGAAAACAAACACATCTGTCTGTATGTCGGTCTGTCCACACAGAACATTCCCACTGCAACATAAGCGAAGGTTTTGCGTAAGGTGATAGTTTTGCGAACGTTTTTGGGTGAAATTATTTTTTAAATTGTAGGATTTTTTTTATTTTGTGCTTGCTATAGAAGATTAAATTCGTGAAAACCTTTTTCCACAAATAAAAACTGTACTTATTTTGCAAAATTCATAAAAGTCACTTATTTTGAGTCGAAAAAGTTTACTAGGTAAAAAATCCACGAAAATGAACCATTGTTCGAATGGATCAGCTTGTGCAAGAAAATGTAGTTTTGTAAATCCTAACCAAGAATACTTTTTTTGAACTGAGATATGTGTTCAAATTTGTGAAGGCCGTATACATATCGTATGGCGTGATCGAATACCAGCTGAAGCTTTAGTTGAGAAGTAGAGTCCAGCTTACTGTAAACTAGCTCCGAATAAGTAATTATAGGAATAATAAGTTGAATTACTAGTTTCTTTCTAGTGCTGGTGAGTGCAAATTCAGCAGCCACTCTCAGATTGCGTACAGACACTTTTCGTACCATGTCATTATTAATGTGGTCAGCGCATGTCAGTGTAGAATTTATATAAAAACCAAGACTTTTTGTGCAACTCGTTAACTTTAATTTCTCAGCGTCTATAAATAAATCAGGGATATCCTCGTAGTAAATGGTTACTTTTCGCTGTAGGTAGCACAACAGATTTCAGAGCATTAAGCTTTGGACAATTCAAGATAGCCCATTTATTCTAATGGATTCTAGAGTCTAAATCCTGATTAAGTCTGTAGGCTAAGTCTTCTAAAAGGCCCACTCTATTGGATATATAAGTTTGCACAGCATCTGTGTATCATTGTTGAGTATTTGCAGACCCTAAATATGTCATTGATAAAAATTACAAACAGCAGGGGACCTAGAACCGAGACCTGGGATACACCCTAGACGGAATTTCACACTCGGAAAATTTATCACCTACCTTGACTCTTCGAACCCGATTTGACAGGTAACTATTTAAGAGGCGTATATCGCTATCACTAAAACCGTAGATACAATAAAGTTTCCGGCATAGCAAAGAATGATTGACTGTATCGAATGCTTTTGAAAAATCCAGCAAGCAAAGGTGTGTGAGATACCCTTCATCATAAGAAGACCTGATATCATCAAATATTTTGACAGTGGCAGTGACACAACTGTGAAAAGCCCTAAAACCGGACTGCATTAGTGATAACAAATTGTTAACATTAATATAGTTTTCGATTTGATCTGCCATAATTGCCTCACACACTTTTGCCAGACAAGATAGGATGCTGATTGGCCTAAAGTCATTAGGTTCATTTGGAGTTGGTTTTTTGGCCACCGGTATAACAAGAGCAACTTTCCAAGAAGAAGGCAACAAAGACGTAGTTAACGATATGTGTAATGGGGCTGAGGACATGCACGAGTATAAGTTTTATGAATTTTATTGAAATATGATACTCACCTATTGCATTCGATTTAATTTTTACTATTGACTTTCTCACATCACTTACACTTGCTGTAGAGAATAGAAAATTTTCCTGTTCAGTATATTCAGAGAAAAGAATGTTGATGCTAGGAGTGGACACTGTGTTGGAGAGAAAGAAATCTTTTAAAATATCTGGGTCAATATTGCATTCATCAGAACGTTTCTCACCAATATCCATTGCTTTTAAATTCCTCCACAGCACCTTAGAGGGGAGTAAAGCATTTAGTTTCGATTTTAGTCTGCCTAATAAGCCGAAGTGACAAATTTCTGGCGATTCTAAATTGTTCCCCAATTGTAAGCAGAGAGGCACCTTTTCCATAAGTTGTGAGGTTTGTTTCGTTCTTTAACCCAGATATGTCGACGAGCTTGCGGGTGCAATAATCTTTGCACTTGCCTTAAATTCCTCTATTCTGGCACCAATGTATTGCAAAAATGAAGAAAATTAAAACAAAAAATTTTGTTTTCTTAGATTTTAAAGCCGAACTACATGTAGTACGCTAGCAAATACGTCAACTAAAATCACATATAATATCTTTTTCCACAAGTGCTTTTGCTACTTATTAGTTATTAGAACTATTTGCAATACAAAAACACAGAAACGCAGCAACAACAAAATATAACTATAAAACTTTTTCTCATCGTTCAGGTGACATCTTCACACTATTGATAATTTTATAAAACTGACACTTTACACTGATAAAAAAAAACACTCAAGGAATTACAATAGACAGAGCTTATCAATGTACGTTTTCTTGACCGCTATGTTTTGTAACGCAACAACAAATTGGCTAGCGAATTTAAAGCAATGTTAATGCAGCACACTGAAAAAAGCAGGTGTACTACATGTAGTACGGTCCGCATATCTGGGTTAATGGCTTTATGCACATTAGAAGTAAGCCATGGACATGCCGTATTTTTCACCACTGCCGAACGCAAGGAAACATGTTTTTCAAACAGATTATTTAAAACATCGGTAAAGACTTTTCAAGAAACCTCACTTCATTCCAAGACGTTAGACAAGAGTCGTTGTGGAGAGCCCAAAAAATTGATTGATTTAAAGTCACGAAAGGTGACTTCATTCAGTAGAAACAATTTCTCATAAACGAACCACTTTTTATTTATAAATGAGTTCAGGAATTAATCATAAATATTACTTCTTTATATTCTGAAATGAGTTAAAAAAGGAAGAATTTAAACCTTTGTTGATATTTTTATTAGTAAACTAGCTTTTTCTGGAGCGCCTTGCTGCACCCTGCAACTAGGTGTATTGGGAACATAATAGGTGTATTCAAAACTTTTTTAGACTCATAGTTTGACACCACTGTCATTTTCCATTGCCCGTTACAGTTTCTCTCTAGCAGGTGATCACCAAATAGTAACTCCATTTTGAGTTTGTATGTAAGTACTGCTACTTTTATTTTGATAAAAAATAATAAGCTACTTTAAAAAATTTTGATAAAATAAAAGTAGCTTTTTGTATAGATATTTTGATAAAGATTATTGGCTATAACTTTTGATTGGTAAGAGATACTAAGATAATTTTTTTGAAATAATTAATTTTTTAGCTTGTTTATTTTTTCAAAAGTATAAAAGCACAATATTGGAAAAAAATTTTATTCGAAGAAATCAGGGTGCCTTGTTTTTTAATCACAAAAATAGTTTTTAATTTTTGCGTAAAATTGAAATAACTTTTGCTTATAAATGTTATAGTTTTTAAAGAGAGTTGAAAATTTGCGAATTTGAATTTAAAGTATTTTTACAACAAAAACAAATTTTGAGCCTTTTTTTGAGGAAAACTCCAAATTTCACACCTGTTTTGAAAAAAATATTTAAAATATATATAATCAACTAACGGTATTTTTGCAAAAAGGTTTTCATAGTACTTTGATGAAGCTTTAAGACAAAAAAACATTTAACAAAATGTATAAAAAATCAGCGGAGATATTTGAATGGAAAGTCACAAAATTAAATTTCTGATTGTGTTTTCCTCATTGTTGAGCAGATGTTGCATTAAATATATCGTTGTAGTAAAATTTTTCATAGTTTTCAAGATATGTTCATGTTTTTGATGTAAAAATAACGGACATTTTTTAAATTTACTAAATTTTACAAATATTTTATATTTTGTAAATATTTGCATATGTAACAACTAAAAATATGCGATTTTGTAAAAAATTTGTACTACAGCACCATCTGGTGTCCAAGGTGGTTCAAAGAAGATACTGTCAAAAAACTCATCGTACCTAAGAACTAATATAAACCAATTTGAATACTAATCGCATGAGCGGTTTGGGAGTTTTAGGTGGTTTTGCAAAAAATTTGTACTGCAGCGCCCTCTGGTGTTCAAAATAGGTCAAAAAAGATTGCAGCAAAACACTCAACCCACATGAAAACCACTGTATACCACTTTTCATTCTAATCGCATAAGCGGTTTGTGAGTTGTAGGCAGTTTTGTAAAAAAATTGTACTACAGCGCCCTCTGGTATTCAAGGTGGATAAAATTTGATAGCACACAAACACGCACCGTACCAAAAAACTTCTATACACAAATTTTCCTGATAATCGTATGAGTAGTTTAGGAGTCTATTGCATAGTTACATACGACATTTATAGCCATATTTTGTAGAACAAACGCAGTCAATATATTATAAACTTTTTTGATTCACTGTACTTTGCTAATTAGATATTTCACACATCATTTGAAAGTTTGTCATTTTTGAAAACAATTATAATTTCTTTATCATAATCCTTGCATTTTATACAAATTATCGATATGCAATAATAAATAATATTATGCAATAATGAAATTTATCATTGAAAAAAGTTCAGTTTTTAACTCATTTCTGAACAAAAAAAGGTTCGTTTTCGAAAGGCAATTGAGTCCGGCGATTGATACAAAACGGTTTAATTTCCGGGTGCTGGGAAAATAACTTTTCTATGGTTTATTTTTTAATTTTTTCATTTCAAAAGAAAAAAGGGTTCTTTTCTGAGAGGCATTTTCGTCCCCGGCGATTGATTCAAAAGGGTTCATTTTCGAGTACCGTAAAATAACTTTTCTATGGCTCTTTTTTTAACTCATTTCCGAACAAAATAAGGTATATATCTGAGAGGCATTTAGTCTGACGAATGATATAAAAAAGGTTCATTTATGATTGCCGAAAATAAATTTTTCTACCCGAAGAGGTTCATAAATGAATTTGAAAACGGTAGTTTTGGTTCACCGGGTTCTTTTGTCACCCAATGTAAGAATAGGTCTCCCTGCGGCAAACTTCGGATATAAACCGGATATCCCTGCGGATATAAACGCAAAAGTTAGAATTTTCTATGAATCTTTGATTGTTGTGATAGAAGAGAGAGATAGATTTTTAGAAGTATGTATAATACTTAATAAACTTCCAAAGAGAGGGCATCGGTTGAAAATATCATGAGAATTTGTGGCGGCCGTGGCCCAAAAAGTGCGTGAACCACTTGATTTCAATTCGAGACCAGGTTCGAACCTCAGCTGACACAGAAAATAAATCAAAGATCATTAAAATTAAGTCAAAGTATCATCAAATCCTCCCCCCAATGTTCTCTGATTATTATATTTTCCATTTTAAAATTTTTGGTGCTCATTTAAAGCGAAAACTGCTATTTTTCGCGAAAAATTTCGCCATTTTGTGAGTGTAACAGTCCCTTAATGTAAAAAAAATTCTAAAACTTATCGTTAGGGGAGGCATTTTATATGTAGAAAGTGTGTACGAAGCTTAAAATGAATCAGTAATGTAGTTTTTAAATGGCAGTGAACACGGACTTTGAAAAAGTGGTTTTGAGAAAAAAGCGGTTAAAATTTTAAAAGTCGGCGCTACAGTCTTAGAGGCGAGTGGTGAACTAACTAGCTAATAACTTCGAGAGTTTTGCTCTGTTTGACTTCACAATTTTGGGACTATATTCTTGAAGTGTTTAACTATAAGAAGAGACAACGAAAAAAATCGATTTTTCAAAAGTGCAAACCCTCACCCCCGCTCACTCGTAATAAAAGTAATTTTCTGTTTGTTTGACTCGAATACAAATCTAAACGGATGAACGGATCCTTTAAAAAAAATTAAAATCTACTTGCTAGCATACTTTTTTCAACCGAAAATGTTCGTCTGATTAATTTTAATAAAATTCTGTTATTTGACATCAATAACATTGACATATCTTCAAAATTGCACCAACTTTTGGTTCAACGTCTTTTTCTAATAACATCGTTTCTTAGAATAACGAAAAACTATCAGAAATTCGTATGTTTTAATTTCGATAGAAATAACTCCATTGTTTTTGTATCTATTTCATTAAATTTTTTTTTTTTTGATAAATTCAATTCAAGCACTTAATAAAAACCATTTGTAGAAAGAACCATATATTTTTAATCTTTTTTTAAAAAATTATCCAAAATATTCCCTTTTTACTCAAGAAATGGCACAAAAGTTGTTTTTGTTGTTAAAATAATAAAAACTCAAAATTGCATTTTTGACAACATTTAACATTACGTAGCGTTTAATAGCAGAAATGGTTTCAGTTTTACGAAAACCCTTAATAACCGTTTCTGTCTACAAAACACAAGACCCCACCCCTGTGATTTTTTGAAGAAATTGATTTTTTTGAAAAGTTTCTTTTTATAGAATACTTAAGCTGCAGGTATAATTTATGTGAAAAAATTATACCAATATCTCTTTCCGATCAAAAGTTATCGCTATAAATCTATTTTCTCGGACCCTCGGTAACGCCTTTCAACCGCTAGAAAAAACATGCAGCTTTAATATGAGCTTTAAAGTAATTAAATGAGCAATTTAGTGAAGTTTATTCTTCATGCTTTGCATTTTTAAAAATATTTAAGCCAGGAGTAAATTTAAAAATTTTAAATTTTTTCACCCGAGTAAAACCGGGTATAGCAGCTAGTTTATGAATAAAAACAACGAAAAAAAAATGATGATCTCCAGAGCCTGTCTGGGATGTTATTTGACACAGAGTGCAGTTACCTAGGCTGGAAGATGTAGCACATATTGCGTATATCACAGCACATAGATGCCCTTTTTTTAAATATGTATAACACTGAAATATGCATCTGAACGTTTGCCTTTTACCTTTTTATAAGAACATTAGCATACTTTAAGGCATTTCTCATATTGAGTTTTGACAGAAATAAAGTTGAGTTTAGTTGAGTTTTTTGTACTGGAGAACTCAAGAGTTTATTTTGCGTTCAATGGCAAAACTCAATTTTGTCCTGGAAACTCAAACTAAACTCTCTGTGTAGACATGACGGTATCTCTCTCTGATGTTGTGTTGAAGGTAAGCCCTTTCAGAGAACCTAAATTGTTAGCTAACTGTAGCAACGCTCTTTTGGCAGCGTATAATTTTATAATTTTAGACGCTTTTGATTGATTTTGCTGCAAGCAACAAGCCGTAGGGTTTTACTCAATAGATAAATGATAACTCATATGTAACTCTGCGCACAACTTATGCTTCAAATTGCCTCCTACCGCTACCAGTTGCTCACTATATATTTATTGTTGAATGCGCAAGCTGTGAACAAGATATGTAACGTCTTTTGTTTTTCTATTAAAAGCATTATTTATTTGAATTATTTTTCTTACCATTTTGTTTCCTGTTGACCGTTCGTTATCTGATTGCCGTGTGTATGTTGGGCCGACTATGACCACCTTGCATTTGTTACAATTGTGCGTCTTTGGCTGCCTTCGTGTTATGTGCTATTGTGCACCGTCTAACTGCCTTGATACGCTGCCAAAGTACAGACTGTACAGAATGGCAAAGTTGAGCAACAAGTAACAATCGAAGATTGTCCTGAAGCTGGCGATGCCGATGCTACTGTCACCATAAAGTTAACTAAGCAGCCAGCGGCAGCAGTAACCGTTGCATCTGATGATGCATCCGAGGATGACATAGAGGAAGAAATCATTGAAGTGGTCGAAGGTGATGCTGATGGTGAAACCGTGGAAGTCACTGAAACTGTACAAGTTGTAAAGCAACAAGAAGTTACTGAGCCCGTGACCATGACTACTGTCACCGTGATCAAGAAGCAGGATGATAGCGTGGGCGATGGCAGCACAACCACAACCACAACCACAACGACGGTTGTTAGAAAGGCATCGGTTGCGGAGCCGGCGCCAGATGCCACGGCAACTGCTGACGAACCGACAAACACACAAACCACCACAACAGTAAAAAAAACTATTACAACAACAGCATCAGCACCTACACCTACACCAACACAAACACCCGTTAGCGCAGAGAAAGAAGTTGTTGTTGAGCCCAAGCAGCAGCAGCAGGCTACTAAGGTTGTTGAAGAGGAAGAAATAGAGGAGGAAGAAGAAGAAGAAGAGGAGGAGGACGAAGAGGAGGAGGAAGTGGAGGATGCCAAGGACGAAGGCGAGTCAGTAGCTAAAACTAATGCTTCTTCTATTCCTACCACAAAACCACAGAATGAAACAGAGCCAGCTACAGAAACAGCAGCAGCGCCAGCAAAAGAACCAGCAGCAGCAGCAACACCAGCGACAGCAGCCGCAGTCGCCCCAGAAGCAGCACCCGTGCCAGCTGCAGCACCAGTAGATACTGCACAACAACAACAACAGCAACAGAAACAGGTAAGATAAAGTTTAAGTTCCCAAAATTGCTGCTAAAGGCTATTTGCTGCTAACGCTTATAACACCCGCCCGCCCGCTGTGTCAGCACACAAGCAACAAAACCAAGCAACATTTCCTCATGACCGTTTCGGCTGTCATGTGCTCGCCATATCCACGCTTGCGAATTAAAAAAAAAATGCCTACAAAAACAAAGCAACTTGAACCAACTTGTTGTTGTTGTCTAATCAGGATAATCTAAACAATACGTTAAAGGAAATCATTTCGGATATCGACCGCGATATCGAGCAACAGGAAGATGTGGCCAAGCTCAAAGCGCAGCAACTGGAGCTGCTAAAGCAGCAACAAGCACTGGCGCAACAAATTCGCCAGCAACAATTGCTCTCACAGCAATTGGCTGCACAAAATAAATTGCAAGAGCAGCAATTGCATCAGCAACAATATCAACCGCAACAATATCTACCGCAGGCAACAGCAGCAGCAACAGCAGCACCACCTGGCAACGTTTCGAAATCAACGACTATCGAGGAATCACAACACGAAAACGGCTACACACGCAAGAACGAATCTTACGAAGTAGAGGTGAGTGTGCACTAACATAACAAATGTGTCTGTCAGTCATGTTTGACGAGGTGTATGTGTTCATTTTTTGTATTTTGAATTAACTTTTATCATAGTGTTGCCAGTGTAATTAACATTAAAAAATCACAGGAGATATAGAGAATTGTGGGTGGGTACTAGGACCAACACTAAGAAACAAGGTACTGCAAAGAGATCCTTAGCGGTCCTACCAAAATAGCTCTTATGTGTTGTTAAAGAGTGTTCATACCAGAGGCTGATAACTTTTTGCCAGGCACTTATACCAGCTTACTGGAGAGAAATTTAGTTGAAGACCGATTAACCGGTATTGGCATCAGTGTGTATAGCCATGATATTCAAGAATAGGCATCGCTATCGGTCTAAAATTATGAAATTAACAACGATTTGTTATAGGCATCGGTTAAAATTTTAGATTGACAAAAAAATGTTTGATCGGTTCAAATTTTAAAATCGACTTCGCCCAAAAATTGAGCGAAGAAATCTGGAACGCTGTAGGTTAAAACCGTCTATAGCTTTTTTTTCAAAATTGCCCACCATTAAACTATCAAAATTTTTAAAATTCTTGTGACTGACACAAGTGCACGGGGGAATAGCAGGGAAAACAAAAACACCGCATAGACCGCAAGGTAAGAATACAGTTAAGAGGTGCGCACAGTGAAATAGGTGTATTTATTTAAACTTGACAAAAATAACATGTATGAGTTGTGTGGTCATCTGTTCCATCTACTCGGGCATGTCCCCGAATTTTGGGAATTGTCCCGGTTTCCCCAAATTGGACTAAATGTTTTCGAATTCTGCGAGACATTTTTTATTCATCAGTTCGTTTACTTGAAACTGGGCAAGGCACCATTTGAATGCGCTGGATGGAGTGCTTTAAACATTTTGCGCCAAAAAAACGTGCCGTACAAACTTTTAGCAGATATAGTCCGATATATATTGCTTTTCCGGTACATTTGCTTTATTCGAAAGAGCCTTTTCGACCATAAACCGAATTTGGGCGAAGGAATAAACACCCTTTCGAATAAGTACTTTGGAAAGCATCATACGAAGAATACGAATGAACAATTAATTGGACGAAGAAGAGGCAGATCTTAGCCATCGATAATTTTCATTTAAAGGATTTTAACTCGACGAATTAAAATCAATATATATAAATATATTGTTTCTTTATGTACAAAAGGAAGTACACTTCATCTTTCTTTACGTAAATTTTTTAAATATTTTTATTTTTTAGTTATTTCTGAATTGTCCCCGTTTTTACTGATGAATGTCTCCGGAATTTTTTCCGAATGTCCCCAAATGCCACAAAAGTAAGATGGTCACACTATGTATGAGTTATGTTGAGAAGAAGATAGCCTCAAGAAAGAAAAATACGTATGTTTATAAAAATAATAATTATAGCAGGAGCTACGAAAATAAGGGTCATTACTTCATCATAAAAATGTCTCGAAACTCTTCAGAAACTCTTATGAGTGCGAAAAAATGAAAAAAGTTGATTTTTTTAAAAAGTTACAGTGTTTAGTTACAGATAATCTCAATGTTATATTTGATCAATAAAATCCTTCCCAGATTAGTAACAAAGGCAATTAGAAAAGGTTGTGTCATCCCGAACGGTAAGTCGAGGTTTGAAGACAGCGAAATAGAGTTTCAGCTCTAAATACAGCTGGTAGAGTTGATTTATTTATTTAGGCAAGCTTAATATTTACAAGCAATTTATACTTAAGAACTAAAACTTATAATTATACATCTATTTCTTAATGCTAGGACTTTTTATTTTAATTTTTTTTTTGTAGGGTAGGGATATTACATATAATAGTTACTATGTGGGCTATATTCTGCCCACAAGACATATGACAAATAGTTATGTACCAAGTCTTAATATCAAGTCTTGAGAATATAGAGAGGGAGGAAGTGGGTTTGGAGCTGAGCAGGTTATTTCTGAGTTCGGACCTGATAAGATAAAAGTCGAATTCATTGATCATGTAATTGGTCAAACGAAGTAACCTAGTTATAGGTTCGCCGCAACCATAGCCGGTGCGATGAAAGCTGAGATAGAAAAGAGGTACAGACCTGAGGTTGCGTGGGTAAGAATTAAGGGATATTAATTAAAGTAGTGTAGGGCAGTTAATGGTTCCGCCCAGAAGTTGATGAATAAATTAAACTTCGGGAACTGTCCTGCGTTTTTCAAGTGTTTGCATGTTAATCAACATCAAACGATCAGCATAAGGAGGTAGGTTGGTGCTGTCGGAACCGGGAAGGCCACATAACGCGAATCGAATGAATCTACGTTGTACAGCTTCTATACGCAACGAATGAGAGACATAAAGAGGTGACCAAACCTGGCTAGCATATTCAAGAATGGGCCTCACAAAGGTTAGGTAGAGGGATTTCGTAACGTATGGGTTGGAGAACTCCTTAGACCAATGTTTCACAAAACCAAGTGTAAAATTGGCTGTACCAATGACGTTATCAATATGGGACCGAAAATTAAGTTCCTTATCACAAACTATACCCAAGTCCCGCAAAGAACTTAGGGGTCGTTCAAAAATGACGTTACCGATTTTCAACTTTTTTTACCCCTCCGTTACTCTTCGTAGTGTATTTCAAAACCTTCCCCTCCACCCTTAAAGTAACGTAGTATATGAAATAAAAAAATGAATTGATTAAAAATATTTGAAAATATATTCAAAAAACATTATTACCTTGACTAGCTCTTTGTATGTGGGCTATCATGACTAGATAAATTTTAGAAAAAATTTTAAAAATCAATTATTTTCATTGATAAAAACTATTCCATTTTCAAAGAGTCGATTCTACCAATCACTGGAATTGAAGAAGCTGGAAACTTTGGGGACTCTACGAAATAGAATTCCTCAACGAATTCTATGTTGTCCTATTCAAGTGTATCCTCATTTCTTATGCAAAGAAATTCGCCTGGTGTTTGAGAAAGTACACGTAAAGGCTGAAACTGTGCAGCACCAAGTTCAGTGTTTTTATGAATATACTTCCTTAAAATTGATTTATTTAAATATGTTAGTATGTTCTTTTTATACTAATTTATTTTAAATTAAATAAAACTCACTTATGAGAATTCATTGATGTTTTTTAAGCGAAATACAAGCCGCAATACAAATATAAGACACAATCTTGAATTGATTTGAGGCTTTCAATATTTTCAAGTTTTTTTTATTTTTGGTCACGTTACTATGTCTGATACCCCCTATCGTTACTTATCGTAGTACATTTTAAAACTGTCTGGTTCATAGTTATGACTTGTAAATGGCTGACTGAAATAGCTCGCTAAAAGATTTGCAATTATTTCAGTTTCGTCTGAAGATTTGTCTGACACTCTTAACATTAATGAACTGGTAAAAATGTTTTCGGTCAGTGATAACTTTGGTTTAGATATGGGCTAGAAAGGATTCATTAAGATGTTCACAAAGATAAGTAAAATTGTTGTAAACGTAAAGGTATCTCGTGAGGTCTAGAGAAGAACTAGAAAATAAATATATGCGCCAAAGTTTGTTTCTTCTATTGTAGTTTATGATGCAGGAAGAATTTGCTTGATTCAAGTTGACAATTTGCTGAAAACTAGAATAATTTGCATGATTAGAGAAAATTATTTTCCTTGAATTGAGAACAATTTGCTTGATTCAAGTTAAGAATTTACTGAAAACTAGAATAATTTGCTTGATTCAAGTAGACAACTTTCTTAATACTAGAATGTTTTGCTTGATATTAAAAGAGAAACTTAATTTTCTTATGAAAATGAAAAACGTTCAGCAAAGATGTAGGATGTAGGATAACCAATCATAAAAAACTACTCGAATATTCTAAATACCACATATCTTGTAGACGCTAACATGCTTCCAAGTAAAGTAACAGATAAGACACTGCGCTTTCGAACCATGCCATAGTTTGTCAATCCGCACCATCTTCAACATGTTTTCATGTAAACATGTTGTGAACTATAAGCATGCGAATATAAGCTGAAGAGAGAAAAATTTGCTTGATTCAAGTAACAATTTGCTAAAATTAAAATAATTCTCTGCGATTGCTTGTAAGCAGAACATTTTTTCTTGATTCCAGGCTTGTTGCAGGTTCTAGAATCAAGTGTTTTATTCTTGTTTCAAGCAATAGTTCATTTTATTCAATTTTAGAAATAAATTCTCATTATAAATTTATTTTTCTTAATTTTAGTTTTTCCGCGCTCGATTTGAGCAAATGAGGCTTAATTTTAAATTGTCTTAAATCGGGTAAAATAGTAGTTAGTATAAGAATGTTATTTCTCGTCGTGATTAAATATAATCTTTTAGATAGAAAAAAAGATTAAACCATAGAGATAGGTAATAATATCCTAAAACATGTAAACTCAAAAAGTTCATGTCCACTTTTGTGTTTTCTTCACGAGTTTATAGTTGGTTTTGTGAATATAGCCTTGTTATTGCGTACAGTGGTGGATCTACATACAGGCTGAAAGGGCCTTAGCCTCCCCCCCCCCCTTGGAGAATTTTTTGTATGGGAAAAAAAAGTAAAATAAGCCCTAAATGCCATTTCAGCCCCCCCCCTCTTGGGCTACAAAACTGCTCTCTTAGCTCCCCCTCTGGCGAATCCTAGATGCGCCACTGAATGGGTAAGATTTTTACATAAAAATACAAAAAAAACACACACACAAACACAATTGCACCACCATAATTTTTTTGTCATTGTTACATCTCATTCATACAAACCCCTTCCACCTTTTATGTTTCTAACCTCCAAACTATTCCCAAACACAACAGGAAAAGGATGGTCTACGTTTGACACGTCTTACCAAGTCCACGGTTGAGGAGAGCCATACATCGGGTGGCATGCCGCCGATAGCTGGCATTCCTGCCGCCAGGCCTGCCTTCTTTGACCGTTATGGCACATCAGGAGCCGCAACATCGATGCCATATCAACATTCATGGCAAAACACCAGCAACACCAGCCATGTTGAGGTAGCTTCATATGCATGCATGTTAACACAAACAAACAAATATATATAACGACTAATACACATTCGCCCACGCATATCATACATGGTTACTTGTATGAATGTATGTATATAAATACATAATAAAAAAAAATGAAAAAGTTATTAATTTTATATCAAGTTTATTATTTTCATATTAATTTTTAACTCAAAATGATATTTTTAACTCAAAAAAGCGCTAAAAAATTACAATTTTATACGATAATAAGCTATGCATTTATGTATGTATGTAGGTTAAGAAAAAACAATGAATTCAATCTATTTGCTCAAGAAAAAAAAATTTAACTCAAAGAACGGCGCTGCATGCTTAAAAGCTCCAAAGCTTTTTTCCTTACCTTAAATATTTGAGAGAATTATTAGCTGGAAGCTAGATTAACAGGTAGAAGTTAACTCAAAACGTCAAAATATTGTGTCAGTTTCAGAAAAAGTTTTGGGCTGAAAAGGCATAAACACCAAATATTTATTTTTTGTTTTTGTTTTTTACAAAAAAAATTAATTAAAACTTCTAAAAGCTATTTTCTAACAACTGACACTTGTTATTTGTTGCAAATATGTGGCAAAAATGTATTTGTTGGCGTCTCTAGTTGTATATGTATGTTTGTTAATGTATAAAGTTCTCTGCTTTCTAAGCTAAAAATAATTATTTTTTTATTTCTCTTGATCGCCAAAGCAGCGAAAAATTTAAGCTCACATTTTTTAGTTAAAATTTATTTAAAAAAAAACAATGTGAGATGTTATAAAAATACATGTCTTTAAGACATTTTTTGTAGGTGAAGGTTATACATTGAAGCACGATAGAAACAGTTTTACAGACACTCACACACACACACACGCACACACACGCCCACACAAACCAATACCTAGAAACTCTTGGTTGATTTGAAGTCTAATGATTTAAGTTAAGCAGCAACACATTTCATTTAATAATAAACACAAAAAAAAATGAAAATAATTATCAAAGAATTAAATAAAATTTTAATGAAAAATAAATCTCCAATGATGCGAATTGACAATGAAATACCATTGATAAAAACGTGAAATTCTCAGCTAAGCTCATATTTCAAAGCAGCTGTTGTCAGAATGCGTTCCTCTGCTAGAAACAACAAATATTTAAAAATATATTTTATAGATACAGGCACGCATAAAAAAACAACAACAAACATTAATAAATGAGAACATCAAATGAGCTACATGTTCCATGGTCGCATTGTTTCTAAAAAAAAAAAAACAATTTCAAACGAATCACCCATAAAAACGTTTAGTCATCACGAGCTGGCAAAAAACAAATTAACCACACTCAGGGAAAAAATCGTAAAACCAAAGAAAATACACTTCGCCACAAAGACTTTTATTGGTTAGATTGTGCCCAAAGATAAAACATCCTTACGGCAAAGGCACAAAGATTGTTAAATTCCCATGAAAAATATACTTAATATCAAAGACTTAAATTCTTATGCCAAAGATGTACGTCTGTAAAAAAGTCGATTTCTTTAATACTATCTTTGTATGTCCGCCTTTTTTTTCTATTACTCACCCCTTCTCCACTCTCCTTCCCACCCCCTCCCCCTTCCCCTTGACCCTTAACCTATACGATTTAATCTAGTGCTAATTACAAGTTATACATATTGATGCATCAATTGCCTTATATAGTACATATTGTCCACAAAGTAACTGCGAACTATAAGCATGTGTATTTTTAAGAAAAATATGATTTTGTAGAAAAAAGTCTTTAAAGTTATAGACTTTGTCTTTGAAACAACGATGCTTAGCTTCACGAAAACAAAGAAAATTTGTTGATTTTGCGTATTTTTTTCTTTATCTATATATATAAAAAAATGTTGTCAAATCTGTTTGTGACGAGTGTTTGAGAGTTCGGCTGGGTAAAAAAAAAATCTGCCGATACCATTTTGTAGGGTACGTTCTCTAGATGGTTTTAAAAAAAAATTGTTTGAAAATGACAAGGGGGCGTGGCACCTCCCATACAACCCAAATCTATGGTAGCGAATAGCTCTGAAGTTATAGGTCGCATAGCATCGGAATTCGGTGTTCTACCTCAATTTACAAGAGCCGTTCCACAGGTAAAATTTTATGGGCGTTGAATGTGGGGCGTGGCACTTTTTCAGCAGACCAAATTTTCGGTATAACTTTCAAGCTATAAGTCACACATCAATGAAACTTGGTAGGAGCGTACTATTTAGTCGCGTCCTTCGACTAGCAAACTTCATCAAGTATAGGCCAAAGGGGTGTGGCACCGCCCATACAATTCAAATTTATGATATCGAATAGCTTTGGAACTAAATGCCGTATAATAATGAAATTCAGTATGGAGTTTCCACTTGGTGATATATTTATACTATAAAACTGGGATGGGCTTTGGAAAAGGGGGTGTGGCTACGCCCATACACTTAAAATTTTTGATATCAGATAGCTTTGGAACTAAACGTCGTTTAACAACGAAATTCAGTATGGAATTACTATTGGGTGATATTCTTCTACTAGAAAACTGAGACGTCATTGAACAAGGGGGTGTGGCTCCGCCCATACAAGCTAAATTTGCGATATCGAATAACTTTGGAATTATAAGTAGCATAGCCTCGAAATTTGGTTATCAATTTACACGAGTCGTTCCACTTAGAGATAGAGATAGAGTTAGAGATAGAGATAGAGATAGAGATAGAGATAGAGATAGAGATAGAGATAGAGATAGAGATAGATATAGAGATAGAGATAGAGATAGAGATAGAGGTAGAGATAGAGAAAGAGATAGAGATAGAGATAGAGATAGAGATAGAGATAGAGATAGAGATAGAGATAGAGATAGAGATAGTGATAGAGATAGAGATAGAGATAGAGATAGAGATAGAGATAGAGATAGAGATAGAGATAGAGATAGAGATAGAGATAGAGATAGAGATAGAGATAGAGATAGAGATAGAGATAGAGATAGAGATAGAGATAGAGATAGAGATAGAGATAGAGATAGAGATAGAGATAGAGATAGAGATAGAGATAGAGATAGAGATAGAGATAGAGATAGAGATAGAGATAAAGATAGAGATAGAGATAGAGATAGAGATAGAGATAGAGATAGAGATAGAGATAGAGATAGAGATAGAGATAGAGATAGAGATAAAGATAGAGATAGAGATAGAGATAGAGATAGAGATAGAGATAGAGATAGAGATAGAGATAGAGATAGAAATCATTTCCGCTACGACAGCAACACGTCGGGTATCAGCTAGTATAAAAATAATAAAATCGTTATAGTAAATAATTTATCTTTACGGCAAATATTTTTTGATTGATTTAGCTTCAAAGAACTTCAGTCTTTTGTTTGAAAGATGCAGCAGTTGCTTAGTTAAAGAATAAATCATTAGTGCAACGATCTTTTCTTTGTAGCAAAGATATTTTGGTTACAGTCTTTTAACAACTTTTTTTCTTTGATTTTAAGGCGCTCAATTTTCTCAGTGCATAAATATAAGAAAATGTATTAGAGTTTTATCCTTATCATCAGTTAGTAGAAATCCTCTATTAAAAATTTAACTCCGAGCATGTGTCAATGGATTCCGTTCCATTGCTCGTTTGCCATTTTCGACCTTGACAAATGAATCATTCGTCGTGTTTGAGTGAATGAGTTCGCTAAAGGTTCATAAATGATACATTTCTTTCTTTAATGTTCATTTATTGGGAAAAATGCCTTGACAAGTAACATTTAACCCTTTGCGTCACATCACAATTTCTTGAGAATGTCCCTAAAACAGTGCCACAAAATAACAAATTCATAAATTCTAAATGGCGGACTCAACTGTCCTTACGAATAATGAGTCATTTCCAGCGATCTTATCACTCTTTAAACGGCGCGAATGTGTCCACTGAAGTCCACTTCATATTTTACAAAAATATAATATGGCGATGAACCAAGGGGTTGACTGATTTTTACAAAAAAAGTCGAGCTATTTAATAAGAATTTTATTTTTAAAAAAGGCTATTTTAAGAATTTTAACACTCGCCGTATGGGATCTTCCAGCTCTGATGGACGAGGACAATATGAGCAGTCAGTGACTTTTTTAATTTTCCGCGTAGTAACTTTCGATGCAACACTGGTCCTTTTTTTTAAATATATTTTTCGTACAGGAAGCATCGAAAGCCTCTGGTAGTGCGAGACTTTAACCCACTAAACCTGCACGCTAGCTCAATCGTCTGTGAGTGTCTCCGTCCTGTCTTGGTTGTCACCTCTGTGAAGGTTTTCAACTGTGGAATCAGGGGAAGGCATCTGTGTGGTGTGATTCGTCAGCTGTTGGCTTTCTTGGGCTGACAAGTTGTCACGATCAGCCCGTTCAAGCATTCTCAAAGTCTGCATAATTTTTTTTGCGAAAGTGGACACCGCGATCCAATTACTTTTGGATTGGCACATCGTCGGTATCAGGTTGTCAACAGCTATTTATTCCCCCGTAATCTCTTCGAGTTCTGCCCGGTCCTATAAGTTGGTAGGTCATCGCTCGCTCCCAACGCGGTTGCCATTCCTCAATAGCGCGAGCGTGCTCCCGCCGCCTATCTTTACTCGTGGGTTTGATCTCTTGCTGTGCTTGCAGCAGTCTCATCTCCGACGCCCGTATATCAACTGGCATTTTACCAGCAATGACCCCAATGGCTACGTCTGAGACCGTCCTGTAGGTACATGCTACTCTCAACGCACTTAATCTGTTGACCCTTTTCAGTGGTTCAATGGCTGTTTTTTGCATCTGCCCATATTGGTAATGCATATAGAAGCACGGAATCTACCATAGTTGACAGTAAGAGTCTTCTTTCTCCTTGGGCACCACCAATATTTGGTAATATGCAGGTAAGTGCACCGTTCATGACTCTCGCCTTATCTGCCGCTGCCAGCAAATGCGCATTAAAGCTCAGACGCTGGTCTATGAGGACCCCGAGATATTTAATGGGAGGCTTTGATGTTATGTCATATCCACCGACATTGATGACTAACTGCTCACGCTGCTTTTTTGGGGTAACAAGTACCAGTTCCGTTTTATGTGCTGCCAGTTCTAGGCCAGTATTTACAAGCCAGCGTAACAACAGTGGTCCTGTCGACTACCATCTGCTAGTAGACTACTGTCAAGTTTTGAGCAAGCTGTGTTATTTAGTTTGTCTTTGTAACAGCCATTGAAAGTAGGCAACCTCGTGAATTTCGACGAAAATGGAAAAAAGTGAATTTCGAGTACTCATCAAACAGTATTTTTTGCGTAAAAAAATCAAGGAAAGGGGCTTGATAAATACAATGGGGACTCTGCACCATCAATTTCAATGGTTAAGCAGTGGTTTACTTTGTGCACAAGTGACGCCGAACGTCCAGGTCGCCCAAAAGAGGTCGCCAGAAATCGTCGATTAAATCCATGGAATGATATTGTACGATCTGAGAATGAAAGGCGTGAGGTCGCTAAGGCTGTAGGCATTAAAGAGCTGCATGAATGCATTTGATACAATAAAGTGCATCGAGCATTTGACTGTCTTGTTCTCTATTTACTTTATTCTTTCAAGTATAAGCAAACATAATACAGCATTCTCTGACAAAAAAGTGCTCACTCTACAGCATTTGTTAGCCTCTCACCAAGATATGTACTTTCTCATTATTTTTAAATGCTTTATATATTCGATACGATCAAATCAATTCAAAAAACAACGAGCACACCGAGTAAAACAAAAATGTTTTAGAGAAATAACAACATTCGATGTTCTTTTCTTTGATCTGATATGAAGCAGAAAAACCTTTTAAACACAAAACAATAACAACACACATTATTTGTGTGTAAGTTGTTGTTTACATATTTTCGTTAATTTAATATTCGTTTTATGCTTTTGTCATTGTCAAATAATTTTAAAAAATAAACATAAAATACACCAGTACTCAGTGTCTAGCATCGAGCATATCAACACATTTCAACACATTTCAATTTTACTTTATATCAGTGGTGCTCACTACATGGTTTTCCATAGCCCGCGGGCATGGTATAATTAATCAGGTAGGTGTGACAGTTTTCCAGCGAACATGAATTGTCAAAAATCATACAAGACAAAGCAAACAAAAAAATAAAAAAAAAAAAAATAAAATAGACGAGTTTGACAATCCATGAACGATCTCGTGAGAAAATAGCCTGTTGTCAAACCTACCTGTATAATTGTATCATGGCCCGCGGGCATCGTGCTGTGAGAAGCAAAATTGACCGCATTTGGCGAAGAAAAGTAGTGTTATTTCACCATGACAACGCACCGGCGCACAAGTTTGTAGTTGCCATAACAAAAATCTCTTAACGCTAAAATCCCACCCACCATATTCTCTTGATTAAGGCCTCTGCGACTATTTCCTATTTCCAGGATTGACGTTAGTGTATTGTATTAGCATGGTATTAACGTCTGGAAAATCTATCTGTTGCGCGTCAATTCCATGAACCTCGACTACTTTGCCAAGGGGCAACGTGGAATTAATCCACCTATAAGGTGTCTACGGAAACTAATTGAATATCGTATGTCCCTATCTGTTTCCAATCCTTAAAAAATGGCTCGGCGACAAAGGATTTGGGTCCAATCATCACTGACAGAAAGCCCTTTTTAAAGAACCCTATGAAGACTATGTTGAAAAATACCCCGTTTTTTTTTTGCCGAAAATATCTTTTATTCAAAAAGTCACTGCTTTATCAAATTGCTCTTGTAGTTGTTTCTTTGTTTGAACTTCAGGTTGATGGTCAGCGCCACCAAAAACCCCAGAGGTACAAATTTCAGCCATCATCTGCTGAATGTTAACTTTTTCGATTTTCACAATCGCCGCATTGTATCTTCTATCTTGTTTGTGGAAATTTCTGAATTTTGACGTCCAAAAGCCTCCGACCAAACAAATTCAGGCCGAAGTACTCTTGAATAGGAAAATGTGTTGAATTATTTATTTGAATTTAACCTCAATAAATAGGTAGCGTGCTTTCGGTCGAGTAGGTCGCGTGCTTTCCTTCCCACTAATCTATCACCCTATTTCGAACCAATTCAGACTTGACTGAATAGATATTACACCTGAAATCCTTGGTTCAAAACTAAAAATAAAACATCACTTATGACTCATTTGGAAACTGATTTTTTAAAAAAGTGTATAATTGATGATTCAGATCCAAACTCGTTTAGGAACAAAAAAAAAAAAAAGGAAGAAAGTGTGCGATATACACCGAAAGAAGAATTACGACTATCATTTATTTATCGTATGTTATATTTTTTAAAATTTACTACCATCTAAAATGAAAAAGTGTTATTTATGATTCGTTTGCGATATTTCGAAATCTCGTTTCGAGACACATTTTAGTTCGACGCATAATTTAAAGTGATTCATTTGTAAGGCTCGTTCGTAAATGAACTTTTCTACCCGAAAAGATGATTTTTAACAAATTCGAAAAGCTTATTAGGATTTCACAGGGTGTAGGACTGAGAAAAATTGATATTTCAATTTGTTTGCGAATTCAAGCTTTTCCAATTATCACGAGCAAAGCTGTAAAATATTTCTCTCATTGTAAAATATTGGTGGGCATTCTTACTGTAAAACCTAAACAAGAGCGTTGAGCGGCGTGTTACCAGCCGCTTTGCTTTAACGCTGAATTGTCATCCCTAAATAAAAGCGGCGGCTTTATGACAGATATGCACGCAGTCAACAAATTTTTCACAGAAATTACAATATTTTCGAATTCTGCAGCCAACTTTACTTCCTAACGCTCTGTCAAAATTCGATTTTCCAACCGCCCAGCGTTGCCGCAGCGTTATTATGGTTTGCTACATATAAATCGTATGGGCATGAGAAAGTTTTGACAGATAAAAAACGCTTCCGCTCTGGTTTGACTGTTACACAGCCGCAATCTGGGCATTTATTTGTATTTGTGCATTCAAAAGCTTTCTAACGTAAAAAAAGTGTGTAAAAAGCTCTAACAGCGTACGTGTGAAGCTCTAGCAGCGTACGTGTGGCGGCAGAAAAAGCTCTTTGCCCGCGAGCGACAGAATGCCCGACATTGTTGTAAGAGTAGCCAATTGGCACAAGTCCTTAGAATAATTGCTATGTTTGAATTTATTTTCGCAAGAGCTTTTTCACGAACTGTCATCAATCCAAAGAGAAACAAGTACACAAATGCAGTTATATAAAATATTTTTGTTTTCTTTTTGCAGAAACTATAGATTTTCTGCAAAAACCTAAAAAAAAACAATTTTTTTTTATTATTATTTTTATATTGATTTGCTAGGACTTAAAAACAGAATCAACTTATATAGGCCTTATAGAATACGAGTATATTCAGTACACTTACAAAGTGAGACATTTCGATTGTCACACAAAAAAAACCAAGCATACTTATATCCACCCTTATACCCTTACGCTGACTATTTTTGTTAAACAAAGTCGTTATTCAGAATGTCTGAGTTTTCTTTATTTGCACTGAAATCTTAAATGGAGCATTATGACTTACTACACAACAAGTTCAAGTAAATTAAGAGCTGTGCAAAAATTGCTACTTATAAAATATTATGTCTAATTAAGCCCTGTTTTTTTTACATGACAATGTTCCAAACCCTCTTTTCTCGTCCTAAATCCTGTATTTTTTTCTTCTAAAAGATATTCACTCGGAGTAATTCTCTCTGATTAAAAGCATATTTATAGTTCGAAAGTTGCTCTCGAAAAAATTATGAGAGAAAACATAAATATTTTTTTTTAATGTTTGTGGGGTAAGATTTAAACAATATAATCTTCCTGGAGAAATCACTAACTCTTAATAGACGGGTCTCGTCAATTTGCATTTTTCCATTCCGACTTCTTAGGACGGATTATGACGATTCCCATTTTACATCATCACACATATTAAAATCACACATACAACATATCATACATCCCAGCTAGTATTTTCAATCGTAAACGACTCTTCCGCGATATGACCGGGCGATTAAATTAATCGTCGACGATGTCTTATTCCGATCGCGCAAGTTCAGTACAACGGGATAAACTGTGTCAAGCCGGCGACGCTTCCATTTGAGTCGTCTACGATGTGCAGAAAAGAATCTTATAAGGCGCTTTTATTCCTAATTCAAACGGTCCTTCAATTAATCGCCTAAATGAGTCGTCTACGATGCGCCAAAAAGAATCGCTGAAGAGTCTTCAAACTATCGCCAAGACGATCTTTAATTGATCGTTAATGCTTCAAAATAAAAAGGATTGTTCGTATTGTTCATTTTTTAATTGTAATATTAACTATATGTTATAAGTTTATATAAAAAAAAGATACAGTATACCGTGTATACAGTAAAGAAGTGAAACTTCTTCTTTGTATACACTCTTTCTTTTCTAGAATAAGAACGATTTTAGTGTAAAGGCTCGATTATGCAATCGTAAAGCTACGCAACGTAACGTGGCGTAGAGTTCTATCTGGAATAGAACCCATCGCTGCACTAGGGAGAAAACTCAGAGCGTAGCTTTATTGAAAGTTTGAGAGCGAGAGTATGATCGTGAGAAAATCAAGTGTTGCATATTCCGCATATAAAGAGAATAATTTCTTAAAAAGGGATTTTTTTATTTTACATAACTACAATGAGCGATTTTTTTGCCAATGGGAGGTTCAGGTGCATTTATAAATTTGTTTTTCAAAAATTTTTTTTGGCATATTAATAAGGAGTTTCACAGAACAATGTCACAACAATAAATCTACCTCAACTGTAAACTTGATCTTAACTTTAATTTTTTTTTCTGCCTTAAAAACTAAAAATCAAAAATTACCGGTTATTTTGTATTCAAAAACTATGGGACAAATTTTAGTTATTATTTTTGCTTTAAAAAAAATTAAGCCTTATAAATAATTTTTTGTTCAAAACTTTAAATGTGAAAAGATAACTAAAACTTTCACACACACATTATACTTACTATTATTAATAGTAAATAGTTCGATATAAAATTATATAACCAAGATATGTATAAAATAGTTATCTTTTGAAAGAACTTATTCCAACTTTTCTTGCGCACAGTGTCAAGTTGGCGTCATGGAATTGCACAATTATCGCAACTTGCAATTGCGTAAACTTGCATAAACTTTTATCTTATATTCTTTCAGTTCTTCTTTGCTTGTAAAATACATTTTTAATGAAAAATTTATTCAAACAATATTTAAGGATACAAAGTGCATTAACCCACAATATCTAAGATTCAGAGACATAAAGCTTTATGTTTAGAAGTTTAATTGCGTTTCTTCAACGTTAACTATGTCAATTGCCCGAATTTCTATTAGTTGCATTGAGCAAGGTCGTACTGTAGTTACTTTTTTCTCCATACAAACATTTTTGACTCTACACTAATAGTTCGGGTGTAGAATTAAATGCTAAGAAATTTTCGTTTCTACAGCATACTACGCTTTATTCAAGAATGATAGAAAAATAGATTACGCATTGCGCAGGTCCGTTATGTTGTTTACTTTTCATTTTGACATTTCTAGCTACGAACAAAGTATTTTTTACGATCATGACGTCACGCTAGACCAAGTTTGTTTCTTGAATCTTTTGCCATTGTTTCATATTTGTTCACATTTTTAACAAGACTTGACAGAAAGCCATATCGTAAGCTCATATCGTAAGTCTATCGTAACGTAGATGCGCAGATCGTAGAAAATTATTTTTACTATCTGCGCAATCTATTTTTCTATCATTCTTGGGCTTTATTCATAAACATTTTTTCATTCGCTGCTCATGTTTGTAAGGTTTGTGTCTGAACTAAAGAAAATCTCTACAAAAATTAAGAATTCCAATGGATTTGCAATGGCCGCCACATAAAAAAAATGCTGCAAAGGGCGCATATGGAGCATGTCTATGATATTAAACGAAAAGACAAACAAAAAACATGGTTGCGAAAATGTTTATGAGTAGCGTTTTCTTGTTTAAAGTTACACTGCCTCTAAAATGTGTTTATGAATAAGGCTGTTATATTTTCCCGCTAGGAGCGCTGTTTATTTTCCCGCTGTGCATCTACAGCAAAAGTAGTTTGCTTAATTGGTATGTAGACAACATTTAAGTATGAAGACCATAGCCCAGCATATAGCACGTTGGCTTTATAAAACTGAGTTTGCAGGTTCGATACTCAGTGCTGACAAAGAAATTTTTTTCAGTCTTTTATACAATGTATATCTCTCTCATTCTATCTACTGTACAACATATCTTTCTTCTCTATCGTGTAACGAAATGAAGTAAATTGACCTTGAAATTTCACTCCTCAATATTCTCATTCAAATTTCGAAGCGCCGCCTAAGAAGTTTCACTTCAAAAATAAAATTAATTCAATAATTAAATTAAAAAATAAATTCAGTTGTAGAAGAAATATATAAAAAATAAATTATGTGGGAGCCAAATCCCCCTACTTTATTCCGTCATCCTTCTTGGTCCGATCACCCTTCCTGAGTCGGTCACCAGCATGAACAAACTGTTGTTGTAGCACTATATTAATACCTGCGTCGCGACGCGTCGTCAGCTTTGATTTTTGAATGACATACATCTTAAAAAAGGAAAACAAATTAGGAAACTATAACAGCATGAAATAAAAAGTACTTTTTGTATTTACCAGTCTCGACACGTGTTCACTAGCTAACAACTGAGTTAAAATTAAGCAAAAATCAGTTGTTGAAAGAAAGCAAACATCAATTGTTCTTTTTAAACTTTTCTAAACATAACGGTAAAATTCGCCAAACGATCGCAAGAATACGTAAGCGGCGATTTTAGAGTAACAAAAAATACACGAATGGTCGTCAGAACGATTAAACGACGTTTGTAGAGTAACAAAAAAAAAAAACAGTCGTCAATCAATCATCAAAAAGAGTTGCATAAATACCCTTTTTAAGATTTTTGTCAACTAGCACTCTTTAAATACTCGCCAAGATGCGTGAACGACGATTCACTCGTCCAAAAATCGTCGCAACGATTCGCAATAGCATCATTTGGAAGAGCAAAATAAAATTCTACTTTAACAATCGTCTGGACGCTTAAAAAAAGAATCGCGGAATTATCGCGCTCGTCATACAATCTTCCAAATGCTAGCTGGGATCATACACGCATACGATACCATACCATACATACACCAGACATAGTCCAGCATGCATGCACGTTTAATTAATTCTCTTAAAAGTATCCGCCAATCATAACGACAGAGAAAAAACAATCCGGTTCAGAAGAGTTAAGGGGACTTTCTCATGAATAATTTTCAAAATATCAATTTTTTTATTTTACAAATCTTAATGCCTTTTATATTAAAAAATTACCTCCTAAAATTTAATAAAGAAATTCTCACTAGAAGAAAAGTTATAGTTCTATTTGTAACGATGTCAGCGCATGAATACCGTATTTCCCGAAACTACCATTTTCAAACTGGTAAGATCTCTTCGAATCTACTTGACTGATTTTAATAAACCAAAAAATTGTTGATTATTTATAAGAAAAACTAGACAACAATAGCCCTATTACGGTTCACAGCAATATTCTACTGTGTCTTCTATCAAGTAGACACAACAATCGAGTAGACACAGCAGAAATGCGCTATGATGGTTCACAACAATACATAGTTGTTTCACTTGATTGTGGAAAGTATGTGGAATTTGTTACTTATGACAGCTCGTCAAGTTGCCACTACAAATTCTCATTAAAACACAATTTTTCCCACAGTGATTTAATACCACGAAAATCCCACAAATATTAAAACTACGGCTAAAATACCAAAATGCGACGTTTTCATTTTAAAAAGTGCATAATTCATAAGTAAATAAATTATAAATATATTTTTTTGACTATTTATTTTTTTTGACTAAATATTTCAAAATAGTGGCAACAGTGCAACTGGTAGCTATTAGCTGACAAGCAAAACAAAACAAATCAGATTATTTGCTGCCAAATTTATTTATTATGCAGAATTTATAATTAAAAGTGATGGTAATTTCAATTGTGTTGTGGTCAAGTGACGACGAAGATGATGTGCCGCCAGCAAGAAGCAGAAGACAACTCCGAGACCGCTCCAATCCATTTGAGTTCCAAAAGTTATTCTGTACCTGCTTGCTTTGTCCAAAAAGTCGCTGTCCTCGAGCAGTCGCTGGATTCTGCTCCATTCTTTTTTATAAGCAACTCAAGTTGCGATTTTGTGGATACTGTTAATTTCCTGCAAATAGTTAAATACATAAATTTAACAAAAAGACACATTTTTAATTCAATTTCACATTAATATTACCTTGCTAAAGCCATTTTTCTGCTTAACGCTGCTACAACACAACACCAAATAAGCTGTCTTCAAAATTTGACAGATAAGAATACAATTGAGCACAACTGCTGTGTTCCATAATAAGTGTATTGAAGACACAGCATTGCTGATAGACAACAGTGGAATGTATTCAATTGTATTGTTGTGTACCGTAATAGAAAATTACACATTGAAGACTGAAATTACTGTTGTGTTGTGAACCATAAAAGGGCCACAAGTCTTTAAAACTTCAAAAAACTACCCCCTCCCTTTTTGTATATAGTGGTGAATAGCCTAAAAAAAAGGCGACTTTTTTATTTCTTGCAGAATTATTCTTATAAAAGCATCAAAATATAGGAAGTATGTATTTTAAAGGCTTATTGTCTAGCTTTGTGGCTTTGTTAGCTAGTGGCGTCCGTGGCGTAGTTGGTTAAAGTGCGTGGCCGCTATGTCAACGAACTTTGGAGACCCAGGTTCGAACCCCAGCAGCGACAGAAAATTATTTGAACTAAAATAATTTTTCTGTACGGCCGCCACCTCTCTGCAGACAATGGCAAACCTCAGAGAGTAATCAAAATGCCATGTAAAGCTTCTTGAGAACGAGAACATTCCGTTCATCGCCGTTCGGAGTCGGCGTTAAGCATGTAGGTCCGGTTCTCGGTCAATTGTGTACAAACTTAATAACACGCACAACACAATTGATCATAAGAAGCTAGGTCAAAGTCCTTTCAAGGGCTGAAATGACCAGTTATTTATTTTTTTTTTTATTTTTATTGTCTAGCTTTGAGTCTTAAAAATAGAATCCATTTTGAATTTTACGAAAAGTTTTTACAGTAGATCCCCAAAGTTCTACAGTCTAAAACAGTATTTTTGCATGACGAGGGCCTATAGCAGTCAAGAGGAATTAAAATCGAAAAAAATTGTTTTATATAGGTACTAAAACCTATATTTAATAATGTTCAAAAGGAATATTGTTAATGAATGTAAAAGTTTCTTTTCAAAAAGTGTTTTTTTTCCAAAAAAAAAAAAAAATTAAGTAAACGCAATTTTTTAAAGATTTCCTCAAATTAGTTTATTAAATTGAAATAACTTGGAACTTTAAGCCCTTTTTTTCCCCAAATCTCAAGATCTTGACCACTAGATGTTAAATTCAGCACACTTGTCATCACTTTCATCTCATTAATTTGTAATGAGAAGAAAGTAATTCTTTGTGACTTCTTTTTATAATTCCCATGTAAACTTTCTGTGACAAAAATTAAAATCCGACATGCTGGACTCTAACTTTGTTCATAAAAAATGGTCGGCATGACTTCTTTCAAATGTAAGACACGGTTGTTTGGTTACAAAAATGCTGTTGGCCAGTGTTATGCAAAACGTACGGAAAACTACCTCATGCGCATTTTTTATGCACTCAGCAAAAAAAAAGCTCGATTAACAGTGAAAACTGTTGAATTCCAGCCAACAGACGAGTTTCTTCAGTTTAACAGTCTCAAATGTTAAATTAACAGTGGAGTGATTAAGTAAAACCATTATTTTATCAACAGTGGATGGGATGTTAACTTTTCTGCGTATATAAATATAACAACTTTTATATGTTTTTTTTATGTTATATTCATATTTATATAAGTTTAATATGAGGTTCGATGATTGAGAAATTGATGCCAGGACATATCGAGGTTTCTCGTTATTGTATTCGTCCATTTCTGTTAGAGAGATTAATACTTTTTTTTCTATAATAGTACAAAAGAACAGTTCAGTCCAGAGTATACATTTTTAATCAATATTTAATCAATATGTATAAAAAATTTAATCAATTAAAAGCTCTGATTGCTTTGATATAAGTTTGCGAAAGCTCACTGATCTTTCTCGTGTATTTATAGCTTTAAAATTGTCATAAGTTCAGTGACATCGATGTATGTATGTTGTGAACATGAAGAAATAATAAGTTTGATTTTTCTTTTTTTTTTTTAATAATCATCAAAACTAATTAATTACAGTTAAAAAATATGAAACTTGAAAGCTTATCACAAATTTATTTACACTGTATTTCAAACGTCGTCCTATAAAAACACACACGAAATTTTTTCCTTGTTAATTTCTGTTAATATCTGTTTTTTTTTTTTGTAGAATTTGGCTTAATCATGAAAAAAATAAACACAAGCGATTTTCAGCTTTCATTAGCCAAAAACTAGCTATTAAAATATAAAAAACACAACAATAACAACAACATAACAAAACAAATACGTGTGAACTCGTTGCTGCGGCAAGACACAATCATTGATTTTACAACAACAAAGAAATTTGTTGCTACGATAAAAATAAAATGCAACAAAAAGAACAAATAAAAAAAAATCAAAAATATAGACAAATGCTTTCAATTTATATTGAAGTTGTTGTTGTTGCAGGTCGTTAGTGTTGCTGCTGCTGCTTTGGTCTTCAAATCCGCGCGCTGTGCTGTGCTCTCAATAAAATTGCCCAAAATTATTAAGATCCTTGGCAAAGTTTAGTAAACGAACGAGCGGCTGCGGTGCTCGTTCAAAATTCGTTGTGCTTTTACTCGTTCGATTGTTTGTTCGATCGTTCGTTCGCTCGCATATTCGTTCATTCAAAACAACGAGCGGTTAGCAGCAGCGAACGAAATTGTTTGATTGTATCAAGTTTTTTATTTTTTTTTTGTTTTTTATGCTGCTGTTGTATTGAAAAATATTTGCAAATATTTTTGCTTTCGCGAAAAATTAAAAATACGAAAAGAAATGTAATGAAAATTACACAAAAAAAAAAAATAATAGAAAATCAAGGAAAATTTATTTGCACCTATGTACAACGGAACAAAAATTAAACATCTAAACAACAGCTAATAGAAAAATTGAACGAGTAGTAGCAGAAAGAAAAAAAAACACGAAAAATAATTTTAAGAAAAAAAAAAACAACTGCATAAAATGTATAAAAAAAGTGCGAGTTCGCATAATGTTTATGCGAATGGATACGCTGCATGCAATGCAGCTGCGCTCCAGTTGCAAAGATCGCGTTCTTTGGCCAATTGTGTGGTGGAGAAAAAGCGAGGCTTCAAGCCCAGCGATCGATATGATCCCAACAAACGGCAGTTCCTTACTGAGTTGAGCCAGCAAATCTGGCAAAAACAAAATTTCAAAGTGAGCATGAATCTAATATAACAGTGTGTGTGTGTGTGTCTGTTAAGAAAAATGGCAGTATTAAGCCTTTACATGACGCACAAAACTACCTATTCCCACGAAATCATGAGATAGAAAGAAACCTTACAGCCTAAGCAGTGATGGAATACTTGAAATGTTTAAAAAAGCAAATTATACAAGTTTTTTGTTAATTCTACCAGTGGCGTGCATATTAGCAGCACAATGTTCGAAACTTAAATCTAAAAATCAACATTAACAACGCAAAATGTTTTGAAAGGCAGAAAAAAGATATCCATTCGAAATATACCGTTTCTCCCCTAACACCCTCAGCATCATCGCAACCAATATTGAAAAACTTTCTAAGCATTGTGAACCTTTATCGATAAAATAAAGCAAAAGAGTTAAAACTAAAAATATCAAATTCTGTTTAGGTGGAATTATTTTAGGTGGAAGGGCTTAAGCCCCCCTCTTGGAAAATGTTTTGTATGGAAAAAATTAAATAAAAGCCCTCAAAGCGTTTATCGTAGCCCCCTCCCCCCGCCTCTGGCGAATCCTAGATCCGCCACTGACTAAATATAATATTTTTTCAGAAATGTGACAGCAAAAGTATCATATATGATTCTTTGGCGAAGTTTATTACGAACAAAAGAGTACTTTGAAGTAAATAATTTAAAAATAAGAAATTTTGCAATGTTTTCATGCCTACTTTTCGGCCCGAAAAGGTTTGTAAATGACTTGTAAAAAAGCTACTTTTGAATCAAAGGAGGAAATTTTAATTTTTGTTTCCTTGGCTGATCTCATTCGGCGATCACCGATCAAAATGTTGTCTTTTTGCTTTCAATTTAAAACAGTCATGGAACATTATAAGCAAGAGCAAGAGAAGATGAACACACTGTAGTGCGATTAAAATTTGTTAATTTCTGAACTGCATAAAGCTGGAAGTTCATTCACTGCATCTGCATATGTGTCCGTCTACTCGCTGAACGCAATGGAATAGAAATGTATGAAAGCTTATGAGAGAGTTGTATGTCTACGTATGCCTACGTGCGTAATGTTGGACAAATGAAATTTACGCAAAAAAAGTAGAAAATATTTTAACTTTTCTTGCGTAATTTGCATTTTCTAACAACTCGCTACTTATAACGTACATCGAGAAGAAATAAAAGAAACGAGTCAGAAGCTCATTACTTTCAGGGATGGCTCTTGTACATAAATCTTAAAAATTTAAAATGCCTATAATTTTTTTATTGTTAATCTCTTGAAATAACTTTTTTATACTCAGAACTTAACATTTTTGTAATTATTAATGAAGAAATTTTAAGTATTTTTGAGTAAATACGATAAAAATTGCACATTAAGAACATACCAAATGTTTTACAATTTTGTAGGCCAGCTTACTCTGAACGTAAAGCGCATTTATTGTACTCTGCCATAATTTTCTTCCGTAAATCGCGCCAAGCGAATAGACGAACGTATGTGCAAATGCAGTGAATGAACTTCCATCTTAACGATCAGCGATCAAAGCAGTATTGCTTGGTAGCAAGCATATGAAAATGTCAAACAAAACGTCATTTTATTGTCGTATGACCTGCCAACAGATCAAGTTCGAAAGAGAGCAAAAAGTGTTTTTTCAACATGGTGTAATTAAAAACGCGAACGTAACGTTAGCAAATTTCCCTACGATTGTCAAAAAATGCTGACAAAGAGAAAGAGAAAAAAAAGAGACAAACTGCAGTAAAGTGTCAAATCACTTGCACTCAATTAAAAATTGCAACAGATTCGCATCTTTTGCTTAGAATCAAGGTATATATAACAAGGTAGTCTCGTCTGGGAGTGGGGGGTACAGCAGCTGTCAAACATAAGAAGAGCATGAAAGAGAAAAAAAAACAGCGAATAGGACACTGTTTGCTTTTATTCATAAACAGCTGATTTTGACAGGTGCTGTACCCACCACAATAGAGAATTTCAACTACTAACACTACCTTGTTAATAAACCTTGCTTGGAATTTACCATCGGCTATTTCTGAGAAGTGAAGGTATAATTTTTTTGATAGAGGTGAAAAATTCGCGATCACCTTGTTAATTACACCATGAAACAAACGATCACTGTGTTGACCAACCCACGATCTTAAAGTGAATGAGAGCAAAAAGTGTTTATTTCACTCTGATCAAAAGATCACCGTTTAACCTCAGCCTTTGCGAAAAGCAAGGTTTAATCCACTTGAACTGAAAACTAGTAACAAATGATCTTCGACTAGGGCGAAGTTAAAATACCCCCACGACCGAACCAAAGTATATTCTAAGTCTTAAGCAGCCAATAACATGTTTTGTAGGTAGGCGTGGTTTCACCCGATTTCTTTGAATTTCATACTCATTGTGCCATATCATAGCTCATTTGCAAAATTTCCAGTCCATATATCATTTTTTGTGGAATTCTTAGAGATTTTATCGTTTTGATAAAGTCACATAGTATGGGAGGTAGGCATGGTTTTTGTCCGATTTGAATTATTTTCGAACTTAACCTTTATTTTTTAGATACAAGCTTAAATATCGAATTTTGTGATTATAGCTTGAAAATAACGGCTGGAATCGTGGTCACAGACAGGCGGACAGACAGACGGACATGGCTAAATCGACTCGGGTGGTGAGGCTGATCAAGAATATATGCACTTTCATATGCCTACAACGTCTCCTTATGGGCGTTACAAACGGATTGACTAAATAAATATACCGCCTTTACGTTTCTTTAACGTGAGGGTATAAACATTCAATTGGAGCTGAGCTAAAACATGGCCGTCAAGTTAATTCCCACTTTTTCAATTTAGAAGCTTTTAGAACTATAACAGCATTATTTTGCGCTATTCAATTAAAGGAATTTTTATACTGCCTTAAAACACTCTGCGTTGGAAAATTTGTTTTAACCTCTAAAATTTAGTCAAAAATAGCGAGAGGGTCTTACATAGGCGGACGGGTAGAAGGTTAAAAAAAGTCTTCTCTCAGATTTTTTCATTATTTCAGTGTCCACTACTAATAACAGCTTAAGGGCCGTATCTCTGGCTATCTTTAACCACTGGATATTTGCTGGTTTGCTGCTATCTGAAGCACCTAAAAATCTAGTTCTTTACCCACTGGTTCAAGATATCCAGAGGTGAACAATACGGCCCTAAGCCTGAGCAGATCTCTGGTACACACCAATGTGTAGTTTTGCTGGAATTTCAGGCTGGAAGATTCAGGTTTTCATAGAAAGTAATGAAAATGCATCTATTGCGGCTACTTGTCTATGTGACTGGGACCACGATACAATTGCAAGGTAGGATCATACTGGAGAAGTCGACAGCTTGTTGTCAAAATCAGCTGTTGATTTGATTTTGAGTTTTGCTCATTGTTGTTGTTGCTTTTGGCGTTTGACATTTGTGGCACTTACCATAACATTCACATTTGAGCAGTCATTTATAAATAAGCCCACCTTGTTATTGTATCATGGTTGGATCCAAATTACCTTTGTTGTAACCACATGTAGTTCTCTTCAGAATGTCTTGATTTTGCAATTTAGTTTTTCTTTATAAATCAAGTTCGGTAGGTTGTTTTTTTTGTAAATTTTCCTTAAGGCTATTAACGTTTATATATATTTTTATAAATCTATGAAATACGCAAAACTTTTTAACATTTCTGTCTCTCTCTCTTTCTTTCTCTACACTCCACACATTCAATGTTAAAAAAAACACAAATAATCGGTTAAAAAAAAATACACTGAAATTAAAACATTCATTAGGAATCTTCAAATGTATCTAAAAGAATAGATTTGCAGAAAATTTTCACACCAGCAACAGATGCTGAGGAAATTTTGCCGTTAAATCGTAAGTAACAAACTGAGTGTGCGTAACGTGTTAGGGCTGACCGTTGAACATGACCTGTGGTGGTTGAGTTTGAAAAAACAAAAGTTCTAGTTGTTTTTTTTTCATATTTATGGAGGTTTTATAAACTTTGGCAAAACTGCATTGCGGCGGCGCTTGCGCTTTAAGCTTGCTTCTTAGTTACTTTATAAAAGCTGTTGTTATTTATCGTTATAAGTTTGTTCATGCTCTTGCTGTGTTCATTGTTTTAAGCCTGTTTGTATGCAATTTTTTTTTTATGATCTTTGAATTTAGAAGCTGTGAGTATGGATAACAAACAACTTGAAACAAACAGCTTTAAATTTAATTGAATACAAATCTGCATTTTTTTCTTTACTAATTTGAGATTTTTTAACTAAATATTAACACTTTATGCTCATGTCATACCTACATACATATATCATTTTCATTCGAAATTATCGACTGCTATGTAGAATTGTCAACCGAAAAACCGACACTTGTTGACAAGCAAGCGTCAACCGCAAAGCAGTTTTTGTTTTTTTTTTGTATAGTTACCCAAAGAGTGTCTTCAAACTCAAAAGATTTGCAGAAAACTACCTCAGATTTAATTAAACTCAGACCATCCAAGATATGACCACAAACACTGACACCACGATTTGTAACGTACGTGACTTAAACAATATAACACAACAAATTTTTTGGCATTTCAACAATAAATAATTTTTGCGGATTTAAGGAAAACTATATGCTTCATCAGCATTTTACTCACCCTCGCTCCATCCCACTGTGGAGGACCAAGTTGAGCTTGCACGCAGAATATCGCACTCTTTGAGCGATATCAGCAATCATCAATCGAAGGGTCAGTCGATGTATGTGAACCGCAAGAAACGTTCGGTGAAATGGGTGCACGAAGGTTCTGGCAAAGGTATGGTCAACACTATCAATAAAAAAAAACAGAAAAATAAATTATTAACAAAACGCAACAACAAGCTTTAACCTTTTTTACATTATATACATTTATACATATATAAATAGAAAAAAAAAAATTCAGAACAAACACATGTACATAAACATGACAATCAGCGCAAAAAATCACACCTAAATAACGGACAGCATTAAAGAACCAACCCGATTAAGTGTCAACCCCTTTTTTATAAAAGCTGCATTAATATAAAAACTCTTTATTTGAAAAGATACCGCGACAATCTCGGTTCCTAAAAACCATCCCAGTAAGAAGACTAAAGTAAGGTGACCACCTTTCTTTCGAAAAATATCGGCATGACTTAAATAAAAAGTCCATCACCACCACTACTTAAAACACTCATTTCGTGCGAGAATGTCGCAACTCTAAATTTAAATTTTCGGAGAAAATTTGCAACTATTTGATTGACCAGATTAGAAGAGAAAATATGCTATAATAACCGTTAAAATTCATGGGTATAATTCATAACATTGATATTGGATTTTGCTAGTGCAGGGTGGGCAGGTTATTTTGACACTGACAGCTGTTTTCCGCTCGAAATCTTGACATAAAGTCCGTAAAGACCGCGGAAAGAAATGGTCGCTTTACGCTTGAACAACGTTGGGAAATATATGGAAACTTATTTCCGTTTTTTACGCAAAATTTAATACAACTGCGAACTCAATTCCATTTTTAAAACTGTACAAAATCGAAAACACGCACAGTCGCAGATGTACTTAATACGGCGTCAGTTTTACAAATGTCAAGCTATCAAGCTGAAAATGTCATAGAATGTCAATGACAGATGTGGCCACCTTATAAGATGTGGCAGATGAGTGAGAGCACCACACGGTGGTGATTCCGAGAACTTTGATCAAGATGGTATTTTTATTTTAAAAGTATCTTATTCTCGAATCTTTGAAAAAAGTATGGCAGGTGTGTGCGCAGGTTGCTACAAATATTTCGGGAATAAATATAAATAAGTTTTTTTTTTCATTTTGAAAAAAAGACAACCAATTTTTTCAGTTTTTGAAACGGTACCGATTGAGACGCGTAGAAAAAAAAAGAAATATTTTTCGAAAAAAGGAAACAAACTAGTGTTGAAGAATCTATATTATTATTAGGCAAGCGCTTTTTTTGTGATGACCATCAAATCTATACCGTTAATGCGATTTTCATAAATTAGGTACCAATAGAAAGGTCTTGATCTGCAGATGTGCAATAGGGTCTTACTTTTTCTAAAGTATTGTGTATTTAAACAAAAAAAGCAAAACACTCTTCTGCAAAGAAAGTAAGTTTTCTATGGGATGCCTAAAAGTATGTGATATTTTTTTCTGAAATTTTCCATAATCATTCTTTTGTATGTAGCAGTTGAGCAAAGCGATAAACATTCAAATAAATGTTATATTTATGTACCAACCGCAAGAGAGCAAGTTCATGCAAAATTGCTATTCCAGTAGCCTTTACTGGCATCGCCACAAGCTTGATTGAATGTGGACATACCTTGCACATACAATTCAAACTTACTAGATCTCTTCTTAAGATCTGTATCAGGCGTTAAGCCCAATTTTGAGCACGGCATCGACTTTGATTATGCCCATCTTATCATTATTGATGAATCAAGTATGATTCCTGCAGTAGCGCTGACAGTATTTGATCGTATGTTTCGCGATATTACCAGACATTCGTAAATTGTTTTTTGAAAATTTGTTGTGTTTTCTGGTGATTTTGAGGAAACAGTTCCAGAAAACTCTTATTCTGGACGCGTTGTAACAATAGAAAATTGTGATCTTACGTAAAAACAATGAAGCTTGAAAAAAAAACATGAGATTTTATGCGAAAAGGCGAAAAGGAATTTTCAAGTTATTTGTGACACACTACATAGAGATAGTACCGAACAATTATTCTTGATTAGCTCCTTTTAGATCACGGATTGTGGATTGATTTTATTAATGATGATCTATAAAACGACATAAACAGTGATACCATTCAAGAAAACAATTCGCACATGGCTAATAATATTTGACATTAAGTCGAATCCGCTCTTTTGATGTCGTGAAAATTTTTAGTAAAGAAAAGAGTATGCAGCGCATCCTACCCCACAATGAAAGTTTCGCAACATCAAATGGAAGTTTACACAGAAATATGTTAAAAACTGAAAACTAGATTTTTTTTCCCCCATTTTGCCGTTTTAACGCCATACGGGCTTACTAGTTATTTTTTATTATTTGGATTTTTAAAAATATTAAATCAATATTTTACATTTTTTCCACAGAGTAACACCGGCTAGTGGAATATATTAAAAATTCAGTCTCAAAGAAAATACACTGACGGCAAAGAAAACTTCATATGCTTGGGGAAAAATTCAGCGTATTTAAATTTTCAGAAACGTCACTTTTCCAACTTACTTTTAGGCACACAAAGATGTTGTGTTCCTAAATGGCGGATCCAAATGGCAGACCATTAGGGCCCATTTTTTAGCAGATTAGTTTTATATTGGTTATCATTGTTATGTATGGGTTCTTAGATCGTTGAGTGTGAATATGAAGTCATGTTTCGATAAATCTAAAAATGAAAAATGGCGGACCATAAAAAATAAAAAAAATAAACTGGCCATTTCAGCCATTGAAAGGACTTTGACCGAACTTCTTATGATCAAATTATGTTGTGCGTGTTATTGAATGTTTGAACACAATTGATCGAGAACTGTACCTACTAGTTTTATGCCGACTCCGAACGGCTAATGTGCATGTTCTCCAGAAGCTTTACATGGCATTATTTACTCTCTGAGGTTTGCCATTGTCTGCAGAGAGGTGACGACCGAACAGAAAAATTAATTCAATTTAAAAAACTTGCTGTGTCAGATGGAATTAAACCAGGGTTCTCTGGCGTATGGGTCACGCACTCTACCCACTATTCACACGACGTGGACGAGGAGAGCTCCTAGTTCCTTTTTTTTTTTGTTTTAGTTTTGTTTTTTTTTCTGCCATATTGGATCTCCGCCATCTTAGATTAGTATAATTTCAAAGTTTGACTTCAGATTCGTAATCTACCACTCAAAAAACCCCTCAAGAATGATTACTGATCATAAAATTGTAAAAAAGCATACTTTAGCAGAAAAATGGGTCCACCATGTTGGATTTGTACAATTTCAAATTTTGACTTCAGATTCGTAATCAGCGACTCAAAAAACTCCTAGAACCACAGTGGTAACAAAAAAATGTAGTTTCAAAAGGCGTGCGTTACAAAGAATAAAAGATGGGACCGTAGCGGTTCAGCCCTCTTTGAGCATTCTGCACTTTTTGTGTTCTTTTCACAAAAAATGTTGACCGCTAAAATTAAAACGTGTTCTTTTCTCGAAAATTTTGACCTGAAAAGTATAAAAAATGCAGAATATTTGCACTCTCAAGATCGACGGTTTCAGAGGTCAAATGCTTCCAACTGAAGAAACAAAAAAGTGACATGTTAAGAAAATATTGAACATTGTATCGACATTTTTTCAAAGAGTGTGAAGCTCACGCATACATATGATGATGATAATACAAATTATTAAAAAAACGTTAAGTCTCGAGTTTTCGTTGCCGGTAACTTGTTGAATGTTTTTGTGCTTCTACATGCACCTGCGCCAGCTGCAATCAACATGTGGTGCTCGCTGCATGACATGCGCAATCCCTAAAGCAACACAAATGTGTTTGGACGCTGTTCACAGCGCAGGATCTGTTTGAATGAGCTTTTTGCTCATATCCATGGCCTACTTACTCTGCACAATTTTGCCAACATTTTTATGACCATCAGCTTCCTCGTGATGAGACCATTGACTCCCTCGTTCGCCGGCATTACACTCCAGGAAATACTCGTCTAGAATTTCGCACGGAAAACCTAAGAGTGCAAAAGTAAATATTAAAGTTTAAAAATATATCAAATAAGTAAATTTACCTTCAACAAAACTTTCGTCACGAGACATTTTGAATTAAATTGTGTATTTTGCTATTTCACGGAAGATTTTTGCAATATATTTGACGTTTCTCGACATACCAGGGCAGCCAACACAACATTGAAAAAAATGTTGCTTTTTTATGTTCTTTTCTCGACTAAGAACAGGTCAGCATTTTATGAGTTCAGTTCAAAATTAAAAAATTGGCGAGAAAAGAAAACACCATTCGACATAATAAGGGGATTCATTACAGCATAATATAACCATGATAATACAAAAACAAGTTGGGTATAATTATTAGGGTATTCATAACATAATAATTAGTATAAATGCAATAACGATTTAGAGATTACAAAAATAATAATAAGAGGCGAACGTTTTCTCTTTCTTTGCTTCTCACTCAAATCAAGAGAGGTAATCTACGTCGATTTGAATATGTATTGAAAATATGATTAACTCTCTACTCTACTAATTGTGTTTCGCGTATGATTTCTTCTAGAATTTTGACACGCGCTATAGATCTAAGTATGGCTAGAAATTTTGGTCAGTCTGACACAGGTGGTCACCTTAATCATAAATAAAAGTTAAAAATTATGGTTTTCTTAATTTTTTGAAACAACCCCTTAAATAACTTTTTTCTTTGTAAATCAAAAAATGAACAAAAGTACCAACTGAACAAAAATAAGTAAAAAGTTAACTTTGTAAAGAGTAGCTTATGTAGCGGTTATTATTTCAATTAACTTTCTCATATTTGTTCCCTGAATGCATTTGTGTGAAATTCAGATGCATGGTAATGGTACCCGGTTATACGCCGAAAACTCAATTGCAGCTTTTAAGTGAAACTTTTTCAGTTTTTAAATAAAATTCAAATAAAAACATTGAAAATAAAATTTCGAGAAAAAATAATTGTTCCTGTATCTTTGAACAAATTTAGTTTAAACGTATTTCAGGATTTTGCAGAAATATTTTTCCAAAAATATCCACACCAGAATATTTTACAATTGTATTTTCCCGATGCTCTTATAATTAAAATGAATTATCTCCACTTGTAATGATCCGATAACGGATTGTATTTTTTTTTTCAAATATTACGCAGTAATAATATTTTCTTAGATTTTTAGTTTTATTATCTTCTAAGCTGAAATGTTTGTGAGTATCGGTTATTCGAACCAGTAGCTTAGGAGTTGATACCTAGCTTACCACTCGCTACAGTCCTTTTTTAAAACACACACATTTTCGATTTCCCGAATTTCTTTGATTTTCTGGTCTGATCTCATCAAATAGCTAAAAAGGATACGTCTTTGCATGATTATGAATACGAGGAGACGAGTAAAGAAAATACCGATTATTATAACAATGACGTCTCAACTGCAACAACTTCAACAACAAGCACAACAACAAGCACCACTGGTCAGTTGCCTCTCACCAAAGTACCACTTAAATTGGTTATGAATCCCAGAGGACAAATTCGTGATTTCAATTCGGTGCGTGAGTCTTTGAATATCGAAACAGGTCTTATGTCACCAGATAAATGTGCGGAACTAGTTACCGCACTAAATACGCAAAAAGGCAAAGGTAATATAACAAGACATTTTCTGTACCTGTATGAAACAAGTATGTATACGAATTAATTTGTTAGGACCCTTAAAGAGCCCCAAATTATTCAAAGCGGTTTTTGTGTAAATTGTGTTAAAAAACGGAGCTCAATTGGAAATAAATGTATGCGATGTTAAATGTCTCCGTTGGCTAAAAAATATCAAAGACAATGTATTCTATAGAACTCTAGAATAGCCCAACAGAAACCTTTATGCATAACGTTAATTTGTTTATCATCATGTATATTTATTTATTTTACTTTGAAGAGTTATCTGTATTTATACAAGAGGAAGATCCACAACTTCGAGTAGGCGGAGAAATTACTTACCTGTGGGCAAAAAATACCGGGAAATTTGAATATAAAGTTTTTGGGGATTCCGATAGGGATAAATGTTTTTATTTTTAGGTTGGTACTACTGTCACTGACATCTGTGCCAAATTACACGACAAAGTAATCATTAGTGGTTGAGATACACGTCCTTTTGTAAATAGCTAAAAGTGAATTTTTCATTTGTTTATAATGTCTGAAAGTATTCAACAACGCAGTTCCATAAAATTTTGTGTATGGAATGAAGTTGTTGCTGCCGTATCGTTAAAAATATTGCAGAAGGCCTTCGGGGAGCAAGCTCTATCGTAAACAAGAGTTTATGACAAAGAGTATAAAGAGTACAAAGAGAGATGTTCAAAGAGGGTCGAAAAAACATTGAAGATGAGGCACGGCCAGGACGACCATCAAAATCAAAGAATTTATGCTCCAAAATCATCGATTGACAGCCCGAGACCTTTCTGAAGGTCAGTGAAAACCATTTTGAGTGATCAACTGGGCCTCAGAAAAGTGAAATCTCGGTTGGTACCAAAAACGCTCAATTTCATGGAAAAACAGCCCCGCGTTGATGTGTGTGAAACAATGCTTTCCGACTATCAGAACAAAATGAAACGCATCACAACTAGACAAGACTTGGGTCTACGCTTATGACCCGGAAACAGCCGATCAATGGGATGAATACCGTGCCAAAAATGAGCCGAGACCGAAAAACCACGTCGAAGCAAGTCAAAAATCAAGGTCATGTTGAACATTTTTTTCGATTATCGTGGTGTGGTACATTATGAATTCCTTCCAACCGGCCAAACTGTCAACAAAGATTGCTACTTGGGTGTTATGGACAATTCTTGGTTTTTGCATCACGATAATGCAGCATCTCACACTGCACGCGTGTTTCTTGATCATTTTGCCAAAAACTCGACCCATATCGTTCCGCAACCACCGTATTCGTCTGACTTAGCAACATGTGAATTCTGGCTATTCGCTAAACTCAAGAGACTGATCCATGGACACTAGGGCGTATCGAATTACAATTTTTTTTCGAATTTCACATTCTAAGAGGTCTCAAAAGTTGCATGGGGTTGTCAAGATCACCCAAAAAAAATTTTAAGGAAAAAAAAGGATGTCTTTCTGCCCCGCAAGGACAAAGTTGTTTTTTGAGGAAAACATTGCAAAATAACGACCTTACAATGCTTTGACTTTTATAAATAAAACTACGTATGTCTTATAGCAAAAGTAAGTATAGGTTTAAACTAACAATACATTGCTAAACACGATGCCACTCACGATTTTTATCCACAGTGTCCTGTGTAAAGGATATACGAAGCTAAAGTTGTAATCGAGATAACACAGTACTTTTGATTGTTACGTAATAGTCTAAATTTTGGTGGTATTGATTATACTTCTAACGTATTTCTAAAAGTTGCCGAATTAATAATTAGCATCATTTTTGCATATGTATTTTTCTTTTTTTGAGAAATGTTCACTTGAATGCAATTTTTTATATTTTTCAAAAAAATGAATATAAGATTTTATATCTCGGGTACCAGAAATGGTACCGAAGAAGCTTTGCTCAATTTGGATTCTTTAAATATTCCTGAACAAACCCTTGTCTAAAAGTTTTAATTCAAAATACCAACTTAAGGCCACGATTTTATTTTCTATTTTGATAGTTAAAAAAAAAAAATACTTCCTAACATGAAGTTTAACAATTTCATCTAAAAAATATCAAAGTAGAAAATAAAATTGTGGCTTTAAGCTGGAATTTTAAAATAATACTTTTAGACAGAGTGTTGTTTAGAAATATTGGAAGAATCCAAATTGAGCAAAGTTTCTTCGGTACCATTTCTGGTACCCGAGATATAAAATCTTATATTCTTTTTTTTGAAAAAGTTAAAAAATTGCATTCAAGTATACATTTCTCAAAAATAGGAAAATGCATATGCAAAAATGATGCTAATTATTAATTCGGCAACTTTAAGGAATACGTTAACACTATAATTAATACCACCAAAATTGAGACTATTACGTAACAATCAAAAGTACTGTGTTATCTCGATTACAACTTTTGGTTCGAATATCCTTCACACAGGACACTGTGGATAAAAATCGTGAGTGGCATCGTGTTAACCAATATATTTTTAGTTTAAGCCTATACTTACTTTTGCTTTAAGACATACGGAGTTTTTTTTATAAAAGTCAAAGCATTGTAAGGTCGTTATTTTTTACTGTTCTCAAAAAACGACTTTGTCCTTGCGGGGCAGGAAGACATCCTTTTGTTTTCTTAAAATTTTTGGGTGATCTTGACAACCCCATGCAACTTTTGACACCTCTAAGAATACGATCTAAATTTTTCGATACGCCCTAATGGACACCGTTTTGTATTGATAGAGTAGATAGAAACCGAAACGAAGAAGGAATTGGAGGTTTTGAAAATTGGAAAATACGTTGGCAGAAGTTTGCCAAACGGGGGGAGGGGGGAGGGGGTTACTGCTTTGAGGGGGATTAAATAAATTCAGAAGAATAAATAAAGAATTTTTGATTTATAAATAAATCCCCGATATTTTTTGCCCAAAATCGCCTTTGAAGTGACCAGAGAAGTGATATATTCTTCAAGTTAAATAAAAAGGACTTAATTAGTTATATCCCAATATACTTCATATATAATTTCAATAACAAGATAATATATATGTGATGTATCACAGGAAAAAGGGATCTCATCTTCCCAGATCAAATTTTTCAGGAGAGCTGAAAATAGGCGTTTGGTAATTTTTTTTTGTTTTTCGGGTTAAGATTGGTAAAAATAAAAAATAACTGGTCATTTCAGCCCTTGAAAGGACTTTGACCTAGCTTCTTATGATCAATTGTGTTGTGCGTGTTATTGAGTTTGCACACAATTGACCGAGAACCGGACATACAGGTTTAACGCCGACTCCGAACAGTGATGAACGGAATGTTCTTGTTCTCAAGAAGCTTAACATGGCATTTTGATTACTCTCTGATGTTTGCCATTGTCTGCAGAGAGGTGGCGGCCGTACAGAAAAATCATTTTAATTCAAATGATTTTCTGTCGCTGCTGGGATTCGAACCCGGGTCTTCAGGTTCGTTGACATAGAGTCCACGCACTTTAACCAACTATGCCACGGACGCCACAAGGTTAGTAATACTGTCCAGATATGTTCGGAGCATCTTACAAACGGTTTTATGTCGATTATTAAATTAGAAATACCACAAAACAGAGATTTTTCCCAACCCCTCCTCCTTCTTAAAGAAAGAAGACCTCATCTTTCACCAGGTATTTTAAAAAGGATAATTAATGTTCCTTTTAATTGCGAAACTTTGAATGTCAATTCAAACATATTTTAAAACTTGAATATTCAAAATGCTTTAAGTAAGCTTACTTTTAAAATTTTTTAATATTGAGGTGTCCTTTTGTTCAAAATAATATGTAATTTTAAGAAATGCAAAAAACGAAATTTGATTCCCGGAGGATACGTTCCCTTTTCCTGTGAAACATCACATATTTTATGACTTAACCCATTGAGCTCCGTTTTGCACAGTTATTTTCATATAAGAAAGAATGCAAAATACTTCTGTTACACAAAAGTTCACTTAGGAAAAAATTTGCAAGGACCCAAACATGTGACAACTTCGTTAAAATAGCAGCAGATAGTTTACTTTGTCTTGCATAAACGTGCTAGGCTACTTACTCAGGATAGTAACAGGTTCAAATTCTTTATAAGTATCACTATCAATAATTCAGAGTCTGCTTGAGACTGACTGACTGAACTTCAACACATATTCATTGAAAACATAGAACGTTCATAGAAAAAAAAAATCCTTCATCACACCATAAATCATGAAATTAACAATGAATTTAAAATTAAAGGCTATTTTAAAATTTTTTTTTTTTTACTTCAGCTTTATTTGTTTTACTGCAGTGAATGATGCCTTTATGTTAAAAAAAATGCCTTAAGTTCTATGATGGTTTCGCATTTTCTAAATTTTAAAAATACTAACAGTAGGTTGGGGGAAACAAAAGTGATTTCAGTTAAAATTGATTTTGACCGAATGGCATGCAATTAATCGGTCAAAGTTACTGATAAAAAATACTTTCATTTTCGTATTTCTGATGGATTTTGAATGGCAGACGGGTATGGATGGGAGCACTACGTTTCCTTTATAGCTCCAAACACAAAAGTTATTGTTATCATACTTGTACTTAGATCATAATAAAATGTTTTTAAATATTGCATCAAAAATCAAAGATGTTGGTGAAATAATGTTCTCGAAACCGGTTGACAGATATCTCAAGAACCATTTTGAATAGATCCTTTTCATATTCAAATAAAAAAAGAGTAATTTTTCACAATTGTTTCTAACCCATTAATGTCGAAGAATTGTACCTTTTAAAGGTTAAGGAATAAGGTTAAGGGGAAAGATTTAGGTTAAGAGGGAAGATAGGTTAAGGAATCCCTTTTTTATGTTTTTCATGAATTTAATTAACAAATAAGGAATGCGTATAGTTTATTGAAACTATAGTGCATTTTAAACAGTTATTTAAGTAAATATTGCAATTTTTTAAAGTATTTTCTCGAAAAATACGTAAGTTATCAGTTAGTCGGACACCAACACCGACCTTCCTTCAGAAGTCACAGTTTTCATCTGAAATCTTTAAGGTTTTAATCTACTTTGAGGTCGCATCTTTCTTCAGTATGAATCTAATTCCCCAAAAACAAAAAAAAAATTAAACTGAATTTTTTTAGGAGTGTCACTCTTAACACTCCTAAAAAATAGAAGTTGAATTTTTTGCTAATTTGTACTAACTTTTTGTACAATAGAAAAATATACTTTAAATAATGATATTATTCCTTTAGTGAAGATATTTAGGTTTATATAGATCGTAACAGTACGAGGGCAATTTGAGAAGTCAGTGACTTTTTGAATCACCCGCGTATTAACTTTAGATGCATGGCTGATCCTATCGCTACCATCTGTTAAATAATAGACCACTGCCAAATTTTGGGCAAGCTGCGCCATTTAGTTTGACAGCCGTTGAAAGAAGACAGCCTCGTGAATTTCGACGAAAATGGAAAAAAGCTAGTTTCGTGTGCTCACCAAGTATCATTTTTGCGTACAAGAACCATCACCGAAACCAAGAAATGGTTTGATAAATACTATGGGATCTCTTCACCATCAATTTTAATGGCTAAGAAGTGGTTTATTGAATTCCGTTGTGGTCGTACCAGCACAAGTGACGCTGAACGTTCAGGTCGTCCAAAAGAGGTCGTCACACCAGAAATCGTCGATAAAATCCATGAAATGATATAGGATGATCGGAGAATGAAAGTATGTGAGGTGGTTGAGGCTGTAGCCATTTCAACTGAGCGGGTATATCACATTTTACAGTAATATTTGGACATGAAAAAGCTATCCACCCAATAGGCGATAGAACAGATGTGACATTGATTTGAAGTAAAAACGAGCGAAGAAAAAAGTGATCTTTCACCATGACAGCGCACCGACGCACACGTCTGTAGTTAGCTGTTACCCCATCCAAAATATTCTCCAGATTAAGCGCCCTGCGACTATTTCCAAAACTTAGAAAGGGGCTCGACGGAAGAGTTTCTGGTCGAACTAAAAGGTCAACACTGAAACAAACTCCTATTTTGAGGATCTTGATAAAACATATAATCTGCAAAGAGTGCAAAAATTGGAAAAACGCTGGACTAAGTGTATAGTTCTAAAATAAAACTACAAGTATGTAGAGAAATAATACTTATTTGCAAAAAAAAAAAAAAAATAAAAATACCTTTTACTCAAAAAGTCACTGACTTATCAAATTGCCCTCGCATAAAGAACCTAACAGTCGCTTCTTAAAAGGATTAGCTTACAACTTTTCAAGCCAGAGTGTACATAAGTGAAAAGAAAAGTTTAAAAAAAATTTGAAAAAGAAATTACTCTGTTACTAAACTTGGTTCAATTTTTTAAGTCATCTTTAGGTATAGATCCCCCTTAAAATGAAGAATTTCAAATACATTCTTGACAACAAATATATTATTCCCCATTCCGTTTCTCAAATCGTCATTCAAGAAGCAAAAATGCTAATGGCAACAAATTTAAAACTACACGGAGAAAAAAAAATCAAGCATTCTATGCTTGAATCAAGCAAATAGGCTATCAGTTTACATTCAAGCGTAAGTTTCTCAATTCAGTCATTATTTTGCTAGAATTGAGCAAATTTAAAACACACGATATTAAGAAAAAAAAAATGCTTGGTTCAAGAAACATTTGCTTAAAACTCAAAAATATTTTTTTTTAAACTCAAGACAATATTTGCTTGATTCAAGTTGACAATTTACTGAAAACTAGAATAATTTGCTTGATTTGAAAAATTTATTTTCCTTGATTTGAGAACTATTTGCTTGGTTCAAGTAAAGAATTTACTGAAAACTGGAATAATTTGCTTGATTCAAGTAAACAATTTTACTCATACTAGAATGTTTTGCATGATATTAGAAACTAAATTTTCTTATTATAATGAAAATCCTTCAGTAAAGATGTAGGATAACCAACCATGAAAAACTACTCGAATAAGGTAACAGATAAGACACTGCGCCTTCGAACCATGCCATAGTTTGTCAATCCGCACCATCTTAAACATGTTATCATATAAACATGTTGTGAATTATAAGCACACTAATGAAAAATTTGCTTTGTATACCAGCACCTCTGCCGTTCTTTATCCAACAAATTTCAAGACCCAATCAACTTGGGCCAGTATGCCCATTTATTTTTCGCCTTAAGCGCCATTTAAGGAATTAAACATTTCCTAAAGTTTTTAAAGTTATTGAAATTTAAAAAAAAAACCCACTTCAAGACGATCTTTTCGAGAGCTGCTGCCTCTTGATCATTCAATTAAATCATTCTAGACACAAATGACAGCATATACGGAGCGAATATTTGAACGTAAGAGAGCAAAGAATTTGAAGTATAAGAACCAAGGTTCGGCTCTAATTAAGTATGATCTTGTTTTTCCCATTTACTCATTCAACGTCAATAAAAAAATTGAAGATGTCTTTCGCCTCTCTATTGTCTTAGAAAAAAAATATACCTTCCGTATCTTGTTTTCAACCACACTATAACCATGGAATAAAATATCTTTTTATTTCTTACTTGTTAACCTTATAAATTATGCAAACTCGAAAATCCTGCTGCTGCTACGCTAAACACGCTTTGCCAAACTTTGCCGCAAGCCAGGTGCTGAGCTTTTTGCCAAACGCCGCAGGAAAGCCGAAAAATGGGTTGTTGATGAAACCAATGCGGGCACTCAAAGTCCATCTGGTCTTCCAGATTACCATCAATATCAGCCGAGGCCACCGACGTCGCCAAGCATTGTGCCTGCTTACTCTGATGCAGGTAAACATCGTGTACAGTTGAATATGCATCAGGAGCAGATGCTCGAAAAGTACGCTAAGCCCGGACTCAAGGTGGTGAAGACGCCTTGGGAGGCTGCACTTGAAACAGGTTCGGCCAGTGCTGCCTTTGTTGAAGAGCATAAACTCTCACCGTACTCCAACCAGCCGACGCCAAATATTTCGCCGGCACCAGCTCCCTTGTATCTGGATAATCGTGCGCCATCACCCTATCCCGCTGCCAGCAGCGCTACTGACGGAGGCAGCTATGCAGACTTTGCGCCACAACCATATCAGCAGCAGACTGTAAGTTTTCTTGCTCACCCTGTTTTGGTGCTTTTGTTGTAAAATGATCTTTTTATTGCCTTTTATTGACTAGAAGCTGCCACAAGCCCAGTACCAACCAACGAAGCCGAGTGCCTACAACAGTCAGCGCGATCTGGCCTATAAGCCGAATATAGCGCAGGGTTGGAAGGCGCCAAGCATGACTTTACCGAAGGGTAAGTTTTTTTCTATTGACATGAGTTCATAAGATAAGGTATGAAACCACTCTAGAGGGTTGCAAATATTGCTATTTTCGAAAAATATTCTTTTAAATTAATAAGACATCGGGTACATTGATTGAACTTAAGAAAAACAGTTTTTTCAATTGGTTGGAAATTGTCTGACTTATGTTTCCGGCCAACTTAAGAAAAAATGCAGTTTTGAGTCGTAGTCGTAGTAGTACCAGGCGGCTTATACTAAAATTCAAAAACCAAGCACTTAGAAATTTTTCCCGAACATAATCTTTTGAGACATTTAAGAACAAAATCGATTTTTCGCAAATTCTAGATAAGCCTAACCCCTTAAATTATAGCTCGAATAAAAAAAAAAACATTTTCGAGAACAATATGGCTTACATCTGAGATCTAGAAGCAAACAAAAAAAAAATATAGATTTTCAAGAAATCTAGAGTGGTTTTAGCCCTTAAGTCATGGAAGCAACTTCATGCTGCAGCGTAGCGTTGCGAAAGCAGGAATATGTTTATTTTGCTTACAGCTTTCTTAACCTATTTAAGTATTTTTGACTCATTCTATCATATTGATTGGTAACAACAATGCCAACAACAACAACAACAACAACAACAACAACAACAACAACAACAACAACAACAACGACAATTGCATAATCATCATCATCGTCATTTTCACATTAAAACATAAACTCATTGCTTATGTCAGCTTTTGGCTACGCTTTAAATTTAGACTTTCATTCATTGGCGCAAGACTATCAACAGCAACAACAAGAGCAGCAGCAGCAACAGCAACAACTAGAATATCAACAGGAGCAGCAACAGCGACAAGTCTCAGACGCAGCTAAGAAGTGTGCAGCACAAACCAACAAGGACGAAGAGGAACTCATAAGTTATATGGAGCGTGCCAAGCTTGTGCCACCAGCAGCAATGCATGACTTTGGTAACCATTTAGTGCGCTCACCAGAATTGCTGGTGTCTCCTATGCCGCGTAAAAATCTTTTACTGTACGACAATGCTGTGCATGAGTTCCAGGAAGCTTTAGATAAGCAACAACAGCAGCAACAACGGCAGCAACAGCAGCACCATAGCGATCAAATCAAACAACAGCAACATGTTACAGACAATAAAAACGAAACAGGCGACGCTGTCGACGTTGCCAAACAGTTGCAACAATTCAAGGAATATCAGCAATACGTGGCCATGCAACAGCTGCAAGAGGAGCAGCTGTTGCAGCAACGCAAAGCAAGGCAACGCGAGCGTGAGAATGAGCTGCAGTATCAGCGCGAGTGGCGCAAGCAACAGGCCACAAAAACAGAGCAACAGCAACAGCAGCCATGCACTGCTGACCAGTTGGAACAGTTGAAGGATGAACAGCAGCAGCAACAACAGGAGGAAAATTATGTCAAAGTTGCTGTACGCGACTTAATAACAACATTTGAGCAGCAATCAGCTGCTGAGGCGAAAAAAATTGAAAAAGAACAGCAAAAGTTGCAAGAATGGAAAGTCCGTCAGCAACAAGCGCCAGATAAAACACGAGCAGCTGATAGACAGCAGCAGCAGTTGCACTACAAGCAGCAACAACAACAACAGCAACAAGTTCTGCAGCAAAAGCAAACAAAGCAAATGAGTTACGAGGAATTCTTGCGCGGAAAGGAGGCACAAAATAGGCAGCAATCTGAACAGCAACAACAACAACAACAGCAAAAACAACAACCACAACATGAAAAACAACATTATGATGACAACAGCCGCATACCTACAGAAACTTCGAATAGCAGCAGCACCCACAACATCACAGAAATGATCCCAGCTGCAAATGATTTTCAAGGCAAGCCTCAGCAACACAAAATCTGGGTGTTCGGAATGTTTTTTTGACCCGTTCATGTTTACCCCATTCCCGACAGCCAACCAAATTAAGCCTTGTCCAACCCACTTCCCCCCTTCACATTCAGTTCCCCCCTTTTATAATATTTAAAATGCTGCCCTGATCAATGATTTTTCCTTCGATTTCCTCCTCACCAATTTGTTATCAACGGCAATGCGATGTGATCCTTTTTGAAGATGCAGCCAAGAGTGCTGAACTTACGCTGCTGTAATGTTAAATGTGTTTTTGCGTCAATATCCCGCTTGCCCGCTTGCCCTATATCCAAATCACCAGCAACAATTGCTTCTAATTGTCAATCCTAGGCATTCTAATCCATCATTTTATGTATAAGTTAACAAGGAATAACAGCATAACACAAAGTTGTTTCATATGTGAAATAAGTAAGTAGTAATAAGAACTTTACAAAAAAAAAAAACAAACAAAAACCACAGGCGCATGTTTGCCAGAAAGCGCGATGGATTTGAGAACGCTATCAGATAATAATTTTGACGTAGAATACGTCATTCTCGGAAGTAAGTGGGTGATTAGGTGTCGGTATTTATATCACAATTTGAGCCTTTGGTGTGCCTAAAGTACTGATCGTGCAATGTTGACGTTAGCACTTGTTGGTCTGCTTGATCCTCACTGGGAGAAAAATTCATGTTTGAACCAAAGACATAAAAAGAGAAGACCTACAAAATGTTATTTTAACAGAATTTCGTGAGCGAACCTGACGGGCCATCCAGAAGTGAAACATGTTGTGTTTTTGATAAAATCGTAAAACATGCTGCGCTCAGAAAAAACAGGATTTCTTCTTGTTGCGAAGATCACAAATCATTTAAATTTTGTGATTGTATTTGTTCAACAAAAATAGCGAAAATTTGCAACAACGCACTTTTTCGCAATTTTGTTTAATTTCTAGCAAACTGACATTTTTTCGCATAATGCAATTTTGTTGGAAATGATCGCGGAGGCCCGGGTTCAATTCCGGCGGCTGACATAATTTTTGAAGCGAAGCTTTTTACGGCTCGTTCTGCGATTTGCTAGAGTGAAATCAGAAAAAACGACACTTTTTTCCGACACCTTTTTTCTTAGAATTGATATTGTTTTTTGCTTGCATCAATTGAACCAGAAAATGTTAAATTAAAAATAATTTCTTGCCCGCTGCAGGAATTGAACCCACAACTCACAGTTCTATCGTTGGTTGGTACTTGCCTCTAACCATTACGCTAAAACCCTTTCTTTCACAACTTTGTTGATTCAGTGATAAACATTAGCTAAAGCTATGTTTCAGCAGATCACTATAATCTATTACTTTAAGAAAGGATTGTGTGTTGGCTATTCTAGGACTGTGTATTGGCTAGCCAACCGACAAAAGTAGCAAACAAAACGAACTAGAGCAAAGATAACTAAATTTACCGAGCTATGGTTTGAATCTTCGGTTTGTCCATGCGAACTAAAAGACCTAACGAACTAAAAGAACGAACGAACTAAAAGAACGAACGAACTAAAAGAAATATTCACTAAGGATTGTGTATTAGATGTTGTTTCTACTTCCTACTAAAGGTCGTTATAAATATCGTTAAAAATAAACAACCTGTAAGTTGATTAAATTGTAACAAAATTAATGATTTTTGTATATTTATTCCCTACAACTGAACAGGGGACTTTAAGGGAGGGCCGAAGAGGGTTAATATATATGATATATATACTTTGTTATTTTAAAGTTTTGAATTTAAAAATTATTTTAATCGAAAAACGCTATTAAATTATCAAATCTATGAATTTGCGAAAATGCTTCGCTTCTCTCGTGTGTCCAGTGACGCACCTGTGTGTTTTTTTTTAATTTCGCGTTATTTGTTATTTTTTAAACAATTTTTTAATAAATAATTATAAAATTTGCAAAAATACTAAATGAGAGGCAAAGAATTTATTTATTTATTTTTATTTATTTATTTATTTATATTTATTTATTTATTTATTTATTCGTTTTAAAATAACAGGGTATAAATCCTTATGTTAAAGATTACAAGAATCTTATATTGAAAACATAAGTCACTTTAAATGAAATTATTTTTTAAAAATACATACACAAGTTTTTTGAAAATACATATAAAAGCTTTTTAAAAATACAAACAAAAGTTTTTTTTGAGCTTTTGCCAAATAATTCATGAAGCAACTTATTCAACTATGAATTTTTTGGCATAAAGCTCTTAACATAATTCTTAAAAAAATATGTTTTTTAAGAATTATAAAAATTAAGTAAACATATGAATAAAAATGCCACAATTTTGTAACTCATGTAAACTGGTGCGAGCACGACCTACGAAAACATGATAAGATATTATATGTCTGCGCATATAATAAACATCTGTTTTCAAAAAAACCTTCTTCACGCCTTCTATGGTTTAATACCAACAAAATGTTGGAACCTAGATTGATACGTGATAAAGAAGTAAACAAAAAAGCGCAACAACAAAATCTTTGCAGAATCAAATGCAAAAAAATATGTTTTTTAAGAATTATAAAAATTAAGTAAAAGTTTTTTTTTTTTTTAAAAATACATACAAAAGTTTTTCAAAAATAAATACAAAAGTTTTAAAGAAACAGATATCAATCAATCTTTAAATCTTTCAAAAAGTTCTTTTATGAAAAGCGCGGCGTTGCAGATTTTCCGAAGTTGATGTGGTAAAGAATTTCTTTTCAGTAATTTTTTTTTTATTATTTAAGCTTATGTAGTTAATATGTGTGCATATGTGTACGTATTACATTTTATTTTTACTTTTTATCATTTCTTAAAAATAATTCAATTAATTATAGACATTTTTCAGGTTTTTTTAAATAATGCTTAATTTTAAATTATAATAATTCAATTAAGCATCAATGCGAAATCATCATAAAAGTTTTATTAAAATCAATCAATCAATCATTTTATAAGAATTATTTTATATCGAAGTATTTTCGATCAGAAATAAAAAGTACCCTTTTAATCGATATTTATTTTTTAATCAGAAATAAAAGTTATTGTATAATTGCTATTTTTTCGAACAGAAATAGAAGTTAGTCTTTAATAGTTATTTTTTCGATCAGAAATAGAAATGAAGCATTGATTTATATTTTTCTAATCAGAAATAATCTAATCGATATAATTTCGATCAAAAACTAATTTGTTTAATCTGATCGAAAAAATATCGTCTATGATTGGTTTGTATTTTTGATTTTAAAAAAGTATCGATTAAAAAATTAATTTTATTTCTGATCGAAAAAATTTCGATAAAAACTAATCGTTACAAAAGATTGATACATTGATAGCGATAGTCGCTATTTGCGGTCCCTGATACGAACTCATGAAAGTTTCAAAAGATAACTTAAATTTACTAAAACGTTTCAAGCTTTTTCCTAACTTGTTCTGCAATTTTCCCAATCGTTTGATATTTATAAGATTTTTTTGATATGGTATTATTTAAAACTTCATAAAATTCGTAAAATTTAACATTTTAAAAATTTAAACTTCTCTAAAATTGATAGATTGATTCGAATAAAACACACACTTAAAAGTAATTATTATTTTGAAAAAACCTGACAAAATGTCTATAATTAATTAAATTATTTTTAAGAAATGATTAAAAGTTAAAATAAAATGTAATACATATCTATATTAGAGTGTCCCTTACTTTGCGATTTTTGGAAATGTTAAGGGGCTGAAAGGTTTTTTAATGCGTTTTTATATTCTAAGAACGAAACTAAAAAATTTTTTTACTACAACGTTTAACCGTGCCAATCGGGCCCGAAAGTTTCGAAAAAATGTCCATATTAGGCCATATTTGCACAAATTAAAAAAAAAAACTTTTCTCTGCTTTTTATAAATGTTTTTCATTTTTTGGAACACATACATAACGTCACCTAAAATGCAAAATAACGTAACATCACTTTTGATAAGTTTACAGCAGAAGCAAAAAACGATATAAAATTCAAACAACTTGAGATATTGAAACGAAATTTTGAAATCAAATAACTTGGTTATTTTTGGTGGCAAAAGTTTAAAATTCATACCACACATGTAATATAATGTAGTGAATCGTAATCAATAAAAAACACAATTTCGAGTTTTTTGATCATACGTTTTTTTGCATTTTATGTGACGATAAGAAATATAATATCTACAAAGTTTTATATGGTGGGCGTGGTTACCGCCCCTGCTGCGTCGAAATTTCTCCCGCACCCTTTTCCACTTTTTCATGAAATTAGTGCAATTTAGGTATTCAAATCAACAATAAATAAATACATTTGTATTATGCTAAACGTATTATTACATTTCAATAAATTTACATGATGTATTTAAAAAAAATAACAATAAATTAAAAAACTAGTATTTACCCTGCGGCGGGCGCGCAAAAAAGCTAATGCCTACAAGCAGTCTTATTGCGGCTTTTCAACCGAAATCATAGTTCTTTTTTTATAAATAAAAAAATATCAAAAACCAAAAATGTATGCCCCTGGAGGGTTAAATTATAATAAGAAATACAAATTAGTTATAAGTTTTTTTTAAGAGTACAGTAGACTCTCACAAACAGAGCCGGCCCGAGAATTTGTGACACCCTAGGTCAAGGGTCTAAATTGCGCCCCATATTTTTTAACAAGCAAATAAAAAGAGTAAGAAACCTCTTTTTAATTTTATTTAAGTTAAATTTAGAATAATAAGACAAAATTATTTACATATTATGTATAAAACTCCCAACTTTATCTTTATATAAAATTCAATATTTGATAAAATTGGGCTTTGGTCGGTATTTTTCGAACTTTAAGTACAACAAGTAAGGTAAACAATTAAATATATAAAACTTTCTTTTTAAGGATTAAAAGGGAAGTATTTTTTTTTTTAAGTATCAAAATAGAAAATAAAATTGTGGCCTTAAGCCGGTATTTTAAATTAAAACTTTTAGGCAGGGTGTTGTTCAGGAACATTTGAAGAATCCAAATTGAGCAAAGTTTCTTCGGTACCATTTCTGGTACCCGAGATATAAAATCTTATATTCATTTTTTTGAAAAAGTTAAAAAATTGCATTCAAGTGAACATTTCTCAAAAAAAGAAAAATACATATGCAAAAATTATGCTAATTATTAATTCGGCAATTTTAAGGAATACGCTAACAGTATAATCAATACCACCAAAATTTAGACTATTGGGTAACAATCAAATTTCTGTGCTATCTAGATTGCAACTTTTGCTTCGAATATCCTTCACACAGGACACTGTGAATAAGAATCGTGAGTGGCATCGTGTTTACCAATATATTGTTAGTTTAAGCCTATACCTACACTAAGGGAAAAAAATATTAAATTTATCCAAAAACTTTTTTAATTTATCCAAAAAGCGAGTCATTTTTGCACCAATAACGCATTTGAATAAATCGACTAGTAAATATTTAAAATTTATTTGAATACTTTTTTAATTAAATTAAATATTTAAATATTTAAACAGAATTAATAAAAAATATATTAAAATTATGCACGAATTTTTTAAAATATCTTTCAAATATTTATTATTTGAAAATAAACTATCGCATTTAAAGAAAATTTAAATAAAAATATTGAAATTAAAAAAAACATATGTTATTAATGGTTTTATAGCATTATTTTCTTCATATTGCGTCCATCAAATGTCATTTGCCTGTATTATTTATTCTGTTTCACAATTCTATATTTCACTGTTATACTATTTTTGACAGTTGGTAAAATATTAGGGCACCAAAAGTCAAAAATAGCATAAACTAGAGGAAGAAAAAGTGACAGAAAATTATAAGCAAAATATGTAGGTAAATGACAACCGGTACAAGATATTTGTGAGTTAATATCAAGTTGTCACTCCACCCTACATCATTTAATTTCATTGCCAAACATGCATACTATATTACTCTGGCAACAATAACAAAATGAGAACTATAAGAACTGCAAATGCAAGAAATAAACTGCAGGAACAGAGTGCGATGCTGTGGCTGCTTGTCGGAGTATGTGTGTACGTGTGCGATGCTTTTGCTGCTTGCTTGTATGGAATATGTGTGTACGTGTGTGGTATAAATAAAATTCAAATACGGGATCAAAACGAGTTGTAAGGAAAATATTTGATTTATCCACGTAAATATTTAAATAAAATTGATTCTCAGGCGTGGATAATGTTAATATGCATTATTTCCCTTAGTGTACTTTTGCTTTAAGACATACGTAGTTTTTTTTATAAAAGTCAAAGCATTTTAAGGTCGTTATTTTTTACTGTTTTCCTTAAAAAACAACTTTGTCCTTGCGGGGCAGGAAGACATCCTTTTTTTTCCTTAAAATTTTTTTTTGGTGATCTTGACAACCCCATGCAACTTTTGAGACCTCTTAGAATGTACAATTCGAAAAAAATTGTAATTCGATACGCCCTAGTGTTCATGAATAAGTTGAAAACGATCACGTAATGATTGTATCGCGTTGTCCAAGATCTTGTTAAAAAAATTAACTTTAAAGTTTTGCATTGGATCATCCAACACTTCGTCACGTTGTTCATAATCAAATTGTCTACTTATTCAACTCCGCCTGTTCAACTCCGCCTGTTCTCACGAGCAGCCTGTCCAAATCCAGGAAAAAGGAGGATGGTCGCAGGCAACGGGTTCGCCCTATCCTGTGTAAATGAGAAGGAACTACCCAGATCCTGGAGTTGGTCGCCCAATCTGGGAAGTAGGTGGACCGTTTGACTAGTTCAATGTCGCGAACAGGTCTGTGAGATCGGCGTGGAGTTGCGCTTAATCAACCGGGTGGCAATGCCCTCAAATTGTGAGAGATGTTAGATGGGTCTCGATTTCCACCAATAAATGTGGATGATGACCCAACTAATCATCCATAATTGGTACAGTTGCGTTCCAGCATTTGTGCTATCCATACAGTATATTTATTAATTTAAATATACACTTAAGTATGGTGTGCGACCGGTGTTGAAACTACTATGACAGGGCGTTGGTCGCGTCTGGAGTCATGGAGTGACGCCTAGGAGAGGTATGATGGACGTCGTATAGATATTAGCATAGCACTGACGTCCTGAATATTTATCTCCTAGGCATCAATTCCTTGAACCTCGACCCCACTGCCATGGGGCAACGTCTCCTGTCTCCTTATTAGGCGAACTCGTGCGCGTTCACACTGTACATCAATATCTAAATCAATTGCAATTATTTTAGCCTCCTCCAAAATACAAGAAAATTTGGCATCTGTTCTATAGTCTTCAAGGAACATTATACTCTTTGATAACCACGTTACTGCTTGGCTGAGGTTTAAACTAACTGCCTGAAATGCTTTGCTAGTTACATTTATTTCAAATAAAATATCATACCATACAATTAAAGAGCAGATAAATTTATATTTTTCAATTTTGTGCAATATAGCTGTGGCTTCTGACTTATTTTTCGCTGCTGAGGCTGTGGTAATATTAAGTTGCTCATCATGGTTCAAACAGTCGTCTTGTGTTTGTTATAAAATGTTTGTACACAATTGATCGAGAACTGAACCTACATGTTTTATGCCAACTCCACACGGCTCATGTTCTCAAGAATCTTTTCATGGCATGGTTTACTCTCTGAGGTTTGACATTGTCTGCAAAGAGGTGATGACCGATCAGAAAATTTTTTATTAAAAAAAAATTTGCCGTGAGGGGGAATCAATCTCTCGCTCCAGGCATGCAAGCTACACACTTAACATGCATGCCACGGTCGCCATAAATGTTTCCATATATATTGATTGATATATTTTTTTTTAAATATGTAAGGCGCCCCTATCTGCATGCGCCCCGAGCCCTGGCCTTACTGGCTCGGCTCTAGGGCCGGCCCTGCTCACAAATTATAACCACTTTGTTCCACGCGTGGTTCTAATTTCTGAAATGTGATTCAGCTGCGCTTCCGATTTTGTAAGCTCGAGAAATTCTTGAGCAAGTTGTACCCCACGCTCCGCAACACCATTTACAACACAAAGATCTTTAAAATAAGTTTTTAATCTTTGGTATTCTTCATCTTTTTCCCATTCGTCAGGATCATATTTTAAAAAATTGCATGTCAAACTAAACCTACGAAATAGATTTGTTGTTCGACAAGATGCAAAACAATCTAAATCTTTTTTTGTCGATTCATTTAAAGAATTTGGGTTTGCGATTGGATGATTACATGGAAACTTCTGAGCTTGCAATGCTGTCTCCATACTGCGTTTTCTCTCAATAGAAACCGCATCATCGACAAAAGCGAGTGCTACAAGTTCTTCGCCAAGGTACCAAAGATACCGACCAAAATTTTTGACTAGCAGCAATGGATATTTTTTTTGTTAATTGTCTTTAATGCGACCAAATCTTTTAAAAAAGACAGATCCTGATTTGAAGCTTTTATGCTATTAGTAGCTTCAAAACAGACTTTGATGTATAGTAGAACTACAAAAATACAGACTTGACGGATTCCGATAATAATGAATAGCATAAAAGCTCCAAATAAGGATCTGTTTTTTTTAATTTATTTGTTTTTCTTATTTTAATTTAACCCTCCAGGGGCATACATTTTTGGTTTTTGATATTTTTTTATTTATAAAAAAAGAACTATGCTTTCGGTTGAAAAGCCGCAATAAGACTGCTTGTCCCGCCCGCCGCAGGGTAAAATACTAGTTTTTTAATTTATTGTGATTTTTCTTAAATACATCATGTGAATTTATTGAAATGTAATAATACTTTTAGCATAATAAAAATGTATTTATTTATTGTTGATTTTAATACCTAAATTGCACTAATTTCATGAAAAAGTGGAAAAGGCTGCGGGAGAAATTTCGACGCAGCATTGGCGGTAACCACGCCCACCATAAAAAAACTTTGTAGATATCAAATTTCTTATGTATGTGTTCCAAAAAATGCAAAACATTTATAAAAAGCAGAGAAAAGATTTTTTTTAATTTGTGCAAATATGGTCTAATATGGACATTTTTTCGAAACTTTCGGGCCCGATTGGCACGGTTAAACGTTGTCGTAAAAAAAATTTTTTTAGTTTCGTTCTTAGAATATAAAAACGCATAAAAAAACCTTTCAGCCCCTTGACATTTCCAAAAATCGCAAAATAAGGGACACTCTAATCTATGTATATAAAACAAAGTCGGGTTTGTTACACCATTTATAACTCAAGAACGGCTGGACCGATTTTAATGATCTTTTATTTGTTGGATTTGTGTTAATCCCGAATAGCAGAATAACTATTAAAATATCGGAAAACCTCAGGGGGCGTGGCACCTCCCATACAAATCAAATCTTCTATATCGAATTGCTTTGGAATTATAGGTCGCACAGCAACGGAATTTGGCATTCGACCTTAATTTTCACTTGCCGCGTGGCACAGGGCGTGGCACTTTTTCTGCAGTCCAAGTTTTCAGTATAACTTTCAAGCTATAAGTCACAAATTAATGAAACTCGGTTAGAACGTACTATTTAGTCGTGTCTTTCGACTGGCATAGTTGATCAAGTATAGCCCAAAGAGGTGTGGCACCGCCCATACAATTCAAATTTATGATATCGAAGAGCTTTGGAACTAAATGCCGTATAACAATGAAATTCACATATAACAAAACCACGTGGTGATATCCTTCTACTGGAAAACTGGGATGGGCTTTGGAAAAGGGGGTGTGGCTCCACCCATACTCTTTAAATTTTTGATATCAGATAGCTTTGGAACTAATGGCTTCATTTTGTATTTCTATCCGATCAATCGTTTCGTTCACAACAGTGTTCGTTCATGTTTTGGAATTTGTAAATCGAACATAAGCAAACAACGAAAACAGCTGATCAGCTAGCGAACGATGCCGTAGTACAGTTACATATTTGCAATATGTATTTCTAACGATCACTGAAACATCGAATTCAAACGTCAAAATCAAACGAATGCTTTCATGTTATCGTTGTGATGTATTCGTTGAGAAAATTTTATTTTAAAATCAATATTTTAACAAAAAAATACGTATATATGATAAAACTTATTTATATATTAACATATAAGTGCAATTTTAGTACTAAACATTAATTAATTCAAAATTGAATACAATAGTTATTACTTAAATTGCAATATTAAAAAACAAGCAATATTTTTCAGCGCTTGTGAGGCAGCTAGAGGCCAATTCAAACTTTTTTTTATTTTTCTTCCAACTGAATTTTGGGCAGATCTAAACAGAAAAAAAATTTCAGAAAAGAATAGCAACATCCAAGCAAAAGGCGGTAATTTTTTTCGGTTAACTACAAGTAATAAATAGAAGCAGGCCATGATTCATTCTGCTTATGTCGAAGGCAGCACAATTGTAGCCAATAGAACAACCTGCAAACACAGTTTACACCACAACCTACAATTTACCTACAACACAGACAAGAACCAAAGCATTGCCAACAACACGAAAAGTAAAAAAAATGCATGAAATCTTAAAAGAAAATACAGAAAACTTCCCTAATGTTTGATATGGCAGTGCCACGTTTGATACTGCTTGTGTATAACAGTTTGAGTGTAAGTAGCAAACATAACTTGTCAAATGAGCTAACGATAAGCTGTGTTCGAAATACATATCTCAACTTCAATCCAACTTCGTTCGCATAGTCATCGTTCGTTGAAGTCTTCGTTAGAAATACATAATGAAGCAATAAATGTCGTATAATAATTAAATTCAGTATAAACTAACAAAGCCGTAATGCAATTAGGTTTCAAAACATTGCAAATCAATCTATCGTAAAAGAACGAGAAACCGCACGAGAAAAGCGCCGCGTAAGTATGGCCCGACTTCGGGCTTCTCAAGCACAAGAGCGTAGAGAGGCAGCCCGTGAAACGGCTCGGTTGGCAAGTAGAAATCGTCGAGCTTATCGCACAGATCAACAACGAGATAATCTCCGCCGCGCAAGAAGAAATGCTTCAAGTGTTGATTTGAATCGAGCAGCATTTCTATACGATGGCACAATTGATTTTATTCGTTATCTTCTGAACGAATAAAACCTAAACATCAAAATTTTACGTTTTTTCCCCCCGAGTATCAGCTAGTTAACAACATAAGCTTAAATAATAATAAAAAAAATTACTGAAAAGAAATAAATTCTATGCCTCTCATTTAATATTTTTGCAAATTTTATAATTATTTATTAAAAAATTGTTTAAAAAAATTACAAATAACGCGAAATTAAAAAAAAAAAATTATGTCAGCAGCCGGAATTGAACCCGGGCCTCCGCGATCATTTCCAACAAAATTGCATTATGCGAAAAAATGTCAGTTTGCTAGAAATTAAACAAAATTGCGAAAAAGTGCGTTGTTGCAAATTTTCGCTATTTTTGTTGAACAAACACAATCACAAAATTTAAATGATTTGTGATCTTCGCAACAAGAAGAAATCCCGTTTTTCTGAGTAGCGCAGCATGTTTCACGATTTTATCAAAAACACAACCTGTTTCACTTCTCGATGGCCCGTCAGGTTCGCTAACGAAATTCTATTAAAATAACATTTTGGAGGTCTTCTCTTTTTATGTCTTTGGTTTAAGTTTTCTACCTTTTTATCGACAGTTTCTGGTTTTATCGACAAAACCATAAAATTTGTATGGGAGCCCCCCTAAGGAGTGGTAGGAAGGAATAGGTGTCAAAGGCAAAAATGTTTCTTTTGCAAAAGTAATGGGGGTCGGTCATACATATTAACCCTCTCCGGCACTCTTTTAAAGGTCATATGCTCAGGTGTATGGAATAAATATTTTGCTAAATATTTTTTAAAAAAGATGTCATCAAAAGCGAATTGAATAAATCTTCGTCTTGTGTTACGACATAGTCGAAACTACTGTATCTTTTTTTTTGCTTGTAGTTTCTGTGGGTTATCTCAAGGAGAGAATATTACACAAAAAAATTAAAATATCATGAAACTGCACGGATATCGAAAGACAAAGGCGCCCACAGGGGGGAGCTGGAAAAATTTTGTATATTTTTATTTCCTGTGTGTATATGTTAAATTTTCATATCATCATTTTCATATATGTAAGTGCACACCAATACATACCTTTTGCCCCCCTCGAAAAATTCCTGCGGACGCCTTTGTCCATAGACATAGTGCTTCCTGGCGATGTTCGAAAAAGCTAAATTTTTTCATTGGAAAAATTGTTCTTGAACCTACACGCGTTCGCAAAGGATACTTTTTAACCGTAGTAGAAAAAATTATTTGTAAACTTTTGTTGTGAATTCGTGAAAATTGTTCATCTGTTCACAGATGAATCCCAAATGATACTTGTGTGTTCCTATCCGAGATATATTGAAGCTAATTTGATTCTAAAGTACTGATCTTTCTAAAGTAGAGGTTCTTTGTGACTTATACGCGGAGAGAAAAAAATCAAGCATTCTACGCTTGAATCAAGATAATTGCCTATCAGGTTACCCTCAAGCGTAAATTTCTCAATTCAAGCATTATTTTGCTAGAATTGAGCAAATTTAAAGACATGATATTAAGAATAAAATGCTTAATTCAAGAAACATTGGCTTTAAACTCAAGAATATTTTTTTTAGATTCAAGACTAATATTTGCATGAAGTGAGAAAAATTTGCTGAAAACTTCAATTATTTGCTTGATTTGAGCAATTGAATCATAATCGCGAATAACGTTGTAAACGACAAAATTGTAATTTTTGATTAGAGATAAAAAACGATTTAAACATTGTATGCGTGTATTTTTGGTTTTTTTGTTAAACACTCTGATTTAATAAAACTTTACCATATATAAAATATACAAAAAAATTAAATAAAAGATTTAATTACATCTAAATTTACCGTTTAAAAGTTTTTACAGTGGAATAACGTTTTATATCTAAAAATTGAATGGATGATGAAACGTTTTTCCACTGAACATAACATATGACTTATGGCGCTTAAAACGTTTTTCCACTACTAGAAACGACTGCGCTTACAGCTGGTGCAAATTACATTCACAAGAGCATTTTTATTTTCTATGGTCTCTCCATTTCTCGAAATATGAGACTGACCACTATCTCTTAGTCTTTTATAGTGAAAATTTTTCCAATTCTCGAAATTTATTTAACGTTTTGAGCATCGAGAGCACTTGCACATCAAGTTCGATTGTTCGCTTTTATTCATTTTGCAAGCACGTGCAACGTTATTCCACTGAGTGGCATTTAAAAATGCGTTAAAAATGCCCCAACCTGCATTTTTTTTTTACTCACTTCTGTTTTTATATAGTATAAGAGAGTAATTCTAACTGGTATCCGCGAAAAAAACACTTTTAAAAAAAATTTCGTGTACAACGTTATTCGCTATTATGCTTCAATTGATTTTCCTTGAATTGATAACAATTTGCTTGATACAAGTAGAGAATTTACTGAATACTAGAATAATTTGCTTGATTCAAGCTGACAATTTGCTGGGAACTAGAAATCAATTTGGGAAATTTATTTTCCTTGATTTGAGAATAATTTGCTTGATTCAAGTACAGAATTTGTTGAAAACTAGAATAATTTGCTTGATTTAAGTAAACAGTTTTCTTAATACTGGAATGTTTTGCTTGATATGATAAACTGATTCTGTTCTTATTACAATGAAAATCCTTCAGCAAAGATGTAGGATGTAGGATAATCGATCATAAAAAAACTACTCGAATATACTAAATATATCTTGTAGACGCTTACATGCTTCCAAGTAAAGTAACAGATAAGACACTGCGCCTTCGAACCATGCCATAGTTTGTTAATCCGCACCATCTTAAACTGGTTTTCATGTAAACATGTTGTGAATTATAAGTACGCCAATATAAGTTGAAGTAAGAAAAATTAGCAATTGTTTCAAGTAAACAATTTTCTGAAAACTAAAATAATTCTCTGCGATTGCCTGAATGAAGCAAATATTTTTTGATTCTAGGCTTGTTCCAGATTCTATTTTAATCTTGTTTCAAGCAATCATTTATTTAACTCAATTTAAGAAATAAATGCTCATTATAAATTTATTTCTCTTATTTTGATTTAAGTTGATTTGAGCAAATGAGGCTTAATTTTAAATTTTCTTAGATCAGGCAAAATAAGTATTTGCTTAGTGAGCGCCGATCTCACCATCTGAGTAGTCCGATCAAAAAAAGTATCACCATCAGAGTAGTCCGCTGTTTCCTTAGGGGCTACACCAACTCATCAGCAGTCTTTTGTAATATCTACAGTCCACTAGCTTTAGAAGCTACTTAAGCCAACATTCGACAAAACCAATGCGGAATTATAAGTGCCTCTCACAACTAAGTAGTGTTTAGTGTTAAAAAAAAAATCTTAAGAAAGTCAATGGCATGCCATGTTTCTACCCGAAAAGCTTTGTAAATGAACTAAGAAAAGAAGCTTATGATTCACTGGAAAGCTTATAAAAGCGTTTTTTTTTAAACTACTTTTGTATTGTTTATGTTGCTGCATTGACTGTTGTAATTCCTTGTGACTTTGTGCTCATTAACGTTCCATTTATTTATTACTTAAGCTCACTTTTTTCTAGCATCTAATATTTTATGTCTGCATATTCCAGAAAAGCCGTGGTTATAGTGTTAATTTCGCTTTTTTTCTCTTTTTCAGAACTGTATGTTCCCAAGGAGATTCCACTGGAAAGTTATGCGCCACCACCAGCAGTTTCTACAAATATCTATAACAAGCCCTCGGCTCCAACTAGTGCCAGTCATAGCTGGTCACCAACACAAGCAGCCTATGCGCCATCCAGCTATCCATCAGCAGCTTCAGCACCTTCTCAGCAATATCCAAGCAGCTATCCCAACTATTCATCGGCACCACAGGCAAAACCACAAAGCAGCTTCCCACTAAGCAAGCCCGGTGGCGGCTACTCTTCAACTTATGCGCCACCTAAGCAAGCATATCTGCCACCAAGCAGCTACCAGACGGTACAGCAACTTACTGGCCAAGCGCCACAAGTAAGCTTTAATCCTTCGCCTTTGCCCTATGACAAGTTGGCCAAGTTTGAAAATCCTTCGCCACCTGAGATCAGCAGCCCAAGACGCGTCTATAGCCCCTATCGCGCATTGGGTGTTCCTGGTGCTGGCTCTAGGGTTCGCAACGTCAGCCCAGCACCCTACGGTGCCCGACCCACATCGGGCGCATCGCAGGTGTACCCACCGGCACTTTCGCCGCAAGCTGCTGCTTACGGTAATGGTGCTGCTGGTGCAGCTTCACCCAATTACGGCACGCCTGGTTCATCGCGTCCTCCATCGCAGCAATACAGCAGCTATGGCGCCACACATGGCTATGAGAATGGATCATCAAGTTCGAGCTATAGGCCCAGCACAGCTGATTTGGCTCATTGCCAAAATTTCAACAATGCAGCGCGTGGTTGGGGCGCTGGTAGAGCCGCTGCTGGTCCTAGTCATGACGGTGCAGGGTACCGCAATACAAAACCCGTGGCTGCTGCTTGTCATCTGCCCTACTCCGATTTCTAAAAGCCCAAATGGACCCAAAAAAAAAACAAAAACATAAAAATTAAAATGTGAATAGATAGAAAACCAAGCTAAATATTGCAACATGTTTGCGTCTCTTTTTATCTCTCCCTCTCTCTCTCTCTCTCTCGCATGAAGAATTATTCAATCACATTGAACTTAAAACTTACTATTTAAAATTTGATTTTCATTTCTATTAAGTTAAAACAATTATAATTTTGTTGCGTATGAATTTTTATTTTGTTAATATAATTACTTTACATACAAATGGCAAGCGGAGAACTTCCAACAATCAAATTCATACAGCGGATGACTTATGCTCTCTCACACCATAACAAGCTATTGAACTCTGTCTATTGGTTGTTCTTTTTTCGTCTCCAGCGAATAAGGTCCGGCTAACGAGGTTAACGGGCTAATGAGTTTCCCGTGCAGTCTTCAGCATACATCTCTCTCTCTCTCGCTCGCTCTCTTCAGCTCTCTCTCGGTCAAGATACATACATACATAGGTGGGTCACGCAGTGTCGTTAATTTGTTATCTCGCTCTAAAGCGTCCCATTTATAATCTTTAACGTGCTTTACTTGTTTAAAATAATATTGTTAATAATTTAAGTACATTAATAATCATTACTATATTAATTTAATGTAAAATTGTTGTCTTATCAAATAAAATTTTCAGAAACAAGAACTCTCTCTCTCTCTTTTTATTAATATTTGCTGTATCATCCGGTACCTACTTATTGAGGCATATCAGCTGTTTATTAGAAAAGAAATCAATTTTGGGGAATGTAACACATGGTCCAATAAGTCCCGAGACTAAGCAATAAAAAAACTTTTTCTTTGCAAATATTCTTCTTTATTGATCAACATAGGTTCCTTCAAGAGTAATACATTCATTCCACCGCTTTTCTAACTTTTCAATACCTGTTTTGTAGAACGATTTGTGCTTCGCCTCAAAATAAGCTTCAGTTTCAGCCATCACCTCTTCATTGGAGCCAAATCTCTTGCCGGCAAGCATTTTTTTGAGGTCATCAAAGAGCCAGTAGTCACTGGAGGCCAAATCTGGTGAATACGGTGGATGAGGATGCAATTCAAACCCAATTCGTAGATTTTCGCAATCGATTTGTGACACGGTGCATTGTTTTGGTGAAAAAGAATGTTTTTTCTTCTTCAAATGAAGCCGATTTTTCGCGATTTTCAAACGCTCTAACAACGCTATATAATAATCACTCTTGATTGTTTTTCCCTTTTCGAGATAGTCGATGAACAAAATTCCATGCGCATCCCAAAACACAGATGCCATAACCTTTCCAGTCGAGTGTTGTGTTTTTGGTCGCTTTGGCCTGCTTTCATCGGTTGCTCTCCACTCAGCTGACGACCGTTTTGATTCCGGTGTGTAATGGTGGATCCATGTTTCATCCATTGTCACATACCGACGCAAAAATTCATGTTTATTTTTTGTAAACAGTGCCAAACAGCTCTCCGAATCATCGACACGTTGTTGTTTTTGGTCCGGTGTGAGAAAACGCGGCATCCATTTGGAAAGCAGCTTTCTCATCGACAAATGTTCCTGTAATATTGTTCCCACACTGCCTTTCGATATCTTCAGAGCCGCAGCTAACTCGCGCATCATCGGCAAATGGTTGCTTTTGACGGAGCAGAGTCCGAATAACACTTTCGAAGCCATTGCTCAGCTTGGACGGTATTTTTTCCCATAAAAAAACAGTGATACATCAACACACGGAATTGCTTTGAATCGATCATTTTGAAAATATCAACAGTCACTTAAATCACTGCAACTTCTGAACTAAACATTTCATTGTCATGAAATTTTTACACGTATTGTTTGAAGGTTGAAACTATCGAAATATTATATCGATATTTCGTTAGAGGTGCCACCTAGTAGTTAGTCTCGGGACTTATTGGACCATGTGTTAAAGCAGGGCTGGGAATTCTAACCATAGAAATAAAATATAAGGAAGTGGTGTTCTACTCACACACACTATACGTGTATGGAAGAATTTTTCAAGTGAGATAGAGCATGATTTTTTGACATAAGCTCTTGCACAGCAAAACAAAGAAAATGAGTGGTGAAAAAATATTAAAATATTAAATAATTAGCGATTGTCATCACTATAAATTCTTTTAAAACGAACACAAATCAAATAAAAAATTATATAAGCATGCGTTGTGCCGTGAAAAGTTCACAAAAAAAAACACATAATAAGGAGGTTTCATTTCACAGGCAAACTTGCTTTTACCTGATGTTTTTTCGGAACAAAACAATATTTAACACATTAAATCGATTGTGTTTAAGTGTATTCTACTTATAAATTATAATTGTTTTCACCAAAAAGATGTTTACTGGTGAAAATAATAGTTTGTTGGTTTCCCGCCATTTGTGAGCACGAGTCATGTGCAAGAGCTTCTGTCAAAACACAAGTTCAGCTTCATGAGTGCATTCATTCCTTAGGGTGGCAAATATTAGGGCCCTAATTTTTTTTCAATTGAAGATAAATTTTAATCAGGGACCGTAACTGTTAAGATTTTTTCAAAAAAGTTAATAAATAATGGTTATTTTTACCGATTTTTTTTTTTGTTAAAAGTAAACGTTAAAGTTTGATTTTATTTACTTTCATTTATTCGGTTAAAAATACCAGTTAAAATATGTTTATTTTTCGGTTAAAAATAAAAGTTTAAATATGACTTATTCTTTTCGGTCAAAAATAAATGTTAAAATATGACTTATTTTTCCGGTCAAATAAAAACAAAAAAAAAATAAATAACTGGCCATTTCAGCCCTTGAAAGGACTTTGACCTAGCTTCTTATGATCAATTTCCGGTCAAATATAAAAGTTAAAATTTCACTTTTATTGTTAAGTCAAAAATAAGATTTAAAATTTGAGTTTTATTTTTTCTATTAACCCTGGATGTGCTTCGTTAGTCGATTCGACTATCAACGATCATATTTTTTGTATTTTGAAAAAATTAAGTCATTACTATTTTTGTTCAATATGTTAAATATGATTAAGAAATCAATAGTTTTTCTTGTTGAATTGCTTTAATAAATATTATATCATAAAATCATTTGTTAACTTGAACTTATTAGGCCTACTCTTGTGGTAAGGTTCCTTAAAATTTGATATTAGTCGTAGCGACTAACAAAGCCCACAAAGAGGGTTCAAATAACGATGCACATCCAGGGTTAAAAATAAAGGTTAAAAATATGACAGTGATAACCTATATTAAATACTAGCTTTCCCGGTACACGGTTTTTGCACCCGAAAATATGCTAATGAGCCGAATGGCTAGTCGTGCCATATATCCCGTATTTCACGGGACAAAATTTGTCCCGTATTTTTGACATTTTTGTAAAATATCTATGATTTCAAATACGCATTCACATGAACTGAGACATTAAAAAAGGAGTGTTTCCTTTAAACCGAAAAAATAAAAGTCTAATATGAATTTTTATTTTTGACTGAAAAATATTTTATTTTATAATTTAATATTGTATACTTCATAGGTGGTGTGTAAGTACAATAAAAATTAAATAATAAAAATGTTAAAAATTAAATGTTTGAATTAACTTCATTGTATTTGTAAAATACTCCATTTCTGTTCAACTTCACCGCTTCCCCAGCTAGCATTTTCAATCGTAGACGACTCTTTCGCGATAGGACCGGGCGATTAAATAAATCGTCGACGATGTCGTATTCCGATCGCGCAAGTTCAGTACAACGGGAGAAACTGTATCAAGCCGGCGACTCTTCCATTTGAGTCGTCTACGATGCGCAGAAAAGAATCGTGTAAGGCGCTTTTATTCCTACTTCAAACAATCCTTCAATTAATCGCCTAAATGAGTCGTCTACGATGCGCCAAAAAGAATCGCTGAAGAGTCTTCAAACTATCGCCCAGACGATCTTTAATTTATCTTAAATGCTACAAATAAAAAGGATGTTCTGTATTTTTAATTTTTGTTTTTTATTTAAAACAAAGTTAATTCAATTATTAAACAAAAAAACAGTTTGATATAGAAAAAATTATATAAATATATAAAAAATACATTATTTAGGAGCCAAATCCCCCTTCTTTGTTCGATCACCTTTCCTGAGCCGGTTACCAGATGAGCAAAATGTTGTTGCAGCACTTTGATAATTCTTGCAGCGTCAGTAAATTTTAATTGACAAACATCTTAAAAAAGAAAAGCAAATTAGGAAAATATAAGAGCATGAAATAAAAAGTACTTACTTGTTATAATTCTCGGAATACTAAATTCCTGGGTGCTGGGCTTATTATTTGTTCCAAAGCCATCTCTCGAAACCAGCCTCGGCACGTATTCACTACTTAACGACTGAGTTGAAATGAAGCAAAAATCAGTTGTTCAAAAAAAGCAAAAACCAATTGTTCTTTGTAAACTTTTCTAAAAATAACTACTGTTTAATTCGCCAAACGATCGCGAAAAGCGTAAGCGGCGATTTTAAAAGAACACAAAATAGATTCGCAAAAATATAATTTACAAGCGTAACATCCGATTGTGGTGAAAAAACAATGGTCGTCAAAACGATTAAACGACGATTGTAGAGCAGCGCAGGGCGCTCCATAGCTCACTGAGCTCTCTGTGAGCGTAACTTTTCACATGTACATAAAGCTCACAACAGAAGAGAATCTAATTCAGTCGTTCGCTGACGGTGATGCTGTAAAGACCTATGCCGTTTTGCGCTGCAAATTATATGTACACTCGTGAAAAATCAACTTATTGTAGATTCATAATACTTATGCACATATTTTTTTAGTTTGTGAAATTTTATATTTGTATATATGTATTAAGATTTCATATAATTACATATTAGCTATTACGACCTTTTGTATTGTTCATTCACATTCCTTATTAATTCCTTGATTTTTTGATTACTTGCTTATTTATTTTATTTAATTCTTAATTAACTTACTTAATTTACTTACATATTCTTCGTTATTAATTTTAATTATTATTCATATATATGAAGATTTTATAATATTAAAATAATTATTCGTATATAATAAAGTTTCATATAACTCATTCATATTATCTATTAAGATTCTTTAGATTATTCATTCATATTACTTGTATTAATTAATTTCATAGAAGAAATAATACGATGACTAAAAATAAAAACATAAAATAAAAAAGAAAAACTTATTAGATAATTGTGACAACTATTTCGCTCAGTGTGCTCAATTCGAGAGAGCACCAATACTAACAAGACAATATAAAACGTGACTGTGTTAGAATGCCCAGCCCTGTTGTAGAGTAACAAAAAAAAAAAAACACTCGTCAATCAATCATCAAAATGAGTCGCATTCTTGCTTGCACTCTTTAAATGCTCGCCAAAATGCGTGAACTACGATTCATGGTATAATAATACAAGGCAGCATTGACAGTTGCTTGGGAAAACATATTCTGTCAAAAAATATACTCAAAAAGAGAGCGTTCGCTGGTCGGCCATTGTTAATAAATGAAAACACAAACAACAAACGAATTTTCTGCCAGCATCAAGCCACAGGCATCAATCCACCGCTGGCGACGAGTTTCGTTATTAGGCACTGAATAAAATTTTACATCACGGACTGAAAAACTTTTCGCACAAATTACACAAGATCTTTTTATCACTTTCATGATTTTAAATGTTTATTTCTTTATGATTTGTTTATTTAAACGCACAATATTCTTATTAGTTTTTTATGTTTGTTTTTGTCACTTGCTTTAATTTTCGCTTCGTTTCGCAAACAGCTGTGTTTGACAGTTTATGTTTTCCTGTTGAAGAGAAAATAAGCAGTTGTCAATGCTACCATGTATTATTATACCATGCTACGATTCACTCGTCCAACAATCGTTACAACGACTCCCAATAGCATCATTTGGAAGAGCAAAATAAAATTTTAATTTAACAATCGTCTGGACCAGTGATGGGCGATTTGGCTCCCAGGAGCCTTTTGCACTTACGAGCTACCCGTTTGCACTTGAGTGCTGGACGAAGGGGACAGTCAAGAGCCAGCATGAAGGGAAGGGATACAAGAGAATGAAATTCTTTACTGCAGCGCAGGGCGCTCCATAGCTCACTGAGCTCTCTGTGAGTGTAATTTTTCACATGTACATAAAGCTCACAACAGAAGAGAATATAATTCAGTCGTTCGCTGACGGTGATGCTGTAAGGACCTTAGTCGTTTTGCGCTGCAAATTATATGTACACTCGTGAAAAATCAACTTATTGTAGATTCATAATACTTATGCACATATTTTTTTAGTTTGTAGAATTTTATATTTGTATGTATTAAGGTTTCATATAATTACATATTAGCTATTAAGACCTTTTGTATTGTTCATTCACATTCCTTATTCATTTTTTAATACTTAATCTTTTGATTACTTGCTTATTTATTTTATTTAATTCTTAATTAACTAACTTAATTTACTTACATATTATTTGTTATTAATTTCAATTATTATTCATATATATTAAGATTTTATAATATTAAAATAATTATTCGTGTATAATAAGGTTTCATATAACTTATTCATATTATCTATTAAGATTCTTTGGATTATTCATTCATATTACTTGTATTAATTAATTTAATAGAAGAAATAATGAACAATACGATGACTAAAAATAAAAACAAAATAAAAAAGAAAAACTTAATAGATAATTGTGACAACTATTTCGCTCAGTGTGCTCAATTCGAGAGAGCACCAATACTAACAAGACAAAATAAAATGTGACTGTGTTAGAATGCCCAGCCCTGCTTTACTGTCATATTTCATATTTCTCTCTACTCTCTCTCTCTTCTTATTCTACTCTCATATTTCTCATGCATGACAACATGCTTTGCCCACAAGTACAGTGGAATAAACGCCAAATTCTCATAATACAAAATATAAAATTTAAATAATACATATAGTGCAGGGCTGGGCATTCTAACACAGTCACATTTTATTTTGTCTTGTTAGTATTGGTGCTCTCTCGAATTGAGCACACTGAGCGAAATAGTTGTCACAATTATCTAGATTAGTAAGTTTTTCTTTTTATTTTATGTTTTTATTTTTATTCATCGTATTGTTCATTAATTCTATGAAATTAATTAATACAAGTAATATGAATGAATAATGTAAAGAATTAATATATGCGAGTAATTATTTTAATATTATAAAATCTTAATATATATGAATAAATAAAATTAATAACAAAAGATATGTAAGTAAATAACAAGGAATTAAATAAAATAAGTAATCAAAAAATTAATAAGGAATGTGAATGAACAATACCTTAATACATACGAATATAAAATTCTACAAACTAAAAAAATATGTGCATAAGTATTATGAATCTACAATAAGTTGATTTTTCACGAGTGTACATATAATTCGCAGCGCAAAACGACATAGGTCCTTACAGCATCACCGTCAGCGAACGACTGAATTATATTCTCTTCTGTTGTGAGCTTTATGCATGATTCAATTATAATAAGGTTGTCCAGATATTTGACGTCTACTCACAAGAATAAGAATGTGAACCCTTATTTGAAGAGGAGAGCAAAAGAGCAATTTTTCAATAAAATAAAAATCACGCAGTTGCCTGAATATGATACTTTTTCGTAGTACAAAAAGCTAAAGATACATTTGACTACTACGTTTTCTACTACTTGTTTTTTTTTTAACTAAAATTGCATTATGAGCTTTTAAAAATGTAATGGTATAATGTTTGACATAAAATAACATTGAAAATAAAACATTTGTTTATGTAATACACAAATCACAAAGAATTTGTTTGAATACATATATTTATCATGCTTTTGCGCTTTGAGTTCAAATAAGTAATAAATGAACTGACTATAGTTAGTTTATACTATGTTCACAAACAGGCTGAAAAGCTGCTTTTCAGCTGAAAACCCTCTTTTCAAAAAAGGGTGTTCACACTTGAAAAGCAGCTTTTCATTTGACACACAGTAGTCATATGTTTGTTATTATTGCGTTTTGTTGCATAGTTCTCAGAAAATAAGGTGCTCATATTGGCTACAAGTATACACATTAAAAAAACATACAGATGAAATGTCAAATATCAGTGCCAACCTGGATTTTAGTAATCGATTTGGACTTTACTTCAAAAAACAGACTTCAAATCAGGGTTGTTTTCTAGCTATTCAGAGTTTTTCGCTGAAAAGCACACTAAAAGATGCTTTTGATTTGACAGTTTTTCTATGGCGAAAAACTTAATATCATGTAGCTTTTCAGCTGAAAAGCCATTATTGTCCAAAAATCGGCTTTTTGGCTTTAGTGTGAACATAGTATTAGAGGCAAAATTTATTGAAAATTTTGTTAAATCTGTGATACATAGCTTTGAAATCTTTTGTTTAACCGAAAGTATGAATATAGTGATTTTTATATGTGTATTTGGGAAAGTGAGAGTATCTTAAATATGGTTGAAACCTTTGAAAAATATTGGAAAACATTATTCGTAAACGTTCAATAGCGTTAAAAATTTATTTTAAATGCTATATAAATGAGAGAATTTTAAAAATGGATGAAATCTTCAATAAACCCTCTATAAAGCATTTTCAAATTTTATTTTGTTTTCATCTGAACACAAAACCTATGTCAAAAATATATCAAATTGTTTCAAAGTATATCAAAAGTAAAAAAAAATGTCAAAAAAATTATTGAAAATGTTTGTTTATAAATGAGAGGATTTTCAAAAATGGCTGAAGCGTTCAATAAACCCCTCATAAAGCATTTTTAAAATTATGTGCTCTCATTTGAACACAAATTTTGTCAAAACAAACCATTATTGACACTCTTCCCACTTCAAATCGAAAGTTTTCCTATTTAACTACAAAGATGCTATAACATGTGTATAACATGTGTATTTACAAAATTTTAAAAGACTTCTTAACATTTAAAAGCTTTTTAACTATTGAAGATTTTAAAGCTATTTTAAGATATTTTTATCTTAAAAGTCTGTAAAAGTCTTTAAAATTAAAAACTTTTTAACTAACGTTTCAAAGCTACATTGAAATATTTTCATTATTACTGTAAGAAATTAAATATAAATGACGCTACAAAAATTGAAACAAACTTTCACGAATTATCTTAACGTCAATAAATTTTATTAAAGTTGCACACTTGTTTTTTTTTTCTTTTTAACAGAAGCTCAAATATATAAAAAGGGTACTTAAAAAAAAGGTACAGCAAAACCCTGAAACATAACTTTTTTTCGGAATGACCACACAACCCTGACTGCTATTTTTCCAAGAGCGTAAAAATATTTTTGTTTACATAAAATAAGGATGTGTCAAATATCTGGATAACCTTATAATTATTGAATCATGAGCTTTATGTACATGTGAAAAGTTACGCTCACAGAGAGCTCAGTGAGCTATGGAGCGCCCTGCGCTGATATAGTGGAATTTAAGAAATTTCCGTATATTTTCCAATCATAGTATTATTAACGTATAAAATTTTATTATACTATTCAATACTTCAAATTTTATTATAGGAGCATAATCAGGTGTAGTAGTATCTTTGTGAAGAATTAAAACAAATTATTCAACCAATGTTAAATTTTCCACTGGTTCACTTTCTATGGTAACGATAGCGTCTATTATAACGAATGATTAAATTATGAAAATACTGCAAATAAAAACATTTAAAATATAGAAAAACTCTAACAAAAGTTAAACAAAATTTTTCATACAAACAAAATTTGAAAATTTAGGATTAAAAAACATGTTATTGACCACAGTGCTTGGTTGAGCGAAGTCGAAAATGAAAAGTGTTGCCGCTTACACATAATTGTATGCTTTATATATAGAACAGTTTCAACATTTGCAAAATCTATTAAAATTAGCTTAAAAATTGTAATTTAAAAAAAAGAAAATTTAGTTACATTTTTTAAAAGTAAAGTCAATGTAAAATTTGTAATTTTCAAAGAAATAATTGTATATAATTATCATTTGATATTTGCAGTTGAAATTTTTATTCATTAATTGAGGGAGCTGGTAACCCTATTGCAGTCTTAGCTGAAAGAAAATTTGTTGTCAATGTTAGTTTCTCCGCAACTCTTGTGCGATGAACATCATGAACGAATGGATGTAGAAATTTTTGTCGTTTCCCATTCCCCGCAACTAGTTGTGCCCTTTGTCTAGCACTCGTTTGCACTTTGAGTATTTTAGGAGCCGAAAATTTGCCCATCACTGGTCTGGACGATTAAAAAAAGAATCGCGAAATGAACGCGCTCCTCATACAATCTTCCAAATGCTAGCTGGGACAGTCAGATTTTATTTTGTCTTGTTAGTATTAGTGCGCTCTCGAATAGCACACAATGAGCGAAATTAATGTCACAATTATCTAGATTTATATGTTTTTATTTTTTACTTTATGTTCTTATTTTTAGTCATCGGTATTCTGCATTATTTCTTCAGTGAAATCTTAACAGGTAAAATGGATGAATTATGGGCGGGTATGGGCAGAGAGCGCTCTTAGAGCGCTGAGAGTAAGAATTGAGAGTAAAGGCTTATGTAGCAACATAATACGCAACAACAAATGAAAGACAAAAAACAAACACAGAAACAACACAGAAGCTTTGACTGTAGTGGTGCCCATACCCGATTATGGGGCATTTCATGTGAAGCGGGCAGCGAAAAAAACGGAGGTTCTGAAATTGGTTCATATTGGGCATATTTGTTCTATGGGATATGGGCGTGTTCACATAATATTCTTTTTGATTTGAGGTTTAGCTGTTTAGATATGGGATTCTATAGAACTCACCAGATTAAAGGTACCCGACCTTGTTGGGATTGGCTTAATTTGAGTTGAATTAAACTAACAACAAAGAACGAAAAACTAATTATGAAAAATAAGTTTCTCCTCGGATAAATATATTCTTTTTTCTTTCACATAGTTGGATAAATTTATACAAGTTTTGCTTGAAAAAAATAACTAATTGAAGCTTATTTAGCCTGTCTTGGAAACCCTGCTTAACTAACTAAGTTTACCATAACTTTGTTGTCTGAGTAAAAAGTCTATTAATATTTTTTTTTAAGTTTCATCAGTGTTTTATTAAAAATAACTAACCGGCAAACGTTGTTTTACCCAAACTGAATATTCGATGTGTCGAATGGCTTAAAAATTTCGAAAAAGGCTTAAAAATTTCGAAAATTTTATTTGTGCCTAATATAACGTCAAATTTAATAATTCGTGTAGAAAGAAAAATAAAATTAAAGATTTTTCGCCACTTGGACTCATAGCACCCACGTACTAAGTTTCACTATCAAAACCTGTACAACTCGGAAATTTTATTGATTTCTGGAAAGTGGGCATACCTATAGTGATACCACGCCCACTTTAGATACTAACTTTACTAACAAATTTTGGTCCAGTACGACCGAAACAGTCTGAAATATAGCATTTTTATTGATTTATGGGCGGTAAAAGGGGCGTGGTAAAATGTAAATAAAAAAGCCTATGGCCAGCGCAATAATTTATAGGTAATGATATAGGTTTAATAAAAATCCATTAAGTAGTTAAGGAGTTTATTTTATTGGTGCGGCTATTCCAGCCAGTGGGGTCATTTCGCCAGGGTACCACCATTTTAGGGGTGACACCATTTCGATATTTTTTTTTATTTCTCAAACAGAAAGAAAAAGGTACAAATACATTACGTTCAAAAATGTGTGTCCCATTTTGTCGCATTGAAATTATTTCTAATAATTTGTGTATCAGGCTTCATGCGAAAGGAGTTTTTCAAAGCTAAAATTAATCAAGACTTATTTAAGGTCTTCCATGGTACAGGCAAGGCTTTCTGATCTTGCTATTTTATCCATTAAAAACGAGCTTGCAAGTAATATTGATTTCGATGAGGTTGTTTCAAATTTTGCAGCTCTTAAAGTAAGAAAAGTTAGTTTTTAAGACAACGCCATTAATAAGATTTCTTTGTATAACCTTATACCTACATATCGATGGCTTAATTCCAGAGTATGCTAAGACAACTTAGCATGTTTTCAAGGAGATTGTTTTTTTGAATTCGGATTGATGTAAAAAAAAATTTTAAAGTCGAACACAGTAAAAAAATTCTGCAATAAATATGATTTTAATACCGAAAAAAATTAGTTTATATTTTATACGGCTTTTGAGAAATTCCAAAATAAACTTTGAACGCGTCTCCTGCAAAATTCACTTTCTAGACTTAGCATACTCTGGAATGAAGCCATCGATGTACAAATATGTATCTGAAAATGTAATGTTTTTGTTCCGTCAGTTTTTAAGACTGCGAAGTTAATAAGTTTGTGGCGTCCGTGGCGTAGTTGGTTAAAGTGTGTGGCCGCTATGTCAACGAACTTTGGAAACCCAGGTTCGAATCCCAGCAGCGACAGAAAATTATTTGAATTAAAATAATTTTTCTGTACGGCCGCCACCTCTCTGCAGACAATGGCAAACCTCAGAGAGTAATCAAATTGCCATGTAAAGCTTCTTGAGAACGAGAACATTCCGTTCATCGCCGTTCGGAGTCGGCGTTAAGCATGTAGGTCCGGTTCTCGGTCAATTGTGTACAAACTTAATAACACGCACAACACAATTGATCATAAGAAGCTAGGTCAAAGTCCTTTCAAGTTATTTTTTTTTTTTTAGTTAATAAGTTTTCTTTTTTACCTTATGCCTACATATCTAATATGTAGACTAGAGTGGAACGAAATGTATGGAAGCAAAAAATCTTCATGGGCTTCATATATTTTTGAAAACTACGCTTAAAAAAATAAATTTCTACATCTTTAGTTTTTTTCTGCGACATAACTTTTGACTGCGCCCTAGGGTTTATATATTTCATTGTTAGACTTTTTTTTTCTGAAATCCAAAATAGTAAGGAGCTAATGTTTTTGGTGCAAACCTCTTCATTAACTCATTAATAATAACTTGTCAAGAGTTCCCTATGATATCATGTATGCGCTAGAAGGTATTCAGGTTCAAAGATCACTGAATTTGCTCATTTGCTTATATCTCCGCTCTACTCAAAGTTAATAGGTCTGTTCCCGTACTCTAAAGTTTTAGTCCAATTTACCATTTTTACAGGTTTTAGTCCGAGAAGCGTTCCCGTACTCGAAAAAATGGTAAAAGAGAGTGCAATCGAGAGAGTAAAAAATTTCCCCTCCCTGTCAAAAGCTGCAAGTTTTAGTCCGAGAAATTTCTTCTGGCAAAAATGGTAAAAGTGTCAAACTGCTTAAAATCATATGTTTACATGTTAGCAAAGAAATTGCAAAACAATAAAAGTTCTTTAAAATGAATAAAAAACTGTTGGAATGGAAACCAAGAACATGGTAAATTGTGTAAAAATTAAACATAAATGTTTATTTGAGAATTAATTTTTATATTGCTCAAAATCTTTAGCATGTCGTCTGCACTGCCAATGCTCCACACCAAACAAACGATTTTATTTGACAGTTTACACATTTTTACTCCAAAAAGCGTTCCCGTACTTTTTTGTGTTTTTCAATATTTTTGAGAGATTTTTCCTTACTCTCACGTTTTTGACAGTTTTACCATTTTTAGCCCAAAAAGTACGGGAACAGACCTAATATGAAATTTCGACTTTGCGCTATTCAAACATGTCTGGTCGCATAGCGTGGAAACTGTTTGTTTTATGTTAAAACTGTTAAGGGCATTTTTGTAGAGAATTATCTGGTCTAAAATTTTGTTCTGAGCATATTTTCTGTCCTACAAAGAGGAGCTATAAGCGAATGACCGATTTCGGTGTTCTTTGGTCCTGAATATCTTCTAGCGCATATATGGTATCATAGCGAACTCTTGACAAGTTGTTATTTATACGTTGATGAAGAGGTTTGCATTAAAAATTTATTTATTTATATATTGGCCAACCAAGGCAATACAATTTACTTATTCTAACAGTTTTATTTTTATTTTTTTTTCTCACCCCTTTCCTTGTTTTGGTGTTCGAAGATATGCAATTTGATGTGGGCGTAATCCACCCACCTAAACGACATGATTTAACGAACACGTCAAAAAGAAAAGGTAAGAAGAAGAACAAATAAAAGTAAAAGCTACTTACTTAAATACTAGTATATTTTATACATATTTAGTAGTAGAAAAGGAAAGAGGAGAAGGAAAGTAAAAATAAAGCTCAAAAAGAAAGCTCAAAGATTGGGTTGATTAGAAAGAGAAAGAGACTTGGATAGAGATCGCTTGAATGAGGATTTAGACATGGAAGGTGAGTAGTGGTCGGATAAACTATTAAATTCTCTACAGCAACGGCTGATGGGTTCATTACTTGCATATGCAGTATGATGCTGATCAGGCCCGTAGCCAGGATTTACCTAAGGGGGGGGTTTTGGATTAAAAAAATATCGATAGTTTTTGATATCGATAAATGAAAAGGTATTTTTTATATAATTACCAGAAAGATGGGGAAAACAGTGGCTAGAAATGGACAATACTTTGAAAAATGAATTTGTAACAAATTTTTCACAATAAAGCGACAAACTTAAAAAAAACACTTTAAAACTTTTTTGTACACCAAATACATAAAACAAAAATTAATTTACTTTATTTTTGTTTATTTTATATATGTATACTAGAGGACCCGGCAAACTTCGTCCCGCCCTAAATTCGAGCAATCACGATTCCACCCGAAATTTATTTTTTACCGAACATTCATGATCGATAACACATGGTGCCAATCGAATTTCAATTATTGATTGAATGAAACACTCCAATATCCCATATTAACACGGAATGTAATAGGCTGCTGTTATTCGAATTCAAAAGATTGTGCTGTCATATCATTTTATTGCGAATTCTATTAGAATATTTTTTTAGTACATTTCAATTTGAATAAAAATAGTCAGCTCAACTGTTAGTTTTGAATCCATGAGGTGGTCTAAGGATCAATCCTCACAATGGGCAAACAAATAATTTTTTTTAAAGCTTTTTTTTATTTATTGTATAAAAACGCCAAGATGTTTAAACTTTTTAAAGATTTTATTTTGCACTTTAAAAATTAGGTCTTACCCTTACAACGATTGTCAGAAAAGTGTCTTTTCCGGAAGTCACAAATGGCAGATCGGCAGGGTTGCATTTCAGAGGTCGGCCAAAATTATGACAGGGATGTTAAAAGATATATGACAGGGATGCTAAAAGAATTATGACAGAGATGCCATATCTACAAAAGGGTTTACAATTGAAATGATAGCTTTTGTGATTTTTGGAGTAAAAAATTAATACGTTGGAGCTTTCTTCAAATATGGTTTATTAAGTGCTTAAATTGAATTTATCAACGAAAAGAAATTGGATGAAATATATTAAAAAAAAAACGGAGTTATTTTCATCGAAAGTAAGAAATACGAATTTCTGATAGTTTTTTGTTATTCTAAGGAAACGAAGTTATTAGAAAAAGACGCTGTATTTAAATTTTGTGCAATTTTGAAGATATGTGAATGTTTTTTGACAGAATTTTCTTTTAATTATTTAGACGCACAGTTTCGCTAATCAAAGTACGCCTGTAGGATAATTTACGTTTCTTTTAAAGGGGCAGAAGAAGGGGCGTGGTCAAAACCAAGTATGCTTTAACCTAATTTAGGATTCAAGTAATGTGTGTGCCGATTTTGAGTTAAATCCGTCCAGCCGTTAAGATTTGTTGGCTATTTAAAGTAGTCTGATGTGGCAATTCCCATACAAAATTACCATTTTCGATTTTTCCGCTGTTCCTTGAAGTTTTTGTAATTTTCTTTCTTTCTGAACCACATCTGTATTAAGGCAAACAATACAAAAAAGGAATTATTAAAATCGACCCAGCCGTTTCTGAGCCTTAGCAAGACTAACGCACACGCATTTGATTTTTATATATATAGAATTAAGTCTTATTTTTTTTTTTTTTTGTTAATTCAACCTCTATGTATGCTTAAGGATGCACACCCATTTAACATAAAAAACGTGTGTTCTATAATTTTAAAACTGTCGTTTGTTGAGTTCAATGTGTTTCGGCTATATATCTTGCTTATCGTTGCACTGTCATTTTGGAATACAGAAAGACGCTAAAAAAATAAAAATTTCAAGACAAACTTCTAAAATGACGATAATTAAGTATCTTTTATTATTATTTTAATAATTTACTTGCAAACTTATATCGGTTTAAAATTCTATATAAGAATAACCACGATTAGAATAACGACATTTTCTTGTATTTCCTGACTTTTGTAAAGGCCACAATGAAAAGGTTAGAAAATTTTAAAAAGTTTTTTTTATCATTCGGTAAAATTACCAAGAGGTTGTGATCCTGCACCTCCAAAACCAGTGCTAAAAAATTCGCAAAACTTGCAATAAGCTGCATTTTCCAATTTGGAGTAAACCAACCAATGCCAACGGTTCAACCAAGAATGCTTAAATCGGAGTTTGCGAGAACCGCTGACAGGAAAATTAAAATTTGCGGAGGCACATAAATGCTTTGAAAACTTTCAAGGTGGTTCGAATCGGAAATATTGCTCATCAACTTGGAAATATCGTTATTTGGACATTGATATACTCTCGAAGTCGAAGGTAGTTCCGATGAATCAAATGATATTTCTGGAACAATTTCTACAATCATACACACAAACTTAGAGTTAAAAACATTAAAAGTAAAATATTAATACCACAACTTGTACAACCGCTTTCCACATAGCTGTCAACATTAAAGCTTTCTTCAACTGCAGGTTACAAAGGAAGTTCTGAAGACTTTTCAGATTCCAAAGTTTCTTGAACGTTTTCTGCAATACAGGTGAAATATAATATTATTCGGATTTTTTCGGTTCCGCATCAAGCAAAAAGTTAATCCATTAATATTCAATCAATGCAAACACACTACCAAAAAAAAAAAAACACAGCTTTCAAACATTCAGAAATATTCGGCAACTTTTTAACGCATTTACGCATTGATAAAGGAAAAAAAATCATTTAAATCAAGCACTTACTTTTCACCGTTCTAGCCTTTTTTACTTCTGGTTTCTGCAGCCAATTAAGTAGAATTATTTTTGTAGTTTTGGCACAGTAAAATTAACAATAGAAACTCTTAAACTTATCTAACGAAACTCAATCAAAATTTCACCACTTTCACGTAACACCTGTTAACGCAATAAATTCTTAAATTGCTGGTGGTAGACAAAGTTCAATTGAATGTATTGAACTTTTTTCGATACTTAAGCATGTTGATGTTTTCGCTGTTGCTGTTTACACTTGCAGTTTGCACTGTAAGAGAAAAAAGACGCACGAGCAGCAAGTATTCGCAAATTGGCAAAGTTATATTAATGCTGATATATTATTTTTTTATACTTTTTGGACCATAAGGGGGGGGGGTTTTAACCCTAAAAACCCCCCCTTGTCTACGGGCCTGATGCTGATATTCAGTTAACAGCCGAGTATGTCTTGTACGTCTTATAGGGTCATTAAGGGTAATCTTGTTAGAGATGTATTCGCAATTAGTTACACAGTTCAGAACATCGAAAGTAAAGCATGAATCCAATACGTTCTTCTTATTGATACCGGCATCAAATTTAATAGGCTGAGTCTGTGTTCATACGGTGGAAGGCTACAATATTCTCGGGGGTTATAAGTCTCTCTCAGAGCGAATAGGACAAATTGCTGGAATGGGATTCAAAAGCTGGATTCCAAATAATGCAGCCATAATCGAGTATTGGGCGCACTAGTGCGCAGTACAGGGATGTAGTGACCCATACATTCTTGAATTCATGAGCTCGTCTTTTAATAAATCCGAGCTGTTTGCTGGCCCTGGATACAATCTTATCATAGTGTAGATTAAAACGCAGTTTGTTGTCCAAGACCACTCCAAGATCAACTATATAATCGACCCTGTTAAGTTCGATATTGTTGAGGCGATAGTTATAATTCGTAACTTGGTTTCTACGGGAAAAACTTATCACGTTACACTTATTTACATTGAGGTAAAGTTTGTTTTGGGTACACCAGGTCTCAAGAGTTAAGAGGCTTAACTGTAAAAAGTTGACATCTTCCTGCGATTTAATTACGTGGTACATTTTTAGGTCGTCCGCATACATAAGATGTGGAATATCCTTCAACACTATGGACAAGTCGGATATGAAGATATTGAAGAGAAGAGGACCAAGGTGGCTACCTTGCGGTACTCCAGAGGAGACTTTGATTTTCTTTGACAAAATTCCTTGGAATTTAACATATTGGGATCTACCAAGGAGATAAGTTGATAGCCAACTAAGTAAAGATCCAGAGAAACCGAATCTTTCTAATTTTTTTATTAAGATGCCATGATCAACACGATCGAAGGCTTTACTGAAATCAGTATAAATAGCATCTATTTGGTCTCTTTTCTCCATCTTGCTAAAAACGTCAGAGACCATGATCATGAGGTTAGTGGTGGTGGACCGACCTTTTCGAAACCCGTGCTGCTGCTCGTTTAGTCGAGGAATGGCAAGGCGTGTTAGCTTTTCGCATATAATTTTTTCGAATAGCTTTGGGATGGCTGACAAAATTGCTATGCCTTTATAATTTTCAACAGAACTCTTTTCACCGTTTTTGTATATTGGTATTAGGTGGGAAGTTTTCCAATAAGAGGGAAATACTCCAATAGAGAGTGATTTGTTAAATATTATATATAAGGGCAAAAGTAGTTGGCCTAAGCATCGCACCAATAACGTGGGGGCAATTAGGTCTGGTCCAGGTCCTTTGTTTGCATCTAAATCCTTTATTGCGCTTGATATGTCTTCTTTCGTCAAGCTGAAGTTTTCAACCATGTGTTGTGAGTTCGGAGTGGGGGGAAAAACATCAGACTGAGTAGTTGGTGGACAAAAAACCTCCTTAAAATGATCCGCAAAGAGGTTACATATTTCCTGAGGGTTGGAAGAGGTAACATTACCTTTATACATGGATGAAGGGTAACCGGCTGATTTTCGCTTCAAATTGACAAAGTCAAAAAATGTTTTGGGGTCCTGGATAATTTTTTCTCCAATTAAGTTTGTGTAAAACTTGTAAGCTACTCCTGATTTGAAAGAAAATTCTTTTGATAGCTCATCATATTTGAGCCTCATTTCTTCGCTTACATGCGCAGTGCTTTTGAGGAGTTTGTAAATTCTGTTTCTCTGGTTTCTCACGTATCTGAGATCTGCATTTAACCAAGGTTCTGAAAGTTTGTTTTTTTCTTTATTTTAGGCACATACCTTTCGATAGCTGTAGAAATGTAATGATAAAAACTCGAAATAGCGCTATCTAAGTCCAAGTCCGATAGAACACAACTCCAGTTAATACCATCTAGAAAAGATATTATGCTTTCATAATCGGCGTTAAGAAAGTCGTACACAATGGAGTTATTGAAGGACTTGGTAAAAGAAATATTAATGTAAGAAAAAGTAACTGTTAAGGCTGTATGGTGGACAGTGTTAGCAAACAAATTTTCTCCTTCGATGGTTGGACCAACATTCCTTTCGTCGTATGAGTTAGTAAAGATTAGGTCTAACCACCTACTATTTTGGTTTTGTGTTGCAGAGACTTGCTGAAGATCATTGCTATAAAAGGTATTTAGTAATGTGAAGTCTATGGAACTTGAGAGGTTTACAGGCAGAAGATAGTTGTCGTTTTCGTCAATGACAAATGATATATTTGGACGGTTGAAGTCACCAAAAATAATAACTTTATCTTCCTCATCTAAAGTCGCCATAAATGTAGTGATTATTTCACATAACTCATTGTATGATGATTCACTAGAACTTGGGGGAATGTACATATATACACTTTTTCCTATTCAAACTTTTACTATACGGTGTTCAAAGATTTCGTGAGTAGGTTTTTCTCTTTCTCACTCGAAAGAGAATTGTGAATAGCAATCAGTACACCATCTCCTCGTGACAGGCCTGTGGAGGTATAGTCGCGGTCATTTCGGTAGATAGTCCAATTGCTGTCCAGAATATCCTCATTTTTAAAAGTGTCACTTAGCCAAGTTTCCGTAACTACTAGAGCCTTGAAGTGACAAGATTTAGCGTCAATAAAAAGTTTGTTTAGTTTACCTCTCATACCACCACAGTTGTGATAAAATATTTTGAGAGAATCCGGTTGGCATGGATGCTTGGACACTACTTGAGGGATGTTGTTAGGTGACTTTGGCTGGTTTTGAGAGATAGTGGTTGTGTTAGGATGAAAGTTAGGAGCAATAATACTGTTGGTGTTCCTTACGTGACTTTTGCAAAAAGGAGACATGTTTAGACCTGACATGAGAGCCATAGGTGTCAAGATCCGCGTTGACTTGATTAATTGACATTCCAAGTTGCTCGTGAAAGCAATTAAACATTTGACGTAAATCGTTCACATCAGTCGGCAGATCTTCTTGTTGAATTAAAACTTTTAAATTTGTTTTGGTCTTGCCTTCTATTTAGGAACGAATTTTCAAATTAAACTTTGGATTTCAGAAAAAAAAAATAAGTCTGGCATGAAATATATGGCATGAAGAACCCTCGGGCGCAGTCAAAAGTAATGTCGCAGAAAAAAACTAAAGATGCAGAAATTTATTTTTTTACTCGTAGTTTTCAAAAATATATGAAGCTTATGAGGTTAAAAATTCGTTCCACTCTAATGTAGACACCTGAAAATGTAATATTTTTGTTCTGATTTTTACAAATTCTTATTGTTTGTCATATGTTGTTTGTTTTTTTTTCGGAAAACATAAAGATAATAATAAAAACACTTAATCTCATCGAATTGGTTTCTTTTTGCATTTAGAAATTGTTTATAGGGACACCATGAGTATCCGCCCCGGGTGTCACCAAGCCTAGGAACGCCACTGAGTAAGCATACGAACCAAACTACCAAATTTTAATCCAATACGACCGAAACCATTTGAAATACACTCAGTCCTTTTTTTACGCGATTGTTGGTTCCGCCATTAATCGCGTAAAAAAAAATCGCGTAAAAATGGTTAGTTTTCCAATATTAACTGACGAATTGGTTCCGAATATAAAAAATATCGCGTATAACAAAATATACGCGCAAAAAAATATTGAAAAACAATACAAAAAGTTTCAAACTTAAGACTTATGATTTATTCATTCATAACAAAATAAAAAATACAAAAAAAACCATATATAAAAGAGAAGAAAATAGAAAATTGGTAGATTTATTGAAAAAACCGTTGAATGCTGTTTAATCACTGTCATTATCCGTAGTGGAAATTATTCTTAGCCGCTTATTTTGATGGCCTGGACTGATATCACTAGAATGTGTATCAGAATCAATAGTAAGAACTATGGATTGATGCTCTGATTGACTTAGCATCTCCGACTGAGTTTGCACCTGTGGTTGAGTTTGCACCATAAATTCAGTTAATTTTGTTTGAATGCTTCTTTTTGGACCCAATAAACTCTGATGTAGTTCTTTATATCTTAACATGCAGAGACTCAATTCTTTTTGAAAACTTCGTACACGTTCGGCATCAGTATCATTTGCTACAAAATAATTTTCCAATTCTGCTGCAAGTTTAAGACCTTGCTTAATCGTCTCTGCTTTAATTGGATGCTCGTCTATTTCGGTGTCGCTGCTATTTTCCGATTCGATTACTTCCGTAGCTATTTCAATCAAATCGTCATCATCGAGCTCTCGGTCTAGAAGAACCTCGTCAATATCTTCTCTCGTCATATCTGCAAGAATTTCTCCTCCCGCGGAACGTGCTAAATCGATGATATCTGAATAATTAGTTGAATTGCTTGTCACGGACATACCACTTTTAACACATTCTGGCCAAAGAGATTTCCAGCATGCGTTAAGCGTATGTTGCCTTATTTCAGAAATTGCTTTTGACGCGTACAAGATGCAATCCTTGATAGAAAAATTTTTCCAAGCATCGGTGAAGTCCAATTCAGGATTTTCCTCCAGTTTTTCTATAATGCACTGAAAAGTTTTTTTGAGGTAGTACATTTTAAAAGTCGCAATAATGCCTTGATCCATCGGTTGGATAATTGATGTAGTATTCGGCGGGAGGAAAATGATATTTACATTAGGATGTTCAATCAACGGATGGCCTGGTGCATTGTCAATTATTAAAAGAGCTTTAAAGGGCTGTTTCTTCTTCTCCAAATAACTTTTAACTTCTGGTACAAAGCATTTAGCAAACCATTCTTGGAATATATTTCCAGTTACCCAGGCTTTTTTATTGGCCATCCAGTGAACACGTAAATTTTTTAAATCTTGGCCCTTTAGTGCTCGCGGCCTGAGACTTTTGTTTACTAACAGCGGTTTAATCATGCGGTCACCAGAAGCATTGCTACATAATAAAAACGTCACACGGTCCTTTGCAACTTTGAAGCCACCTACTGATTTTTGGGTCTTAGACACATATGTTCGTTTTGGTAACCTCTTCCAAAATAGGCCGGTTTCGTCCGCATTGAAAACTTGGTCTGGCGTGTAATCACCTTCTTGAATAATTTTTAATAACTTTGGTGGATAGTCCTGCGCAGCTTTACTATCAGCTGAAGCAATTTCACCCTTAGTTTTTAAATTATGAAAATTATGTCTTTCAATAAACTTCGAAAACCATCCACCACTAGCTGAAAATTCGTTTTTGTTTGCTTGGTTCGATGTTGATGGTTTTTCAAGTAGTAATCGATTAAAAATACGTAGAGCTTTTTGTTTTATTGTTGAAGTATCAACTGGGATTCTTTTCTGGTTGAGATCCTCAATCCAAATTGTTAATAGGTTTTCCATTTCTTCAATAAAAACATTTCTTGAGTATGAAGTTTTCTTCGCATTTACATTTTTGCCGGAAACTACAGATTTTCTGATTGCATTTTCATTTTTTTTTATTGTCCGCACTGTAGATTCACTGAGTCCAAGCCTCTTTCCCACATTTGTTGGGCCATCTCCCTGCTCTAGATAGTCCAAAACTTTTATTTTTGTTTCTAAAGAAATGCCTTTGCGTTTTTTGTTTTTTCCTGAATTAATTTCCATTGTAAAGCTAGCAAAAATTAAAATTCCTTATTAAAAATTTTTATTACATATTTTTATTTTATTTTTAAGTCTTACCAAAACAACTGCACCGGCCGCTAGCTAAATACATTATAAATAGATTTGCAATATAAACGAAAACAAGCAATCGCGTTGTTGGGACTTCCCCGTCTTATGTTCGAAAATTGTTTCGCATAAAAATATGTAAACAAACAAAAAACGAAAAAAAGCAATCGCGTTAAAGTGAGAAATTCGCGTAAAAAAAGGAACTTGCTCTGCAAAAATAACCGCGTTAAAGTGAAATCGCGTAAAAAGAGATCGCGTAAAAAAAGGACTGAGTGTATACCATTTTTATTGATTTGTGGCTGTAAAAGGGGGTGTGGCAAGCCATTTTTGGCAAAATTTCCAATGGTAAGCATACAAACAAAATTATAAAAATTTTAGTCAAATACTGTAAAAACCGTTTGAAATACAGGTAGACCTCGCTTAACACGTGCTTCTTATAACACGGCCTCGCTCTAACACGGTTTACGTTTTGTGATCATTTTTCGTTTAACACGCTAAATGGCCTCGTTCTAACACGGTTCCGGAAATTTTTTTTTTTTTTTTTTTTTAAGTCAAAAAATATTTGCACTTGTTGTGTGTGCATTACAGTACATGTATTAAAAAAAAACCTTCATGTTACCATACAAACAAATTTATAAAAAACTCAAACAAACAGTCAAAACTAACAGATTTTTTTAAAAAACAGCCCCAAATGGATGCACCTCAAAAGCGCGCACGATTGACCATAAGCAGCGATGAAGAACAGATTTGAATAGCATGATTGTATTTTGATAAATTTTGAATTCCTTTAGTTACTTTATTTTTTTAAGTTTGTTATTTTTTTTAACTATACAAACAAGTAAACTTTTGATTGAAAATCAATTTTTGTTTATTTTTTAAGTTATAACTACAATTAAAATTAATAAAGAGTAAAAAAAACGGCTTTTGATGTATTTTTTGATATCCTGGAACGGAACCCTACTTTTTGTACTGGTTTCTTGTTTCACTTAACACGGTTTCGTTTAACACGGTATTATACGGGAACGTAACCCCCGTGTTAAGCGAGGTCTACCTGTATAGCATTTTCATTGATTTTTGGGCGGCAAAAGGGGGTATGGCAGCCAATTTTTCATACAGTTGCCGACAGTTTGCGTACAAATTTGGCGGGCTGCAATAAGGTCAACGGCAATAAGGCCGAATTCGGCTTTATTTCGCTTTAAGTGGAAATAAGGCCGTATTTGCGGATTCGGCCTTATTTCCATTTGAAAAAGAAATAAACCCAATTTGGCCTAATTTCCCTTCAAAAGGAACCAATACTTAAACGCCATCAATTAAATTTTTAAGTTTTATTTAATGAAAAATTAAAGATATAAAGTATTTTCCTTCAAGAAATATGGCACTTATATATGACTTTTCGGAAAAAAGTGTGGATATAAATGGGAGCTGTGTAAATAAATAATCCCCCAAGAGAAAATCGCCCAAAGTGCCGAAATTAACGGTTAATGTAGTATTTTTTTGGCTCCCGGAATTTAAGCGTGATGAACTTAAAATGACAAAATGATTTTCCCTTATACGGAATGTTGTTTTTTTTACCTTCCGTACAAAGAAAAATCATTTTATCATAACGAATTTGAAATTTGTTTTTGATGTTATTCCATGAATAAAGGGACCATAGACATTATCATATCTCCGGATAAAGTCAAATGGTGTTTTTTTTTATGATAAGATGTGCCCTTATACGGAATGTTATCTCTTACCTTCGGTACAAGGGCAAACCATTTTATCATAACAAGTTTGAAATTTCTTAACTTTTTGCTTGAAACAAAAATTCGGGCGTTTTTTCATATTTCAATTTGGCATTTAATTTGGATCCTTATATCTTCTTTCTATCAATTGGGCGGTTGTTCATCGTATTTTTGGACAATTGTTCATTATGAATAAATACCCAATATTTTGGGCTATATTTCGATATTTCTTGCAAATTGAGTACCTACGCTGAGTCCAGTTACTTTTGAAACAACAGACTACAGGGTGCGTACTTTTTAGTAAAAATAAAATTAAAAAATAATGTTTAGTTGGCAAAAACTATTTTTCGGCCTTATTACCATTTTGCTGAATGTTTTTTTAGACTTTATTTCCTTTTCAAATGGATATAAAACCGAATTCACAATTTCGGCCTTATTTCCCTTTGAAAAGGAAATAAAGCCAATTCGGCCATATTGCCGTTGGCCTTATTGCACCCCGCCTACAAATTTAACTACAAAATTTTAGCCTCATACAGCCGAAACAGTCGGAAATATAGCATTTTTATTGATTTGTAAGCGGTTAAAGGGGGCGTCTCAAAATTAATATAGCCTATGTTCAGCGCAGTAATATAAGGAATCGTTTAATATAGGTTTTATACAAATCCGTCAAGTAGTTTAGGAGACTATTCCAAACATGCATACATAGATACAAACAAACAAAAATATTACATAGAAGATTGAAGATAATTATTATAAAATACAGAATGTATTTTTTTATAGGAAATTGACGGCTCTTTTTGCTTTCCTAATCAGATTTTTAATGTAAATTTTTTTCCAGTTTTAAACCGGAAGTAAGTATTTCAAATATTTTTTTTTAACAACTTCGACCATTTAAATTTCTCTTTTTTTTAACGGCAAAATAAAGTTGAACAGTTATAAATTTTACTACAAAAATTGCAGAATGGGATCTTAATTAGCTTAAGAGATAAATCAATTAGAGTACGCACATTTCGCTCTGAGCGTGATACCTGTCGTTTCTTAACCCTCTAATGCATGATTTTTACGTGAAAAATGCTTACTTTTACAGTAAAAACTGGCAATAATTACGAAATGCGCTAAGCTAGGAAAAATTTCGGTTGCAAAAAATGTTACCCGAAGTGCATAAAATAAAAAAATAAATAAATAACTGGCCATTTCAGCCCTTGAAAGGACTTTGACCTAGCTTCTTAGGATCAATTGTGTTGTGCGTGTTATTAAGTTTGTACACAATTGACCGAGAACCGGACCTATATGTTTAACGCCGACTCCGAACGGCGATGAACGGAATGTTCTTATTCTCAAGAAGCTTTACATGGCATTTTGATTACTCTCTGATGTTTGTCATTGTCTGCAGAGAGGTGGCGGCCGTACAGTCAAACTACACGCAAAGAAAAAAAACGTTTATCGCCAGTTTACCGCAAACGAACTTCGTTTGTCGTGCTTGAAATCGTTATTTGCAAACGTTTCAACAGTTGTCATAATAACAGTTCAGTTGCGAGAAACGTGTCATATAGTTGCACTGAACTGAAAATTTTGTGTATTTTTTCCCTTCGTTGTATAAACATAACGCTTATAGTTTAGAGTTGCTTTTTGGACAAATTGTTACTATATAAGGAAATTGGTAAGTTGCTTAATACGCGGACGGAGATAGCAACGGAGATGCAATCCATAAGAAGACGGACGGACATAATGAGAAAGATTATTAATATAATGAATAATAATGACCGAAATAGCTTGCGGTATATATACATATATAAGATATATTTTTAAGTTGTGACAACTGAATATTGCGGCAAATACAGCTCGCAAACGAAGCATAGTTGGTGAATTTTTCAGTTGTGGTAAACGAAAAATTTCTTTGCGTGTATTTAAATTCAAATAATTTTCTGTCGCTGCTGGGGTTCGAACCTGGGTCTCCTGGTTCATTGACGCAATTTAACCAACTACGCCACGGACGCCACCGAAGTGCATAGAATCGATATATAATCTATGATTTGACATCTGAATTTGGAAAAAAGTTTCCAAGTCGAGTTTGAATACAAACGTAAGTGTGCCTAAAGGCATTGTTATGCAGTACAGGGTTAAAGCCTATCGGTGATCTAAAAATACATTAAAACGATGGTTAAATTTAAAAAATATTAATTATGTATTATTTTCTTGCCTACACTAAAGGGAAAAAATATTAAATTTATCCAAAAACTTTTTAATTTATCCAAACAGCGAGTAATTTTTGCACCAATAACGCATTTATTTAAATCGACCACGTAAAAATTTAAAAGTTATTTAAATACTTTTTTAATTAAATAAAATATTGAAATATTTAAAATAAAATTAATAAAAAATATATTAAAATTATGCACGAATATATTTAAATATCTTTCAAATATTTACTATTTGAAAATAAAACTATCGCATTTGAGGAAAATTTATATAAAGATATTAAAATTGAAAAACAATTTATTTGAATACTTCCCACGAGCTGCGTCCATCAAAGCCATTTGGTGGTATATTTTATTTTCTTTTTTACTTTTTTCGTTCTCTAATATATGGCATCAAATTTCAAAAATAGTATAAACTATAAAAAGAAAAATAGAGAATAAGAAGTAAATTATGCAGGTAAATGACAACCGGTTCAAGATGTTCTTGAGAAAATACCGAGTTGTCACTCCACCCTACATGATTTCATCATGCATCTCACTCACCATCGCATTCACAAATCATAATTGCCAAACTTCCATGCTATATTACCCTTGCAACATTAACTAAATAAGAACTATAAGAAACCTGCGTGCGATGCTGTTGCTGCTTGTCGGAATATGTGTGTACGTGTGCGATGCTGTTGCTGCTTGCTTGTATGGAATATGTGTGTACGTGTGTGGCATAAATAAAATTCAAATACGGGATCAAAACGAGTTGTAAGGAAAACATTTGATTTATCCACGTAAATATTTAAATAAAATTTATACTCAGGCGTGGATAATGCTAATATGTGACCCGGTCTACGAAAAGGGACCTTCGGTGTGAAAATATCATTTTTCACTTTTTTGGCGATTCGGATAGACTAATGTGTGCTCTTTCTAATGGCGCAAAGCAGAAGTTTCCAACTCGTAAAGAAGTTTGTCAGGAATTTTCCAAAAAAAGAGCAGAAATGAGTGAAAATGAAAAAAAATAACTAAAAAAAAAGAACTCGTATTAATTGACTAAGAAATACAAATCTGTATTAATAGACTAAGAAATACAACTCTGTAAGAATAGAGGATAAGCTGAAATAAATGAAAAGACGCCATTCAGTGTGCGACAATTAAACGTTTACAAACAGCTGTTTTCTCGAAAACTTGTTTTTACACCCTTTTCGTAGACCGGGTCACATATGCGTTATTTCCCTTAGTGTATTTGTGTCATTATAAGGTAATTTTTAAACCTCCACGTTTAAAAAACGTAAAAGGGTTGTATTAATTTTGTCACTATATTTGTAACGCTCATAAGGAGGCGTGGGAGGAGGAGGTGGGAAGAATCGTTTTTAATAATTTCAGTTGACTTATTTTGATTTAATTTTTAAAATCAAAACAAAACATGAAAATAAAAATATATCTTAACTAAAAATAAAATATTAAAGAAATATTAAACAATTTTTTTCAGTGCTGAGAGCTAGATTCTACTACCACAAGCACAAAATTACAGAATATATAATAGTATTGGTGTGCCCATCACTGATTTAAATACATATGCAAAAGTAACGACTTACGCTCTTTCTATTGCTTTTTCTTCATACATAAAGTACCGTTGGATTTGCTGTTCTGCTCAGATTTGTCGTCTAGTAATCGAAATCAGTGTTTAGTTTTGTTTTGGATGTCATTATGGGCAAAGGAAAAGAAATTGAGTCAAGATTAAAATTTTAGTTATAAAACATTTTAATGAAGGAAAATCTTATGGAGAAATAGGAAAATGTTTGAATGTGCCATTTTACAGAGTGCAAAATATTATTAAAAATATAATAAAAATGGTTCAGTGGAAAATATGCCTAGAAGCGGACGACCAAAAAAACTCGTAGAGATGTAAGACATATCCTGAAGGAAGTGCACAACAACCCAAAAGTAAGTGCTCCAAAACTTGTGGATGATATCGCCAATACTTTGAAAAAGCATGTTCATCCGATAACCGCACAAAAAGCGTTGAGGGAAAACGGGTACAGAAGCAGAGTTTCACGAAAAAAGCTTTTAATTAGTGAAAAAAATAGGTTGCTTAGAATGAAATTTGCAGATAAATATAAAAACAACGATATGGAATTTTGAAAACTGTTCTTTTCACTGATGAATGCAAATTCAATTTGTTTGGGAATGATGGTCGCGCAAAAGTCTGGTGCAAGCCTAATACCGCTCTTCAAACAAGAAATTTGGTTCCAACTATTAAGCACGGTTGCGGTTCGGTAATGATATGGGGAGCAATGGGAGCATCTGGCGTTGGAAAGTTGGCCTTTATAGATGGTATAATGGATCGATATCAATACAAGAGCATATTGGAACAAAATTTATAGCCTTCAGTGGACAGCTTGAGTCTAGGACCTCGTTGGATCTTCCAACAAGACAACGATCCCAAGTATACCACGCTTTCGGTCAAAGAATGGTTGCTTTATTATGCTCCACGGCAGCTTCACAGCCCTCCTCAATCACCAGACCTCACCCCCATTGAGCACCTTTGGGAATTAGTGAAATGAAAATTAAGAAATGCTGCATCAACTAGCAAGGATTCGCTTAAAGAAAATATCACTAAAGCCTGGTCAGAAATTAGGCCGTCTGAAACAGAGAAATTGGTGCTATCCATGCCCCGTCGTCTACAATCAGTCATAGATAGCCAGGGCGGTCCAACAAAATATTGAGCTGTTTTAGTTTGTTGTTAATTGAATAAATTTTAATGAATTACTGATCACTTTTGCAGATGTATTTAAACTATTGTCAAGTCAATTTTTTTGTTTTTGTAAGATATACAGTAAGGTGGGTCACCAAAAAAAATATCAAAAGACCGCCCCTCATTTGAAAGCTTATGTTAAGGGGATTTTAGTAGTATACAAATTTTTTTTTTTAGGTGGACCCGAAATCTGCCCCAAATGGTCTTTTTTGTATAACTTCATCAGTTTTTATCCGATCGTAAAAAACAGTATGTCGTTGGATAGATCTCAACAAGGACTATAATTCGTTTTAATAACATTTTTACCTCCGATTCCATCTTTGACCAGATATTTCAACTTTTCGTCTTATTTCCTCAGTAACCCCAAAACTTCCATTTTTGTTTTTAAGAAAATAAAAGTTCGTAAAAAATCATTAAACTTTTGTGAAGAAACTTTTTGATTTCATTCGTAGGAAAAAAAGTTACAGCGAATTTAATTTTCGGTCAAGTTTGGCTTCGTTTTTAGGATTTATTTTTCGGTTCATCTCCGTTTTCCTCCGTGATCTTCATCTCATCACGATCTTCATCACGATCTTCATCTCCGTGTTTGTTCGTTAGTCTTCGGTTCAGCTTCATTTGGTTTCGTTTTTAATACAAAGTTTCTCTAAAATCGGTCCAGTCGATCAGGCACTATAGAGTCATATATATATTATTACTTGAAGCGCCCTCTATCGAAAGTTTTTGAAACTTCTCATAGCCTATCTTTTAATCTTGAGTCAGGAGAATCTGTATACTAAATGCCAACAAAATTGCTCCGGCCTTTTAGCCTGCAATTTATTATTGCATATAAAAACAAATTTTTTTATTTTATAAAAACAAATCAACAAGCAAAACAGCAACAAGAGGAAAACCACACAATCTCACACACAAGTAAACAAAATATTTTCAATTCTAAAAACAAACTATCTGCTATACCTTGTTCAGGAGAATTGTCATTCTTTATTTCATCAAAATTGTTTAAGCCATTATATTCCAAATTAAAAGTTTTATTAAATACGTATACTTTGATAATTTTTTTTTAATGAATATGAAACTTTACAAGAAAAATCCCTAAGCTTTTAGCAAGAAGTATTTTATTTCATTAATTTAGAAAAAAGTTACAACGAATGAAAGTTTCAGTGCAAATTTTATTTTTCATTACATATTTAGATTTTTTTTTTCTCTTATCGCCCTGCACTTAGTTTTTTATATAAAAATTATGCTTTAAAACAGATGGTTTGCTTTTCATAAGATAAACTTTGTACATAAGCCTGTTTCCAGCATTCAATGACTTATTCTAATGTAATCGATACCTGCTTCCCGCTGTCTTTTTCAAGCAATCGGCATTGCATTCGCTGCTGCAGTCTGTTCAATAAATAAAGTGAATATAAAAAATATAAATAAAATTTAATATACCTTGCAAATTTTTTGAATCTTGGGTTCGATTCTTGATTCGCGCCAAGATTTGCATTAAGGCCCAGTTTTAAATTTTTTTTTTAAAATTTTCGAATTTTTTTTTTTTTATTATTTTCAAAAACATCCTAATAATGTGTAAAAAAATTTCAGAATAAAATTCAAAGCCATTTAAAACAAACTCCTTGTTGAAGTTCTATAATACAGCTTGATTATTGGCTCTCATTACTATTTGATTTCGTTTTTCTCGAAATGACATTTTTTGAAACGGCTTGCACTCTAACTCGAAAAGTAAATGTCCGATTAACTTAAATCTTTTTTCATTTTGTAAAATAATTGAATAGGCAGTGCGTGAACCAAGAAAATGAAATAAAAAATATTTTTTCTGCTTTTTATTTCATTTATAAGGTCTAATTTCGTGTATGAAAAATTGATTTTTTTTTTCTTTTATGCGGCATTTTTTTATTTTTTTTAAAATTTTACACTTTTTGTTGGTTCACGCACAAGACAAAACTGTTATAAAATTTTGGTTTTTTGTTTTGTTTTCTTTTCATCAAATCACCTGAAGAACTTTTACGCGCTGTATAACCTTAAATATGGCTGCAAAAAAAACAAAAAAATACAAAAAAAAAAAATTGTTAATCTAAGACTGAAAAAAAAATTGTGTTGATGTTAAATAAAATAAAAAAATACAGGCATTCAAACAAGCCCGTTTTTTTACTCAAAAAATTGAAACAGGGCCTTAATTTATTTTATTCTCATATTCGCTCAATAGAGCGGCAGTAAAAAAGATACAGTAGTTTCGACTATGTCGTAACACAAGACGTAGAATTATTCAATTCGCTTTTGATGACATCTTTTTTAAAAATATTTATTCCATACACCTGAGGATATGACCTTTAAGAGAGTGCCGGAGAGGGTTAATATATATCACCAACCCCCATTACTTTTGCAAAAGGAACATTTTTGCCTTTGACACCTATTCCCTCCGACCACTCCTTAGGGGCGCTCCCATACAAATTTTATGCTTTTGTCGATAAAACCGGAAACTGTCCATAAATAGGTAGAAAACTTAAACAAGCAAACAAAATTTGTTCAATGCTATCAAGTTCAACAACCCATGTGTCAAAATTTCACTGTCGATAATATGCCCGGATATTTAATTGGCTGCGTTTGACATTTCATTAACAGATTCTGTTAAAAAAGCATGCCCCTCAAAATTACTCAGTATTACTGGGCTACGCGAGTCTGTTAAAAACAACATGCCCCCAAAAGTATGCTTTTTTTTAATTATAAGATTTATGTCTTCACGCTAGATGGCGCTGTCTTCGCCGTCGAAAAAACCGGAAGCCGTCGATAAATAGGTAGCAAGTTTAAGCAAACAAAAACATCAAATGTTGGCTTTATATTTCATGTAATTGTGTAAAATTGATATAAGTTAGACAGTTCTAACATGAATTTTTGTCGCATTGAGGATCAAGCAGACCAACAAGTGCTAAGATCAACATTGTACGATTAGTACTTTAGGCCCACCAAAGGCTCAAAAAGTAATGTAAATACCGACACCTGATCACTATCAACCACCCTACTTACCTCCGAGAACGACGTATTCTACGTCAAAACAGTTAAATTTAAAATGTAACCGTTAGAACGATTTTGATGAAATAAAGAATGAAAATACTCCTGACCAAGCAATAGCAGGAATATTTTGTTTGCTTGTGTGTGAGGTTGTGTGATTTTCCTCTCGTTGCTGTTTTGCTTGTTGATTTGTTTTTATATGCAATAACAAATTGAAGACTAAACGGCTGGAGCAATTTTGTTGGCATTTAGTATAAAGATTCTCCTGACTCAAGATTAAAAGATAGGCTATGAGAAGTTTCAAAAACTTTCGATAGAGGGTGCTTCAAGTAATAATATATATATGACTCTATAGTGCCTGATCGACTGGACTGATTTTAAAGAAACTTTGTATTAAAAACGAAACCAAATGAAGCTGAACCGAAGACTAACGAACAAACACGGAGATGAACGAAGGAAAACGAAGATGAACCGAAAAATAAATCCTTAAAAACGAAGCCAAACTTGACCGAAATTTAAATTCGCTGTAACTTTTTTTCCTACGAATGAAATCAAAAAGTTTCTTCACAAAAGTTTAATGATTTTTTACGAACTTTTATTTTCTTAAAAACAAAAATTAAAGTTTTGGGGTTACTGAGGAAATAAGACGAAAAGTTGAAATATCTGGTCAAAGATGGAATCGGAGGTAAAAATGTTATTAAAACGAATTATAGTCCTTGTTGAGATCTATCCAACGACATACTGTTTTTTACGATCGGATAAAAACTGATGAAGTTATACAAAAAAGACCATTTGGGGCAGATTTCGGGTCCACTTAAAAAAAAATTTGTATGCTACTAAAATCCCCTTAACATAAGCTTTCAAATGAGGGACGGTCTTTTGAAAAAATTTTTTTCTCATATCGGGTGACCCACCTTAATATACAGTTACGTTTGCGATGGAGTAAATATTTTTTTATTTTTGTTTTTGATCATTCATGAATTGAAATAAAACTGCATGCTCACGATTTCGGTGAAATGTTTACTTTTCTTTAAAATGCAAATCTGAAGGCTGTATTTAAACTTTAGTCTTTGACTGGATATTACATCCGTAATTTTAAAGTTATCATCACGAAACAGATTTCAATTTCTCTTGAAGTTCATTCATTTTGCGGACAATTCAAGCATTGGAACTAACAGGTTAGGCATAGTTGGTGGCTAGCTTGAAATCCTCGAGTGAAATTTCGCTAATTCCTGAACCCCAGGAAAAGTATTAGCTGCGGACAAGTCCATGATTCCCTGGCGAGAAATATTACAATTTCGTCAATACAATCTGGGAAAATCACCCAAAAACGGAGTAAAAATCTACAAGCTTTGTAACCCTAGTGGTTACACGTATACAAGCTCTATATACGCAGGAAAAAATTACTCCCATAACCAAAGAGGAGAACCAACCCCATCAACTTCTCACAGCACCCAAATTGTAATTGATCAGGCACAAAGTTATTTGGATAGAGGTAGAACTATTGCTACAGACAATTTTTACACAACTGTTTCCCTTCCAAAAATTCTTATCAATCGTCAAACTCATCTCATTGGAACGCTTTGTAAAACCAGAGTTGGGAACCCCAAAGAGGTTACTCTAGCTAAGCTGAAGAGAAATAAAATTATTGGGCGCGAGTCTTCTGGTATTGTTGTCTCAAAATGGAAAGATAAGCTAGAAGTACTTATGTTGAGTACAAAACATGCCAACAGGGAAAAGGAATAGAAATGGTGAGGAAATGAAAAGCCACAAGTGATCACGGAATATAACCATGCCAAACAAGGGATCAATATTTCTGATCATATGGCTTAAGGTGGTCACCTCAATACAACCAGCTATGAAGATATGCAGCCAATTTTCTTGTTTTATTATTTTACTTCCATTTTTTGTCTCTATTTTTCAGCTGTCAAGCATTTTCAAATCGTATTTTCAAATTAACAAATTGCTATAGCAAATTCACTTTGCAATAGGTTTTAGAAATAGCTGTTATACAAATCCTAGCAAATAAGATCGTGAACAACCCTTTTAATCTCGCTGTCGCTGTTGAGCAAAAACGAAGATCACGTATCTCATCATGGAAGAAGTGTGGAGAACCTTATTTAAAAAGTTTTGTCAATTTTAACGTTCGATGATGATGAGAGAGCGCTCTGGGAGCGTTGAGAGCATGAATTGAGAGCAAAGGCCTATGTAGCAATACAAAACCCAACAACAAATCAAAGACAAAAGACAAACACAGAAACAACACAGAAGCTTTAAATGAAGTGGTGTTCATACCCGATGATGACAAATCGCGATCATCGCCGAAATTAAATGCCATATCGAGATTGAATGGCTAAGGAAGCCATTTTATATTCTTACACATATATTTGGTACACACTAAGATTAACTAGTTTTTATATAAGTTCATTTATACTATTTTCAGTTTACACCATAACGTGAAAAGGAAATTAATTGAAGAAATTATAATGAACGCCATTGCCGTGTGGCATGCCCACACCTGCCGGCACGTACGTCGTAGTACCGGGCGTACATTTGGCACAGTTACGCTTGAGGGTCGGACGTTGTTTAGAAGCATGGCAATGCATAGCAAATCTCAATTCTTCGGCCATTTCGGCGCACAAGGACTGACGTTCTGTCTGCGCGTTCTTCTTGGAGTTCCAACAGAATTCCAAAATGGCCACAACAACAGCCAGTGCCAGGCCACAGAGTAGCACAACAAAAACACCACCTAGTGTGTTCAGAATATTATGCAAAGGTCTTGTATATTGTTGTCAGTTCATACTCACCAATATTCTCCACGCCCAACGCATTGGCTTTTGATTCCTTGCTTTTGTCATCGCGATTACAAACGTCGCCAGTATTCTTCCACCATTTATCATAGAGTATTTGTATAATGCCCTTCTCCTGCAGCTCCAGTATAGCCAACGATATGATGTCACGCCATTGCGAGCCCTTAGGTGTGGCAATGCCATAGCCTTTAGAATCTAGCAATCCACCTATTTGTGTCAAATTGCAGTCGCGTTGCACTGCAAAGTCCAGCATCGTGGACTCCATAAGGAAGGCATAGTTCCCTTCCATAACACGCTTGATACCCTCCTCGTAGGTTTTCACAAACACCGAAGGCTTACGATTTTCCATGTAGCGCCACATCTTCTGATAAATTCCTATCTTTGAGTCCTGTGAAAATATATTCAGTAAAAAAAAGATAATTTAGCGTCTTCGCAAGTAATACCCTAAAGAATGTCATTGTTGAGCCACCTTCGAGGGTGCCGTATGAAATCTCTGTTTGTTCGGCTAGATCGGCTGCGCTCTCAATGGGCGTGATCATGCGTTCCACGGTAAGAAATGCAGCCAGGTTTGCTGTGTAGGATGAAATGATGATCAAGGTGAAAAACCACCAGATTCCACCAACAATGCGTGTCGAGGTTGCCTGAAAGACAAGATGAACCGCAAGAAAACAAACAAAGGACTGTTAGCTTGACAAATTATTGAGTGATTGAGTGGAAGGTGAATGTGTGTGTTTGTAGGTTCTGAAAATGTTGCCTGTCTTTGATACGTTTTTAACAGTGTATACAGACCCGCGGATATATATCGGAACCCTGCTGCATTAGCGCTCCTATGGCGAACCAGAAGCTATTCTTTAGAGTGAAATCATTTTGAATGTTAATCAGCTCAGTTTCATTCTCATGTTCATGGTTTGCTAGTTCTTCCCAATCGTAGTTTAGGCCAGTCATGGTTGTGGGCGAGCCAGCTGCGTATTCAGGACCGGCAGCTGACAGCTCTTCGTGGTCCTGTTCATTATCGCTGCTGTGGCTGGAAACAATGTCACTGTCATCAATGTCATCATGTTGTTGCTGTAGCCTTTTTACACTACGTTTACGACATGCATCTGCGGCTGGACGGTGCTTACTGACAGCTCCGCTAGCATTATCTTCGGCTAGCGGGGCTCCATTGTCAGTTCCATTCAACTGCGGCTTTCTAAATAACTCAGACCCCGGGAAATGCTCTTTCTTGTATGGTTTGCGAGCTTCTTGCAGTTCTATTTGTTCTCTCTCGAATTCCGCTTCTCTGATTTGAGCCAGCAAATGATCACAGGCCATCGAGCAGGGTGGTTTTGAAGATACCCATTCTATGGGGGAAAAGCGCGCTACCATCCATATGGTCAGCGATACCAGTACATAGCCCAGTGCTATATAGCACCATATCTCAACAGCTAACGGATTCATGAATGAGAAGAAACGCGTTTGAGCACGCTCTGATTTCTGCAAATGCGAGCAGAAAATTGACATTCTGACAGTTCGATATTGGATGAGAAAGAATTACTTGCAATGCGCTACATGATACGCTGCTAGGATAGCAAGATGCCATTTGTGATTGTGAAAAAACTGGAAATTTCTACGTCATTTCGAGTAGCTTTAACCATTATTAATAGAATTTAAAATCAATCCAACTATTAAGCAGGAAGCGGCAATTTTTCAAAAATACATTCATTGTTTAAAAACACAAGGGTAGGTCAAATGATTTTGGGTATGTGTTCTAACGCTTTGACGCCGGTTTGGAAAAGTTTTCATTTTACGAAAATTTAAATAGGTGCATTGCTTCTCCGAAACGAATCTTATTTCAAATACTAATCGTAAATAAATAAAAACTTAATAGCTAAGCTCCAAGAATAGTTTATGTGAAAAAATCATATCAGTAACTCTTTCCGATCAAAAGTTATCGCAATAAATCTATTTTCTTGGCCCCTCGGAATCTCTTTATTTTCAACCGATTGAAAAAATCATAGACCCTTTATAAGAGCTTTTATTGCAGCTTACTTTTCATTATGTGGATTTTTAAAAATATTAAATTGAGAATCAAATTTTTACATTTTTTTCACCCGAGTAAAAGCGGGCATATCAGCTAGTCTATATTAATAAAAATTCTTTTCTGCTTGTTTGAGCCGAATACAAATCTAAATGGCTGGACGGATATCGCTCGCATTCGCCACACATATTGCTTGCATTCTAGATTAGGTTGGTTGCATACTTGGTTTTGACCATGCCTCAAAAAGGTCCACAATATTCACTTTTTACTCAAAAAATGGTGCAAAAGCTTTTTTTGTTGTTAAAATAATACAAACTCAAAATTGCATTTTTTACTACCTTTAACATGACATAGCATTTGTATCTTATACCTTATATCTTATGTCTTATATCTTGTACCTTATATCTTATATCTTACATCTTACATCTTATTTCTAATATCTTATATCTTATATCTTATATCTTATATCTTATATCTTATATCTTATTTCTTATATCTTATATCTTATATCTTATATCTTATATCTTATATCTTATATCTTATATCTTATATCTTATATCTTATATCTTATATCTTATATCTTAAATCTTAAATCTTAAATCTTAAATCGTATATCTTATATCTTATATCTTATATCTTATATCTTATATCTTATATCTTATATCTTATATCTTATATCTTACTAGCTGACCCGGCAAACGTTGTTTTGCCCAAACTTAATATTCGATGTTTCCACTTTTTCAATAGATGACGGTGTAGTTTTGAAAGACAAACACAATTTCCAAATTTTAGTCAATTATGACCAAACCGTTTGAAATAAGCATTTTCATATATTTGTGGGTGGCAAAACATATTTTTAATACAGTTTCCGGCAGCAAGCAAGCCAAATAAATTAGTATAATTTAAAAATTTATTTATAATACCAAATTTTAGTATAATACCAGCAAAATCTTCTGATATAGAGTTTTTATTTGTAGGCGGCAAAAGGGGGGTGTTTACCCAGTTTTAGTACAGTTGCCGACAGTGAGCAAAAAAACTAACCCCAAATTTTAGCCTAATACGCCGAAACCATCGTAAATATAGCATTTTTATTGATTTGTGGGCGATAAAAGGGGGTGTGGCAACCCATTTTTAGTACAGCTTAGCCGACAGTGAGCATACAAACTTAATTACCAAATTGTAGTCTAATACGACCAAAACCGTCGGAAATATAGCATTTTTATTGATTTGTGGGCGGTAAAATAGGGTGTGGCAAATTTTTTCTGCAAAGTGTCCTTCCTTGGGCCAATACGAATCCATCAAGTTCAAAATTGTAAAAATTTAACGACCCCCTTCTTGAGTTATGCTCGTACACACGGACGTCAGTCGTTTTTATGTATATAAGACAAAAATAAAATAAACTCAAACCAAACATAACATCACTGCAGCATGGTAATGTTTGGCTATATTTGTTTTTGCTTGCCTCTGTCTTTTTTTCACGTCACCACGCATAGCGTACGACAAAAAAACAAAAACCAAATACATTGCCATTCTCTGTTGCTATCCATACCACACACACGCTCGGGCATATGTAGGCAAAACAAAAACAAATCACATTGCTATCATGGTATAATAATACATGGTAGCATTGACAACTGCTTATTTTCTCTTCAACAGGAAAACATAAACTGTCAAAAACAGCTTTTTGTGGAAATACATCAGCAGCTGCTGTGGTTGTTGTTTTTTTTCACTTCAACGTTTTCAACATTGCTTGTGTTTTCAATGGCGGATTGTGAGCGCTCTCTTTTTGAGTATATTTTTTGACAGTATATGATTTCCCAAGCAACTGTCAATGCTACCTTGTATTATTATACCATGATTGCTATTCTCAGCAAAGCAATACTCACTGTAGGATGGGAGAGTAAAATATTGGAACACTCGCATCGTGTCGATGTGCCGCACACAGCTTTATTTTTCACTACAACAACAACAATTTTTATACGCTATGAGTCGTTCATGTCCGTTTGTGCTTGTAGGTGAATTTTACTAAGGATTTTGAAAGCCATGAATCTCCTTATCTAATAAACTTTTTAATAATTTTTTTGGCCTAAAACCTTCACCAGGTCGAGAGCTTTTTATTATAAAAAATTTCATGAAAAACGGCCGGGCCTTTCTCAAGATTGTTCCGAACATAAAAAAGGCACTTCAAAATATAATATTAGTATAGATATCTTATATCTTATATCTTATATCTTATATCTTATATCTTATATCTTATATCTTATATCTTATATCTTATATCTTATATCTCATATCTTATATATTATATCTCATATCTGAAATCTGCGGTCAAAATATTATAATCTGTTGACCCTAGGTTACTAACTGTTACTTCGTAGTTCAACTTAGGAATTTCATAAATTTAATTTACGGCTACTAACATCGGTCTCTCAGACCGAAGTGCAGAAAATGTTAATATCTTTACGTTACACATACTTTTTTATTTTGTCTTTAATTCTTATTAGTTGCTTTATTATTCAATAGTAAAATAAAAATAACAAAAAACATAACAAAATTTCATTAAATAGTACATTATTAAATTACAAAAAGTGAGCAAATTAATTAATTTTTTATACAAGTTTAAAAATTTAAATAAAATTTAATTTTTTATTTAAAATTTTCTTTATAATATGATAAAATTACATAAGAAATATAATTATATGAGGAATTAGTCTTTATTCTCGGCTAGAAATGGACAACTTTGACAGATGGGGACAAACACAGGAACCTGCCGTACTCAAAATACTAATACTTAGTTTTTCGACCTTGCAGCACTTTTTCTGTTACTAAGCACTGCTCTTATTAATTTTGAAAATTTCTTGAAGACGAAGCTTACTAATTCTTCCAACGTAATGAATACTAGCTCTCTCCGTTTCATCATCAAACTCCACCTCGTCATCAGTTACTTGGCTTAATGTTGTTCGTAATCCATTATCGGCATAATCAAGCATTGCAGGATTTATTACTGTCTTGTATCAAACATTAAATCATAAGTTTACCTGAAGTTATAAGTTCTCAAAAAGTTACACTTTTACTAATATCGGCGACACAGACCGAATCACTAGGAATAAAACACAAGTAAAGCTGGATTCACTGATCACCTTCAGCATTTTTTTTTTTGCGAAAGCTCTATTGCTCTCAAAAAAAGCATGTGGAAATTTTGATTCACTGACATGTAAAACATTCTGCAAGTTTGTTGTTTTTTCATTGTTATTCAGTATTGCCAGATGCAATGTTTCTTTATTGTAAAGACATAAAAAATAAAATATGCCTATTTCAACTTAACAAACACCATTCTGACAGTTCCGCTCAAAAACATTCAGCAAGAAACTTAAAATAAAGTTAATCAAGTCAAAGAGATGCAGCAAGTTTTTGTTACTCTCTCATTGAGTGTGGAGAAAGATAGACCTCATAAACTTCATACACAAAAACTTGAAAAACATGCCGAAGGCAATGTTGCCAGATTGAGGTAAATTTTCCTAATTGAGATAATTTTTCACTCAGTTTTTGGGCAGAGGTAAAAAGGTAATTTTTTTAGCAAAAGTGGTAAATTTTACGAAAACAGTAATTTTTTTAGACTTGTTAATTTTTTGAGTTATTGGCAGCACTGTTACCTCTCTGAACATACTCACAAGCATTTTAAGAGCCCGAGCAGAACCAAAGCGGCTGTCGGTTGGTGATTCTCTCTCGGAGAAATCAGCTGAGGACACGTCCAGAATAAGAGCGGTTGTCGGATCATATTTTCGGTGTGTGAATGGTACAAATGTTATTTTTTCATGTTTTTGTTGTTTCTTTATAAATATATGTATACAAAAAAAAAAAAAAAATGACAACGGTTGTTAATCATTTCAAAATTTTTTTTTCATTTTGGAAAAATGTAAATTTTCTCCGAAAGTGGTAATTTTTTTTCCAAATAGTGGGAAATTTTAGTTCGTTTCTCTGGCAACACTGGCTGAAGGTGATCAGTGAATCCAGCTTAAGCACCGATGCATCCACACCGGCAGAAACAAGAACCCTGATCAACCGAAAGGTATAGAGAGAGCGAAAGCTCAACGCTCTGGCGTACAGAAAGCTTAGAATATGTGTTCGGTCTGTGAGACCGCATATTAGTAACGGAAGGTTAAATACAAGCTGATATACCCGGTTTTACTCGGGTGAAAAAATGTAAAAATTTTCATATTTAGTGTTCTTTTATTTTTTGAAAAATTTAAATAATGAAAAATAAGCTATACATAAGTGAATGTTAAATAATTTAAAAACTTATATTAAGGGGGAAATATACCCAGAACTTTTTTTTCAAAAATTTATATTTTCTTAAAGCTTTAGGTCTCAAGAATATGTGGTGAAAATGTCAAGTCGATAGCTCAAAAAATAACAAAGCCTAGTGAGTGAACCGTCTTCTAGAGCGCGCAGTGCTGGCCCTTATTTTCAAAAGCGTTTTTCTCGAAACCATGTTTTCAAAGTCGGTGACCAAGATTTCTCGAAACTCAGTGTACCGATCGTTTTGATTTTTTGCAGGCTTATTTTATTCATAATAATCTCGTACTTATCATAGGATTTTTTTTTCGTAGCTTCGTTCATTTTTTATAGGCAAAATAATGACGAATTTTTGGTCGAAAACCGTTAATTTAAGTTCGGAAGTCCGACATTTTGTAAAAAATCAATATTTTCAAAATCGGCTATGACAAGTACGATTTTTTGTTTCAGTTGAATTTAGGAGGAGCAATCTTGGTCACCGCATTTTCAGAGCGCTCTACAACAAATGCTGTATCTACCTTAATATTAATTTTTTTTTAATAAAAAAAAAACTAAACATACTCTTGAATGTGTATATTTTAAGTTATAAAAACCCTCATTTAAAAATATCCCTTAAGTTTCCTTAAAAAAATGCTTTCCTTAAACATGGCCTTTTTTTCGGCCTCTAGGTATATTTCCCCCCTTAAAGGTCCATGTTTTTTCTTTCGTCGAGGGGCCGAGAAAATATATTTATGGCGATAACTTTTGATCTATGTCAAAAATGCAGTTTTGAGTTTATAATATTTATTATTTATTATTTAATATTTGTGGCGCCATTTTTTGAGTAAAAAGTCATAATTTTGGACTTTTTAAAAAAAAAAAGATTAGAAATATAAACGCTAAACTAACAGTACATTTCAAATGGTCTCCATTAAGTGCTTGAATTGCATTTATCAAAAAAAAATTAAATATATTCAAAAACATCGGAGATAAGCCCTAACCAAAATACCCGAAACGAGACGATTGCAACTTGTCGAACGTTTGCAATCGTTACGTCTGTTTTGACATTTAACCCAAAATGAAACGAGTACCTCCAATCGTCTGAAAAAAGAAGAAGACTACTCTGCACAGCTGTTGTTGACGAGTTGAGACGCTAAAAGTTCGGTTGTTACGGAACAGAACTTCTCGTCAAACCGTTTCGTTTAGTTTCGATAAGTTTACGTTTTTTCATTTTGGGTTACAACATTGAAATGCATTTAAGCGTACATTTTCGTTTTCACTCGTTACGGAGCAAATCGTCTATTTTGGTTAGGCCTTTATTTGCATCGAAAATAAAACATACGAATTTTTGATAGTTTTCTGTTATTCCAAGAAAACGATGTTATCAGAAAAATACGTTCTACTAAGAGTTTGTGAAGTTTTGAAAATATATGAATGTTTTAGGTGTCAAAATAATAGAATTTTTTTTATTTTATTGGACGACATTTTCGCAAAGAAAAGTACGCTAGTAGGTAGATTTGCATTTTTTTTAAAGGGCGGAAGAGGCGTGGTCAAAACTTAGTATGCGATAACCTAACTTAGGAATCCAGTAATATGTGTGCCGAATTTGAGTTAAACCCGTCCAGCCGTTAAGATTTGTATGCCTGCCAAACACACAGAAAATGATTTTTAGCAATAGAGATAGTTTCTGGAAGTATTTGTCCCCTTCTCAGTTATTACGTAGGTCACTACTTATATTTCAGGAATAAATATATAGAACGAATTTTTATCTTTGTTTTTCGAAATATTATTAGTACATTTTGTCTTGCGTTCGAACCATTTGCCATAACATTTATTCCATTCCGCTTGAGATACCTCCAAAACATAGTTTTTTAACGTTCAAACTGGCGTCCAAAATCTTTGTCCATGCAGTTTGTTCTTGATTTGCGGGAACAAAAATCAGTCATTGGGTGCCAAATCAGGACTGTATGGCGAATGACCCACTAAGTCGATGTTTTGACTGTTCAAAAACGCCTTTGAGTAAAAACTTTCATATTTAAAGTTAGAGTTCGCACAACTATCAAAAATTTATCGTTTGCGTGAGAAAAAAGGTTAGTACAAAAATCAACAAGCAAGTGTCATCTATAATTTTTCTAAAGACGATTACGAAAAGTCGTTAACGATCACAAAAAAAAGGTTTCTTTTTGAAAGGCGTGTTAGTTTGAAAATGAATTCGAAAAAAATTCTTTGGTTGATTCGGCTCAATTTAAAAGTTACGCCAGGGTTAAAAGGGTATGTTGAGTCAAGAAGTTGTGTACAATAGCGAAAATATTGCTTACGATAAGACCCATGACAGACCGATCATAATAAATCCGTATAGAATATCTTTATTTTTTTTTAAAAATGACAAATGACGGTTTTGGAGCTATTTGACAATAATCTATATTGTTCACATACCTTTGGATTTAGTCCAGATCCTTGCCGCAAAAATGTCCCGGTTATAAACCAAAAGCTATTCGAGACAGAAAATTGATTTTCCACAATGTCGGATTCTTTAAGGCATGGATGTGGATTATTCCATTCGTATGGTGAAAAGCGGGCCATCACAAAAAGGGTAAACGACACTAAAAGGTAAGCGGCTAAAACGTACAACCAAATTTCCACAGCCAGTGGATTCATAAAGGAGAAAAGCCGTGTTGGTTGACTAGTTGGTACCTAGGCGGGAAGCAAAATGAAATACGACTTAAAGCTTTTAAGTAAGGAATGCCAAAGGACAGCTACTAGCACGACTGGCTTTACCTACCTTGAAAAGAATACCAATGCCCAAATTCATAAAGGGTTTGGTGAAATCAATGACACTTTCACGGGCATAATTGATTGTCATGGAAGCAACAGCTAGATCGGCACGCTAAAAAAGATATAGCAATTAGCTCAACAATAAAACCGTAGTTGGACAACTTACACGTTCCATAAGCTCACGCACGATGCCATTCCATGAATTTGTCTCCGGATTAAAAACGCCATACATATTGTCCGGTACCAGTTCGATTTTATACTGAAAACCCACCTGAGCGGCAATAGCTCTTAAAAGATCAATACAGAAGCCCTCGTAGCGTGCATTTCCGGTCAGATTGGTATCTTCCTTAACCATGACATATGGTTTTTCCCTACGTGTCATAACCACCAGCGTAATGTTTGCTATATTGGCATCATAAAATGCTGTTGGATCTGTAATGTTGACTCCTTCCTCTGAATTCCAGAAGCCTACTTTTTGTATACGTTTGTGTTTTAGTTTCAACAAATCGATTTTGAATTTATTTCGTCTGCCTTCGAGGAAATCCACCTTGCCCGTCAGTCCATTTATTGTAGCCTGAAACGGAATCGATGAAAACGGCTGGTCAACCAATAAACAACTCAGTTCAAATCTATACGGCATTAATATAATTGTACAGAGAGAGTCCATCACTCCAGGGTAACTCGGCATCACACGAGAGATTAGTCAGCGTCATCGTATGACTACGATCTAGTTCCATGAGACCAGCGGCAAAGGCATAAACAGAGTCAAACATCAGTGCTGGATGGGTCTGAAATATTTAAAACCAGAGAAGTATTTATCCATGGACATTCATAATTTAGTGGAAGTTGACTGTAATCGGTTTCAAGGAGACTCAGAACTTCGGAGACAACTAATAAAAGTATTTGCGCTTTTATGCTTACCTGAATATATGGATTGCCGTCAATAACTTCAGCCCCACTATGTTGGAACTTTTGCATCTGTTCCATGATCTTGACATAACGTTTACTCTCAACATCAACCAGACGAAAAGCCGTTATATTAACGCTATTGTATTTGAAATCCTCCAGATCAAAAGTTTCAATATCCTTAAAGAAAACGATACAGTCCATTATATAGTTGCATTAATTTGCCAATTTACGAATATCACAAATAAAAAAAGACCTTAATTTTAGAAAAAGGTTAAGCTTGACATCTTAAGTTAACTTTAAGTTAATCTAGGGGAGAAAAATTCAATTCGTCTCGTCGGGAATTTTCCTTAAATACATTTGATCTGAAACTGAAGATACTTACGAAAGTTGTAAACATGTAATGGTAACGGTAATCATTCATTTGCAGCTGCAGTATCTGAAAAATAGTTTAAAGTATTCTTATTAAGTAAAGGTAAAAGAGTTTAGGTTTAGAAATGCAAAGACTTTTTTTCTATTTAAGTATAACCTCAAAATTTTTTTTCTATCCAGGAAACTAGATAACAATTATTGCTATGAAGTAGTCAGATGAAATTTAAAAATCCAACAATGGTTGATATATTTTTTCGATCAAAATAAAATCAATCATTGATCGGTATTTTTTCAATCAAAGGCATCAAATATTTATCGACATTTTTCGAACCAGCTCCAATCGATCGAGAACTGGACCTATCAGTTTTATTCCGACTCCGAATGGTTAATGTGCATGTTCTCAAGAACCTTTACATGTCATTATTTACGTTCCGTATGACTATCCGATCAACCGTTTCGTGCAAAACACTGTTTGTTTGTGTTTTTAAAATTTGTAATTCGAGCGATAACACATGTTCAACTGGCGAACGACGCCGTTACACAGTTATATTTGTGCAGTCTGTATCTCTAACGATCAATGAAACCACGAAATGAAATGTCAAAATCAAACGACAACTTTCATGTTATCGTTGTGATGTATTCGTTGAGTAAAATTTATTTTAAAATGGACATTTGAATAAAAAAAATGTTAATGGATGATGAAATCTTTAATAGAATCAGAAAACTAAATAAAATTTAGTCATTAATTAAATTTTAATACTAAAAACCGAGCAATATTTTTTAGTGCTTGAGAAGCAGTTGGAGGCGAATTCAGACTTTTTATTTATTAACCTTCCAATTGAAATTTGGACAGATCTGAACAGAAAAAAATTGCAGACAAGAATAGCAACATCCAAACAAAAGGCGGTGATTCTTTTCGGTTAACTGCAAGTATAAATAGAAGCAGGCCATTGATATCCTTCTGCTTATGTCGAAGGCAACATAATTGTAGCCAATAGAAAAACCAGCAGTACAGCTCACACCACAACTTACAATTCTGCCTTCAACACAGGCAAGGACCAAATCAGGTATTGCAAACAAACACATAACAGTGCAAAAAATTCATGAAATCTTAAAAGAAAATACACAAAACTTCTACATATATTTAGGGTATTCACAAGGTCTCATAAAGTCAAATGTCTTAAGTTGAAAACATAAAAATTTACAACTAGTGTGAACAACCTATCATAAATTATTGTGCTATTTGAACTCTCAATCAACTGATGCAAAACAAATTAAAATAAATATTTGTTATCACAATGCCAAAAGAAAGCGAAAAAGACAAAATAATAGCCGGTTTGTGCAAGAAGCATGTTTTGGACGTTATTGAATACTACACTCAATAAACATAGCTTTTAGGGTTGTAATATTTTAGTACTATTTTTATATGGAAGGCAACATCTACATTTTTAAACTAGTATAAAATTTTATTACAATATGATAATATGACATGATAGCACACCTTGTGAATACCCTAATTGATCTGGTAGTGCTAAATTTGACAACTGCTTGTGTATAACAGTTTCAATGACGTAAGAAATGTAAGCTTGCCGTAAGAGTTGACAATCAGCATCGTTTGAGATACAGACTTCAATTTGTCTACAACTTCGTTTGCAGAGCAATCGATCGTTGAAAGCTTCGTTAGACATAGAGAATGAAGCTTTTATAGCTGAACTAGCCTTTTCCCGGCGCGCGTTGCTGCACCCTGCAACTATATGGGAACATAATCCATTTTGAGTTTGTATGTAAGTATTGCTACTTTTACTTTCAAAGCTATTCGATAATACATATTTTAAATGTATGGGCGGAGCCACACCCTCTTATAAAATGCTCATCCCAGTTTTCTAGTAAATGGATACTACCCTGTTTTAGTACAGTTGCCGACAGTAAGCATACAGACTAAATTACCAAAATTTAGCCCAATCGAAGAAAACCGTAGGAAATATAGAATTTTTATTGATTTGTGGGCGGTAAAAGGGGGTGTGACAGAAATTTAAACCATCTCGTACTTGAAAAAAATGTAATGCCAAAATTTCAGCTCTATCGGCTAAGTAATTTTGAAGTTTACCATCACATCACACAGACAGCGTTTTGCTTTTTGTAATACATTTTGGATAAACATTATTGGCTATAACTTTTGATTGGTAAGAGATACTAAGATAATTTTTTCTAAAAAATTAATTTTTTAGCTTGTTTATTTTTTCAAAAATATAAAAACACAATATTGGAAAAAAAATTTTGTTCGAAAAAATCTAGGGTAGGGCCTTGTTTTTTGAATCACAGAAATGGTTTTTAATTTTTGCGTAAAATTGAAACAATTTTTGCCTATAAATGTTGTAAGTTTTAAATGGAGTTGCGAATTTGCGAATTTGAATTTAAATTATTTTTACAATAAAAACAAATTTTGAGCCTTTTTTTGAGGAAAATTCCAAAATTTCAGACCTTTTTTGAAAAAAATATTTAAAATATATATACTCAACTAACGGTATTTTTGCAATAAGGTTTTTATAGTACTTTGATGAAGCTTTAAGACAAAAAAAATTTAACACAATATATAAAAAAGCAGCGGAGATATTTGAATCGAAAGTCACAAAGTTAAATTTCTGATTGTGTTTTTCTCATTTTTGAGCACGATGTTGCATTATATACATTGTTGTAGTAAAATTTTTCATAGTTTTCAAGATATGTTCATGTTTTTGATGTCAAAATAACGAAAATTTTTTAATTTTACTAAATTTAAGAAATATTTTTTATTTTGTAAATATTTGCATATGTAACAACTAAAAATATGCGATTTTGTAAAAAATTTGTACTACAGCACCATATGGTGTCCAAGGTGGTTCAAAGAAGATAGTGCTAAGAAACTCATCGTACCTGAAAACTACTATATACCAATTTTCATTCTAATCGCATGAGCGGTTTGGGAGTTTTAGGTGGTTTTGTAAAAAATTTGTACTATAGCGCCCTCTGGTGTTCAAGATAGGTCAAAAGTGATAGCTGCAAACCACCTAACGTACATGAAACTCACTGTATACCACTTTTCATTCTAATCGCATTAGCAGTTTATGAGTTTTAGGCAGTTTTGTACAAAATTTGTACTACAGCGCCCTCTGGTGTTCAAGGTGGATCAAAATGGATAGCCCACAAACACGCACTGTACCAAAAAACTTCAGTACACAAATTTTCATGCTAATCGGATGAGTAGTTTAGGAGTCTATTGCGGCCTTACAAACATAAGCTCCTTTTTTATATATGTGACCCGGTCTACTTAAAGGGACCTTCGGTGTAAAAACGATGGATGGACTTCTGCTTTGCGCCATTAGAAAGAGCACACATTAGTCTATCCGAATCGCCAAAAAAGTGAAAAATGATATTTTCACGCCGAAGGTCCCTTTTCGTAGACCGGGTCACATATATAGATTACAATACTGCGTTAGGTCGGTCGGCCTTTGACCGTACTTTGGTCTCCGTTGTAAAAACTTTACGATATAAGCTATCAAAACGGACGACCTCAAACTTTGCAAAACTAAATGTTGCGTTGACAGATCGTGCGTCTATCATTTTGGTGATGCCAATAAAAGCAGCTATACTAAAAATCCCACAAAAGTCCCTTTTTCCGAAATCATGCAATTATAATTTTAATCAATAAAAAATTAAAAGATATTGTCATAAAATCATTAAGAACCATAAAACCTACTTTAGAAAGCTAAGATCTTTTTATTAAGTGTAATATACTGCGAAATAATGAAAAATGTCACATATTAACGTGAAAATTCGGACTAGAAGCTTCAAAATAAATGAACGCTGTCCAATTTAATGATAGAATGTGAAATTAAATTAAAATTTAAAATGGAATTTCTGGAGAAACATTTCAGTTTTTATGGTAAAAAATTTTTCTTTGATTGACCGATATTTTTATATATATGTATATATATATGTATATTGTTTTTTTTATAAAATGTGATTACTTGATGTCATTATTTGTCTTGTTTTTGTCAAAATTACTGCTATTTATTATTATTATTAATGTTCATTTTTGCCGAGATTTTTGCAAATTTTGAGAGCAAAATGTAGGAAATTTCGTCAACAAAAGCAAGTTGGAAATACGTATGGAAATATTCATGTAAATTTGTGTATGGAAGTTTTTTGGTACGGTGCGTGTTTTGGGACAATTTCAATCAATTTTTATCCACCTTGAACACCAGAGGACGCTTAAGTACAAATTTTAAGAAAATCGGTATATAGTGGTTTTCATGTACGCTGAGTGTTTGGCTGCTATCTTATTTGAACCATATTGAACACCAGAGGGCGCTGTAGTACAATTCTTTATGCGATTAGAATGAAAATTGGTATATTGTGGTTTTGAGGTACGGTGAGTATTTTGGCGCTATCTTCTTTGATCCAACTTGGACACCAGTTGGTGCTGTAGTACAAACTTTTTACAAAATCGCCTAAAACTACAATATGCCTACCATAGGCGTAGAAGGATATCACCAAGTGGTACTCCATTGTGAGTTTCAATGTTGTGCGACTTTAATTTCCATGTATGGGCGGAGCCACACCCCCTTGTACAATGCCCGTCTCGGTTTTCTAGTAGATGGGTACTACCAAGTGGCAACTCCATACCGAGTTTCATTATTATGCGGCATTTAACTCCAAAGCTATTTGATACCATAAGTTTGACTTATATGGGCGGTGCCATGCCCCCTTGTCCAATGCTCACTCAATTTTTCCAGTCAAAGGACAAGACTAAATAGTACATTCTTACCGAGTTTCATTGATGTGTGACTAATAGTTCGAAAGTTATACCCACAATTTGGGAAGCCGAAAAAGTGCCACACCCTTTTCCCAACGCCCATAAAATTGCCAGTGGAACGGCACATGTAAATCGAGGCCGAACACCTAATTCCAATGTTGTGCGACCTATAATTCCAAAGTTATTCAATATTGCAGATTCGAGCTGCCACGCCCCCTTGTACAATGCTCGCTGAATCACTTGTAATTAGTGAGTACTTGGGTACAACTTTACAAAAACAAAGTGAACGGCATTTGCCAATCTACCTTACCACAACATTCCTTTGTGTGTTATATTATTCAAACAATGATATTAAGGGTATTCGTCCTCAACCAACCTCATTAAAATATCTAATTGACCAATATATAAGTTTGCCATTTTGCATGAATACCCTTATAATATTATTTATAATATACTAAAAAATGCACAAATTTTAATATGAAATACAATTGAATAATATTAATATCATGCTAAATTCATCAAAATCATTTTTATACTACTTAAGCAGCATGTTAATTTAAAAAATTTGATCAATTTAAAAAAAACTCGCATCAAAATATAAATTCCCACGATAATCCTATGAAAATCTGAGTATTTCATCGGAATCCAAGAATACCCACATTTTAGCATTGGTCAACGAAAATGCAACCCAGCGTTAATATGGAATGTCAAAAGCACGACCTAGCTTGAGCATGTTGCTACTCATAGCGTTGACCGTACGTCACCCCCTCAAATTCATAATTACGGGATGAGGTCGACGCAATGCATGAGGTCATATTTTGTGTTGCTTCATAAGAACCCATTGTTTCTAGTCGAGCTGTCAAAGGCCGACCGACCTAACGCAGCATTGTTATTCAGCCATTATTCTCTGAGGTTTGCCATTGCCTGCAGAGGGTGACGGTCGAACAGAAAAATTAATTCAATTGAAAAAACTTTCTGTGTCAGATGGAATTGAACCAGGTTTCTCTGGAGCAGGTTATTTAATGACAAAATGTCACAGTCAAATACAAATATTCTTTCGTGCATATTTGGCTGATGGCGGACCTTTTGCTGAGGTGACTATTGTGGACTGGCCCTTTAAGGAGTATTGTACTGGCTGTGGTAGTTGAATGTCGTGACCATGATCTATATTAGACGGCGTGGAGTTGCGCTTGTCAACAAATGGGCGGCAATGCCCATAAATTGACAGAGATCTTAAATCGGTTCCAATTTCGACCAATAAATGTGGATGTTGATCAACACTAAGCCGTCCATAAACTGGTGCTTAGAGTTTCGATCGGATACCAATTTAAAGGGCGTTACATTGTGGTACTAACAAGCTGAAAACTAATTTTCAGGGTGTCTTTTCCTTGAACCTTCGACTCTTCGCCATGGGGCATCTAGGAAAGGGTATCTACACTGAATCAAACAATTGCACATACAGCAGTTCATTTTCCATTTAAAGCTATATTTTTTAAAGAATACGTTTTAAATATCGAAAACTTTTGTTAATATTTATTGGATAGTATTATTACATTCACAAAACAATTTTTAACATTTTCTGAAAATTATTTAAAAAAGTAATCTAATTAACTTGGACTTAAAAAATTGTGCATACATTGCTTAAATATCTTAATTTAAATATTTTATAAAGAACTTAATAGCTATTGGGGGTTGGAATTAATTTTAAAGGTTTTTTTTCGGTTTTTGAGCATTTATTTAGAAACAACGGTACAATGTATATTATTCAAAGTATTGTCCATCGTTAGCTACAACATTTTCCCATCTTTCTGGCAGCATATGGATTCCGCGCCGGAAGAACGACTCGTCTTTTGAGGCAATCCACGAATCGACCCATTTTTTGGTATCCTCGTAAGAAGTGAAGCGCTGCTCAGCCAAGCCATGCGTCATCGATCTGAATAGGTGGTAGTCGGAAGGGACTATGTCTGGGCTATAAGGCGGGTGGGGTAGCACATCCCAATTCAGCGCCTCCAACGTTTCCTTGACGGTTCTTGCAACATGTGGCCGTGCGTTGTCATGTTGAAAAACCACTTTGTCGTGTCTTTTGCCATATTCCGGCCGTTTAACCTTTAATGCTCGGCTCAATTGCATCAATTGTTGTTGGTAGCGTTCCCCAGTGATGGTTTCGTTAGGTTTTAGCAGCTCATAGTACACGACACCCTTCTGATTCCACCAAATACACAGCATAAGCTTGGCGCCATGAATATTCGGCTTGGCCGTCGATGTTGATGCATGGCCGGGTGGTCCCCACGATTTTTTTCGCTTAGGATTATCGTAATGGATCCACTTTTCATTCAGTAAGCGTGCGTTGTGTTTCAACCGCTTTTTTCTTCAAATGGAAGCACAAAAGTAAAACTTCCCGCAAATTGCGTTTTGTTGGAACGAAAGTCGACATGTTCACAGAGAAAAAAATATATGTTGTTTACACTTCAGTGGAATGACACATACTGAAAAATGAAGCTTAGACAATGTGCTTTGAAATGAATATAGTCACAGGTGTGCCCGATGCGATCTATTGATAGTTACGCCATCTCTTAGAAAACCTTTAAAACTAATTCCAACACCCAATAGTATGATATCCATTTGCATTAATGACCTCTCGTAAACGGTGTTTCATCGATTCCACCAATTTGAATGTATCTTCCGGCGATATTTTATTCCACTTCTCTAGGATAACTGTTTTAAGCTGCTCTCGGTTGGTTATCTCATGCTGTCGTACTTTACGCTCGAGCAAATCCCAAAGATGCTCAATAGGATTGTGGTCCGGTGATTGAGGGGGATGTGGAAGTGTCGATTTGCAGTTGTAGACAAGCCAAATTCTGATTAGTAGTGAATTATGCTTGGGGTCATTATCTTGGACCAGCATGAAATTACGACCGAGTTCTAATTTTTCAGCACTGGCTCTTAAATTATTTTTTAAAATTGTTAAATATTGAAATTTGTCCATTGTAGTTTCAACAAAAGCTAACTTTCAAACAGCGTTAGCTGCCATGGCACCCCATACCATAACATTTCCACCTCCATGTTTTACGCTTGGCGTTAAATTTTCTTTATTAAGAGAAGTATTAGATCCTCGCCAAAGGAAACGACGTCCATCTGAGCCAAAAATATTAAATTTGCTTTCATCAACAAAAAAAACTTTTTTGCAGAAGTCTTCAGGCTTATTTATACATATATTCTTTTGCATATGCTAAGCGTTTAAGAGCATTGTTTTTAGATATGAACGGTTTCTTGCGAGACACGCAACCTTTGTAACCCTGTGAATGTAAACAATTTCTTATTGTTTGCGGATTAACGGATGGACCTCCATGTTCTGCAATCTTGCCGCAATTTTTGGGGCACCAATTTTCGGGTTCGCTTTTACCAATCGTTCAATTAATCGCTCCTCTCGTATCGACAATATTTTTTCCTACCTCTTCCAGATGCAATATCAAATGATTTATTTTGATTAAAACTGTTTACAACAGATTGGATTGTTGAACAATTTAACTTATTTCTAAATAACTTTATCCTTCATTTTTTAACTTAACAATTAATTTTTTTAACGTCAATAGGCACCTTTTTGTGTGTTAAACTCATTTTTAAAAAATTTTAATAATCTTTCGTAGAGAGCTTTTAAGCACGACTAATTCCTTTCACAAAATGGAATTTCGTTATTAATTTGGCGTAACAGTTAAAACTTAGACATTTAATCGAGCTCTTTATCAATATGATGTAAGTGTATGTGCAATTAATTGAGTTGGAATTATGGGGATAGCCGCTATCATGAATTTTCGTAATTTATTAAACTCAATAAGTTAATTGTTTTTGTTTTTAATATCAGTACTCATGAATAACTAAAAAATATGAATCATGCTTATTCAGTATATGTACATTATTTTAGAAAATACAACGGCTTAAATAAAAAATTATTTACTGTATGAGCAAATTTTTGATGCAGTGTAGATAGCAGTGATAGTTTCTTTCAATTATTATGTTTCAGCAGCTGTGGCATTACTTTTATCCTATTGAAAATAAAACAATTTTGGTAAAAACCATGAAAAAATTTAAATTTTTAAGTGATCATAACTATTTGCTGTTAACTCGGTCAAGAATCGGAAGAGGCGATTGGCTTTATTTACTCTTAGGGGAAGGCTATCCATTTTTATACAGATGGAGCGATTCAATAGATGGTCTATTTCATGAAAGTTTATTTAGGTACACTAATCTATTGAAGCTGTTCTGACTAGACTAGGAAAAAATAGTCACTTCTCTCAGATGTCATTTGTGGATTACTTCGAAAATTTTAGTCGATGACTTACCGCACGAAAGAACTCCTTGATACTATTGGGATTAGTGTCCACTATCAGTTTGTGAATCTCCTTTTGGCGTATGGCGCGTAAAACCTGTCGATATGTATCCGGAGTTGCCTGGCGAATGTACATCTCCGTACGTGAGTTAGCAGTTGTATGCATGAGATCTTGTTGCTTGAATAGGCCTAAGAATAATGAAAAAGTTGATGTATTTTATGTCAGTAAATTGGTGGAGAAACAAATGAATATTATTCTTGACGGTAAATTAAGTACAAAGTTGTACACTGTCTATTGGGTGGCTTCCAAGACATGATGCTAAATTCAGGGCTGTATAGGCCCTTCTTAGCCTAAAACCATCTACGGATTAACTTATATCTATCTGTGTTCGAAAAATAGTGAGTTTATTCGAGTATTCATGATGAAGGTTCAGAAAAATCATAGCATGAAAAGATGCTGAGGAGTGAAAATGAATAGAATGATATTAACTGGAATAAGGGAGCAACTATTTTCGCAAAATTTTGATAGTACCTCTAGAATATGGCTCAAAAGAAAGGAAAAAACAAATAAAAACTTTGAAAAAATAATGATCTTCGTCATTCCCTACAGTTATTTGACCACTGTCTATTTTTTTTGAAGCCGTTACTTCTATTAGATCCTATTTAGGGTATGCAACTATTCGACATTTTAAAAAAACCTGTTTCGAATAGCACTATTTTTACAAAACCGGTTTTTGAATTATTCGACCAGGAAAAAACCGAGAAAACCGGTTTTTTTTTCAAAATAAATAAATTTTTTAATTTTTGTACCTACATATATCTACGTAGCTTTTATTTAACTAAAATAGCAACTATTTTTAATAAAGTAAAGAAAGGTACTTATGCAGTACTACCCACTGAACCATAAGCGAAGGTTTTGCGTAAGGTGAGAGTTTTGCGAAAGTATTTGGGCAGAATTTTTTTTTAATTTTTAATTTTTTATTTTGTTGCTTAAAAGTACAGCAAGTAGCAAATAGGAGATTAAATTCGTGAAAATTTTTGCCATAAATGAAACTGAACTTCTTTTTCGAAATTTATTAAAAACTTATTTAGAGTCGAAAAATAGCAATTTTCTATTATTTTAGTAGGTATAAATGCCTCGAAAATGAACCATTTTTGTTCATAAATGAGTTCAGAAATGAATAATAAATGTTTCTTTTTTGCATTCTTAAATGAGTTCTATCATAATAATTTCTTTTTATACAAATCAACGATATGTAATAACAAATAATATTGAGCAATAATAAAATTTATAATTCCGAAATGTTAATTTTTTAACTCATTTCTGAACAAAAAAAGGTTTGTTTTCTAAAAGCAGTTCAGTACGGCTTCATTGATTCAAAAAGGGTTCATTTCCGAGTGCCGAAAAATAACGTTTCTATGGTTCTTTTTTTAAGTAATTTCCAAACAAAAAAGTAAAATATATGGTTATTTTTTAACTCTTTTCCGAACAAAAAAGGGTTAATTTTTGAGAGGCATTTTAGTTCGAAGAATGATACAAAAAAGGTTCGTTTATGAGTGCCAAAATTGAACGTTTCTACCCGAAATGGCTCACAACTGAATTTGAAAACAGTAGTTTTGATTGACTGGGTAGCAGTATGCTTCGAGTTTTTCTTTCAGTCTTTTTAACACATGTTTTATGTCTTTTAATGATTGTCTTTATATTTGTTCTTAATGCTTTCAGATTTTTTTTGGGCATTTTGTGCAAGAATTTCCTTGTCGAATTTCCCCTATTTTTAAATATTTCCAGACTTCGGAGTTCATGTCAAGCTGTTGATAATTCAATATATTTTTTAAAAAAGAATGCATTATAAACTAAAAATCTTGTTTAACTTAAATACGCCAGCCGATTTAAAAGCTGTTTTAACAAAAGAAAGCAAAAAGAAATGACCAAAGCATATGTTTAAACGAGCTCAAATTAAACAAAATTAAATAGAACCCAGAGATAAGAAATGTTACAAACGTTAGTGAAATGTAAAAACGTAAGTAAAAAAAAAAGGGTCGCTCAAATGAAATAAAAGAAGTGGTTTAAAGAAATTTTCAATTTTAAATTGAAGATTTATATATTTCTTAACTATTCGAGCAGTCGAATAATTCGAGCCAAAAAAACCGGTTTTCGAATTATTCGAAAATTGCGATTTTTAAAAAAACCGGTTCGAATAGTAAAAAAAAAACCGAAACGCCGAATAATTCGAACCGGTTTTGCATACCCTAATCCTATTCTTCTAATGTTTATTATTTGCTTTTGAATAAATTAAAAAATTGAAGGCATTTCAAGTAGTTTCTTGCGCCCAGCAGATCTGACAGTTCTTCGAATTCTAATTGAGTTTTTCAGAAATGAAGGTTTGTTGTTTGCTTTCAATTTTCATGAGAAGTTTATGAATTTCTTTTAAAAAAAGAAGCCTTTGAATTCCGTGACATTGTCATGCAGAATCATTCCCCTTTCTAAAAAAATGTCTTTTCTGAAAAGTTGCTTTGTAATAATAGAGTTTAGTCTTCGCCAGTATCATGTCGGTATTAGTGTCCTTGACGTTTCGATTTGAACGACAACTTTTTTGTAAGGTACGTGCCAAACTTACCATAATCCTCCTCGTAAATTATTGCCACTTTCGTCCAGTTTAAGTAGACCATTAAATCTCGGTAGGCCAAGTTCATATGATGTTGTGATGGATAGAGATTGATTGAGAATTCTTTGACGCTTGCATCCAAATCAATGCGTGTCTCAATGTGAGGAACATCCAAAGCTTCACATATTGACTGTATATGACCAGCTAGAAGTGGATCGGATGGACCAAATATTGCTTGGATACCTGTTTCGAGTTGGCGACAAACTAGGAGGAGAAGAAAATTGAAAAATAAAAGTGACTGAGTACGTAATTCAACGGAGTATCAGACCTTTTTTCGTTGTACGAAAGGAGTCATCGCGAGGAACGTATTCAATATTGTAGACTAGTTGAGTATTTGGCAGGACCGTCTTATCTTTATTAATTCTATAGACGGCATATTTGAAGGCAAGCTCTACGTTGCTATCGCGTTCTAGTTCAGTAAAAATTGCTCCTGTACAAGGTGAGGGAAAAGAAAAAATACATTTGTTCAATTATATCTACACTTACCGCATCTTAACGAATTCCGTAAAGAGCACTATCGTTCGTGTGGGACACAATAAGCAATATGTTTTTTCATATAAAAAAAAATTGTTGCTCGTTTCTTTTCGGAATATATAGAGATGCGGTAAGTGTCAAGAACCCAAGAACGGCAATTTCCATATTGAATCAGAAAAAGGTATATTCAGAAGTGCTTCCAAAAGTGATTGAATTTAGAAACTGTAAATTAGAGTTTGGAATAGTTAAGTTTAATCCAGAAACAGTCAAACTTCAAGTCGGAAATCATCAATTGGTATTCAGAGTAATCGAGTCCAATTCGAAAACTACCAACTGGAATTAATAACAGCTCAATTGAATTCAGAAATCTTGAAAAACATACCATAGCAATTAGGATAGTCAAATGAAAATCAGATCGAAAACAGAAATAAAAATCAGAATAATCACGTCAATTCCAGAATCTGTCATGTTCCACTGCCCGTTACAATTTCCCAGTAGCAGAACATCACTCCTAGGTGACAATTCCATTATGAGTTTCAATGTCCTGTAATTTTTGCTTCGATAGCAATTCTGTATAGAGAATCGGACCACACCCCCTTTTCCAATGCACATACCAGTTTTCCAGTAGAAAGACTTTGGCAATTAGTAACTCCATACTGAGTTTTATTGTCATGCGACGTTTAGTTCCAAAGCTATTCAATATCAAAAATTTGACTTGTGTGGTCGAAGCCATAACCCCTTTTCCTATGCCCGTCCCAGTTCTCTTGTTTATTTATAAAAAAACTTATTGAATCACACAATGTCAATTTTATAAAGTAAAAAGTTAGCCGTTTGTTCCTTTTGTTCATTTTATAAATTACAGGAAAACCACCATCAAAACATGTGTAGAAAAGTTGCATGCAGCGAAACAAATAAGCATACGTACATACACACATACATACATACATCAAGTCGGATTGATTCTCATTCTCATCAAAAAAATCCTCAACATGCTAAAGGTGGTCAGTGAATCCCCTTTTAACAAAACTGAGTTAGATTAATTCACCACATCAAAACTAATTTGAACATAGGCCGTGTGCTATTAGGGCACCCCAAACGATACTACATGTCGGATGGACATGTAGTTCGACAAAATAACGGCACTATTTTTCGTTCGTCTCAAACGGTCGCACATGTTGGATGGACTTCATTATTTTAAAGTTGCCAGCGAGTAAACATCGAGCATTGTGCAGTGCTCGATATATTTACAAATTTTATTTTTATGAATTCCTCTTTTATTTTTCAGAGTCACTGTGAGCCTTCTATACAGCTCAAAAAATTCCTTCTAAAAATGTACTTTCATAACATTTGTCATTTTTCCGCTCGATGTTTCTCACTCAAGAACTTTTATCGAATGAGAAAATGCACTAAGTTGGATGGACACGCACACAAACGATCGCACATGTCGGATGGACCGAGCAAAAAGTCAAAAATTTTCGTCTTTCATCGGACATGGCCATCCAACTTCATTTTTAGCACACGAACGATACTACATGTGCGACGACATGAAAGGTCCATCCGACATGTCGTATCGTTTGGGGTGCCCTATTCGGAAACTTTTCACTCGTGGTAGGAGAGAATTTACTGAGTTGAATCAAAGAATATACAATATATAGAATGCGCATCTTGGCACAAAACGCAAACATTTTTCTTTCTTACTCATAGATGCGGGGGGTAGCAACAAGACGAAAATGCGATGTGAGCAACATCAAGCAACATCGAACATTTGGCGCGAACCAACCAACGGTTGCAACAGGAGTGGTGTTGTTTGACAAAGCGCACAATTTTTTTGTGAGCTTGATCATGTTAGCATGATCGGCATTCATAGCTTTGCTGGCCTTTTTGAAATTTTATTATTATATGAATTGCTGATGCGACAAGTCGTTATGATGTCAAAAAATATAATAAAAAAAAACAATCTGAAGTCTGGCATTAAATGCTGTGTGCAGACATGCAAAAAATCAAAAAGAAATTTTCCGAATATTAAATTATTCAAATTTCCTTCCCATGATTTAGCAATAGGTCAAATATGGCGAGAAAAATGCAATATTTCAGATTTGGACTACGGCTCAAATTTGTACATTTGCGACAGCCATTTTTTTAGCTCATTTATAGGAAAGAAAAAACTTAAATCTGGTGCTATTCCAACACTTAATTTAAATGAAGTAGTAGAAGAGCACTTGGAGGAAGATTTTTCTTACTTCGAATCGCCATCTAAAAGACGAAAGTTTAGCGACGATATTGAAGGGTATTGCAGTAATTGCGAAAAATACGTCAAATTAACTGAATTCTATAAGAAGAAATATAATAAAATACTTAGAAAATATAAGAAATTGCAAAAAGAAGGAAAGCTTAAAAGACATACTAAATCGTTTAAATTATCACTTAATAAAAAAAGGTCGGTTCAGGAAATAAAAAAAGATATTGAAGGCTTAGAAACTGTTAGTGAAGAGTCTAAAATTTTTTGCAAATTATTAGTAAGTTCAAGACCTAAAGAATATTCTGATGAAGTTAAGTTTTTGGCTCAAAATATATATTATATATCGCAATCAACTTATATATTTTTGAGAAATAAGTTAAATCTCAATCTACCGCATGTCTCTACTTTAAATCGATGGGCTCCTATAAAGTTTCTTCAGCCAGGATTTAAAAATTCTGCTTTTGACACTTTAAAAAACAGATGCTCCGAATTAAAAGAAAGTGAAAGGGATAATATGATTTTGTTAATGGACGAAATGGCAATCAGAAAAGATTTAAGGTATAATTTAAAATTAGATCTTATAGATGGTTTTGAAGACAACGGTTTTGAAAGAACCAAAATTATTGGTAAGCAAGTGTGTGTATTTATGCTTAAATCAATGTTTTCCAATTGGACCATTATATTAAATTATTTTATATCAGAAAATGGCCTATCTGCTGATAATCTTTGCAAAATTATTATTGAAAATATAAACATAATAGATAGTATTGGAGTTTCGGTAAGAGTTTTAATTTGCGACCAGGGATCCTCAAATAGAAAAAGTTTTTATAGCTTAGGAGTCACTTTAGAAAAGCCCTTCTTTGAGTTCAAAAACAGAAACATATATTGCATGTATGATTTTCCACATTTAGTGAAATCTTTAAGAAATGGGTTGCTGAATTGTAATTTAAATACACCTGATGGGATTGTTAGTTTTAAAATTGTCCAAGAACTTTGGGAAATGGAGGTTAATGCAAAAACAAAAATGTGTCCGAAATTAACAAGGCAACACATTTTCCCAAATTCTTTCGAAAAAATGAGAGTAAAATTTGCAACACAAGTATTTAGTCAAACAGTTAAAGCTGCCATTAAGACTATACTTGACACAGTAGGTTTCAAAAAAAATTCTAAAGAAGTAGCTTTATCAACAGCTCATTTCATTGAAAAAGTTGACCGAATATTTGATTGTTTAAATAGTGGTTCTTTATATTCGGATAATTGCTACCGATCTGCAATTCAGCTTAATAATCAGGCACATGAATTTGTAAAATTTTTTTTGGAATATCTCAAACAAGTTTCGTTTGTTGACAAAAAAAAGAGAGTGTATTTTCTTGACGGTATGAAAATGACACTTAATTCATTGCTTCTTTTAGTTGATCACGTTTTAGGGAAAAATAATGATTTGTTTTTTATAATGACAAAATCATTAAATCAAGATAAGCTTGAGAATACTTTTGCACGACTACGTCAAAAAGGAGGAAATAATAATAATCCTTCTGTATCTGAACTAAACAATATATTAGCGAAACTTATGACTTCAAAAATTGTTCAATTAAGTTCATTCAGCAATTGTGAAGAGGTAACTGATTTAAATTTTAATATAGATCCAAATTTATTGTCTGAAGAGGGTATTAATACTGCAATAGATTTTGATGAAGAATCATATAGGAATGATTCAATAGAGATTGATTTCAATAGCGATTCATATGTTGATTATTTTATAGAGGATGCTTTCGCGAATTGCAAAGAAATGAATCTTGAACTAGTATCCATTAGATATTTTATAGGATATGTAGCCTACAAAATCATTCCAAAATTGAATTGCGATAAATGTTATCAAGAGCTAAGAAAAGAAGATGAGGTTTTATCTGTTCCTAGTGAACTTTTCATTTTTCACAAAAACTATGAATCAGTCACCGATTTTGGAAATTTAGTAGCACCATCTCAAAAGTTTTTAGAAGTAAACAAAAAACATGTTATTATATTTAACAATATCTTTACAACACAACCGTATAAAATTGGTATTAAAGCTTTTATTGTTGAATCTTGTAAAAGAGCTACTCCAGAATGGTTTAACGAAACCTGCTCTGATCACAAATTAAAAATTTTGGACTACCTTATATTAATCCTTTTACGAAAACATTGTTCTTGGGCCGTAGAAAAGATTGATAATTTAAAAAAGCAACGAAAACTCAAAATAATGACAACCTAGAAAAGTTGTTCAACTTTGTATACTCTTCTTCTTTTAAGTCTTATCATCTCATTAGTCTTGTTCCCATTTCTATTCTTCTTCATCTTTTTCATCTTCTTCTTCTTTTTCATCTTCTTTTTCTTCTTCTACTTCTTATTCTTCTTCTACTTCTTATTCTTCTTCTTCTTCTTCTTTTTCTTCTTCTTCTTCTTCTTAATCTTCTTCTTTCTCATCATCATATTCTTCTTCTTCTTCTTCTTCTACTCCTTATTCTTCTTCTTTTTGTTTTTCTTCTTCTTCTTAATCTTCTTCTTTTTCATCATCTTCTTCTTCTACATATTCTTCTTCTTAATCTTCTTCTTTTTCTTAATCTTCTTCTTCTTTTTCATCTTCTTCTTTCTCATCTTTTTCTTTCTCATCTTCTTCTTTCTCATCATCATATTCTTCTTCTTCTTCTTCTTCTACTTCTTATTCTTCTTGTTTTTCTTCTTCTTCTTCTTCTTTATCTTCTTCTTTTTCATCATCTTCTTCTTCTACTTCTTCTTCTTCTTAATCTTCTTCTTCTTTTTCATCTTCTTCTTTCATCTTCTTCTTCTTTTTCATCATCTTCTACTTCTTATTCTTCTTCTTCTTCTCTTACTCTTATTCTTCTTCTTCTTTTTCTTCTTCTGCTTCTCTTACTTTTATTATTATTCTTCTTCTTCTTCTTCTTATTCTTCTTCTTATTCTTCTTCTTATTCTTATTTTTATTCTTATTCTTATTCTTATTCTTATTCTTATTCTTATTCTTATTCTTAATCTTATTCTTATTCTTATTCTTATTCTTATTCTTATTCTTATTCTTATTCTTATTCTTATTCTTATTCTTATTCTTATTCTTATTCTTATTCTTATTCTTATTCTTATTCTTATTCTTATTCTTATTCTTATTCTTATTCTTATTCTTTTTTATTTTATTCTTATTTTTATTCTTATTCTTATTCTTATTCTTATTCTTATTCTTATTCTTATTCTTATTCTTATTCTTATTCTTATTCTTATTCTTATTCTTATTCTTATTCTTATTATTATTCTTATTCTTATTCTTATTCTTATTCTTATTCTTATTCTTATTCTTATTCCCTTTCTTATTCTTATTCTTATTCTTATTCTTATTCTTATTCTTATTCTTATTCTTATTCTTATTCTTATTCTTATTCTTATTCTTATTCTTATTCTTAATCTTATTCTTATTCTTATTCTTATTCTTATTCTTATTCTTATTCTTATTCTTATTCTTATTCTTATTCTTATTCTTATTCTTATTCTTATTCTTATTCTTATTCTTATTCTTATTCTTATTCTTATTCTTATTCTTATTCTTATTCTTATTCTTATTCTTATTCTTATTCTTATTCTTATTCTTATTCTTATTCTTATTCTTATTCTTATTCTTTTTTATTTTATTCTTATTTTTATTCTTATTCTTATTCTTATTCTTATTCTTATTCTTATTCTTATTCTTATTCTTATTCTTATTCTTATTCTTATTCTTATTCTTATTCTTATTCTTATTCTTATTCTTATTCTTATTCTTTTCTTATTCTTATTCTTATTCTTATTCTTATTCTTATTCTTATTCTTATTCTTATTCTTATTCTTATTCTTATTCTTATTCTTATTCTTATTCTTATTCTTATTCTTATTCTTATTCTTATTCTTATTCTTATTCTTATTCTTATTCTTATTCTTATTCTTATTCTTATTCTTATTCTTATTCTTATTCTTATTCTTATTCTTATTCTTATTCTTATTCTTATTCTTATTCTTATTCTTATTCTTATTCTTATTCTTATTCTTATTCTTATTCTTATTCTTATTCTTATTCTTATTCTTATTCTTATTCTTATTCTTATTCTTATTCTTATTCTTATTCTTTTTTATTTTATTCTTATTTTTATTCTTATTCTTATTCTTATTCTTATTCTTATTCTTATTCTTATTCTTATTCTTATTCTTATTCTTATTCTAATTCTTATTCTTATTCTTATTCTTATTCTTATTCTTATTCTTATTCTTATTCTTATTCTTATTCTTATTCTTATTCTTATTCTTATTCTTTTTCTAATTCTTATTCTTATTCTTATTCTTATTCTTATTCTTATTCTTATTATTATTCTTATTCTTATTCTTATTCTTATTCTTATTCTTATTCTTATTCTTATTCTTATTCTTATCTTATTCTTTCTCTTATTCTTATTCTTATTCTTCTTCTTATTCTTCTTCTTATTCTTATTATTATTATTATTATTCTATTTCTTATTATTATTTTTATTTTTTTTCTTATTATTCTTATTCTTATTTTTATTGTAATTATTCTTATTCTTATTTTTGTTTTTATTATTCTTATTCTTATTTTTAGTCTTTTTATTCTTATTCTTATTTTTATTCTTATTATGCTCCTTCTTTCTCTATATAATGTGTCTTATGTCGTGTTTTTTTTTTTATTTTTTTATTTATTTTTTATTACCAAAAAAGCATAATTGCAATTAATTTGATCGAAAACCGAAAAATCAGCTGCGCCCACGAAGTTGCGAAAGTATACAAATTCCGACTCCCTTCTCTCATCCCATCACTTTAGCAAGCGAACACAGACAGGTTTGATAACAAAAACAATGCACCAGTAATGGTGCAACAACAACGATGAGCACAACACGTTGCGGTATGGAATATGAGAGCGGGTTGTCATGTTTGGTTTGAACGGGTTGCAATGTTGGAGAGCGGGTCGTAATATTACGACCCGCAAACAAAATTTCTTCTTATATGAGATGCGCATTCTATATATTGTATATTCTTTGGTTGAATACAATTTCTGTCTGTTGAAATAAAATTGTAATTTTTGCTGTGCCAAAAGGACGATGAAATTTTGACAACTAGAAATGTTGACGTTTTAGATTTTGGTAGTGCATTAGCACAAGAATTTAATTTAATTTGCGAAATTGTTGATATATATTGAAAATTAGGGATTCTGGTTGCTATGCTGTCGGAAACACAAAATTTTTAACTGCTTTACGACTCACAAGTGTTTTTTTTTTCATTTTTGCTTGTGTCAAAAATTCTCTTTCCCTGGGGCTACATGAATTTTTGACAGTCATATTCACCTCACAAGTGCCAAATCTCTTTCAGACTGTCAAAATTTCATCATCCGAGTGAAAAGTTTCCGAATAGCACACGGCCATTCTAGCGACCACCGGTGCGCGTCGCTGCCCCCAGCAACTATAATAATAATAATAATAATAATAATAATAATAATAATAATAATAATAATAATAATAATAATAATAATAATAATAATGATAATAATAATGATAATAATAATGATAATAATAATATTCTAAGAATTTTGCCGTTGTTTGCAAGCCCTCTTTAAAGAAGAGACAGAATAAAGTGAAATTTGAGCGGAAAATTGCAATAAAAAAAACTTGTATGTATGTTGGATTAAAAAAAAATATCGCTCAAAATCGCTCAATGAAAAAAAAAATGGCCAAAATCGCAATTTTTTCTAAGAAATTTATTATATTAGAAAAAACAAAAAAATTATATAAATTTTTTTCAAATAATATTTAATATTTATTGAAATAACATTGAGATCTGTAAAAAATTACAAAAAAGATACTTCATTTTATACGAGAACTTTGATTATTAAAGATCATTTTTTTAGAGACTATAACTATTTAGAATTTTTCAATATGCAACTTTAAAAATAAAAAGTTTTTACAAAAAACGTATGTAGTTCCATTCTATTAAATACTTCAGCCATATTAGACTCTTCCTCCGTTTTGTCAATTCTCGAAGTATTGTTTAGTTTAGACATTGATTTATTCATTTTTGAAATCATATCATCGGATTTTGGCAGCGACTTGCAACAACAGTTTTGAGCCCTCATGAAGCATTTTACTCGAATGATTGAAGTTATCATATCTGATTTCATTCTGTTGACGGAGAAAATCGTTCCACAAATGCATTAGAATGTGGCAAGGAAAGAAAGATGAATGCCAACTTACAAATATTGCCAAACATTTTTCCCACACACATTAGATGAGTTTATGAAAAAGCGTGGTTTTCACAAAAATCGCCCAAAAAATCGCCAGGCGATTTCCTAAAAATTTAAGCGCAAAAACAAGAAAAAAGCGCCCAATTGGCGATAAATCGCCCAATCTGGCAACAGTGGTTGCGAGCGCTCACCGCGAGCGGTTTGCGAAAGCTTTACCACGGTTGCCACTTTGGTCATTTGTGTCCAAATTTGGTCATTTTTGTTTCACTTGGTCGCTTGGTCATTTTTTTCTACATCTGGTCACTTTTTATAAAGAAATGAAATTTATAAAGAAATGAAAAAAGAATTTGATGTTCTCAAAAATTAAGTGCATGAACTTAGTGGCGTAGATAGCTTTTTGCAATGGGAGGGGATGAAATTCATTTTCATGACAAACATACATAAAAAAAAAATTGTAAACATCGAAAAAAGTTGAACTCTTCTTTTTATATTTTTTGTTAATGTTTTTAAAGCGAAAAATCCAGCTGGCTTGGCTTGATGGGTGAGACTCTTGCCCACCACCTTTAGCAAACAATACACAAGGAATGCAAATATGCAAGCAATAAAGCCAGAAATATGCAACCAACCATTTGTATTGTATGGAAATATTTAACAGCAAGTCTTCAAATTTTGCCAGAATATGAAATTCATAATTTAAAGGAGTAAATTTCTCAATATTTCTCATTTCCCACACAATAAATTTCTTCTACCATCTTCACTTTAGACTATTTTGTGAACCAGTGAAAAAAATGGTATCGAAGGGTGGATCCATCCCTTAAATTTCCCCTATCAACACCACTGCATGAACTCCACCTGTAAAAATTAAAAAATGTTGCAAATTATAATTTTGTGTGCATGTTCTACATTTTCAATTTATAATGTTTTGGTCACTTTTTACTGCATTTGGTCACTTTAATTTTCAATTTTGGTCACATATTTTATTTTCAAGTGGCAACTGTGAGCTTTACATTTTTCTGACTTTCATTTTGTTGTTAACCATGATACAATTATACAGGTAGCATTGACAAGTATTGTTTTTCTCAGCAACAAGGAAACCAGCATCTGTCAAAAACAGTTGTTCGTGCAACAAAAATTAAACGAATGTAAAAATAAATAAATTCCACAAAATATGTACGTTAAATAAACAATAATAATAATGAAAGTTGAGAAAAAATTGTGTGTGATATGTGTTTAAGGTTTTCCAGCCGTGGTGTTTTAATATTAATTGAAAACTTCTTTAATTTCGTCCATGTGCATCTGCAGCTGCTGAGGTTGCTGCATTTGAACGTTTTCAACATTTTTTTTTATGTTTGCACTTAATAACACAAAGTTCACAAGTTATCTTCGTTGTAGTAATAATAATTCACTATTGATTAAATAAAATAGGCAATATTTTGTAAGCAAATGTTTGGTTATTTGCAAGCACTGAAACATAAACAATGGCGAAAACATGAGCAATGATTGAACGCTCTCTTTCTTGACTTTTTTTTTGACAGATGCTGGTTTCCCAAGCAACTGTCAATACTACCTTGTATTATTATACCATGGTTGTTAACAGACGCTCTATTAAGAAGAGAGCGAAATGTGAGCAGCGAATAGTTTTGCTCTGAGTTTGATAACGTTGTTCTCAGCTGCTCTGTTAATAAAAGAAAAACCGACATAACAACAATAATTATATGCAATTATATGCAAACTTTAATAAGCTATAACTTAAACAATATAGATTTTTAAGTAATAAAAAGTCCAGTTTGCACATCTACAGGTCTAAACCTATAAAGAGATTCTAAATTTACTAAAATTGGACTTGTACTTAAAAAGCCTTAGGCCGGACAAAATTTGGGTTTGCGTAATATATATAAAAGAAGATTAGAATGTACTTCGGTCCCATGGTATAATAATACAAGGTAGCATTGACAACTGCTTATTTTCTCTTCTACAAGAAAACATCTCCTGTCAAAAACAACTGTTTGTGCAAATGCATCTGCAGCTGCTGATGTTGTTGTTTTTTTTCACTTCTACGTTTTCAACATTGCTTGTGTTTTCAATGGCTGATTGTGTGCGCTCTCTTTTTGAGTATATTTTTTGACAGGAGATGTTTTTCCAAGCAACTGTCAATGCTACCTTGTATTATTATACCATGCTTCGGTCCAATTAGCTTTAGGGCAGCGCAGGGCACTCCATTGCTCACTGAGCTCTCTGCGAGCGTAACTTTTCACATGTACACAAAGCTCATGGTATAATAATACAAGGTAGTATTGACAGTTGCTTGGGATGCCAGCATCTGTAAAAAAAAGTCAAGAAAGAGAGCGTTCAATTATTGCTTATGTTTTCTTCATTGTTTATGTTTCAGCGCTTGCAAATAACCAAACCTTTGCTTACAAAAACTTTTTAACAAAAAAAAAAAGCGACCTCAAAATCACTACAAAGTAAAAAATAATTTTAAATAACTTTTCCCATTCATTTCTTGGTCATATTTTAAAAGCTATTTATATGTATTATAATATTGGAAATCTTATCATTTTCATTTTTTCTATTTTGTGTTATTATCATCAATACATTAATTGCTTTATAAACATAAACGCTTTAAAGTCGGCGCTTATCTTCTATGTCGAAATCATTTTATTTTAATTTTTTCTAATTTGTTTTATCATAAAAATATTATTAACTTTATGAATATAAAAGCTTCTTAGCAATTTTTTTCTTTCAGTTGACAATTTTTGAGTACGCTGAATGTAGCCAATGTGTTCCATGCATTATTTGTGCAGCTGTTACACACTATGTCATATTCAATATGAGCTTTACAAGCTGACCCTACAAGCTCAGTTTAGTGAGAATTTTAATGTGTACAAAGCTTTTAAAATTACTACAGTGTCACCAAGGCACCAAATAGTGCACGGATGGTAAAAGATCATGATTGTGTGTCAAAGATGAGCGCCGACTTCAAAGCTTTTATGTTCATAAAGCAATTAATATATTGATGATAATAAAACAAAATAGAAAAAATTAAAATGATAAGATTTCCAATATTATAATACATATAAATAGCTTTTAAAATATGACCAAGAAATGAATGGGAAAAGTTATTTAAAATTATTTTTTACTTTGTAGTGATTTTGAGGTCGGTTTTTGTTTTTTGTTAAAAAGTTTTTATTTCTTCCTTTTTAGAGAATATGAAATATTTTATGTAATTGTTATTCTTGGGGATAATTTCAAACATGAAACTTTGTTCTTAAAAAATTTGTTTTGTTAATTCCTGAAAGTTTGTTGGGTATTTTTCATTTCTGCTTCTTTGAAATTTTTAGTGCCACACCCTTTATCTAAACCCGCCCACTGTAGTTACTGTACCTTATAATGATTCTACCTAGCCCTGTGCCAAATTTCAGTTTCCAAGTATCAATATTGTCCGTAATATAGTACTTTTCTTAAAGTGCTACACCCTGTGTACAATCCCGCTCACTTTTTTAATGATTCTACCTACCCACCTACCTGCATACCAAATATTAGTACGCTAGTCTCAATATTAACTAAGATATAGTATTTTTATAATATTGACACGCCCATTTGTTGAATAAAGCCCACTTTTTTGGCCGTAATTCGTAGTAACTTGACCTACCCATGTACTAAATTTCAGCATCCTAGTGTCAATATTATTCGATATATAGTGTGTTTCTAATATTGCCACACCCATTTGTCGAAAAACGCCTACTTTCTTTACAGTAAGTTTTAAAAATTGTGTCTACCCCTGTACTAAATTTCAGTACCCTAGTGTCAATACTATTCGATATACAGTGTTATTTCCATATTGCCACACCCCTTTGTCAAATAACGCCCACTTTATTGACTGTAATTTGTAATAACTATGCCTACCCATGCACTAAATTTCAGCACCCTAGTGTCAATATTATGCGATATATAGTTTGTTTCTAATATTGACACACCCCTTTGTCGAATAACGCCCACTTTCTTTACAGTAATTTTTAAAAATCTTGCAAAAACGCGTCATATTCGCTGGTATACGGCGCACTTTTTTTTTAGGTACAGTCTAATGTACATAGTATGGTTATATGGAAGTAGTATGGTAGGTAAATAAATAAAAATAAATAACTGGCCATTTCAGCCCTTGAAAGGACTTTGACCTACACAGAAAAAAAAGAGTAAAACTTTTACCTAAAAATGTAGTCAATTCAGCTAAAGTAATCCGGTGATTTTCAGTCAACGAATTTGATTAGGTGCGCTACCAATTTCTAAATGTTAATTATATGCAATTATATTGAGTAGTTTAACTGCGAGAGTAGCTAAAAAAACCTAAATATTTAGGTGTACCTTCAACCATAAAATAGATAAGACACATAATTTATTAGAAGAATAAGCTAATTTTTTTTAACTATGACCACTTCAGATTAGGCAAGCCACCTACTAAGTGTAGAAAAATCATCTAATTATTTAGATAGCATTCCCACTTAAGAGTGGGAATGCCGTGCAAAAAATATGCAAAAAATATGTTTTTTGTTTTGCAATTTCTATTTTGAAGTGATTCTATTTCTTCTTCAATTTCTATTCTATTTTTCCTTATGTGACTGTACTTCATTTCGTCACATCACAGAGAAGAAAGATTTGTTTTATAGTAGATAGAATGAGAAAGATATATACATAGCATAAATTACTGAAAAATTTCTTTGCCACCGCTGAGAGTCGAACCTCTGATCTCAAGATTTCAACAACCGACGCCTTATCTATTCAGCTAAATTTCCATTACAAGAATTTACGCTACATACCAATTAATCAAATTGCTGTAGATGCCCATAATTTCAGAGTTGTGGACCTCATATTTTTATATACATTTTGTTCACAAGTTATCAAACGGCGTAACAGCACAGCGGTAAAGCGTTTGACTATAACGCAAGCGGCCCGAGTTCAATTCTCGCGTTAGACTTTATTTTTTGTAAAATTTTCTCACTTTGTTTTTATTTATGTTTTTTATAGGAGAGCGCTGTGCTCCTATAAAATTCAAATACGGGGAAAAAACAAGTTGTAAGGAAAGCATTTGATTTATCCACGTAAATATTTATATAAAATTTATACTGAGGCGTGGATAATGCTAATATGCGTTATTTCCCTAGTGTACGAACAAATCGACAACTTGCATTAGGTAAAATAACTAGAAGAATTAGATGATTTAATAAGCAAAATTTTAGTTGAATTAACTAATTGTAATTAGGTGAATTACCTAATGCATGATTGTTAAATTAACTGTGTAAGTAGAAAAGTTGTTGAAAAGATTAGGTGAAATAGAAACTTTCACATTAGCTAAACTAGTTTAGGTAATAAATCAATTCTTTTATTTTCTGTGTAGCTTCTTATGATCAATTGTGTTGTGCGTGTTATTCAGTTTATACACATTTGACCGAGAAATGGACCTACAGGTTTAACGCCGACTCCGAACGGCGATGAACGTAATGTTCTTATTCTCAAGAAGCTTTACATGGCATTTTGATTACTCTCTGAGGTTTGCCATTGTCTGCAGAGAGGTGACGGCCGTACAGAAAAATTATTTTAATTCAAATAATTTTCTGTCGCTGCTGAGATTCGAACCCGGGTCTCCAGGTTCGTTGACATAGCGGCCACGCACTTTAACCAACTACACCACGGACGCCAGTATGGTAGGTGGTCGTTTAAAAAATATTAAATAAATTATTAAAATAGAAAGAAAAATAACACCCTCATGATTTTTGGCAGATGGAAAGGTAATAAAATAAACTTTCTGAAAATATTTTTTTCAATTTTTAAAGTGGGGAAAAATCATATTTTTATGACTTCCAAAAATTGACCTTGAAGTTAAGAAACTTTAAAAAAAATAATTTTGTTTTTTTTATATTTTTATAAAAAACAACTATTTATTGTCTTGTCGAAAATACCTCAAACGTGAAAACCGAGTTAGTTTTGTTAAACATTTGATTTTTCAAGAGTAAGGCAATTTCACTTTTTATCCCATTTTGACGAAATTTGAATGTTACGTAAAAACTTGAAAAAAAAATTTTAAATTTTTTTTACTCAAATTAGTGTTTTTATTTCATGAGAAGATTTAATTCTAAAAGTTTGAGCAACATCGGAGGTGGTCAACCTCCATTTACGTTTTTTTGATGCGTTTAATTTGGAATGGCTGAAAAGAGAAATATAGGATGTATACTTGGACTTGCGGCAAAAATTAAAAAATAAATTATGACGTCATCAGATCGCTGAGATAGTCGCTTATGCAACAAAATGCAGTATTGTTTTATGGAATTGTTACCGGGTAGAAGTGTTTGGAAAAAAACCACAAAACGAAATTGCAATATAAAATTTTGGACCAACGACACCACGGAGGCAACCGCTTAAGGTATAATATACGTGTAACAACCAAAAACATGAGCTGTTTTCAAAAAATTTTTTTAGGTATAAGAAGTTATTATTTTTTTTTAAATTTATACAGGTTTTTGTACATAAAAAATACTTTACAAAAATATATATTTTTTTTTTAAATACAGTTTTGGCTTTTATATAGAGGGCGCTGAAAATGGCATTGAAAAAAAAACATCAAAAACGGTTCGATGGATATGGCCTTTCCCATGTATCGGAAACAAAAAATCAAATGACATTTTAAAGCATAGACCTTATATTAAGCATCCCCCCTACGCAACACCCCCGGGTTTTTTTTTTTAATTATGGCGGAAGTTGAAGTAAAAAGTTCGAAAAATAGATACATTTTCGCGCGCTTTTTCGTTTATACCAAAAATTTAAAAATTTACACGTATATTATACCTTAAGGGGAGATACGCAGTCAGAACTTTTTTTTTTTTCAAAATTTTTTTTTTGCATTTTCCTAAAGCCTTAAGTCTCAAGAATATGTGGTGAAAATTTCAAGTCGATATCTCAAAAAATAAGAAAGTTATAGCCTAGTGAGTGAACCGCCTTCTAGAGCGCGCAGTGCTGGCGCTTATTTTCAAACGCGTTTTTCTCGAAACCATGTTTTCAAAGTCGGTGACCAAGATTTCTCGAAGCTCAGTGAACCGATCGTTTTGATTTTTTTCAGGCTTATTGTACACATAATAATCTCGTACTTGTCATAGGATTTTTTTTTTTTTTTAGCTTCGTTCATTTTTTATAGCCAAAACTACGACGAATTTTTGGTCGAAAATCGTTTTTTTACGTTCGAAAGTCCGCCATTTTGTGAAAAATCAATATTTTCAAAAACGGCTATGACAAGTACGAGTTTTAAGTATCTACTTTAATAATATATTTCATTTTTTTGTTTCAGATGAATTAAGAAGGAGCAATCTTGGTCACCGCATTTCACCTTTTTTTCAGAGCGCTCTACAAAAACTGCTGTATCGACCTTAATATTAAATTTTTTTTAATAAAAAAAAAACTAAAAATACTCTTGAATGTGTATATTTTTAGGTATAAAAACCTTCATTTAAAAATATCCCATAGGTTTCCTTAAAAAAATTCACAAACATGACCTTTTTTTTCGGCCTCTGGCTGCGTTGCTCCCCTTAATGCAGTAAAAATGCAACAACAATGAAAAAATGTTGCATGTAATTACAACTCCGTGACTATTGGCGTTACGGTAAGTTTTATGAAACGACGGTAATGCAGACGTTTTCGGTCACATGATAAAATTAAAAAAAGAAGTTAATGGCATCATGAGGGCTCTTAGGAAACTCTTCAAAGTAAAATAAATGCACCAAATACAAAATCAGAGCAAAAATAAAAATAAATATAACCAAAACTTGAAAAATAAAAGAAGCTTTTTTATTTAAACCTTGCACTCTGTGTCAAAGTTAACCTTGATCGTGTCATACTTTTAGGCATAGCCTTAAGTCATGTGTATCTTCAAAAATTCGATCACAGTGGTTTACCGCTATCAGAGCATGTTGAGGTTGTGTTATTTTGTTGCTAGCTCCTCCCTTTGTTTCACACTTCTGTTTTAACTGATGGTACACCTAAATGGTGTGGATAAATTTTGTTAGAAAAACTTTGTTGTTTTTGTGATAAACACACAACTAATCATATTTTGCATCATAAGTAGATACGAACTTATCACAGGGTGCATCATAAGTAGATAAGAACTTAGTTTCTAATGTAAAAGTGTTCTCTCTGTCAAAATAAACTTCCGGGTAACTTTGTCCGCGTATCTTCTATACTATTATATAAAAGAGGACACACGTATGTTCGGCTGCGAAAAGCTTGAGAATGGCAGGCGCTATTTCAAAAATTCTTTTTCTCTAGGATAGCTATCGTGTCCAGTTGAGACATAGGCTGTATAAATTTGATAACTTTTATTTAAATAATTAATTAAAATTCAAAGAGAATAACGATACAATTTCTTTATTCTTATTTTTAGAGAGAAAAACTTTTCTCATTACAGCACTGTGCAACTCAAAAAAGGTTGTGCCCAAAGCTAATAAGGTAGAACATATGTATATGTAATACTTCTGTATTCCAACTCTGAAATCGAAGAGAGACAGCCATAACAACATAAGATGTTTTTTGTATTAGTTTATTTGAATATATGAAAATTACTACACAGTTTACTATAAAACAAAAATGCCAAAATAGTTACAGACCCGGTTGTTATGAAAACGTTTGCCCCAAACATATAAGCAAACAAATCATATTTTTTTTGCCTAAATCACATGTACGCACCATTATAAAACAATTATAACGACGCCTGAAATATGATTAAACTTAAATAAACAAAATTTTCTATGTTAAATAAACAAATTTTTCTTCTTAAATAAACTATAAAATTCAAACAACAAAAATTTTAACTAAAATCTTTGACAATGAAAGCACCGCTCCTGAGTTTTTTTATTTTGAAATTTAATTTCCTTTATATATTTTCTCGCTCATATGACAATATATCTGCACTCTAATGTTGCCCACTAGGAAAATGAGAATTGATTCTAAAAAAATCGTAAATGGAATGGATTCTTCTGCTTACATTTTAGAACGTATTCCAAAGAATATATACATTTAAAGCAAAACCTATGAATTGGAATCTATCAACCAAAAGCTTACTAATTCGTTTTTATTCCAGCCAAAAAAAAATAATAATTTTTTATTATATAATTAATTATTATAACTAATACAATAATTCTTCTTAAAATAATAAAAATAATAATAATAAATAAATAATAATTTCTACTATAGAAAATGTTTTAGATTCCTTACTTGCTTTTTTGGTAAGTGAACAATGAATTGATTCTAAAACAAATTCTGGTATAAGCGAGAAAAGTATCAGTATGTTTTGATTTGTTTTCTTATTTCCGAAAATAATACTTTTTATTTAAAAGAATCCACTTAAAAACTGAGTAAAAAAATCGATTTCTGTAGCGATTCATATGGAAGCGAGAAAAGAATGTACTACTTTTTGTAGGACATCAGCGTGTTAAAAATAATCAATTCTAGAATCTATATTGAAGAAGAGAATTGATGCTTTTTTCATACATAATTGCTTCTTTTCTCCCGGTGGGAAGGTCCACAAAAAAGAAAAAAAAAGACAGCAACATGTATTGTGTGCGGTACCAATGCTCCCACCTTTTTGAATGTAAAAATACTGCCATATTATAAAAGCATCGACAAAAATTCCATGTCGATGTTTTGTTGAAATGTTTTGCTGAAAATTTTCAGCTTAAACGAAAGATATATTTAATTTTAAAACAACAATTATCTATAAGGCCGTCATATATTTTTCTTAAATCAGAGCTTATATTTTTACGTATAAATGGGATTTTCATATAGTCACAGTGCTAGGAAGAGTGTACCAATGCATGAAAAAAAAAAAATGGTAAGATCAGGAAGATACAGAAAGTTTATTACTTTAGTTAGCTGGTTACTTTATTCGGATGGAACTACTAAGTAGCTCCAACACAAATATACAATTTTAGCAAAATTCAAACGGCTGCATTCATAAAAATTTATAAACGTCTTATAAAGCCTTCCTAAGAAAAAATCGAAAAAATTGTAAAACATTATTCATAAACGTTCAACAGCGTTCAAAATCTCTTTTAAATGCTTGATAAATGAGAGACTTTTAAAAATGGTTGAAACTTTCAATAAACCCTCGAAAAAGCATTTTAAACATTTTTTTTATTCTTATCTGAGCACAACAAATATTGTCAAAAACGAATCAAATTATTTCAAAATGTATCAGAAACAAACAAAATGTCCAAAAGTGTTTGAAAATGTTTGTTTATAAATTAGAGGAATTTTAAAAATAGATCAAACGTGCTCTAAACCATGATACAATAAATACAGGTAGATTCGCTAGATGACAGCGTACTGCCGCGAATGTCAACACGAAGTTGACAACGCATATAAAATTTCAAAGCTATAAAAAAGTTCATAGAAATTAAATGTAAGCAAACAACTTTTTTTATATGGATTTTGACAGTTACGGCAGTATTAAAAGAGAGCACAGTCAGGTCTGCATCTACCTCTATTTTTTGTATCATGCTCTAAACCTCTCATAAAGCAATTTTGCAATAACTTGCTCTCATTTGAGCACAAATATTATCAAAAAAAATTAGAATTATTCAAAATAATTGAAACATTTGGAAATTATGTCAAAAAATTCAAAATATAAAAAATTCCCAAAAAAAAAAAAGAAAATAAAAACAGGAAAATTTGTCAAAGATTTAAAAAATTTACAAAAAAAAAAAACAAAAAATAATAAAATGACAATTAATTCAGTGCAAAACTTTTGATGTTTAAATTTCAAAATGTTGACGAAAATGTGACAATTCAATAAGAAGTCACTGAATTTATCTAATACACAAAGCATTATTTACACTTTTTCCACTTCTGTATGAATACGACTTTAATAATTTATTTTATAATTTTAAGATTTAAAATTTATAATGATATCTCATATTTTTATCGCCGGCGAATACTAGCCGGGTATTTGCTAGTAATATATAAAAATGAATCTTGGTTTGTTCGGATGCTTAAAACTAGAAAACGACTGGACCAAATTGGATACTTCCTTCTATGAGTTTGTTTGTAATAGTTTTGCGAAGGTTTTGGAAAAAATGCACGGAACATTTCACGGACAAGGGGGCGTGGCACCTCCCATATAACTCTAATCTACGATAGCGAATAGCTTTGAAGTTATCACATAGCATCGGAATTCGGTGTTCTACCTCAATTTACAAGTGCCGTTCCACAGGTAAAATTTTATGGGCGTTGGACGTGGGGCGTGTCACTTTTTCACCAGAACAAATTTTCGGTATAACTTTCAAGCTATAAGTCACACATCAATGCAACTTGGTAAGAGCGTACTATTTAGTCATTGAACATTTAGTTAAAATTGAACAAGCATTGGGCAAGACGGTGTGGCACCGCCCATATAATTAAAAAATATGATATCGAATAGCTTTGGAACTAAATGTCGCATAACAATAAAACTCAGAATGGAATTACTATTGGGTGATGTTCTTCTATGTACTAGAAAACTAAGACGGACTTTGGAAAAGAGGGTGTGGTTCCGCCCATGCAAGCTAAATTTTTGATATCGAATATCTTTGGATCTAAATGTTGCACAACAATGTAACTCAGTATGCAGTTGCAACTTGGTGATATCCTTCTACTGGAAAACTGGGACAGGCTTTGGAAAAGGTGGCGTGCCACTGTCCATACAATTAAAATTAATAATATCGAATAGCGTTGGAATTAAACCCCGCACAACAATAAAATTCAGTACGGAGTTGCCACTTGGTTATATCCATCTACTAAAAAACCGTGACGGGAATTGGACAAGGAGGTTTGGCTCCGCCCATATAAACCGAATTTTTTACATCGAATAGCTTTGAAAGTAACAGTCGCAGAACATTCAAACTCAGAATAGAGTGGACAAGGGGTGTGGTTCCACCCATTCAAGCACATTTTCTAATATCGAATAGCTTTGGAAGTAAATGTCGCATATCACTGAAACTCAGTGTGCAGTTACTAATTAGCCAGATATTACTAGATACTACTGGAAAACTGGCACGGGAGTTGTAATAGAGACGTGGCTTCGCCCATACAAGCCAAACTTTCGATTCAAAATAGCTATGGAAGTAAAAGTAGCAACATTGTTACACAGAATGGAGATACCACTTGCTGATGTCCTTCTACAAGAGAACTGGAACGGGCATTGGAAAAGGGGTTCTGGCTCCGACCATACAAACAATTTTTTCGATATCGAATAGCTTTGGTAATAAACGTCGGGTGTAGCAACGAGCGTCGGGTATCGCTAATTAACTATTATTTTTCAATATACTTGCCGGGTGAAGCAACGCGCGCCGGGTATCGCTAGTAATATATAAAAATGAATCGTGGTTTGTTCGGATACTTAAAACTTGAAAACGACTGGACCAAATTGGATACTTCCTTCTGTGAGTTTGTTCTTAGTTGTTACGCGAATGTTTTTGAAAAAATTCACGGAACGTTAGACAAGGGGGTGTGGCACATCCCATGCAACCGAAATCTACAATAGCGAATAGCTTTGAAATTATAGGTCGCATAGCATTGGAATTCGGTGTTCTACCTCAATTTACAAGTGCCGTTCCACAGGTAATTCACAGGAATTCGGTGTTCTACCTCAATTTACAAGTGCCGTTCCACAGGTAAAATTTTATGGGCGTAGGGCGTGGCAATTTTTCAGCAGACCAAATTTTCGGTATAACTTTCAAGCTATAAGTCACACATCAATGAACTTGGTAAGAGCGTACTATTTAGTCGCGTCCTTCGACTAGCAAAATTGAGCAAGCATTAGAGAAGATGGTGTGGCACCGCCCATATAATTAAAAAATTTGATATCGAATAGCTTTGGAAATAAATGTCGCATAACAACAAGAGTCAGAATGGAATTACTATTGGTTGATGTCCTTCTATGTACTAGAAAACTGAGGCGGACTTTGGAAAAGAGGGTGTGGCAACGCTCATACAAACCAAATTTTGAATATCGAATATATTTGGAATTAAATTAAGCATAACAATGTAATTTAGTATGGAGTTGTCACTTGATGATTTCCTTCTATTATAAAACCGTGACGGGCATTGGAAAATGGGGTGTGACTCCGCCCATACAAACCAAATTTTTGGTATCGAATAGCTTTGAAAGTAAAAGTCACAAAACATTGAAACTCAGAAAATAGTTACAACTTGGTTATGTCTCTCTACTAGAGAACTAGGAAGGACATTGGACGAGAATAGCATCGAATATCTTGGGAAGTAACTGGAAGAAACTCAGTAAAAAGTACCTAATTGAGCAGGTATTTCTATTGGAAAACTGGTACGGGCATTGGAAAAGAGGCGTGGCTTCGGCCATGCAAGCCAAATTTTCGATTCAGAATAGCTATAGAAGTAAATGTAACAGAACATTGAAAGTCGGAATTGAGTTACCACATGCTGATGTCCTTCTACAAGAAAACTGGGACGGGTATTGGAAAAGGGGGTGTAGCTCCTATCGTATAAGCCATATTTTTGATATTGAATATCTTTGAATGTTAAAGTCACAGAATATTGAAAATCATAATGAATATACATACAACTTATACATACAAGCCAACTTTTTTATATTAAATAGCTTTGGAACAAAACGTCACACAATAATGAAACTCTGTTCGGAGTCACTAATAGCCTAGGGCGTTCCACTGGAAAACTGGCACGTGCATTGGAGAATAGGTTGTGCCCCGATTTTCTTTACAGAATTGCTATGGAAGTAAAAGTCACAGAACATTAAAACTCATACAGGAATTGCCACCTTAGAGTGATGTCCTACTACTGGGAAACTGTAACGGGCAGTGGACCATGAGCGTGGTTTCAGACTAAGGGACACATAACAGTTTTGAATTTACTTATTATTTTTCAATATACTTGCCGGGTGTAGCAACGCGCACCGGGTATCGCTAGTTGGAGTATAAGTAGGACCTTAGTAGCTTGAGTGGATCACAGTGAAAAGTCATGCAAGACTACTGATGAATTGGTGTAGCGGCAAACGACACAGTCTGTCTAGTCTGCTGTGTGATTTGCTCTATGCAGAGCCGTTGTTGTTGTTGTTGGTTGTTGCCTTCATTGTCTTCATGTTGTCTTGTTGTCAACATACTTAGCCTAAAGCTCAAACTTGTTTTCAATATTTTTTAAAAATATTTTTATGTGCTCAAATATGTTAGCAAAACGTGTAAAAAGTTTAATTCATTTGAATGGATAATACTTTTGAAAAACAATCTTGAAAATACCTTAGTCAAATAAGCCCATGAAGTGGCCTTAAATTCATCTATGCATTCTGAGTTCCATTTGAGAGTTTCTGAATAAAATTCGAGTTTCAAATATTCTGAATTTCTACGACGGTTTTGCATTTCAATTCAATTCAGTGAAATCTATTTTGAATTCAATCCGGAAATAATGTGGAAGAATTTTAGCAGCAGCCACAATAAACTTGTGGCTGTTACCGTTTAGAGTGCTTCTCTGGAATTCTGAACTTTACTTACCAATACGTATTACCGGCGGCAGTGCATTTCCGGAAACAATTAAAATAAATAAAAACAACATGGTTGTTGTGAATAGCATGTTTGAACCCAGGACGGCTAGATGATGCGTGGCGTACAAATTCCGAGAACGTCGCCACCAAAAGATATACCACCACTGACAGCAACTTAACTGGCAGCAGGTGGCACTACTTGCTCTGGCTTGCTGCTGCTTGTCGCTGAAGCTATCGTGGCTAATATTGCTGGTAGTAATTGCATGTGCACATGATGAGCCGCAACACGCTGGCATCCTACTCATCAGGTAGTTGCGGTCAGACGCCGCACTGGATGTGTTAGTAATTGAATTGATCGCCGTGGCTCTGTCGTATTTGGCGCATACGGTGGGTTTCAGCATGACGCTCGCTCTGGGGAAATTTACAATTTCTTGTGGCCGGCTGATGGCTTGCCAACCTCCGAGTGGTGGGATAGAATTAAGACACTGCAAGAAAAACAAAAACAATATTTTGCCATAAAGCCTTTCAGTTCATTGGAGGAACAATGGGGATTGCTTATGAAGATATTTTCCTTTTTTTTTTTAATTTTTTAGCATGATATCAATCTCTGTTTAAAATAGATTTTATTGTTTTCAGAGTTCAAGAAGAACCCACTTGAAATCATGCTCTATGATGAACATGAATTAAAATCGTGCCAATTTTGTGTTTTCATTTGAATTTGAAAAATTATTGGGTAACTTTTCACTATTGCACAGCCAGCAGTGGGGCCTAGAAAGCGACACTTAAGACCGGCTGACGAGTCGTCGGTCAAAACTACCTTTATTTTTGTTCTATTCTTCTTTAAGTGACTCTAGCATTTTTAGCATTTTTTCAAGTTTTTAAAGCTCATGCTTGGAGTTTCTGTTTGATTTTATCGTGCATACTTTTAGGCGCGTGCAAGTTAACGCGAATCTAGTGCATCTTTATCTTTGTTTTTTCCCACATTTCTTTTTCAATAACTACTTCAGCGCATTGACACTGTCTGGCTGCATGCATACACAGACACACATACACGACCCACACTAACATCGCACACCCGCTCCTAGTGGCGCGCTTATGGCACTAATCACATACATACAACAACAACAAAAACAAATATCTTATAACTTTTTTGCCAGGAAAATTTGGTTTCTCCAGTGAATTTTTAATTTCCTTTTATTTATGCGTATTTTCACTCACGTTCGGACGACTGCAAATTTCTGTATTTGCCAAACTCTATGAATATTTTTCATTAATGAAGCTATTCTGCACGCAGCGCACGTGACGTTAGTGTGGCGAAGTTTTAAAAACCGTAGTTTTTTACGTGACTCCCACGCACTGCGCTTACAACGATGTCAGCAGACAACATTGAATACAGCATAAAAGCAGAAAAAAAACAATACCAACAAAATGTTAACTTATCAGCAACAAAAACTATGAAGCCAACACTAACAACAGCGACAACAATAAAAAAAGCAAAGAACGCAATAAGGTTACGGTATAATGCCAGTTATTCGTGTGGTAATGCCAGACGGTAGAAAAAAAAACAGTTATTTAATGGTTGAAATATTTTTCTATCAATCTGGCAATATCTGGCATGAAACGAGTATAGTTGACCGCTATGAACAGAGCAGAGCGTTCGTGCTTGCTTCTAGAAAATTCATAAAAATCAAGGGAAAAGCTTTCATTGTTGTTGTTTAGATTCGGATTTATGAAGCTTTGCAACTGAAAGCTCATTCCTTATGACGACTGCTGGCAATGCTGCCACAATGTTGCGCTTATCGAGCAGGTGTGGGTTTCTGATGATTCGTATATCAAATAGAAATAAATGTGGGAATGCTGCCATGCGTCGAGAGTTGACATTTGCAGAGAAAAGCACATTTCGTACCGAGTGCGGCCAAAAATAGCTTAAGCTTTGGAATTGTAAATCTAAATACGCAGAATCATGTCAGAGGATTTTGCGCTATCTTTTCAACTACGGCCATGACACTCTTCAAAAGTTGACTTGAAAGATAAACAATTTGACACTGCATATTTCTTACAAAGATGTACATTTTAGTATTAACAAATATGCAAAAACTTAACTTATACATATACAGTAAGTGAAAAAAATAAGCAAACAAAAACCCTGAAGTTTGTGTTTGCTAATATTTTTATGATTTAATTTCATTGTTTATAAAAGGCTTAAAAAAAAGATAAAAACATAAGCAAAATATTTTATTCAATATCCACAATGGCCACCATTTCGCATGCTCATTTGCCCCAATCGATTCTGCATGGTATTAACCAGCTTCAAACAATCTTTGGACGTGAAATTGTTCCAGTTTTTTATCAAGCTGTCTTTCAATTCGCACAAGGTTTATGGTTTTCTTCTGCCATTCGAATTTTGAGCATTGCCCGAGCATTATCTACTGGAGAAAGGTTTGAACTTAGTGGTGGCAATTTTAAAAGGGTTAATATTATGTGAATAAATGTATTCAGATACTTTTTTCGCAGTGTGAATAGGCGCGTTATCCTGCTGGAATATGAAATCCACACCTATTAAGCGTCTGCCTTCAGGAATGGCAGTGTCTTACAAAATTTTAAGATACAACGAAGCGTTTACTTTTCCCTCTTATATAACAACTTTTCCAGGACCATATGCTGAAAGGAGTCCCCAAACCATTAGACCTTTCTCTACAGCCTTAACAGTTGGAAGAGTACATCTGTAAGAAGGGCTCTCATTTGGTTTCCATCAAACATGAACCATGCCATGTGAGTATTTCAGTCTAATCACTGACTCATCCGTCCAGAGTATGTTATGCCAAAATTCTCAAGATTGTAGAACATGTTCTTCATAAAAATGCATTCTTTTCATCCTATTTACTTTGCTTACGAAGGGAACTTCACGAGCAACCTGATCGTGTTTGTCTTCTTTGCGTAACCTTTTACGAATGGTGTAAATCGATGGGGCTACCTTGCCCTCCTTGAGTAGGTGTGCTCTGATTTTTGGCACCGATTATAAGGGATCGGCTTGAGAAATCTGTAAAATTCACCGATCAAGTCTGGACGTTGTAACTTTTGGGCGCCTTGGTCTTTACTTTCGAGACACCCGTTTTCCGACCTATAGGCAGCAAATATTCTCGCAATGTACCTGTTGGTGTGTCCATTTTCATGTACATTTTTGATCGTCCTACGTTCTTCATCAACTAGTGCTGGAATTCAGCCATATTTTTTTTAAATCACTGATTTTATCTTCAATAATGAATTTTTAGAACATACTCACGAAAATTAATAAATAAAAAATTACTAATTCTTTTATTAAAAAAAAAAACAGTTGGATACGTCATACAGTAGATACGTCTGTGGCGTCCGTGGCGTAGTTGGTTAAAGTGCGTGGCCGCTATGTCAAAGAACTTTGGAAACCCAGGTTCGAACCCCAGCAGCGACAGAAAATTATTTGAATTAAAATAATTTTTCCGTACGGCCGCCACCTCTCTGCAGACAATGGCAAACCTCAGAGAGTAATCAAAATGCCATGTAAAGCTTCTTGAGAACGAGAACTTTCCGTTCATCGCCGTTCGGAGTCGGCGTTAAGCATGTAGGTCCGGTTCTCGGTCAATTGTGTACAAACTTAATAACACGCACAACACAATTGATCATAAGAAGCTAGGTCAAAGTCCTTTCAAGGGCTGAAATGGCCAGTTATTTATTTTTTATTTTTTTAATCAACAGCTTGAAATGAACTCCGAGGTCTGGATGTATTTTAAGAAAGATAGGAAATTCTTGCACGGAATACCCAAAAAAAATGTAAAAGCATTAAGTTAAAATATAGAAATAATCATTAAAAGACATTAAATATGCATTAAAAAGACTGAAAGAAAAACTCGAAACATAATTATACCCAGTGAGTCAAAACTACCGTTTCTGAATTCATTTATGAACTATTTCGGGTAGAAACTTTCAATTTCGGCACTCATACATGGACCTTTTTTGTATCATTCTTCGGACTAAAATGTCTCTCTTTTTGTTCGGAAATGAGTTAAAAAAAACCATAAATTTAACTTTTTTGTTCGGAAATTACTTAAAAAAAGAACAATAGAAAAGTTATTTTTCGGCACTCGGAAATGAATCCTTTTTGAATCAATCAATAAAATCAATACAAAATTAACATTTCGAAATTATAAATTTTATTATTGCTTCATATTATTTGTAATTACATATCGATGATTTGTATAAAAAGAAATTATTATGATTGAACTCATTTAAGAATGCAAAAAAAGAAACATTTATTATTCATTTCTGAACTCATTTATGAACAAAAATGGTTCATTTTTGAGGCATTTTTACCTTCTAAAATGATAAAAAAATAATTCTTTTTTGACTCTAAATAACTTTTTTATGAATTTCAAAAAGAAGTTCAGTTTTATTTATGGGAAAAATTTTCACGAATTTATTCTTCTATAGCAAGTAAATAAAATAAAATAGCAACAAAATAAAAAATCCAAAATTGAAAAAAAATTCTGCCCAAACACTTTCGCAAAACTCTCACTTTACGCAATACCTTCGCTTATGGTTCAGTGGGTAGTGCTGCATAAGTACCTTGTTTTACTTTATTAAAAACTAGCTGATATACCCGATGTTACTCGGGGGAAAAACGTAAAATTTTGATGTTTAGGTTTTATTCGTTCAGAAGATAACGAATAAAATCAATTGTGCCATCGTATAGAAATGCTGCTCGATTCAAATCAACACTTGAAGCCTTTCTTCTTGCGCGGCGGAGATTATCTCGTTGTTGATCTGTGCGATAAGCTCGACGATTTCTACTTGCCAACCGAGCCGTTTCACGGGCTGCCTCTCTGCGCTCTTGTGCTTGAGAAGCCCGAAGTCGGGCCATACTTACGCGGCGCTTTTCTCGTGCGATTTCTCGTTCTTTTACAATAGATTGATTTGCAATGTTTTGAAACCTAATTGCATTACGGCTTTGTTGGTTTATACTGAATTTCATTATTATACGGCATTTAGTTCCAAAGCTATCTGATATCAAAAATTTAAAGAGTATGGGTGGAGCCACACCCCCTTTTCCAAAGCCCATCCCAGTTTTCCAGTAATAGGGTATCACCACGTGGTTTTGTTATATGTGAATTTCATTGTTATACGGCATTTAGTTCCAAAGCTATTCGATATCATAAATTTGAATTGTATGGGCGGTGCCACACCTCTTTCGGCTATACTTGATCAACTATGCCAGTCGAAAGACACGACTAAATAGTACGTTCTAACCGAATTTCGTTAATTTGTGACTTATAGCTTGAAAGTTATACTGAAAATTTGGGCTTCTGAAAAAATGCCACTTCCCACGTCCAACGCCCATAAAATTTTACCAGTAGAACGGCAAGTGAAAATTAAGGTCGAATACCGAATTCCGTTGCTGTGCGACCTATTATTCCAAAGCTATTCGATATAGAAGATTTGATTTGTATGGGAGGTGCCACGCCCCCTGAGGTTTTCCGATATTTTAATAGCTATTCTGCTATTCGGGATGAACACAAATCCAACAGATAAAAGATCATTAAAATCGGTCCGGCCGTTCTTGAGTTATAAATGGTGTAACAAACCCGACTTTGTTTTATATATATAGATAGTTGCTATTTTTGTTAAATAAAAAGTAGATAGATATATTTATGTAGGTAAAAAATTATAAAATTTATTTAATTTGAAAAAAAAACCGGTATTCTCGTTTTTTTTCTGGTCGAATAATTCGAAAACCGGTTTTGTTAAAATTGTACTATTCGAAACTACTACTAACTATACTATTAAAAAGTCGAATAGTTGCATACCCTAGTCGGACGCAATTCGTTCAAATTAATAATTGAATGATACTATAATGGTCTCTTCAGGGGTTCCTTAAGGCAGGACCGCTTTTGGGACCTCTTTTGTTTTTATTATTTCCAAACGATATTCCTAAAATAGTTAAGTTCTCTCAGTGTTTTATGTATGCTGATGACATAAAAATTTTTATACAATAAAAGACAATAACGATCGTAAAAATCTGGAAAGGGATTTGTTTCAATTATCTTCTTGGTGCCGCTAAATACATCAAAATGCCAATGTTTGACATTCAGTCGAAGTTTTACTGCTATGTTTTATCCGTATAAACTTGGAAACATATCTTTGTCAAGAATTACTGAGAGGAAGGATCTTGGAGTTATAGTAGACAGTAAACTTTGTTCTTCAAGGCACATAGACAAGATAGTCGCAAAGGCCAATGGTATGTCAGGCTTCATAATCAGAAGCTCGACTTTCTGATACTTTTTCTCTAAGAACTTTATATGTTTCCTTTGTAAAATCTATTTTAGAATATTGCTGCATATATGAGATCCATTTCAAGTAGAATTGAAAGAATTCAAAGACGTTTTACGAGGCTTGCAATAAGTCGCTTACAATGGAATATTGAAATGCCTGCATATATTGTAAGAAACCTTCTTCTTGGTATCCTTAGAAAATCGTTGCAAATATTTTGCCATTATGTTTGGAAGAGATATTACATGCTCGGATATAAAATCTTCTATTTTGCTTTCTGAAACACGCTTTCACGTACCTTTACGTGCGCTAAGATATTCTTTCTAATCTATTTTATGAACCTTTTCATAGAGTACCAACATTTTACAACATAATTTGTACAAATGAATCATCTTAATTTGTATCATATTGTTAACGTACACTACATTAATCAATCCTTTCAGTAGTCAGTAAGAATGAAATAAATAAATTAAAAAACTGTTTTCAAATAAAAAGCAAATGAGAAGAAAATATATCGAAAAATGTGAAAAATAACCTGATATTGTTGATTTCAATAAAACCGAAACAGGAAAAAACGGAAAAATTAATAAGATTTATAAGATACCCGAAATCGAGTTTGACATCTCCAGGTGTCATATTATATGATGTCATATTATTATCCTGTTTCTTTAAAAACTGAAACAGGAAAAACTGAAAATCAATATGAAATCGGTTTCTCGTATAACCCGAACTGGGTTTGCAACTCTAGATGCCATACTGTACGAGGATTTTCATATGTTTCACATTTACAGACAATCGAGTTTTTTATTTGAAAAAATGGGCCTTAATTTACTTGTAAATCTATTGTTCTTGACTGGATCATCTATTTGAAAAGCTAGAGTTTAAATTTAAAGTCTATCGAATGAAAATTAGCTATGACGTGTATTCGCGAAAACGTATTTGAGTGCTTTGGAAAATTAGCTCGGAAATGTTTGAACACTGAGATTTCCTTTTCGGAAATCGCTCTTGGAAAGATTAAATTCCTAAAAGTAGAACGAATTTCTAAAGTGATGTAGCCTCTTAAATGTTGTCGAGACAGTTTTATGGTAGAATATATATTAGACCGTACCACAAAAAAAAAATTGCGCCGTATACCAGCGAATATGATGCATTTTTGCAAGAAAAGTACGAAAACAACTTTTTTTTTGACCGAACGTAGGGGTCGCGCATTGACATATTTCTTCATATCTCTGGTGTTTGTAGTCAGATTTTAAAGTTTGGTATATCAATGTTTTTGTTGGAGAGCAATATAACCTCTATAGAGGTCATTGACCTCAGATGCACCGTTCTAGTACTTACCCTCCAGATCTCAGTTCCTACCACCCTAATGTGCCACCCTTATATCAAAAAAAAAATAAAGCTCTTAAAATATCATTAATCTTTTGCTCAGGAAGTATATCAATATTTTCAGCAGAACTATTTTTAAAAAATGTTTGAAAATTTTTTGCCGAACATTTGTACTTGTACTCCCAAACCGGTTCGAAGATAATATTCCAATGATAATAATCTAGACAAAAATGTTATAAAAGGCAAATGTAACAGTTTTGCACTCACTGTTTAAGTATGTTTTTTAAACGATTTTTGTAACAAAAATATGTATTATTAATAGCAAGTCCAGTATCCTTTTGTTTTTGGGTTATTCCTGAATGCGATTGGGCATACTGGATGTATAGCTCTTCACAAAATCTGGTGGCACAGTCTCCTATACTTTCTTAGTTCGCTCCCACAGCTCATTCATTCCATTGGGAGGACTAGGATACTTATGCGCCAGTCACACGATGATCGTTGATCGGCGTTCAATGAACACGTTTTTACGCTCTTTTACATTTTGATCGTTGCTCGGTCACACGACAGTGAAATGATCGGCGTTCAATTCGTTATTACACAACCTAGAAACACTGCTTCGAACGGCGATTGCTGTCGTGTACAGCGTTCATATTTTGATCGCCCTAAAAATTGTTCATCCGCTCTGGCTCTCAGTGTTTTTTTACAGTTTCGCATTGAAAGCAACAACAAAAATATTTTGACCGCGATCAAACGATCATCGTGTGACTGGGGCCTTAACAAGCTGTAATTTGACGTGACTCCACAAATTCTCAATTGGATTTATGTCTGGAGATTGTGTTTTTTGTTTACAAATTAAAAAATGTTTGGTTTTTTATCTTGTTTTTGACAATATGTGCAGTGTGTTTTGGCTCATTGTCTTGCTGAAAAATTACTTTTATTTAACACCCAATCTCATAATGCTTCGCCTAGCTGTCCACTGACTAGTGCAGATATTGAAGATTTTAAGCGCAGGAGTGACTACATCATTGCTGGTCACCAAGGTCGCAAAATGCCCGTCCTCACGGTCATTTCTTTTTCTTGGCCTGCCTCCTTTGTTCTCTGGAACACTTTTCTCAATTTTTTTCCTTATCCGTTGCACAGTCATTTGGCTAATTTGGAATTCTTTAGCCACTTTTCGCACTGAATCCCCATTTCGCAAGAAATGTACCTATTATTTGATTTTTTTTCACAATTGATCGTATCGCTTGCCTCTAACATCACTTATTGATAACTTAAGATAACGGTACAATGCAAAATTGAGAGTGAGCGCAAAACTGTAATGCGGCCCATACACACTGCAACCAAAGCAAAGCTGGAAGTGTAACCTGGAAGTTTTTGACGTTTACCATGATGAAGTCGCAGCGTGTGTGTCGAAGTTACGCAACTGTTTGTCGGTTGCAACTCAGGTTGCAGTAAAATTAAAATCATTTAATATTTAGGGGCGGAGCTAAAGTTGCAACCATTTGGTTGCAGCGTGTGTGGGAAAGTTGCATTGTTTTATTGTTTATCGCTACACATATTTGTCATCCTGCACAAATTCTTTTGATTTTTTCCTAATTCCTAAATAATTTTTAAATTTAAAATAGTAACTTTACTTTTGTTTATGTAGACTATTTTTGCAATTGAGAATTGAAGCAACTGATAGCTAGTTACTAGAAAAGTTACAGCGTGTGTGGCAAAGTTGGTTGCTGCAACCATCGCAGTGTGTGTGGTAAAATTTTAGAAAGTTCTGCTTTTTGGTTACACTTCCAGCTTTGTTTTGGTTGCATTGTGTATGGGCCGCATAACATTTGGCTTTTTTACATTTTTGTCTGCAAGTTTTTTTGTTGTTGGAAGATTAACTTCAAACCGGTTTGTGAGAAAGAGTATCAACTGAATAATCAAATTCATTACTTTTTGGAGAAGATAACAGCTGCTGAAATGAGATGTGCTACACTATGTTACAGTTTTGCTCCTCAGGGTATATGTTGATTTAAGGCCCAGTTTCAATTTTTTGAGTAAAAAAACGGGCTTGTTTGAATGCCTGTATTTCTTTTATTTTATTAAATATCAAAATAATTTTTTTTTTTAAATTTTATTTCAGTCTTAGATTTACCATTTTTTTTTTTTGTTTATTTTTGCAGCCATATTTACGGTTATACAGCGCGTAAAAGTTGAGGTCGCGAACATGAGGGCTTGCACGATATCACCTCTTCAGGTGAACAAAAAAACAAAAAACCAAAATTTTATAACAGTTTTGTCTTGTGCGTGAACCAACAAAAAGTGTTAAATTAAAAAAACTAAAAAATGCCGCAAAAAGAAAAAAATTCTATTTATCATACACGTAATTGGACCTTATAAATGAAGTAAACAGCAGAACAAATATTTTTATTTGATTTGGTTGGTTCACGCACTGCGGAATCAATTATTTTACGAAATGAAAAAAGATTCAAGTTAATCGGACACATTCTTTTCGAGTTAGAGTGCAAGCCGTTTCAAAAAATGTCATTTCGAGAAAAACGAAATCAAGTAGTAAATAAGTAAGAACTTCAGCAAGGTGTATGTCTTAAACGGCTTTGAATTTTATTCTGAAATTTTTTTAACACATTCTTAGGATGTTTTTGAAAATAATAAAAAAAAAGTTTGAAAATTTATCAAAAAAAATTGAAACTGGGCCTTAATAATAATGTGACATTTTTCCGGAAAATTTGATGAAATTTTTTTTTAGATTGTGGCAACACTAGATGCAACTTTTGTTTAGTGCTGCGGCCTTATCCTGCACATCCCTCTCCAACTCATTCACTTTGTCTATTGCTATCTCTCCGAATATGTGTTGCCAACTCTCTAGTTGATGTGATAAATTATTGCTGTTGTTTAAAGACAAAGTTGCATGCAAAAATAGCTACACGCACACACACACACACACAAATAGACATCAAAACCACGACCCAGCGCCACCCATCACGTCGTACACAACTCACGCACACATCTAAACTTCTAAGTGGGCAACATTTCATAGGTTAAAAAAAATATATATTTTTCTCGTGCTGAAAATAAGATTTTATTTTGAAAGTGAGAAAAAAATCAAATAAAAATAATATATATATTTTTTTTGCATATATATGTTGGTGTTGTTGATGTAGTGTGGTGTTGTGCGAGTGCAGCTACACGCGCCTGTGCGGCTTATTGCTGTGTGTGTGCGAGACATTCTCCGGACGGTTCTTCTTTGGTCGCTGTCACCAGTGCTTTGCAAATTAAGTTCAGTTTCTTGATTATTGTTTTTCATTGCGGTCTCTTTAGTTTCTGTCTTTGTTCTTCTTTTAATAATAATAAAAAAAAACAACAACAACAAAATAAACAACATTTACAACAATACTTTTATTAAAATTGCAAAATATCAAGATATATAATGTTAGTAAAGTGAAATAAATAAAAAAAAAATAAAAATTATATCGCACCAACAAAAAAAACAACATTGAACGGCAAATCGATACGCGACATAAAAAAAATTAGAGAAACAAGCATATCCGTTTCCGGCTTGAAGTAGAAAATATTTGCATCACTTTCAAAACAAAACAAAACAAGAAATAATATTAAAAAGAAAGAAAATGTCGTCAACAAACAACAATAAAAAAAGGACGCATTGAAAAATAGAAGCAGCGAAAAAGCAAACCTGGCCTAAAGACCAATATTTCTACTCATTATTCCAAACATTTTTGAGTGAAGTTTGACTTAATTTTAACTATTTTTACTATTTTTATTTTAATTGCGTTTTGTTTTTTAGGCTTCCTTTGAATATTGGGTGAAAAAAATATGCCAACCATACATAACAGGGGTGTACTACGAAAAAGTTAATTTTTATGACTAACAATTACTTCTCTGGGCTTTGTAGACTAGACCCAGTGAAAGTTTATTCCATGTTTTTTTACGACCAAGCAATGGTTCTTGTTGTTGTCCAATCAATAGAAATCGTGAAAGTTCATTCAGTTTATGACTTCAGTTATGACTATCGGGTTGTTAGTTATTTCTAACTATACAAGCATTATGGCCCCAGTTTTTACTTTTGGGATTTGACGAATAGACTTTTAATCGGAAGTTCTTGTTGTTCTTTAAGAAGCAGTTCAGGTGTATTTTCTCATACATATCATCTTATTTTATTTTATGTTTATCAAGTTAGATAATAAAAATAATCAGAAAATATTATTTTTAAAGAAGTATCCTAACCATAATCAGCAAAACCATTAGAAACTTAATATGTTTGCTATTCTGAAAATATCATAAAAGCTATAGTCCTCTTCTTGGTCACACAGGTGTCGTATTTCTCAAACAAGTACAGCGAGGACATATTGCAGAGTGTAAGAAAGTCAGTGGCGGCCGTGGCGCAGTGGGTAGAGTGCCAGAGAACCCTGGTTCAATTCCATTTGAGACAGGAAGTTTTTTCAATTGAATTAATTTTTCTGTTCGGCCGTCACCTCTCTGCAGACAATGGCAAGCCCCAGAGAGCAAGTAATGCCATGTAAAGCTTCTTGAGAACATGCACTTACATTAGCCGTTTGGAGTCGGCATAAAACTAGTAAGTCCAGTTCTCGATAAATTGTGTCCAAACATTTTATAACACGCACAACACAATTTGATCATAAGAAGTTCGGTCAAAATCCTTTCAAGGGCTGAAATGGCCAGTTTATTTATATTTTTTTATTTAAGAAAGTCAGCCAGGGATATGACTTTCTCAATCCCGGCCAGGCCATGGCCCTGCGCTATAGCCTTTCTTTATAACCTTCCTCAATTCTAATCAATTGAAATTAAAAACCAGAGCTGTTAAAGAATGCAATCATTTGTGGTTTTAAATCATGTGATTTATATTCAAAACGAATTTTTTCAAATTATTGAATGTGATTTTAAATTTCGAGCCCCAATCAATGATTTGAAAAAATGAATGCAACCATTTTTTTCAAATCATTGATTGGGATTTCAAATTTCAAATCACAATCAATGATCTGTTAAAAACTCATCAATACTTAAGACACTGTTAAGTTGTATTTGGTGGTAGAGAAGTGGAGTGGAGTGGATCGCTTAGTAACTTGAATTGGCTGAGGTAAAGGCATTTAAATTCACATTTTTCTACTGCTTTCTGCCAAGCTTAGACCATCGTACACATGTTGCACTTGTTTGTCCTGTCCTTCCCATTAATCTATCACCCTATTAGTCTAGGGTGATCTATTTCGAACCAAGGTACACTTGACTGAATAGGTTTAACAACTAAAATCCTTGGTTCAAAACTAAAAAAAAAATACTTCACTAAAAAGTGGGATACTTTGAAATAAAGCCTCTATAACTACCCAATAAACCAAACGGATTCGTTTCGAATTCGAGGTGAAACCGAGATCTCGTGCATTTAGTTCGAAAACGAAATTCGTTCTACTTTCGTTTTCGAATCCGCGAGAGGAAGAAATTCACACTTCGTTTTCGAAACGAGATTTTTAGAATAATCGAATCGTTTTAGAAACGAGATTTTTAAAGTAATCGAATCGTTTTCGAAACGAGATTTTTGGAACAATCGATTAATTTTCGAAACGAGATTTTTTAAATTTTCTATATTATATTCTCAAATCTTATGACTTCAATATTCTACTTATGAAACCAATGACTTTTTTAATAATTTTTATTTATTTTAAAAAATTTTGAATTATAACTTCATTGCAGCTTATAATTCTTTTTGTATTATAAAATTTTTGTAAGAGAAGCTGTTCGGTAAAGGGAAAATTCCCTACTGCAGTTCACGACCGTGACGGAAGGTGCTGGACAAAAAGTTTATCTAATTGCAACGAAATATGTAGATATATCCTCTCTCGTTGACATCTTGTGGATCCATTTATTTGAAATAAATTTTCCTTTTGCTTCTGCAGAGGAACCTCTTGTGTCCAGCAGCTTCAGTCACGGCCGGGAACTTCAGTAAGAAATTTACCCCCCTGCCGGATGGCTTCTCTTAACCTATTTAATCTATTTAAACTCTTTATTTATACTTTATCTGGCGTGGTGTAGCTCCCTGATGAGGAGAAATCAATTAAAATTCTCATACGTTTCATTATATTAAAAATAAACTTAAAAACTGTCAAAATGCGAACGTTTTGGAAAGCTTATACAACGAGTAGCAAGTGACTTGTTTTTGTTTTGTTTTTGACATTTAAGTCTATAGATGCCACGGTTTCTTTTTTATTTTTTGAAAATTTGAGATGTACAATTTAAAAATGCTTGAAGTGCTTTGTAAACACATTGTAGAAGATTAAATTTATTAAATTTTTGACCTTTTTATTTTGTAGAACATATAACATTAAAATAGTGTAAATAAGGAAACAAAATTTAAAAATTGTTTTTATTAATATTCTCCACAACATAGACAAATTTCATTAAATAAAATATTCGCTTTTTTAATATTCTCGGAATCATCTCGAATTCTGATAGAAAGCGAGAACTCGGATCCGAGATCTCGGCTCCGTTTCGAATTCGAAACGAATGCGAGTCCGCTCTGTGGTTTATTGGGCATTGGAAAATATTAATTTTGTGTTTTGAAAGTCTTCATTGCTTCCAAAGAATGACACTTTTCAAACGTCATCTTCCTCTTTGCACTGTATCGAAATCGCGTCGCATTTTAAAAAGTTGCCAGCGTTGGTCAGCCTGTTAAAAGATATATGAGTACTAATACAAAAGTTAACATCTTCACCCGATGATGATGGTATTTTTCATTGGAGCGCTTGGTTGGTGGTGTTGTCAACTATTTTGGTTGGTTAGTATTCTTTTCTATCACTGCTTTCTCCTTTAAAACAGTTATGTTTTCTGAGAAGTCGCCTCGCAGCTCTACATCAATTTTCGGTCTCTTTTCTGACTCTTTTCGACGGTTGCATATCTTCATGTCCGCGCGTTTGTGGCTCTTCGAGTACGCATGTGGCAACAGAACAACAACACAACAACAACAACAACAGAAACAAAAGTAGACTAGGTCTGCGTCAAATATATTACATATAAATAACATGTGCATATGTATTTGACAAATGGTGTTGCCAGATTATTTTATTCAAAATAAAAATAAAAACAAAGCAAATCGATAAAAAGTTGCTAAATCGTAAAAAAACAGGAGAAAATTATAGAAGTCAAATTTTCAACCAAATCAATTGCAAACCCAAAGAAGAGAAAACCAAAATATATATTTTTGGTTAATGTTGATATCGGGAATACGAATCTGATGATTTTTTGTAATTTAATATGACAGTAGATACATATGTCGTAAGCTGAACAAAGTCCGGTTGTTAGTTTAACAAAATCTCAGATATTTTTATTGCACAAAAATTTTCATTTCACATGATTACAAATAAAAAAGACTGGAAAAGTGGGGACTTCAGAACATATTTCTGTGATCATAAACTATAACAGCTGAAGTCTAATATCAATGTTTTGAGAAATCTTACAACAAAATTTTTAATCGCCATATAAGTTGTATGAAGCTCATTGAATTTTGTGTCATAACTTTGGTTTGGTGCATGTTAGTAGCTTCAGATTTTGTGTGTATGTTAAGATATGGGTAAAACCGCGTGAAATGGGATATTCGCAGTCTTTTGTGTCAAACATCTAATGAAGAAGCATAAGTCGGACCCTCAAACTCTTGTATAGAAGGTAAATTTGTCCAAATTGTTCAGAATTGTTTTCTTTTAGAAGAATGGATCACTTGTTGATATTTAAGCTGCAAAATTGTTGAGATCAACGTACTTCCCCCAACGAACCCCCCCTTCAATGATATTTATTTCGTAACCTCTCTCATGTTGATGTCCGCGTCTCTCATCGACAAATGCAAGAGTTGACTGTCAATTCTTGACAAATGTAAAAGGGTGCTATTGCTTGTGGACACATATTTATTATCAAATAATTGTTGGTGATGATGTACACGCAAAATTAATAACACGAAAAAGCTCTAAAAATCAACTTTTAATGGCGGTAAAAATAAAATTTGATAAAAAATAGGGACATTTTGTTGCAGGCATATTATATCTGTCCAAAAATTTAGGCATTAAAAAAGTCAAAACGTCCAAATTCCAGTGCTTAAAGTAATGTCGACCACAGCAACAGCAGATGTCTCATTTACTCTTTCGTGTTTATGTTTCGTTTGCCTAGCGAGGGCACTACGTGGTCGACCCTGGCTAAAACCAATGGCTGCTTCACTGGCGACTTGCGGGTTATTGGGTTAAAATCAATCAATAAAGAGAAATAAAACACTGATTTAAAAAATGTCAGATCCTTTGAATACTCACAGCAGGTGACCTTGTTTAATTATTGATTAAAATATTTTTTTTTATCTTAATTAGTTTTTTGGAAGCAAAGAAAATCAAAAATCTTCTAATTTTTCTATAAAAATATTTTAAGACAAGTATTTTTAAAAAAAGCATTAAATACAGTCAAACTTTTTCCAAAAACATCACAATGAGAAAAAAGTTACTGCGAATGGCGGATATCCTTTTTAGCGGAGACAAAAATATTTGCTTTTCGAGTCAAAATTTTATGTGTCTATAAAATTAAATGATAATTCCAAAAATTTTACCAAAAAATCTTGTTTAATTTTTGTCCACTAGACCAGATTCACAGAGCCCGAATCAAAAACCATTTTTTCTAAGGGTAAATCACTCAAAATGAGGCAGAGAGATAATATTTCTCTCAGAAGCTGGATGCCTACAGCTTTCAGAGAAAATATTGACCAAGTCTCATGTAACTTGATCTAAGAGTTCGACCAGTCCTGAGCAGTCCTGAACAGGTCTTCTACATTCATCGATATGTTCTTTCACTTCAATTCAACTTTAACAATCAAAAACCTTTACTTAAGATCATCAAATTCTCAAATCCTTTTCCTATCCCTATCTTAGAGCATTTCAGACACGTTTTCTTGTTTTTTTTTTGTTTTGTTTTTGTTGGCTGTGCATGTCTGGCAACCCTATGCACAACCGTTCTTTACACTGCCGCACAGGAATGCGGAGCGCATTAAAGTGGCTTATTTTTAATAGAAGCATGTAAAAATGTATTTTTACAAAAATACACTCTAGTATATCGCATAGTAATGAATATGCACACAAACATATTTAGTGTATATTTGGCTACATCATGTTGTTGTTGTGCTTGTATCGTTACTAAATTTGTGCAACTCGATTGTGTAATTTGGAAAAAATGCAGATAATTCCAAAAACTAAGCAATACCTGGAAATAAAAAGAGCACAGCGACGCTACAAAATAAATTTAATTTAATAAGGTTTGAATAAGTGAAATCCCAGAAGAAAATAACCGGTATCGAAAAATGTTCGTGCAGCAAAGTGGCTAAAACAAAGATCCTAGAACAACGCAATTGTCAAAAAAAAAAACAAACTCAAATCTCAACATTATAAAAAATATTCTTTTCGTGTCTCTACAGTGGAAGATTGCATAAATGCAGTTGCATGATACGTGTACAAGCATGCGGACAGACAGGCGCACGAATAGGATATGCGTCGTCTATCTGCCGTGTCACATGGCCATCAAAACACCACGTAGTACAAACCCAAGCTATAAACAAAAACAAAACAAGTGCAAATTCTAAAACTATTTTAAACCATCTAGAAACTTAGGAACTTAGGAGCAGTCGGTGAGACTCCGAGTTAGTCCTAAGCTAAAAGTGGCAAAAATGGATGTACCTGAAATTGACGTTTGATTATTTTTAGATATTCTTAGAGCGAAAACACAAAAAACTAAAATATAAAAACACAGAAAAGAACGACGACAATAACAAAAACAAGAGGCTGATGTTGTTTCAGAACAAAAACCATTGTAAACAGCTACAAGCAACATAGTTTTTTTTCTCGAAGGCATATGTTTTTGTTATTTTTAAAAATACAACATTTATATTGATCATTTAGAGCTATTTTTAAAAGCTACAACATCTGAAGGTCCGACCACAGTTCCTGTGGTATACATGCAGAGATGTAGGTGCTTTAATGCACGACGTTGCAAAGAGTTTGATGACTAATGTGAGGTCCTATGGAATGCAATTGGAATCAAAACTGCTCTTCATCTATTTTTTAGTTTCTCAGGAAAGTCGGAGAGAGAGAGAGAGAGAGAGAGAGAGAGAGAGAGAGAGAGGGGGGTGGTACTTTTTCGTTTCATTATTTCAAATTATTTGATAGATGATAGATGCTGGGGACAGTGCTGCTATGACTGGGTGGGTCAAATACAAGTTTTTTTTAATGCAATAATATAAACAAAATTTAACTTTTTCCATAATGCATAAAAATAATGCTTTATTAGTAAAAGAAAATATTCCCACTTATTATGAAACACAACGTCGTTCAAGTGGCTGCCTTAGCTGGTTTCGCAGAAGCGCATTCTGTCACTTCAATTTTCCAAGACCTTCAAGCTCACGGTCCTTCACGGTTCCTCACAAAAAAAAAGTCTAAAGCGGTCAAATCACACCTCCGAGGCGGCCAATTGGCATCGCCAAGACGGCTGATAACACGATTTGGGAATTTGGTGCGCAAAAGATCGATTGTGGCATGGGCTATGTGACATGGCGTGCCATCCTACAATGACCAGAGGTCGTCCAAATTCATGTCTCCAATTTCAGTAAAAAAAAGTCGGTTAACATGGCTCTCTAACACCCAGCGTTGTTCCCAACCTCATTTTTGAAGAAAAATGGTCGAACGATGCCACCACTCCACAATCCGCACCAAACTGTCACTCTCTGTGGATGCATTGGCTTCTCGACAATAACGTGGGGTTTTCCGAGAAGGCTTGGGTAATTCATGAACAAACTAGTTCAGTTGAACGATTCACACTCATGAACTATGTGAACTAGTTCAGTGTTGCTCGTTCTTTTAGTTCAATTGATTTTGCAGCGAGTAGGAACAAAACGAACGAGAGCAAAAATAACTAAATTTACCAAGCTATGGTTTGAGTCCAGTGGTGTTAACATAATTTGTTGAAATTACTGTGTTAGGCATGAAAAGTTACCGTTTTTGATGCAAAATTACTGAGAATTGGAACAAAAATTACTGTGGAATTACTATGTATCTAAAACGAATAAAAAATCAATTAAGATGTACATTTTTATATAATTATATGTATGTATATAACTGATGTTAGGAACATTTTTTTAGTAAACAAATGTCAAAATGACCAAAGTCCAACCGCAGTTTTCAATTTCATGAATTGGACCTACTGAATTTAACTTAACTTTATAATTTTGCGCACTGATTAGTTCTTAGAACGTGAATATATAAAAAAAAATATAACTTAAATGGATTTCTGACTCTTTAGTTGTTACAAATATAATATACAATCGTTACAAATATGTTGAATACTTAATACATATAAAAAATTTAGAATTTTAGATATTATTCATCTAAATGATCCTTCATAAATCTTCCCAAAAGCGCAAGATGGTTTCTTTGGAATTGTAGGGTTGTTAGTGCTAGCCATATGTACACTATAATTTACAAAGTTAGCAAGGCATCGTTTCATTTTGCACTAAATTCCAGGGATGTTGAAATGATAAGAAGAACAGAGATGTTACAAATGTGATTTTAACAAATTTTTTCTGAAAAAGAATTATTAATTTGGCCGGCCATTGAAATTACTTGATATTTCGAAAAATTACTGTCGTACTGTATCAGCAGTCAAATTACTGTAGAAAACAGTAATTACTGTGTCGTTAACATCAGTGTTTGAGTCCTTGGTTTGTCCAAACGAACTAAAGCGAACGAAAAGAACGAACGAACTCAAAGAACTAATGAACTAAAAGAACGAAATACAACATGCAACGAACTAAAAGAACTAAATGAACGAAATAGTTCATTACATACGATTGAACTAAGAAGAGCGTTATTTGTGGTGAACTAAAATGGCCAAGCCTATTTCCGAGCCCCAGCTGCGGCAATTTTATTTGTTAACAGAACATATGATTTTTCGCCCAAATCATCTTCTTTTCAAATAACGCACAGTTTGAGCTACACAGCACTCACTTTGGAAATAACTTTCCAATATTTCCCAACGTTGTCCAGGCATAAAGCGACTAATTTCTTTCCGCGGAGGTATGATACACACTTTATGTCAAGATTTCGAGCGTCAAACAGCTGTCATTGTCAAAATAACCTTTGATTTAAAGAGAAACCATTAGATGGCCCACTCTGTATATATACGGCAGTTCTTTGGCACAAGACATCGTTAGAAGTATAAGATATTTTTGAGGTTAAGGTTGGAGAGACTATCTTATTTCGGCCAGGTTATAGAGATCACTTGAAGAAAGCATAGACATTTAGTGTCTACAAAACGGTCACAACTCAACATTTTAATTTTCGAAAAAAACCATAGTCCCAGTTTGGCTTCCGGAATTTACGCCCGAAAGAAATGGATAAAAGCCCGAAATTCTCCATACAAAATCAAGCATTAATTCCTATGAAAAATTGCCCGAAAAGGGTTTTCCCTTGCACGGAAGATAAAAAAATCCACATTCCTTATAAGGGAAAATCATTTTATCATGAAAAAAAACACCATTTGGAGCTTATTAACAACTATAATGTTCATGAAACTCTTGTTCATGGAATAACGTAAAAAACAAATTTCAAACTCGTTGCGATAAAATGGTTGGCCCTTGTATGGAAGGTAAAAAACAACATTCCAAATAATTTTATCACAATAAAAAAAAGCACCATTTGGACCATATTCGGACCTAATATCATGTTATTCCATTTCCTTGTTCATGGAATAATATCAAAAACAAAAAAATTGAAGGAAATATTTGCAGATATTTTCACAGAGGAACATTAACCAACTTTTCAAATCTGTTCTTTTATAATCTTTCATTGACTTTGGATCACGGCAATTACGCTCGAAAAATTCGGAAATAAAGCCCGAAAAACCGCTGAAAATTTCGGGCGTAATTTCCATTCTTTTTTCGGGCTTAATTTCCAAACCATTCGGACATCATTTCCTTCTTTCGGGCTTAATTACCATTTCAAATTCGGGCGTTTTTTTCAAAATGCAGTGCTATGGAAAATTGGGCTTTTTTCGGGCAAAAGTTCATCGGGCATAAATTCTGGGAGCCTCCATATTTCAACAACACAGTGCAACACACATGGATTTTCGCGGGTAAGCCAAACCAATCTCAATCGCTAGTATTTGACATCAGTAACAATAGTCCGAATACATTTTTGCTCCACTACGTCACAATAACATTTTTTTGCAGAGGTTTAAAATTTGAATTTTTTGGTTAAAAATCGAATTAAACAATATCATATCAAACCATCATATAGATCGCATATCAGCTAGTTTGATAATAAAAGACGAAAATGTTTGCTTAGTTTAAGGCAAACGATTTTCTTCGATTCTTTTGAAGTGGATCTCATTTCATTTAACCCTTTCGGGACACAATTCAGGTGATGAAGTTATAGAAATAACACAAAATACAATATAGCAATAGTCTTGAAAGCGAAAACATAAATAGTTATGATTATATTATATAAGTTATGAATAATAGCTGAATTACAATACTGCGTTAGGTCGATCGGCCTTTGACCGTACTTTGGTCTCCGTTGTAAAAACTTTACGATATAAGCTGTCAAAACGGACGACCTCAAACTTTGCAAAACTAAATGTTGCGTTGACAGATCGTGCGTCTATCATTTTGGTGATGCCAATAAAAGCAGCTATACTAAAAATCCCACAAAACGTCCCTTTTTCCGAAATCATGCAATAATAATTTTAATCAATAAAAAATTAAAAGATATTGTCATAAAATCATTAAGAACCATAAAACCTACTTTAGAAAGCTAAGATCTTTTTATTAAGTGTAATATAATCTACGAAATAATGAAAAATGTCACATATGAACGTGAAAATTCGGACTAGAAGCTTCAAATTAATGAACGCTTTCCAATTTAATGATAAAATGTGAAATTAAATAAAAATTTAAAATGGAATTTCTGGAAACACATTTCAGTTTTTATGGCAAAAAATTTTTCTTTGATTGATCGATATTTTTATATATATATATATGTATATTGTTTTTTTTTATAACATGTGATTGCTTGATGTCATTATTTTTCTTATTTTTGTCAAAATTACTGCTATTTATAATTATTATTACTGTTAATTTTTGCCGAGATTTTTGCAAATTTTGAGAGCAAAATGTAGGAAATTTTGTCAACGAAAGCAAGTTGGAAATATTCATGTAAATTTGTGTACGGAAGTTTTTTGGTACGGTGCGTGTTTTGGGGCAATTTCAATCAATTTTTATCCACCTTGACCACCAGAGGGCGCTTAAGTACAAATTTAAAGAAATTCGGTATATAGTGGTTTTCATGTACGCTGAGTGTTTTGCTGCTATCTTTTTTGACCTGTATTGAACACCAGAGGGCGCTGTAGTACAATTATTTATGCGATTAGAATGAAAATTGGTATATTGTGATTTTGAGGTACGGTGAGTATTTTGTCGCTATCTTCTTTGATCCAACTTAGACACCAGTTGGTGCTGTAGTACAAATTTACAAGTACCATAGGCGTAGAAGGATATCACCAAGTGGAACTCCATTGTGAGTTTTAATCTAATGCGACTTTAATTTCCATAGCTATTCGATATCAAAACTTTGGCATGTATGGGCGGGGTGTGGCTCCTTGAACAATGCCTGTCAAAATTTTTTAGAAGAAATGCATCACCAAATAGTAGTTCTATTCTAAAATTCAACGTTTTGTGACTTACTTTCATAGGCTATTCGATATCAAAAATTGTAATTGTATGGGCGGAGCCACACCCCCTTGTACAATGCCCGTCTCGGTTTTCTAGTAGATGGAAATTATTAAGTGGCAACTTCATACCGAGTTTCATTATTATGCGGCATTTAACTCCAAAGCTATTTGATACCATAAGTTTGACTTATATGGGCGGTGCCATGCCCCCTTGTCCAATGCTCACTCAATTTTTCCAGTCAAAGGACAAGACTAAATTGTACATTCTTACCGAGTTTCATTGATGTGTGACTAATAGTTCGAAAGTTATATCCACAATTTGGGCAGCCGAAAAAGTGCCACACCCTTTTCCCAACGCCCATAAAATTTTACCAGTGGAACGGCACATGTAAATCGAGGCCGAACACCTAATTCAAATGTTGTGCGACCTATAATTCCAAAGTTATTCGATATTGCAGATTCGAGTTGCCACGCCCCCTTGTACAATGCTCGCTGAATCACTTGTAATTAGTGAGTACTTGGGTACAACTTTACAAAAACAAAGTGAACGGCATTTGCCAATCTAAATACCTTACCACAACATTCCTTTGTGTGTTATATTATTCAAACAATGATATTAAGGGTATTCGTCCTCCACCAACCTCATTAAAATATCTAATTGACCAATATATAAGTTTGCCATTTTGCATGAATACCCTTATAATATTATTTATAATATACTAAAAAATGCATAAATTTTAATAGCATATACAATTGAATAATATTAATATCATGCTAAATTCATCAAAATCATTATTATACTATTTAAGCAGCATGTTAATTTAAAAAATTTCATCAATTTAAAAAAAACTCGCATCAAAATATATATTCCTATGAAAATCTTAGTTTTCCATCGGAATCCAAGAATACCCACATTTTAGCATTTCTCAACGAAAATGCAACCCAGCGTTAATATGGAATGTCAAAAGCACGAGCTAGTAGAGCATGTCGCTACTCATAGCGTTGATCGTACCTCACCCCCTCAAACTCATTTTTACGGGATGAGGTCGACGCAATGCATGAAGTCACATTTTGTGTTGCTTCATAAGAACCCATTGTTTCTAGTCGAGCTGTCAAAGGCCGACCGACCTAACGCAGTATTGTAATTCAGCCATAAATGAATATAACTTATGAATATAAGTTATGAATAAATATATATAGCAAGTGTGGTTCAATGCAAAACAATGTTTGCATAGTGGAATTTCGCATTCCTTGCATATTGTTTTGGTGCGAGTTTGTTTCGCATTATTTGCACATCGGCGTCGGGAAGTGCCCTCGATTGGCAAATGTAGTGATGCTACTCCTCTAACTAACTGCCGACCTCTATGGTTTGATATACGAACAGCTGGCAAATTTACCAAAAAAGTTTTGAATGGCATTTTTTCCGGTTTATTTCATAGTGAATGACCCAGGCGTCTGCTACCATCATTATCAATATGTAGAATATCTTCTTCCACCATTTGTTCGACTTGCGATCGTATTCGTAGAGCTCACTCATTGGATCTGCCTCCCATTATTTTACGATAAAATTTGATCATTTGTGGGCACGGAACTTGAATTTTTTCTCCTGTCTTCCATGTTTTTGTGACGACTTCCATTTCATTCACGCATAAAAGACCAGCCGAATCTTTGAATCTTTAAATTCTGCTTCCCCCTTTGCAACTTTGTTCCAAATTTGGGAACGTTTTTGCGATTGGACATTATAGTTCCAACTGATGGATTATAATAGAGTCCAATAATTTCACAGATTTTAAGAAACGGTCGAAACAGACATCTCACTTTTTAATCGTGCTAGCTAATTTATTTACTACTCTTTAGCCCAATGTTCCTTCGAGTGCCTCTAATAAATTTCCACTTTCCAGTTTAGACATCACATCGAAGCCACAAATCCTCGTTTTACAGGTTTTAGAGGCTTGTACTGCTTGAGTGTAGTGCATCCTTTGAATTTGGTCATGGACTCATCGATGCTCTGGTAAACGCTATCTTGCCTGCAGGTTTGAAATGTTTTCTTGAAGCATTCAACCAAATCATTTACGTAGTAGTACGTTTTAGAATAGTCAGATGGCTTTTCGGATGGGGAGAAATACATTTTCGATGTAACCATGTGGAACCGATAGCGAGTTATTGAATTTTTCACTGCATGGTTACCTAGTAGTGTTGCCAGATTTGTTTTCCAACAATACGGGACAAATGCAAAATATGTTAAAAAAACGGGATTTTGGAAAATTTTACGGGACAATAAATATACAGAAAGTTTTTTAAAAAAATGTATTTCAGAAAAAACAATTTATTTAGGTATGCAGAATAAATATAACGTTAAATGTTGAACTTCATATATATTTCTCACTCAGTGTTGCTTGAAATGTATGTACTACACTGAGAAAATTGAACGCCTTAAAATCAAAGAAAAACAGTTGTTAAAAGACTGTAACCAAAATATCTTTGCTACAAGGAAAAGATCGTTGCACTAATGATTTATTCTTTAACTAAGCAACTGCTGCATCTTTGAAACAAAAGACTGAAGTTCTTTGAAGCTAAATCAATAAAAAATATTTGCCGTAAATATAAATTATTTACTATCTTATATATATAAAAATAAGTTGCATTGTGTATGAAATTGATGTTCTCTGTAATGCGTGGACCGATTTTGTTTCTGGTTTTTTTGTATAAATGGTCTTTGTATGTGTATTGGTTTATGAATTATAGGCATTTTAGTGAACTTATCAACAATACAGGTGTGAAAAAATACAGGTGCGCACATATGGTGTATATGGGGAAATATTTGCAAGGGAAATTGGAAATAAATGGAATATTGAAAAAATTTGGCAAGTCTCACTTTAGTTTGCATTTGCGCGAAAAATATAGGCATTGTAAAAATTTTCCATACCCCTTTTTTTCCTACCCACAAATCAATAAAAATGCAATATTTAAGATTTTTTGGTCGTATTAGACTAAAATTTGGTAAATAAGTTCGTATGGTTACTGTCGGCAACTATACTAAAACTGGGCGTGGTCTAACTATATATACGCCCACTTTTTAGAAATCATTATTATTCTTGAGTTGTACATGTTTTGATAGTGGAACTTGATATGTAGACGTTATGGGCCCAAGAAGTAGTTACAATATATTTGAGCGAACATTAGACAAGGGGAAATTTGGCCACACAGGCCAAATTTATGATATCGAATAAAAGCTTTGGAACTAAATGTCGTATGCAACTATGCAATAGACTCCTAAACTACTCATCCGATTAGCATGAAAATTTGTTAATAGAAGTTTTTTGGTACGGTGCGTGTTTGTGGGCTATCAATTTTCATCCACCTTGAACACCAGAGGGCGCTGTAGTACAAATTTTTTACAAAACTGCTTAAAACTCACAAACCGCTCATGTGATTAAAATGAAAATTTTCATATAGTAGTTCTCAAGTACGATGAGTTTTTGACAGCATCTTCTTTGAACCACCAAAGAATGTAGTTCAAATTTTTTAAAAAATCGCATATTTTTAGTTGTTACATATGCAAATATTTACAAAATAAAAAATTTTTCTCAAATTTAGTAAAATTAAAAAAAATTCCCGTTGTTTGGACTCCAAAAACATGAACATATCTTGAAAACTATGAAAAATTTTACTACATCGATATATGTATTTAATGCAACATCGTTGCTCAAAAATGAGAAAAACACAATCAGAAATTTAATTTTGTGACTTTCGATTCAAATATCTCCGCTGCTTTTTTATACATTTTGTTAAATTTGTTTTTGTCTTAAAGCTTAATCAAAGTACTATAAAAACCTAATTGCAAAAATACCGTTAGTTGAGTATATATCTAATATATAAAATTCTTCTGTCACGGGGTGCGTGATCGAACTCCTCCGAAACGGCTCGACCGATTTTCGTGATCCTTAGCGAGGATATTAGTCAGGGGTGAGAATCGAACAACATCTATTTTTCATCCCCCTAAAATAAGGGGGCGTGGCACCTCCCATACAACCCAAATCTACGGTAGCGAATAGCTCTGAAGTTATAGGTCGCATAGCATCGGAATTCGGTGTTCTACCTCAATTTACAAGAGCCGTTCCACAGGTAAAATTTTATGGGCGTTGGACGTGGGGCGTGGCACTTTTTCAGCAGACCAAATTTTCGGTATAACTTTCGAGCTATAAGTCACACATTAATGCAACTCGGTTAGAACGTTCTATTTAGTTGTGTCTTTCGACTGGCAAAATTGAGCAAGTATAGGCCAAAGGGGTGTGGCACCGCCCATACAATTAAAATTTATGATATCGAATAGCTTTGGAACTAAATGCCGTATAATAATGAAATTCAGTACGGAGTTGCCACTTGGTGAAATATTTCTACTATAAAACTGGGATGGGCTTTGGAAAAGGGGGTGTGGCCCCGCCCATACACTTTAAATTTTTGATATCAGATAGCTTTGGAACAAAAAGTCGTATAACAACGAAATTCAGTATGGAATTACTATTGGGTGATATCCATCAACTAGAAAACTGAGACGTCATTGAACAAGGGGGTGTGGCTCCGCCCATACAAGCCAAATTTGCGATATCGAATAACTTTGGAATTATGGGTAGCATAGCCTCGAAATTTGGTTATCAATTTACACGAGTCGTTCCACTTAGAAATAGAGATAGCGATAGAGATAGAGATAGAGATAGAGATAGAGATAGAGATAGAGATAGAGATAGAGATAGAGATAGAGATAGAGATAGAGATAGAGATAGAGATAGAGATAGAGATAGAGATAGAGATAGAGATAGAGATAGAGATAGAGATAGAGATAGAGATAGAGATAGAGATAGAGATAGAGATAGAGATAGAGATAGAGATAGAGATAGAGATAGAGATAGAGATAGAGATAGAGATAGAGATAGAGATAGAGATAGAGATAGAGATAGAGATAGAGATAGAGATAGAGATAGAGATAGAGATAGAGATAGAGATAGAGATAGAGATAGAGATAGAGATAGAGATAGAGATAGAGATAGAGATAGAGATAGAGATAGAGATAGAGATAGAGATAGAGATAGAGATAGAGATAGAGATAGAGATAGAGATAGAGATAGAGATAGAGATAGAGATAGAGATAGAGATAGAGATAGAGATAGAGATAGAGATAGAGATAGAGATAGAGATAGAGATAGAGATAGAGATAGAGATAGAGATAGAGATAGAGATAGAGATAGAGATAGAGATAGAGATAGAGATAGAGATAGAGATAGAGATAGAGATAGAGATAGAGATAGAGATAGAGATAGAGATAGAGATAGAGATAGAGATAGAGATAGAGATAGAGATAGAGATAGAGATAGAGATAGAGATAGAGATAGAGATAGAGATAGAGATAGAGATAGAGATAGAGATAGAGATAGAGATGGAGATAGAGATAGAGATAGAGATAGAGATAGAGATAGAGATAGAGATAGAGATAGAGATAGAGATAGAGATAGAGATAGAGATAGAGATAGAGATAGAGATAGAGATAGAGATAGAGATAGAGATAGAGATAGAGATAGAGATAGAGATAGAGATAGAGATAGAGATAGAGATAGAGATAGAGATAGAGATAGAGATAGAGATAGAGATAGAGATAGAGATAGAGATAGAGATAGGGATAGGGATAGAGATAGAGATAGAGATAGAGATAGAGATAGAGATAGAGATAGAGATAGATATAGAGATAGAGATAGAGATAGAGATATAGATAGAGATAGAGATAGAGATAGAGATAGAGATAGAGATAGAGATAGAGATAGAGATAGAGATAGAGATAGAGATAGAGATAGAGATAGAGATAGAGATAGAGATACAGATAGAGATAGAGATAGAGATAGAGATAGAGAAAGAGATAGAGATAGAGATAGAGATAGAGAAAGAGATAGAGATAGAGATAGAGATAGAGATAGAGATAGAGATAGAGATAGAGATAGAGATAGAGATAGAGATAGAGATAGAGATAGAGATAGAGATAGAGATAGAGATATAGATAGAGATAGAGATAGAGATAGAGATTGAAATTGAGATTGAGATTGAGATTGAGACTGAGTTTGAGATTCAGATAGAGATAGAAATTATTTCCGCTACGACAGCAACGCGTCGGGTACCAGCTAGTACATACATATATTTTAAATATTTTTTTTCAAAAAATTTCTGAAATTTTGGAGTTTTCCTCAAAAACAGGCTCAAAATTTGTTTTTGTTGTAAAAATAATTTAAATTCAAATTCGCAAATTGTCAGCTCTATTTACGAACTATAACATTTATGAGCAAAATTTATTTCAATTTTACGCAAAAATTAAAAACCATTTTTGTGATTCAAAAAGCAAAGCTTGATTGTTTCGAACAAAACTTTTTTCCAATATTGTGTTTCTATATTTTTGAAAAAATAAACAAGCTAAAAAATTAATTTTTTAGAAAAAATTATCTTAGTAACTCTTACCAATCAAAAGTTATAGCCAATAATCTATATATACAAAAAGTTTTGCTTTTGTCTGTGTGATGGCTGGAAACTTCAAAATTACTGAGCCGATAGAGCTGAAATTTTGGCAGTACATTTTTTTCAAGTACGAGATGGCTTAAATTTCTGTCACACCCCCTTTTACCGCCCACAAATCAATAAAAATGCTATATTTCCAACGGTTTTCGTCGATTTGGCTACATTTTGATGATTTAGTTTGTATGCTCACTGTCGGCACCTGTACTAAAACTGGGTAATGTCCATCTACTAGAAAACTGGGATGGGCATTATATAAGTGAGTGTGGCTCCGGCCACACACAGTTAAAATTTGTATTATCGAATAGCTTTGAAAGTAAAAGTAGCAGTACTTACATACAAACTCAAAATGGAGTCACTATTTGGTGATCTCCTGCTACTGGGAAACTGTAACGGGCAGTGGTAAATGACAGTGGTGTCAAACTATGGGTCTAAGAAAAGTTTTGAATACACCTATTATGTTCCCATATAGTTGCAGGGTGCAGCAACGCGCGCCGGGTAAAGGCTAGTAATAATATAAAACGCAAAACATTGCATACAAACATATGTAATTTAATTGAACAAAAAAAAAAATAAATAAAAAATACACATTCTTATGTACAAAATATGAGAAATGGGTCGTTTGTTCTAGTTTTAAAAGAAGTCAGATATTTTAGACTGTTTTTTGGTACTAGAAATATGTTTCTGCACTGCAGTTTCGCGAAGATCTTGAAGAATCAAAACTTTTTTTAAGCCGATTTTGTTTTCTTCAGGCCATTGAATACAAATGTTTAATGAATTAATGGCTATCAGACACTGAAGTAATCATTGATTGTTCACTGAGAATTTCAGCTCTAATTATACTTACAGGCAACATTTCTTCATCAGTCCACGGATTTTGAGGACTCATTAATACGTTCCAGCATTTTTTTATGACATTAGCCGACAATTTATCCCAAGCATTAGCTAAAAGGCAAACTGCATTCCTCAAGTTAAATGTTTTGATTTTTCGTTCAATATCTGAGCCTTCACTGCCGATTATATGCACCAAGAGGCTTATTTTGTAAATCAATTTCATTATGTTAATAACGTTTTGGTCCATTGGTTGAAGAATGGCTGTGCATTTTGTCGGAAAACACACGATGGTGAGCATGCCATCCTCACTTGTCAGTTCACCATCTTTGGGATGACAGGGTGCATTATCCAGCAGTAAAAGTGCTTTTTTTGGAAGATCTTTAGAAGATAGAAATGATCTTACCTAAAAAAGATTATGTACCTTAGAATCCGTGCTTAATTGTAGTTTAAATTTTGTGTTATATATACCTCCGGAACAAACATATGGTGAAACCATTCTTCAAATAATGATAAAGTCATCCATGCATTTTTGTTGGCTTTATAAACAACAGGGTTGCTTTGGAAACCTTTGAATGCCCTTGGATTTAAAGCCTTTCCGATAACAAATGGTTTAACTTTATGCATACCGGATGCGTTTGTGCATGCGAGAAACGTGAGTCGCTCCTTGCTGACTTTTCGACCAGGAGCAGTCGTCTCTTTAAAGCTTCCAAGCGTTTTATTCGGTATGACTTTGAAAAATAAACCAGACTCATCCGAATTGCAGATTTGATCAAGCGTTAATCCTAGTTCTTCAACTTTTTCTTGAAATTTTTCTATAAATAGATCCACAAGAATTGCTTTATTCGAAAGTTTCTCGCCACAAATCTTTAACATCCGAATGCCATGACGCTTTTTAAAATTAACCAACCAGCCGTTGCTCGCATTAAAACCTCCAGGTTCATCATTTTTGCTATGCAATTCACGAGCTTTTGCTTTCAAAATTTCAACAGAAATGGGCAAGTGCTTCTCTCTTTGTTTAATAAACCACTGGTATAGAGCTTTTTCCATTTTGGGATATTCAGAAACTCTCATAACTCTACGCTTACCCGGTCCTGATTCGGCATTTGCCACAAATTTTCTCAATGCATTTTTATTTTTTTTTTTATTCCGCTAATTGAAGACTTATGGATATTGTTTTCCCTGCAAATCACTGATGTAGGTGCATTTTGGTCTAGATTTTCGATTTTCGATTTTCTTTAATTGTAAGCTTAACTCTTTTATTAATCACTGGCATCTTTATGTTCCAAAAGAAGAACTCTTCGCAAAGACAATCACTTCTAGACTAAATACAATTTAGGAATGCACGTGCAAACAACATACATATATATACACATAGTATGTATTTGTATATTCTGAGAATACAAACAAAATAGACGGCAAAATTTAAAAGTTGCGTTTACTGAGTCACAAATTTTTGCCAAGTTGCATACACTGAGTCTATAATGTAAATATTTTAGTTGTTGCAATAATCGAGGAGTTGCGCTCATCGAGGGTTGCAGTAACCGAGGTCATACTGTATTGTGAAATTATGAACTTGTAACTTCATTTTATAATATGCTGCGTTAGCGTTCAGTTGGGGGATTAATTTTACTGCTTGCATATCTATACAAAGTACCACACTTAATCCGGAAATACCATTTTCGGTATCATTGCGTTTCTCATCTCGCATTGGTTTTATTTCTTGTCAACGTTTTTCATACGATTCGTGAGATGTATTTTTCGCTTTATAAGAAACACAAAAATCGCATTCATCTTGTTTTGGGTGAAAAAATTAGTAGTTTAAGTCTAATGGATAAGATAATGCAATATTTGCGTTTTCTTTCTCTGATTTACATTCATAAACATATAACTTATATAGCTCGTTGTATGACGCAAAGTTAGCTTGGAAGTACAATTTTTGGGTTTGCTGACTGCAGTAATGGGATTCCATCTTTGGGAGCTGTTTTAACCAATTTTCTCAATAAGTACGCTTTGCTTGATTCCGTTGACCAGACACAGATGATCGCTTTAATCCCACTCGCAAATTCTTTTTAAGTTCACTACTGATTTCAGTACCATGTTTTCTAGTATCTTCTACCCAGTTTCTAACCATTTTTTCTTTTGCACCCAAACTAGACAGAAACATCTCGCGACAGACTTGCAATCGATTAAAATTATTTTTTAAGAAATATTCGAAAGTGTGTGTGCGTTGAGAGTTTTCAGACGTAAGTCACTTTATTTTGATACAATTCTCTAGACCTCTAACGTATAATTTTTTCTGTTCCCATGACATCTCCCAAAAGAAATCAAAAATTTCTTTGCGGATGCTTTCATTGAAGCTTGAACTTCAATTTTTTTCACAAAAATTCGACTTACACGAAGGTCCTAAGAATCTCGGCGATTTTTGGCAGAAACCTTCTCCATTTTTTGATCTTCCAATATACTGTTCGCCACGCATACGTTTTTTTATACATGTATTACGTTTACATTCAACTTCTTCTATGACCTCAACTTCAGAATCATCAAAGTGTTGAATGCTACACATTTTAAACAAATATTTTTTAAAAATTTCTAACTAGGAACCCATAAGCAACGAAAATCTTACTTAAACTGATTACTTTCACAGCAGAAGTTAAAAACAATACCACGTAGATTGCTTCATTGGCAATCACCGTGTGAATTGGGGGTTCACATTTTCATTGCAGTTCAGTGTTGCTGATGCGAAAAGAAATTGTATGTAGTTAGGGCTTTTGTCTCTTCAAGAATTTCACTGTATGTAGATAGGTCGTTTTTGTATTGGTTATAAAAGCGGTGTTTTTTACTTTAGCACTACACATTTTTTTGTGGATGAGTATTTCAGTATAAGCATCAAAAACTAGGGAAAAACCCATTTGAAAAAAAATGCTGATTAGGGCCGTTGTGAGTTTTGGCAACGATATGAATGTATGTATGTATGTACATGTGTATATGAAAACGGTGAATGATTTTGATACCAACTACTAATGTTTTGGTCAAGGTTGGAAAATGGATCGAGGCATCTTCCACAAATTTTGGAGATTTGGTGGAACAATTGATTTCAAGCTTGCTTACCACTTAGATAATTATACAGGACCCGTTGAATACCAATTTTTTTTTATTAAAATTGTTTATGGGTAATCTTGACAACCCCACGCAACTTTTGAGACCTCTTAGAATACGATCTACATTTTTCGATTCGCCCTACTGTACATATATTTCAGCTATCAGCTATCAGCTTAGCGTCGGCGGTTACCAAAGTTACCTTTCTTACCAATGTTTATGAACAGTTTATCAAAATAACATTTCAAGGGATATTCCTGTATAATCTATTTTTGAATAATAAATTTAAGACTCACACCAGCATAAAGTCATGCTCAATTTTTCTTACAGTTAAGTACCTACAAAAGTTTATTAACATTGCTATCGTGGGCTGATTATACTAGCCCACTACTTAAGCAGCTTTAAAAGATTGTTGAAATTTCCAATTCATTTCCAACCGCATAGTGCACGAAAATGGCTTTAACAGTTATAGGACTTCACAATATTTACATTTGATAGGATACAGTCATCGATGGCTAGATGCGAGAAGAATGAAAGAAAATTGTACTATTCGAAAAAAAAAAAACAAATTGTAAGGAAATCATAACGTATATTCATCTTGGTAGAATGAATATAAATCTTAGAGTGTTTGCCTGTCATCTTGGGGTCCTGGGTTCGAGTCCAGTTTATTGTTTGGACTCTATTGTAATTAACTACCTTTAAAATTCAGCAATATTATCGACTTAATATCGACCTAAGGCAGACTTATCTGAATAGGTGCACCAACTGAAATGAGCGATTAAGGCTTCCATGGAAAGGTAAAGATTGCTTTTTTTACACATTGGGGCAAACAAATGAAATGACTTAGGAATTAGCTGTATAAAATATAACAAACTAAACAGCAGTATATCTCTCAAAAACACCTAATATCTCTCTCTCGTTCAAGAACTTTTACTATAATAGCATTTCCTTGCCTAATTTAAAACAAAAAAAGTTGATTTTGACGGGGACCACTCTAGTTTACTTAAGAAGAACAAATTGAGTACACTCGAGTTGCTTAATACTTTAAAAAATACGAACTCTTCTTACTACACGACCGTTAATTAAGGTACTATTACCGTCTAGAATGCTAAAAAATTACATATACAGTAGACGCTTGTAAATTAGAACCAGTTTGTTCCTGGGGTAGTTCTAATTTTCGAGAAGTTTTTTCCAAAGGTTTTTTTTTAATAAAAATTAACATAAAAGTACATCTTCGCTTAGAAAATACACAAACAACACTTTGGATTAAAGTTCTTTTATTTTTATTCACATAAAAGGAACAGAAAACATACCGATACATTAAAATTCATCACAGTTTAAAGAAAAAAAAAAATTTCAAAAACAAAATTGTGCTCGCTCAGAGCCTGAACAGAATCAAAAATCGTTGCGGCCGCCGATCTTTGTTGTTGGAAAATACATGCAAAAAGTAGAAAAAAACGCATCTCTTTTATCGCAACGATAAGAGCCCGAACAGAATCAAATATCGTTGCGATTTGCGATATCGCAAAGCAATAGAATACATGCAAATGTATGAACACATCCAGAATGAAATCGCAGGTCAGCAGCCGCACCGATATATCGCACAATTAGAATCTATTCTATTTTTTCTCTTGCGACCGACGATTCTCTCTCTGAGTGCCATTAGTGTTGTCATATTTTTGCAAAGAATTGGCTGTGTTTCATGAAATTTGCTTGGTTTTTTGTTATCTTCTGACATTTCTTGTTTGTGTGTGTTGTGTGTTGTTGAAGAGACCAATACATTGAAATGAAATAGAAAAAATAAATAAAAAAATACTGAATAAAAGCAACTTTGAGTCGTCAGTCGCAATCGCATCATTCTGGACGTGTTCTCTGCGATCAACGACCAGAGAGGATCGGCGGTCGCAACGATATTTGATTCTGTTCGGGTTCTTAGAATCTATTCTATTTTTTCTCTTGCGACCGACGATTCTCTCTCTGAATGCCATTAGTGTTGCCACATTTTTGCTAAGAATTGGCTGTGTTTCATGAAATTTGCTTGGTTTTTTGTTATCTTCTGACATTTCTTGTTTGTGTGTGTTGTGTGTTGTTGAAGAGACCAATACATTGAAATGAAATAGAAAAAATAAATAAAAAAATACTGAATAAAAGCAACTTTGAGTCGTCAGTCGCAATCGCATCATTCTGGACGTGTTCTCTGCGATCAACGACCAGAGAGGATCGGCGGTCGCAACGATATTTGATTCTGTTCGGGTTCTTAGAATCTATTCTATTTTTTCTCTTGCGACCGACGATTCTCTCTCTGAATGCCATTAGTGTTGCCATATTTTTGCTAAGAATTGGCTGTGTTTCATGAAATTTGCTTAGTTCGTTATCTTCTGACATTTCTTGTTTGTGTGTGTTGTATTCACACAGTTGAAGAGACCAATACATTGAAGTGAAATAGAAAAATAAATAAAAAAATACTACATAAAAGCAACTTTGGATCGTCAGTCGCAATCGTTTTATTCTGGACGTGTTCTCTGCGATCGACGACCAGAGAGGATCGTCGGTCGCAACGATATTTGATTCTGTTCGGGCTCTCAATTCAAACGTATTGTTTTCTCTCTTATTCAGTCGTTGAGTAGACATCAAGAGCATCGTTGAAGAGAGATATGACAGAACATTTATACGAAAAATTTTATATGATATGACGACTATGTAATTTTTCAGTATTAAAAGCAAACAAAAAAAAAACTCTCGGAAATTAGAACTGACGGTTCTAATTTTAGAGCGTGTTATGTATTAAAAACGCTAATTTCCGAAGGATTCGAATTTCCAAGAGTTCTAATATTCGAGCGTCTACTGTATTCAACAATTTTTTTTTCACTACAGTATTAAACAGTGTACATTTAATAGAGGGCGCTCAAATTTTCTTCTCAAAAAAACACTGCTGCATGGCGGACAGTTAATCTCTGGAACGGTAAGTCTGAAACATAAAATTCAAAAAGAGTTACAAAAAGGAAGTGCTCTGACGTGATAGTTTATCAGAAAAATTGAAAAATCATTAAAAATAAAAAAATGGCGGACATTTGAAAATTTTTTCAAAAATCGCCTTTTTTTCAGACTCAAAAATGTTATATATTTTTTTTTGTGGTCAAATTGTGGTAAACTATCGCCACAGGATATAAAAACAAACAAAATGCTTCAAAGTTTATTAAAATTGGCCCAGTAGATCCGGAGATTAACTGTCCGCCAGTTAAAAAAACCTAAACTCGAGAAAAACGCATGTAAAGTTCCGTGAACACCTGTGGCGAGCCGAGAGCACGCTTCAATTGAGTCGTTATATCTCGGCACTGGCTTCGAATTTCGATTTAATATTTTAGACAGTTATTATTGAAGGTATAAAGAATCTAAAAATGTAAAAAAAGAATTAAGTTTTTGAAAATTCTAGACGGTAATAGTACCTTAAGTTGTTGGTACATGGTGTTGTTGTTTTTTTTTTTTTTTTTTTGCATAGCGCGAAAGAAAAATTAGCAATTGATCAAAAGGGCGGTGACAAGTGCATTTTCTAAGTGACAGAAAAAAAAAATAATAATGAAATATAATAAAACTTACTGGTGTGAAGATAAACGTGTGTTTTTTAGTTTACTTTGTTATTTTAAAGTTTTAAATTTAAAAACTAATAATAAATAATAATTGACTGGCCATTTCAGCCCTTGAAAGGACTTTGACCTAGCTTCTTATGATCAATTGTGTTGTGCGTGTTATTAAGTTTGTACACAATTGACCGAGAACCGGACATACATGCTTAACGCCGACTCCGAACGGCGATGAACGGAATGTTCTTATTCTCAAGAAGCTTTACATGGCATTTTGATTACTCTCTGAGGTTTGCCATTGTCTGCAGAGAGGGGGCGGCCGTACAGAAAAATTATTTTAATTCAAATAATTTTCTGTCGCTGCTGGGGTTCGAACTTGGGTCTCCAGGTTCTTTGACATAGCGGCCACGCACTTTAACCAACTACGCCACGGACGCCAACCTAAAAGAAGCAAAGCGAGCAAAAAATTAGTAAAATACTCCCAAAAGGAGTACGGTTGGTCAAATTTAACATACACCCAATAAAAGCTTCTATTTCATTCAAACGTTCATTTGTGCACTGTGCAATATATACATGTATAGACAGATCTTGGCCATAGCTTGTGGAAAATTTGAAGAATTGAGGACGATCGGTGAATAGGCACTGATATATTGCAACGTCGCACAGTGGACCGTCCCATAAGTTTAAGGAAAAAATTATTTTATGATTTTACACGATAGGGTATGAAAAAACAACAAAAAAATGTATTGGAACTGGGGGTCTATTTAACCCCCTGGGGAGTTATGGGCTATTTTTGTATTTTCCAGAAGTTGTTTCACTAAAAATACTATTCCAACGAAACTTTTTAAAGTTAAGCTTTGCGCAAAGACGTTTTAGAAAGATTATTTCATAGCCTTTCCAACGATATGCAACTCTAGTAGATATTTGTGTTAAAATTAGAAATATTTGAGTACTTTGGAATAAAATACATTATTTTTAAGTTTAAAGTGAATTTAAAATAAAAACACTTTGTGTACCTGCATTTTTTATTGAAAATTATGATCCTTCGGTAAATTTACTTTAAAAATCATGTTAAATACTTATGTAACTTTGTTAATTTCGATGTTAGTTTCCTATTTTCCTATTAAAGCAATATAAAATAAAAACTCAGTTCATGAAATATGTACTTTAATACAAATTCAAGATAGATCTATTTTGATATACAAACATAAGGAAATAATCACAATGTGACGCACTATCTGAATCAGAACGGAAAGAATCGTTTTCCTCTGCAGAATTTGGATGTACGATAAGAAATTTTAGCATATCAGAAGACATAGGTACGTCGAATATAAGTCATAGGTATGACCGACTTTACGATTACCGACTTTATAAAATTTGTCGTTAAAACTTTGGAGATAACTATAAACTCCATTTCTTAACTTGCTCACCATCTCAAAATCATCATCATCAAAATCAAATATTAAATTTGTTGCAAGTACTTTACCAATTTATCCATTCTTTTGCTTTTTGTCACATTAGAACACACTTCATTAAACTCATTTCGAGATAAAACCACTTGTTTACTTTCCATTTCACTTAAAAAAGAACTCTTTACTCTTTCACTCCAACAGAAGAAATATTCATACATTAATTGTGTTATTAAGCAAGCGAAATTGCTTAAACAACAACAACAACAACAATAATGTTATATCTTTTACTGCAGAAAAAGCACGACTTACTTACAGCTTACATTTTTATAGAGAAAGTTTATTAGAGATGTGATTCGATTGATACAATTTAGAGATGTGCATTTTATGTTTACTACTATGGTTGGCATTTACATTACATTTACCTCCCTTTTGGAAAGTGTTTTTAATATTTTATACAATATTTTATACAAAGTACATTTTATATACAGATTCAATTTTTTTTTTTTTTTTTTTTTTTTTATACTTTATAATTGATAATGTCTTTTTTCCTTAGCCTTCCTTTGATATTTATACATTTTTCTTTTTCTTCATTTTCATTTTCTATCTTATCATCTATCTTATCCTTAGCGTCAAAAAACTCCTCTTCTTCACTTTGAATCTGTAATTTATCTTTTTCATAAATTTTGTTTGGCACAAGAATACTTTCTGTTACATATTTTCTAAGTTGGTTTCTATGTGCCACTCTCCTTCTTCTGTTAACTTTAATTAAATGCAATAAATTGCTTATTCTCTTGCAAATAATACCATTAAGCCACTTGGCATAGTTTTTAAAATTTGGATTCAAATACATAATTTTATCGCCTACTTTTAAGTTGTATACATCATCTTTTTAACAATTTTTCTTATAACATTCGTATTCAACTAATTTTTTGTTTTTGTAATCTGCTGGTTTTCGGTATATATTTACCACATCTAAAGTAAAATACGTTATCAAAGTTCGAGGCTTATAGGATAAAATTAATTCACTTGGAGCCCTACCAGTGACAGTTGACGGCGTATTTCTGTATTTAAATAAAAAATTCAATATTTTATTTTGCATGGATAATCCTTTTTCCTTATTCGACATTAAACCCGCTTTTAAACACTTTTTTATAGTTTGAACACCCCTTTCTGCCAAACCATTGCTGGGTGGGTGATAAGCTGGGCTGAATAGTTGTTGAATACCATTAGTTTTTAAGAAAAATGCAAACTCCTCACTCCGAAATTGAGGACCATTGTCGCTCACCAGCGTAGCGCAAAACCCAAAATTGGAGAATAAGATTTTCAACTTTTCAATAACATTGATTGTCGTAGTTTTCGATAAACTGCAGACTTCGATCCATTTTGAGTAATCATCGACTGCTATAAGAAAATCAAAATCTTGAAATTGATACAAATCTACATGTATTTTCTCAAATGGATATGAAGTAGAGGGCCATGTAAAATTTGCGCAGTCTTTAACTTTATTTTGAACCTTCTGACACGACGTACATGATGACACATATCTTTCGATTTCCATATCGATTGATGGCTACCATACTGAACTGCGAGCCAACATTTTCATTCTCACGACCCCTATATGTGATTCATGGAGCAACCTCAAAATGTTTTCTCTAAAAATGGAGGGTACTACTAAACGATCGCCATAAACTAAACAATCTTTCTTAAATTCCAACCCATTCCTTGAACTGTAATACGGCCCTAAAGAATCATTGGTCTTAGCTGATGCTGGCCACTTATGAGCTTTGACAAACTGTAAGACGTCTTTCAACACACAATCTTTTTTAGTGACCTCCGCAATTTCTTGGATAGAAAGCGGCATGATTTCATCATAGTTAAAAAAATTTATATTAAAATTTTCAACACCGGTCTCTCCCTCTTGCGGTAGCCGTGATAATGCATCCACATTTTTCTGCTTTGAACCAGGACGGTATTTAATTTTACAATTATAGTTCGATAAAAACAGAATCCATCTATGGAACCGTACTGACACAACATTAGATAAAGCTTTTTGATCTCCTAAAAGTTTATCAAGTGGTTGATGATCGGTATACACCGTAAAACTATAACCATACACAAATTTGTGAAACTTTTTCAACGCGAAAATCACCGCCAACGCTTCCCGATGAATGTGCGAATAATTTTTTTCTGCACTACTTAATGTGGACGACACCATATAACAAGGTTTTTCTTGCCCCTCATCTACAACGCTCAGAATGGCACCTACACCATAAGGCGATGCGTCGCATGCAATTACAATTGGTTTAGTTGAGTCAAAATGTACAAGCAAATTATTTTCCGAGAGCAACTTTTTACAGTCGATAAACGCCTTTACACATTTTTGATCCCAATTCCACTTTACTTCCTTACGAAGTAATTGATACAGCGGTGATAATGTTGCGGAACTATTTGGGAGAAACTTTGAATAATAATTTAATAATCCTAAAAAACTTTGAAGCTGTTCGATATTCTTAGGCTCCGGAGCTAGCATTATAGCTTCGAGCTTATCTTTTGAGGGTTTTATCCCCTCCGGAGTAAGGGTGTGTCCCAAATAGTTCAGCACATTTACCAAAAGTCTACACTTTTCCCAGTTAACTTTTACGCAATATTCCTCTAATCTGCGCAATACTTTAAACAATTTAATTTTACAATCCTCACGGTCTACACCGGCAACTAGAATATCATCTAGATAAACTGCAACACCCTCTAAACCAAGCATAATTTGGTCCATGACCCTTTAAAAATCATCGGGGCCGTTGTAACCCCAAAAGGCAACCGACAAAATTGAAACAACCCCATGTGGGTATTTATAGTTAACAAATTTTGAGAAATTTCATTTACCGATAGCTGAAGATAAGCTTTGCTTAGATCTATTAAGCAAAAACATGTATTTCCTCGCATATTTGTAAGAATATCATCAGCTAAGGGGAGAGGATATACATCCATTTCGATAACTGGGTTTATCGTTATTTTAAAATTACCACAAATTCTAACCTTCCCATCTTTTTTAAGCACACATACAATGGGTGCCGCCCAAGTACTATTACGTACGGACTGTATAATTTTTTCTTCGCACATACGGTTAAGTTCAGACTCGACGGCCTTCCTTAAACTCATCGGCACTGTATAAGCTTTGAAAAATTTTGGTTGCGAATTTGGCTTAATAAAAATTTCTGCCGTAAAATGCTTGATTGGTTCTGAATCTTTTGTAAACAGATGAGGAAACTTGTTTTGAATTTCGTTCTCGATATTTTCTTGGCAGAAGGTATTCAATGTATTTACTGTTAAAAAATTCTTTAACTTACGGTTAGATGATTGAAAAATACTTCGCCAAGAAGGAAACAAAAAATCCATCCAATTTCAACCTAGCAGTGGCGTAAATTTACGCCCTTGAACTACCAATAATTTAAGCTTATAACAATTATTGACCATCACTGATATTTCTCCAAGTACCTCTATTTTTGCACCTGTTAAAACCTGCAGGGGAGGAATATTTACAGCACTTAATTTAACATTTGAAAAAAGTAAATCGTAATCAACACTAGAAATAACAGATACTACCGCACCGCTGTCCACTTCCATATCCAACTCTTTTCCATTTACCAACACGTTACTTAGCACTGGTTCACCCGCGTTCGAGACCCAGTTTAACGACCCGAGTTTGTACGTCAGATCATTCATATTGTTATTTTTGCCGTAGTACTTTTTCGGTGTCCAACGCTGATTTCGCTGCTTTGTTTCTCGATGGAAACATGCTTTTGCAGAATGACCTCTCTTACCGCAATGAAAACATGACCATTCCTTTGCTGGACACGCGTTCTCCGCATGGTTCGTCGTACATTTTGGACATCTGGTCATCTTCTGATACTGGGGTTTTCGAGCTGTTAATTGGTGGATCTCTTGCAATGATGTGGAATGCATATTTTTTTGCTCCTTGTCGACTAACTCAAAGGATTGTGCTAACGAACAAGCCGTCTCCCAAGTGAGATTTGCCGTCGACAGCAACTTAGTTTGCAATTGGCCGCTTTTTACTCCGCACACCAAACGATCCCGCAGCGCCTCCGACAAAAATGTGGTGAATTCGCATGGTGCTGCCAAAAGTTTGAGGTTAACTATATAATTTCCAATGTGCTCATTGGTTTTTTGACAGCAACTGTAGAACTTGAACCGCTCCGCAATTATATTTTTGGCGGGCTTAAAATGAGGCAAAATACTTTTGACCAGATCCTTAAACACTTTGTCTGTGGCTTTTTCTGGTAAAACGATTGACTTTATACGTTTATATATTTTCGGGCCAACTAACGTTAAGAACAGCGCCACTTTCTTTGCTTCTTCGACTGCGTTTATCTTAAAAAGCTGTTCTACCCGTTCTAGGTATTCCTCGAAAGAAAATTGTTCGATGGAGCCAATAAATGCCATAATACCACGTTTTAGATTTTAAGGTTCTTCCTCGTCGCCAAAATATGTTATATCTTTTACTGCAGAAAAAGCACGACTTACTTACAGCTTACATTTTTATAGAGAAAGTTTATTAGAGATGTGATTCGATTGATACAATTTAGAGATGTGCATTTTATGTTTACTACTATGGTTGGTATTTACATTACAAATAACAACAATTAAGTCAACCGTTAATTTCCAAAAATTAACTCAACATGTGTAAAGTGCAATAACCTACAATTCTGCTCAATGCATTCCTATTAGAAAAAGTAACAACAGAACAACAACACTTGCATTTAAACTAACATCATATTTACCTGCTTTTGTTATTAGTGTTACTTACCTTGTTGTGTTACTTGCCCTTAGTAATTTTTAGTAAAATAAAATTTTTATAAGAATTAAATAATAATCAAATAATTATTGTCACAAATTTACAAATAAATGTTCAGATATTTTGAAGGACGGGCGTGACAAAGGACAGGGGGGAAGGAGGGGTTGATTGAAAAGAATCTATATTTTCATTCAAACTTATTTGCATTACATGAAAATAAGAAAGAATGGTGTAATAGCTGTATTAATGCACACCAAAATACATAAAACTGTATAAACTAAGGGGTTGCAGCCGAAAACCCCTTGAAGGGAAAGTTACCAAACCTAAAATTGTTCAAAATGTTAAGTAAATATATTAAATTTTAAGAAATTGTTAAAAGTAAATACAACGACATACAAGGAAGGATGAAATTTCGGCTGAAATATGGAAAAAATTACATTTTTTGGTTATTCGAGCGTATCCTCAAACAAAAGCATTAAAATAATGGATAATATAATTTTTGGTGTACTAAGAAGTGTATGAATATACATTGGCGTTTATAAAAAGTGGTCTAACGTTTCTGTGAAATTCTTTGCTTAGGAGTTATGCCATTAAAAAAATTTAGAAAATTGTGATGTAGCGAAGCGAAAAGGAAAATTTTCCCATACAAGTTTTTGTGACTTTGGTACCATACGGTCTATCTGTATGAAATTTACATGTAAGGAAGATATGCCACTCAATAGCCTTAATCCCAAATTCCGTCTAAATATGCCAAACAGTCCACTGTGCGTCGTGAAGGAAATTCAGTTCTTTTGGGAACAAATACTCCTTTGAGCATAGTCCAAATTACATCACCATCTTGAGTCTCATCTGTAGAACTAGGTTCATGACGATCGTTGTTTTCAATATTAGAAACAGCTATTTCTTCATTCGAATGTTCTCCAGAGTTTTAATCCTGGTCTTCTTCTGTTTAGTTTGGATCTGGTCGAAAAGAATCATGACTGTCAGAAGTAAAGTCTGCTCTGGTTGAATTTTTGTCTTCACCATTGAATAAACCTTCCATTTCTTCGTGGTCCATTTAACCATATGGAGCGGTACTTAAAATTATCAACATACAGGACGAATGGTACACAGGACGAATGGTACACTATTGTACCAACCATGTTTATTTGTTGATAATTATTTCATTTTGGTCCAAAAGTCTCACCTATACTATTATCTATTACAATTATCCAGCGGCGTTCCTAGGGGGGGGGCGGTCCGCCCCGGGTACCACCATTTTAGGGGTGACACCATTTCGATATTTTTTTTAATATCTCAAACAGAAAGAAAAAGGTACAAATACATTACGTTAAAAAATATGTGTCCCATTTTGTCGCATTGAAATTATGTCTAACAATTTGTGTATCAGTAGCTTCATGCGAAAGGAGTTTTTCAAAGCTAAAATTAATTAAGACTTATTTAAGGTCTTCCATGGGACAGGCAAGGCTTTCCGATCTTGCTATTTTATCCATTGAAAACGAGCTTGCAAGTAATATTGATTTCGATGAGGTTATTTCAAATTTTGCAGCTCTTAAAGTAAGAAAAGTTAATTTTTAAGACAACGCCATTAATAAGATTTATTTGTTTAACCTTTTACCTACATATACAAATATGTACCTGAAAATGTAATTTTTTTGTTTAATTTGTGTAATTTTTTTGTGTAAGTTTTCTTTTTTACCTTATGCCTACATATCTAAATATGTAGACTAGGGTGGGTCAATTTGTTCGTGTTCGGATGAGAAAAAACCAAAAATGCGTATAGCAGATATGTAATCTATGATGAATTCTTAGAAAATTTCCCCAAGAAACCAGAGGTCTAAAATCAATCCCAATATCGTATAGCTGAGGTTATTACTTCCAGTTTTGTTTACTTTTTAAATACTAAAATGTGAAGAATGTAATAAAATAGTAAAAATGAAGAATTCAAATGTAAAATAAAATTATCAAAACGTTTCTACGATGATTTTTAAATTTCTGGCAATTTTTAAATATCAGGCTGGCAAAATTTGGTTTAAAAGCCAATATATTTTTTAAATAAATTCAGATTGGGAGAGCTGGCAAAATTTCCTTTTTAACAAGCCCAAAATCAATGATATACGCTGCCATTTTTGGACTATTCTACAGATTTTTATATAAAACTATGAAATCTATACACAAATTTTGACCTCAATATGCGCGATATTGGGATTGATTTTAGACCTATGGTTTCTTGGGGAAGTTTTCTCAGAATTCATCATAGATTACGTTTCTGCTATACGCTTGATCGATAAAAAATTTGACCCGCCCTAATGTAGACACCTGAAAATGTTATATATTTGTTCTGGTTTTTACAAATTCTTATTGTTTGTCATATGCTGTTTTTTTTTTCGGAGAAGATAAAGATAGTAATAAAAACACTTAATCTCATCGAATTGGTTTCTTTTTGCATTTAGAAATTTTTTATAGGGGTGACACCATGAGTATCTGCCCCGGGTGTCACCAAGCCTAGGAACGCCACTGCAATTATCTATTATCTTACCATACTATTATCACACTTTAAGAGTTAATAATGAATACCTTCATTGTTTTTTTTTCGAAAATATTTATATTTTATTTAGTAAACTACGAAAATACAACCAAAACTCGAGTTTTTGAGTCCAGCTGCAAGTAAAAACTTTAGAATAAAATGATTTACAGTTAGTAAAAATGTCAAAAAAGCAGTTAATTTTGTGCCCACACAGTGTTCCCAGATTAGGGGATTTTCCCCTAGATTTAGGGGTTTTTCGGTTTAGTAGAAAATTTAGGGGTCGAAAATCGTTAGGGGAAAACTTTAGGGGATTTTAATTTTCTGTTAGTGTTTTTTGAGAATTTTTAGTGGTTTCTGAAAGAAGCGGCATCATCAACTATGAACTGTATTTTTTTGCATTCGATGCACCCTTTTGTGTTCTATTTTTCATTTTGTTTTAGCTCTTACAAGGTTTATTTTGTCAAAGTGAGTCAAAACAATTGCGTACTATCGAAACAATACTGTTTCGCAGCTGATTGTTTGTCGAATGAGCGAAATAAAAAAAAAAAAAATAAATAACTGGCCATTTCAGCCCTTGAAAGGACTTTGACCTAGCTTCTTATGATCAATTGTGTTGTGCGTGTTATTAAGTTTGTACACAATTGACCGAGAACCGGAACTACATGCTTAACGCCGACTCCGAACGGCGATGAACGGAATGTTCTTATTCTCAAGAAGCTTTACATGGCATTTTGATTACTCTCTGAGGTTTGCCATTGTCTGCAGAGAGGTGGAGGCCGTACAGAAAAATTATTTTAATTCAAATAATTTTCTGTCGTTGCTGGGGTTCGAACCTGGGTCTTCAGGTTCTTTGACATAGCGGCCACGCACTTTAACCAACTACGCCACGCACGCCACTTGAATGAGCGAAATAGCATCAGAATATGCGTGAAATGAGAGGCATATATTTAAATTTGTTTTTATTTTTTTTTAATTTTTTATTGATTTTTAATTGAATTTTTAACCAAAAAAAAAAAAAGCAAAAAATGATAAAAACAAAAATTAGAAAAAACGTGGAAGTATGTTTCTAAATTTATTAAGCAGCTTTTATTTTACTTAAATTTAGTTAAAAAAATCTAAATAGTTCAACCTAATTACAATCGTAAAATAATACTTTCATAAAATATAGTATATCTGCCTTATGTTTCTTAAAAAATTGTCTGCGCAAAGTTGCGCATAATATAAAACACTTAATTTAAAAAAACGGGTAAAAAACAAGTTTTCCTAAAAACGCACTAATTTTCAAGACAAATTCTGTTAAACTAAAAGATGTGTGTGTTAATTAACAAAGGTACTTAAAATTAGTAAGATATATTTTTGTTTTCTCTCGCGTATTGCCATGTTTCTGTCTGTCCGTCTGTTATGGCGGTTATAGCTCTTATATTGAAGCGATCTTAATGAAATTCAAAATATGTAATTTCTTTATTACTTGAGTTTGTGTTTTTAAGTTCCTAAATGAATTAAAAATAATAAATAAATAACTGGCCATTTCAGCCCTTGAAAGGACTTTGACCTAGCTTCTTATGATCAATTGTGTTGTGCGTGTTATTAAGTTTGTACACAATTGACCGAGAACCGGACCTACATGCTTAACGCTTACTCCGAACGGCGATGAACGGAATGTTCTTATTCTCAAGAAGCTTTACATGGCATTTTGATTACTCTCTGAGGTTTGCCATTGTCTGCAGAGAGGTGGAGGCCGTACAGAAAAATTATTTTAATTCAAATAATTTTCTGTCGCTGCTGGGGTTCGAACCTGGGTCTCCAGCAGAGATCTGCAACAAGTCAATTGAAAATCAAGTAACTTGAAAATAATCAAGTTTCGACTTGTCTTGTAGAAACTTGATATGTTTCTACCCTACAAGCCTCGACTTGCTTCTGAAAAATGAATCATAAGTCAGAATTGATTCTATTTGTTTTGTACCCTACATTAATTGATAGAAAAAACCAAGATTTCTACTTTTCAAGTCTGTTTTCAAGTCTATGCGACTGCGCTGCCGTAGAAAGCCACTGACGAGCGTCTACTTATACTTTTCTATACAAAGCGACAAAATAAAAAATAAACGGCAACAAAAACAACAAAAAAACAAACAACAACAACAAAAAAACAAGCAAACATGCTTCAATCCAATGCTTTAAAGCAGTGTTGAGCGCGTAGTACAGAGTGTGGAGCAACATTTCGTCTTTTTGCGTATACACGAAAGACTAAATGAGACAAAAGCTATTGTTGTGGTCGACACTTCTTTAAAGTTAAACTGTTTTCTCAACTAAGTCCCATGTCAGACATGCCGATGTTGTGCCGATTTCTCTCACCGATTTTTTGTTCGGTGTAGCGGGAAGGGAAGCGAAAGCGGAAATGAAAAAATCGGCCGTACCAGCGATTTTGCGACGATCTTGTGACGTTTGCTTTTGCTTTTGAACTAAAATCGTTGTTTGCCGTTTTATTCAACTTTTCCACAAAATTTCATCATTTTATGGCATTTTGTAAAGAAATAACTTTATTTTGTGCATTTTAAGCAAATAAAGTAAAAAAAATGCCTCGGCCAAAATCGTCATGTCTGCAAGCAATGGCCGACGAAACAGTGCAACAAAAGAAAAATAAGAAAATCGGTGAGAGAAATCGGCACAATATCGGCATGTCTAACATGGGACTAAAGAAACGAAGTTTGCATTGACGACACGAAGTTAATTCCACGAACTTCGTTAACAGACTTGAAAATAGACGATTTGTAGGCAAAATAATTGCTTTTTCCCTACATTTCAAGTTTCTACATTTCAAGTTTTCTACATTTGGCGACTTGATTTTTGCTGCCTATGATTCGCGCAAACTTGTTGTTTGCCTGCCTCGACTTGCAGGGAGTTGCAAAATTAAAGGAACTTGAAACAGGAAATGAATCCATTCATGCAGATCTCTGGTCTCCAGGTTCGTTGACATAGCGGCCACGCACTTTAACCAACTACGCCACGGACGCCACTATACCTAAATGAATAATATACCTAATTACTATGTACAAAAAAACTAATGTGATTTTTTTTTAGTCCAAAAATTTATTTTGATATTGTATTTATTTACATCAATAAAACAAAGTATTCAATAAACTAACTCAAAAAAATTGTAGGGGTGTTTTTTTTTTAGGGGAAAATTCAGCAAATTTTTTCAGATTTAGGGGAAAGAAGCTCAACCTATCTGGTACACATTTGGTTTGATTATCGCAGTTATGTGAGATTTCAGGGATGTTTTAACTCTTGATGGTTCTCATGTGTCCCATGCGTCTCGAAAGGGTTAATTCTACTTCACCTTACAGTCAAGGTCTATTTCATGGTCTTACCGTGGATATTTATGTTTATATTATATTTAATCAAATTTAATTTCGTTTTTGTTGCTTTCATTTCGCCGACATAAGTTCAATTGCACATTTTATTTGTTTATTTGAGGATATTAATACTTCAAAACGCACTGAAACATGCATTTATTTAGATTTGAAAATGTTTTATGATATGTGTTACATTTTCCTATTGATAAAAGAAAAAAAAAATAAAAATAAAAAACACCTACTCCCAATAGACCCAATACTCATTATGATGACTGTACTCTATTTTTCTAGTGATTAATCAAGAAACGTGTTAAATATTTTTCATTATTACAAGAAAATATACAAATTAAAAAAATTCCTAAATGATTTGAAAGACTTGAAAGCAAACAGTAAATTCAATACACATTTGAGTTCTAACAAATACATACCCGATCAACTGTAGCAGAATATATCGTAGCTGGTAATGCTGACAATACGGCTATGCACATTGGCATTGCCAATCAATGCTATCAGCATGTGACACACACGGTAAGTGAAAAAGACCGCTTCACCCCCAGCCTTTGTATTCCAGCCTTAATCCAAACTTATAATTTTCAGTGGTGCATAAATTAAGGTGGTCAAAAAACCTTAAAAAAAGTAATGAAGTTGAAGTTAATGCAAAAACATCTCCTAAATAAAAGCACACGGGAGGTCATGCCATTACAAAACAATGGCATTTTATAAAACATTTTCCTTTTGCTAATCTAGCAGATATGCTTCAAGTTCCTATTAATCAACTCTAACTTGCGCCAAAACAACAACCAACTTCATTTATTTTCCGCAATATTGTTAAAATTAGACAATTAAAATGTAAGTATAATAAATTTAAACAAAAAAAAAAACTGTCAATAAAAATAATAACACTAGTTTACAAAAATAAAAAAAAGTATCTACTGATGCGACTTTTTATAAATGCATTATTGCAGTGTCCTTAGCTCGAAAAGTCCAGCTCCAAATTTTTATAACACTCGGATTTTGAGATATCTGCAGTACTGTGCGAATCAATGAGAACATTTATTAGGTATAGACGAAGAAAATAGATAAGACTACACATGTGAGGGACCGAAAATAACTGTTATTTTCGAAAGTTAAAAAGAAATATCACTATGTTTGAGGAACAGGAGAAGAATGTTAGGTACACACAGTATGAAGTTGAAATATAGTGATGGGAAAAAATTGTATCTTTTTCTTTTGTTTGATTATTTCCTCAATAATATTTCCACATTTCGATATATGTATATCGCAAAGATCATGAAAATGCAAAATATTATTTACTACACTAAGGGAAAAAATATTAAATTTATCCAAAAACTTTTTTAATTTATCCAAAAAGCGAGTCATATTTGCACCAATAATGTATTTACTTAAATCGACTGCGTAAATATTTAAAATTTATTTAAATACTTTTTTAATTAAATAAAATATTAAAATATTTAAACAGAATTAGTAAAAAATATATTCAAATTATGCACGGATATATCTCAATATCTTTCAAATATTTACTATTTGAAAATAAAACTATCGCATTTAAATGTGAAAATTTATATAAAAATTTTGAAATTGAGAAAGAATTTATTTGAATATTTCTTTCGAGCTGCACCCATCAAATACGATCTGCGTGTATATTTTATTTTCTTTTTTACTTTTTTCGTTCTCTAATTTATTCTATTTTGACAGTAGGTACAGTATTATGGCATCAAATGTCAAAAATAGTATAAACTATAAAAAGAAAAAGCAAGATAGAGAATAAGAAGGAAATTATGCAGGTAAATGATAACCAGTTCAAGACATTCTTGAGAAAATACCGAGTTGTCACTCCACCCTACATGATTTCACCATCGCACCATACCAAACATCCAGGCTATATTACCCTTGCAACATGAACTAAATGAGAACTATAAGAAACCTGCAACTGCAAGAAATAAACTGCAGGAACAGAGTGCGATACTGCTGCTGCTTGTCGGAATATATGTGTGTGTGTGGAATATGTGTGTACGTGTGTGGTATAAATAAAATTAAAATTCGGGAAAAAAACGAGTTGTAAGGAAAACATTGATTTATCCACGTAAATATTTAAATTAAATTTATACTCAGGCGCGGATAATGCTAATATGTGTTATTTCCCTTAGTGTAGTGTCGCCTTTGCTCGAAATTCGACCATTTAAGAATTGATTTTTTTATTATTATTCAGGGCTGTCATAGAAACCAAGACGGTTTTGCTTTTTGTCGGAATTGCAAACCAATTCTGATTTCATTTGGTGTCACAAAATCATATTGGTTAAGCTATTTTCGAACATAAACAAAACCGATGTTCGAATCAGCTGTTTCTCACATTTTGTCTGTGTATGTGGAAATTTTATTTTTTCTGTTTATAATAAATAAAAAGCAATAAATAAGCATAAAATGGCTTCAATTGTTGTAGCCTTCTTATTAATGGAAGAAAGTAGCTCAGAAAAGGTGAAGAGAAGAGTTTTGATAGATTGAAGCACTCCACTTGAGCTACCTGAGTCGGCGTAAGCATATTTTTCTTTTACAGTGCAGTTATTTTTATAACTTTTTTGTAGATTTAATTATTTATTTTTATAAAAGAATAAGAATTTACTTACATTTCAACGAAATATCGAGCGATTGACGAATTAAATCTGTCAACTGTTAGATGCTTGGTTTAATTCCGATAAGAAAATCGATAACATTGGTTTCTGTGATACCTCAAACCGATATTAATTCCGATTCGAACATAAAAACAATAATGTCGGAATTCATGACACCAAAGCAAATTTTTTGTCGGTTTTAAAACCAATTCCGACAGCTATTGGATTTCATGACAGCCTCGATTGAAAACATTTTTTTTTCGTCACTTTCACTTCACAAAACAGTAACTCCATTCTTAATTTCCATATTCTGTTACTTTTACTTTCAAAGCTATTCGATATCAAAAATTTGGATTATATATGTGGAGCCACACCCCTTTATCCAATGCCTGTCCCAGTATCCTACTTCGCATATTCTACTTTCTATTAGAAGGACATCAGCCAGTGGGAACTCCATATTGAGTTTCATTGTAATACGGCATTTAGTTCCAAAGCTATTCGATATAAAAACCTTGAACTGTATGGGTGGTGCCACGCCCCCTTGTCTAATGCTCGTTCAATTGTTCCAGTGGAAGAACACGACTAATAGGAAGTTCCTTCCAAGTTTCATTTATTAGTGACTTATAATTCGAAAGTTATACCGAACATTTTTTTATTTATTTATTTATTTATTTAATTCATCTACTGGGTTTAACCCTTACAGATATAATTTAACCTAATTAACTAATAATAATTTAACTATGTATGATAAATATACAACTTACGATTTCATTGAATCAATCATTAAGAATAATAAAGGGTGGTTAAATTTTAAGGGCCGATGTTGATTTTGAATAAAACACAAATTATTTAGAAAATTATTGTCATTTCTTTTTATTATGATGATATTGGTATGGTTCAATTATGTGTAATATGTTTTTGGTGGTGTTCCTAAAAATGCCAAAGATAAGGCTTAAAAGTTTTTATGGCCAATTTTGCCGTACTGTTTGAAGAATAAAAAGAACTTAGATGTTTTAAGTCAAGTTTCATTCCCCTCTTTATTTCAAAGATCTTCAATATTTATAATAAAAATACCAGTATTAATTCTATTTAGATATTCTTAAACTCCTTCCCATTATTCTATTCTCATATTGTTTCTTAGTTCAATTATGTTCTTAATAATTGTTCTTCTCTCACTTGCTCTTTGATTCCTCAGCTTGGAATTTTTGCTGCGCTTGCACTTGTGCAGCTAATAGGGTTAGCGAACACCAGTGAGCGTATTTCGTTACAATTGGCTGTGACGCAAAAACACAGTGACCTAATGACACTCGAAAAGCGTTGGCACACGATCGAAAGAATGAATGAAAGAAAAACAATGAAAATATATTTTGTTACCAAATATGTAACGTACCGTAAGCTGGCTGTGCTATGACACTACACCCTTACCCTTAAGCGAAAAATTATTTCTTGAAATGATTTTTAAAGAATGGAGGATTTTAAGAATATTTTACATATTTATAAAGCTTAAATTATTTTTCTATATTTATTTATGGTTTATTTAAATTACATGTTTGAATTATGTGTATATATGTATATGCAAATATTTGTTTTTCTATATAATTCTATTTGGTTTTAATATATTTAAATAAATGTCTTTAGCGTGTATAAGTTTATAATATAATAATATTAATTTAGTGAAATGTTTGGATATACAATTGATAAGTTTATTTTTATGTGTATCTAATTATCTATTCTTCTTATGTATTCTTATATTTTGTAAATATTTTTTTTTTGTTTTTTTTTTTTTTTCTTTAACTAGCTCTTTGGCTAGTTTTTGTATTTCTTTAATAAGTTGTTGTGGAGTTCTTTTGGTTTGCCGTTTATTTCTACAACCGAGTTTACTCCTTTTCTATCAATAATTCTAAATGGTCCTTCATATGGGCTCTGTAGTTTTTTCTTATTTTCTACTCTTACAAAAACTAAATCTCCTATTTCTAATGATTGAGGCCTCATATTTTTATCGTAATCTATTTTTCTCTTATCCTTAACTTTGTTTATTATTTCTTTAGCTTTACTTATTGATGTTCTTAATCTTAGTTTCAATTCATTAGCGTAATTGTCTAAGTCATAAATTTTGTTTGTTTGCCTAAGTGTATCACTTGGTAGTGTCGGCAATTTTCCAAAGACTAGCTCAAACGGAGAATAGTCTGTGTCAACGTGGGGTGTCGTATTGTATGCAAAAGTGTAATAGGGTATCCATTTGTCCCATTCATAATCGTCTGAGAATGAAACTTGACTTAAAACATCTAAGTTCTTTTTATTCTTCAAACAGTACGGCAAAATTGGCCATCAAAACTTTTAAGCCTTATCTTTGGCATTTTTAGGAACACCACCAAAAAATGGAAAAATGGAAATTAGGAACACCACCTTTATTTGTGATTTTCTTAATAAACGATGTAGCTTCTCCAACATCTCACCTAGGCGCGAAGGGTCATCGCTACACGTTATGCGCAATTTATTATTATATATATTTATGGCAAGCTTGCTATTATTCTCAATGTTGAATTTCAATTTCACCAATTTCCTTACGTCATTAAAAGATGTGCATTCCCATATATAGAGTTGGCCAGACTCATGAGGACATGTGTCTTTTAATATATCACTTCCTTGGAGGTGTTGACTCAGGTGGTGGGTACCATTTTCAATGTTATTTTCACTCGCATTGTTCTTAAATTCTTTGCTCCTTTCTTCTTTGTTAATTTGTTTTGCTTTGCTCCTTGTAACTACTAAAACTTCTTCTTTCTCTTTATTTGTGGGAATTAAACTTTTGAGTATATTGCTATCGACTTTTATACGAGATCAGCATTTGTATTAATCTTGCCTTGTTTGTAGACAATTTCTGTATGTATTTTGATAGTTATTTCTGCTAAAGTTGTTATGATGCTGATAATTTTGGTTTCTGTTTGTGCTTGCATTGTAGTTTAAGATTCGCGGACCGTTGTTTTGGTTATCACGTTCCACTTCCTGTGCGATATTTACAGCTGTATTTAAATCTTTGGGTTGGGCTGCAAAAAGTGTTGGTTTGATGGTGTCATCTAACCCGTTTTTGAATATGGTCAAGGCATATTTTTCGTTCATTGTTTCTATGACTGTTTTCTGTTCGTTGGTTGCATTATTACCTAAATCGTTTATTTGTAGTTTGTTCAGTTCTGACATCAAATTTAAAATTTTGTCTTTAAAATTGTTTACCGTTTTGTTCTTCTGTGTGGTTGAGGACAGTTTTGTATGTATTTGAGCTATTGTTACGTTGCTCTTATATCTTTCTTGTAGTCTTGTTTTAAATTCTACGAATGTCGATGTGTTTGAGCCTAGCGCTGTTCGAACTACCGCACTAAGTTTTACACTTACTACAAACTCTAATAATGTTTTCTGAGCATTAGCTGTATATGAGTTGTGTAATAATTCTACTATCTTCAAAAATGGTTCTAATTCGCTGTGCTGTCCATTAAAGGTAGGTATGGCTTTGATAGCCGTTTCTATATTAAAAGTTGACATTTCTATATTGTTTCGATTTACAGTCTTCTTTTCTGGTGTATTACTTTGACTTTCAGTGTTGTGGCTATCTGTGTTTTTGCTATCTGTTAACTCACTTTTTTCTATTAAAAACTGTTCTATTGCTCTAGCTATATCTTCAAAATTTTCTAAGTCTAATTTTCTTTTAGGGTTGTCTGACTTATCTATTGAGGTTCTAAGCTCATCTACTTTGTTCCTTATTTCATTAATGTATTTCTTTGTATATTCCCTACCTGGTGCCTTTTTTAATCTCCTTAATATTTCTTTTGCTGCATCTATTTCCATTTATATGTATATCGACGGAACATTGTATTTACTTCTAATTTAAAAAGTTTTATTGTTCTTAAAACATTTTTGACACATTAAATTTGGTTCATGCTCTATAAAGCCTGATTTGATTAAATTTTTGTGACAAAATTTGCACTTGAAGCATTCACGATGCCATGCTTTGTTTTTGTGTGCCATATATATAATTTTTCCTATGTCTATGATTTTTGTTGACAATTTTCACAATATTTGTCAAAAAGTTGACCAAAGCATCCTTGGTAGAAACAGTTGGTACCAAACCTTATCATTTTCGTATGTAAAAGTGCTTGATATATTTTTGTATTTATTGTGAATATTAAAATATTTTGTTAAACAGAGTTGCTGATGTTTCGCAGCATTTGTTTCCTAACATAATTTTTGTAATATCTATTAATTATATATAAAATTGTTGCAATCATAAATATTAAGCTAAGTGCTAGAATAAGATCATTGAATTTGCTGCTTTCACTACTACTGCTGCTGCTGCTGCTGTTGTTGTTGTTAGTTGTTACGATTTCCTTGTTGCTGAACCATCCCATGGTTGCCGTAATTTAACTTTTCTATTTGTATTTTGTGTATTTATGCCCGTTTTAACTTTGCATCAGTTACCAACGGTAAAATACTATGTATTTCCGCAACGCTACGTCTAGCAATTACTGTTCGGCCTCCTCTGGGTCTTTTCGAAGGTTTATTTTCGGCAGCTTGTTCGCTTCTGTACTGCGCGATCGTTTGTTTTTGCCGTTCAGTCCTGTTTATGTAGTCCTCTATTGTTATCCTTTTAGGACCGGCGTTGCAAGGTGTCGGTGAGTATGTTGGTGCAGCTTCGGATTGGATTGTCACGGGCTCCGGTGTGTATTCTTCGTGGAAAGCGTATTTTTCCCACTTTTCGAAGATTCTGGTGATCTCGTATTGTTCGTTATTATCTTCTTTTGACATCGGATCAGTTTGACAGGATCAGAATGCAGGATCAATTTGCAGGATCGCCATGTAATATGTTTTTGGTGGTGTTCCTAAAAATGCCAAAGATAAGGCTTAAAAGTTTTTATGGCCAATTTTGCCGTACTGTTTGAAGAATAAAAAGAACTTAGATGTTTTAAGTCAAGTTTCATTCCCCTCTTTATTTCAAAGATCTTCAATATTTATAATAAAAATACCAGTATTAATTCTATTTAGATATTCTTAAACTCCTTCCCATTATTCTATTCTCATATTGTTTCTTAGTTCAATTATGTTCTTAATAATTGTTCTTCTCTCACTTGCTCTTTGATTCCTCAGCTTGGAATTTTTGCTGCGCTTGCACTTGTGCAGCTAATAGGGTTAGCGAACACCAGTGAGCGTATTTCGTTACAATTGGCTGTGACGCAAAAACACAGTGACCTAATGACACTAGATAAGCGTTGGCACACGATCGAAAGAATGAATGAAAGAAAAACAATGAAAATATATTTTGTTACCAAATATGTAACGTACCGTAAGCTGGCTGTGCTATGACACTACATATGTATGGAACAAAATATCGGCCAAATGGCCGCCGCGACCTCGGCGGCACACCTCCATCCGATGGTCCAAATTTTCGATGACGCTGATGCATAAGTGAGGTTCTATGCCGTTAATGTGCCGAATTATCTCATCCTTTAGCTCTTGAATTGTTGCTGGCTTATCGACGTACACCTTTTCTTTCAAATAACCCCAAAGAAAGAAGTCCAACGGTGTCAAATCACATGATCTTGGCGGCCAATTGACATCGCCACCATGTGAGATAACACGGCCATTAAATTTGTCGCGCAAAAGAGCCATTGTTTCGTTAGATGTGTGGCAAGTGGCACCGTCCTGTTGAAACCACATATCGTCCACATCCATATCTTCCAATTCAGGCCATAAAAAGTTCGTTATCATCTCACGATAGCGAACACCATTCACAGTAACTGCCTGACCGGCCTCATTTCGGAAAAAATACGGCCCGATGATGCCGCCAGCCCATAAACCGCACCAAACAGTCACTCTTTGTGGGTGCATTGGTTTTTCGACAATCACTCTTCGATTATCATTCGCCCAAATGCGGCAATTCTGCTTATTGACGAATCCACTGAGGTGAAAATGTGCCTCATCACTGAAGATGATTTTCTTCGATATGCATTTTGATTTGAAAACCCATTTTAATAATAAGCCTGAATAACTTTAACGCGTTGCTCGATTGTGTATCTTTCTATGGTTCAAATTGAATTAGTTTGAAATTGAGAAATGTCAAATGAAATCCAGAAAAAAACTGACGTTTAGGTGTGGTTCACATTTAACATAGGCCCTTAAAATTTAACCACCCTTTATAAAGATCTTTTAAAAATATATGTCTGTTTAAATCAAAATTCACATGACTGTTGATTGAGTTGAACAAAGTTAGGCATCTTGATATTGGCTCATTCAAACCATAGTTAGAACTATGGGACTGTGGTAAAAATAAATTCGAAGTGTTTTCTGCGGCGCATAAAAATTGATAAGAGCTAACAATTCAGGTGAATCAATTTTATTGTCAAGGACATCCTTAATGAAAATAATGCTCTGAGCCTTTCTTCGTTGATTTAAACTGTTTAAATTTAATAAATCGCAGCGCGATTCATATGGGGGCATATTCTCACCAGAAAAACTGCGATGAAGTGCAAATTTAGTAAAACGCTCTTGTATTTTTTCAATTCTTTTTACCGCTATCTCATAGAAAGGATACCAAATTATGTTGGCATACTCTAAAGTCGGTCATACTAATGCGACAAATAAGGATTTTAAGGTGTTTGGGTCATTAAATTCCTTCGAGTTCCTGATGACGAATTCGTCTTAGAAACCATATAATCTATATGCGCGTCAAACGATAGCTTAGCGTCAACAAGGACTCCTAAGTCTTTTACGACTCTATCTCTTTGGAAAAAACAATTCAAGACGTTATTGTATTCGTGAATGATAGCCGATTGTTTACGCGTGCAAATTAGGATTTTACATTTGCTGAAATTTAGATATAAATCGTTTTGATTGCACCACGTTGTCAAAGAATTTATATCTTCCTGAAATAGGCAACAGTCATGTGAATTGTTTACAGTTGCAAACAGTTTTAGATACTAGTAAACAGACTTAAAGATACTAGTTAACGAATAATAGAAAAAGCAGAGGCCCTAAGTGACTTCCCTGAGGAACACCGGAGTTTGTTGTTATGACTCTGGAATAACTTTCCTTCACCTTGATTAAGAGCTGTCATCTGAGAGATAGGATTTAATCCAAATAAGTAAGTTGGAGTGAATGCCAAGCTTTTTCAGCTTTTTTAATAATAGCGTATGGTTAAGGCTGTCAAAGGATTTTAGAAAGTCAGTATACAAGACGTCCACCTGAGACCCACCTTCGATAGCACATAACGAATGATTTGTGAACGACGCTAAGTTTGTGGTAATAGACCTACCAGGGAAAAAACCATGCTGCTTCGTAGATATATTTTTAAATTTTTTAAAATTTTGACTGCTGAAAAGTCCCACACCCCTCTTTCAACGCACATAAAATGTAACCATTGGAATGGTACGTGTGACCTATAACTCTAAAGCTATTCGATATAGCAAATTTGGGTTGCACGGGATGTGCCACGCCCACCATAACATAGATGTTCGGTGCACTCCTTCTCATCATCATTAAAAAAACAACTATCAAAATCTGTTGAGAAACATGGGAGAAAATGGTTCTTAGCTGTTCTGCCTACGCCTATTTATATATAGATTTCTGATACAGATTATATCTTGTTCCCTTTGTTGCAAAAATATAAAAAGAAAACTTTTTAAATTAACGAATTCCTCACAAATTGTGTCTTCTAAATCATTCGGACACTTAGAAATATTCGGAATATTGGTGAAATTATTAAAAATACTAAAGTGACTGAAGACTAGATACAGTGTAATCATTCTTTGCTACTGGTTCTTCGTGCTCCCCCTCTCATATAAAAGGTACTTGCAAAAAAATAGTAAAACACCCAAGAAAGTCCACACTATTCATAAACTGTATGAGCTACAGTTATAAACGTGCCCAATGTGCACTTTTTAGCAATAGCAGTGAGATCAATGCGTTCTGTGGTGAGTGTTCTTACTAATTCAGACTATAAAAGAATTGAAATGCTAATTTATTGATTTTGAAAACCGGTGTTTCAGCATTTTCGTCTTAGAGATAAAGAAAGTTTAACACTTACCCCTTCTGAATTTGTGCTTGGAAAATATATAAAATCGAATATGCGTTAACTGATTGATTTTTTAAATTACCTCGAATGACATTCCCATCTAAAAGTAAAACTTTCTTTAACCCGAAAAGTAATCGATTGCACGTGTTTTCTACATTATTTTAATCATTTGCTGTAAGCGAAGTTTTTGCTGTTTAGTCTTCCTTATCCATTTGTCGCTCAAAATAAGGCCTCCTAAAAATTTACGGGTCAAACTAGCTTATTGATTTATTTTGAGTTTCTTAATAAACTAGCTATGAAAATATTTTGCCGCCTGTTGATTCTGCTACGACAAAACTGTTTCCGTTCCTAAATTTTGTTTTCCTCAAAATATTCCAAACCTCAAAATTTTGCCGCCCCTAAAATTTTGCCGCCCTAGGCCCGGGCCTCATGGGCCTAGTTTGTTTGTGGCACCAAGGTTTTTAAGAACTTTAATGCACGGACGGTCCATGAAATCCACCAGTTTGAGACAAATTGAAGTATCAATAGCATACCACTCATCCTTCACTTTTTTCTACAATTCTTCTTTGTTTTTGGATTTGTAGCCAGCTATTTTCTTCTTTAAGATCCCCCAAAAGGCGTCCGATTGGATTAAGGTCTGGTGTCTGCGATGACCATTCTAATAAATGAATGCTATTGTACCGGAACCATTTTTTTGCCAGTTGCGAGGAGTGTTTGGGGTCATTATCTTGCGTTACCACCCATTTTAACTGCATTTCTTCGTCGAAAAATGGCAGTATTATGCTATTTAATATATAGTACCTGGGCGACCGAGCTCTGCTCAGATACCCACAAAATTTCACCCATCGCACTCATGTAGTATTGCATATTGGATAAACATCTAAGCTATATAAATTTCATTACAAAAACTAAACGAAAACTATAACAAACCGGGAGTATTCAGCGACAAGCAAGAATCTTTATTCTGCAGTAACAGAGTGCGATGTTGTTGCTGCTTGTCGGCTATTTCAGCTGTTTGGAATAAGTCAGAAGCTTCACTGTGTGGTGAAACTCACCCCAACGGGTAAAAATAGCGATGAAACATTAATGATGATGCGCTGTTTTTGAAGCAAGTATCCAGCTAGACACCTAACTGTTAGATATGCCATATATATGGCGTACACCTAACGCCTTTGGCGTTATATTTATAAATTTAAAATGATCCATACAAATTACGTTATATTTGTTCTAGCGTCGTGCAAAATCGAACGCCTTTTTGTCTATTCATGTGATCTGGCATCTCTGTCTGCCGCGCATGTTTTATCTATTAAAAAAAGCTATACATAGATGCTCTGCTCACACTATATACAAATTCCATAAAGAATTCAAAAACAAATTCAGCTGTTTTAACTGGTCCGCAGTTAAGGCCAAAGCACATAGGAGGCATGCATGCTTCAAGCATCTGACATTTGTGATTGAATATACATATTCTTATGAAGTAGACCGCATTAAAAGCATGCACGCATGCATGATGCTTAAAGCATGCCTGAAGTTGGCGAACTTTTAACTTTTTACAGGCATCAAAGCATTGACAGAATACATGTGTGAAATAAAAGTAATATCAACACAACCAATAAGCATAAAATATCCTCCAATTCCATTTTTAGTTGTTTTTGATTAAATTTAATCTTCTTCTTTAAAACTTAAACTTCTTATTTAAAATTTCTATTCAGTTTAACATATTTGCAATTTATCACATATGCGATGCATGCTTTAACCAAGCATGCTTCCCAGGCATGATGCATGCTTAAGGCATGCATGCTTTCTATGTGTTTTGGCCTTTAGCGTCCTGCATAAGGCTTCGATCATAGTCTAGTGGTTAGAGTTCTGGCCTTTAAGGCAAACATGCGCGGGTTCATTTCCTCCACCAACAAAATCAAATTTTTTTGGCCACTTAGAGCTTTGGCCAAAAAAAAAAATCATTCTGCACATCCGGAGTTGAACCCATGATCATCAGATTGACAGGCGGAAGCTTTAACCACTGATCTACCAACGCCATGAATCATTTAGGAAAATTAACATATACAAGAAAAATAAAAATATTTATTAAATGCGTGAAAACTCGGAAAAACGAATTTTCCAAGAGATGAAACCTAGCTGGATCGATTTTTCAGCACGCTCTTCTTCGAATCGAGCGGTTTTCGAGAACTCAATTACAAACAAATATATAAATTGCTCGTTTAATAGAATAAGATTTACATAGTCTGTGGCCCACATCTAACTTTTAATCCAATATATTGACCATATGCCCGATGAAAAAAAAAACAACTCCATAGCATTATGCTATCACCACCATGTTTAATAATTTCAACTGTGTGCATCGGATTATGTGCAGCAATTTTGGGAAGTCTTACATGAGGCATTCCATCGGATCCTAACAAATTTAGCATTATTTTGTCTGATCACAACACGTTTTTCCAAGTTTTTCGTATCAGATGCTTTCTTGAAAAAGCTACTCTGTTGCGAATGTTTTCTTTTTTGCTCAAGTATATCACGGAATTAGCTTTCAAATAATTTTACATTAAACTATTCTTTATTGTGAGAGTAGTTACTGGTGCATTTAATTCTTTTATGGGTTCTTCCTATGAAAGAAATTAGTTTGTGGAACCAACAATACGTTAAACTTTGCATAGGTTGATCGTTTTCTACCACGTTTTTCCTTCTTTGGTTCAAAATTAATAGAAGAATACATTTTTTTCTTTGAATACTTCAATAACTCTGCAATTTCACACATGAAATTTCACATGGAAGTTATTTTCTGAATAATGAAAATCGTTAATTTTTGTCAAAAGTCAGGCATAATCCACTTACATTAAAAACGCCAAATCTTTGGAAAAGGTTTTTGTTCCCCCGTGTGTCAGAGTTGAAGGTGCTCTGGATTTGAACTTTGACTCAGAAGGCCAGTTAATGACTCTTTTCCTTTCGGATCCTTACAGCTTCGACAGAAGTCCGGCACTGTTTTACCTTTCCTATTGGCCCTTGCCCTAACAAGTACTCGGATTTCTCCATATACTTTAAAGAACCAAAGCCTGATGTTTTTTGGAGGTCCAGTTCGTGTTGGCCTTAACTGTCTCAGCTCTCTTTAAAACTTTCAGTACAACTTATTAAAACGTTTTTATTAGCTTCACTTCATTTGTCTGTCCCGTACAAATCTTGGAATCCATTTTTTTTGTCAATGGATGGGTACCATGAACGCGAAGGTCTTTTTTAAAAAAGGGGGTGATATTCGACAAAGGGGAGTGTAACTAATAGAAAAACACTGTATTTCAGCTAATATTAACACTAGGGTACTGAAATTTACAGTAAAAATACAGGGGTAGGCACAATTATTACAAATTACAGTAAAAAAAGTGGGCGTTATTCAACAAAGGGGTATGGCAATATTAGAAAAATACTTTATCTCAGTTAATATTGACACTAGGATACTAATATTTGGTATGCAGGTAGGTGGGTAGGTAGCATCATTACAGAACTGGGCGGAATTGTACATGGGGTGTGGCACTTTAAGAAAAGTACTACATATCGGTTAATATGGATACTTGGGAACTGAAATTTGGTACGGGGCTAGGTAGAATCATTATAAAGTGCGATCAATAAAGTGGGCGGGGTTAAAAAAAGGGCGTGGCACTTTAATAAAAATTGTAAGGAGATAGAAATGGAAAATGCGCAACAAACTTTCAGGAATTAATAAACAAATTTTTTAAGAACAGACTTTCATATTTGAAATTTTCCTCAAGAATACTATTACATAAAATTTTTCATATTCTCTAAAAAGGAAGAAATAAAAACTTTTTAACAAAAAAAAAACCCTTTGCTGTATGAAAAATAATTCATGAAGTGAATTCAGTGAATTCATGAAAACACTGCTTTGATTAGGTGAATAGCGCTTCTATAATTCCGCTTTGGTTTTATTGCTCCTGCGCTTATTAGCTTGTCAAAGTTAGTGGACTGCTGAAACCACAGAGACTGCTGATGAGTCGGAGTAGCGTCCGACGAAACCATGGTCTAGTCTGCTCGGTTTGTTCTGCAAAGAACTTTTGTTGTTGTAGCAACCTGTTACTTCATGAATTATTTGGCATAAAGCTCAAAATATAATTCTTAAAAAATGTGTTTTTTAAGAATTATAAAATCAAATTTGAAATAACTTTTTCCATTAATTTCTTGCTCAAATTTTAAAAGTTATTTATATATATACGATAATATAGGATATATTATCATTTTTCTAATTTGTTTTATTATCATCAATATATGAATTGTTTATGAACACAAAAGCTTTGTATTTATACCAATATCTCTTTCCGATCAAAAGTTCTTTTCGATCGCTAAGAATCTATTTTCTCTGCCCCTCGTTAAGGCCTTATTTTCAACCGATAGAAAAAATATAGGCCTTTAATGTGAGCTTTAAAGTATTTAATAACCAGTTAAGTGCAGCTTGTTTTTTATGATTTGCATTTTTAAAAATATTAAATTTTACATTTTTTTACCCGAGTAATACCAGGTACATAAGCTAGTATGTATACAGCCATGACAATGACAGTGAGCCACATAAAACTAGAAAGTAACTGTTGAATGTGGACTTTTGAGCTAAGGAGACCACAACAATCCATGGAAAAAAGTGTAAAATCAATATATTTTTTTGCTGTAAGCCTGTGTTATTATATCTTTCGCAAGAATTTCACTATTTTTATTTATCTAAGGAAATGTTTAGACTTAAGATAATATAATATTTCTTAATTCTTATTTTAGCTTATCCAACAGTCAAATAAAACTGATAAATATATCGTTTATTTCAAGCCTGGTGATGGCACAAACTTTGATCCAAGCTATAATAATAAAAAACCTTTAACAACGTTAGTCATAATAAAATCCATAACTCCTAAGATACGAATTAAATATCTATATAAAACAAAAACAAAAAACAAAGAGGAAACACTTTGGAAAACGCCGAAGATTTGAAAGAAGCTCGTCTGTCTAAGGCATGTTTATACCTGATACACTGAGAAGCTGTATGATTGAGACGGACGTATCATCGTATCTGCAAACATCATCCTCAGGACAGGTGCTCAATTCAATTCCTAACTCTGCCAGTAAAAAAAAAAAACCAAAAAACCGCTAATAATTTAAAAATTAAACTAACAAACTAACAGCTAAAAACAAAAAAACAAATTAAGAATCACCCATCAGAAATTATTAACAGAAATGAGCTTGAAAAAAAAAAAAATATATATATATATATATATATAGATATATATTCCAAAAATTAACCACAAGGAATTGCAAGCAGTTGATTGACTAACATCAAGACTTTCAAATTTGAGTAGAGCATTAAATATAAATTTGAAAAAACAAAAAAAAAAACAAAAATCCATAAAAATCTGCAAAGCCTCAACGTGAAAACAACAAGCAACGCCATCTATGCCAAAAAAATAATCTGTGTGCGTATGTGTGTGTACGTCCCTAGACCCAAAAATCAAAGCCAAACAAATATCGAAAATAAAAACAAATGAAAAACGAATAACGGCAAATAAGTAATTTTCTTGCACAAATTCAATTACTAACGAATTCAATGTGTTTTCTATTACTTCCTCTTTTTCTATTACTAATTGTTGTTTTGTTTTTTTTTTCTCTCAGTGTAATTTTTTCTTCATATCACACACTATTTCACACTTTTTGTAAACTTCAAGCACGATATACGTTTCAAAAAACAAAACAAAAAAATAAAAAACAAAAATTACAGGATTAGAATTTTGCGACTCAAAGAAAAAACCGGTCCTTATTATATAAAAGTTAAATGGATGACCATCCGCGTAAAAAGTTTGGTTACAAATATTTCGAAAATATCTCAGAGGGAAAGAATTCAGGTGGCCCATATAAGGTCGGTGAGGGTTAAAAATCATAAAAATAAGTAATGATTAGTAGAAGTTTACTCAAAAAACAACAAAAAAATTTACTGCCATGTGAAAAAATTGAGGCGGTTCATATGCGACAAAAAGGTCGTTCAGGGATCAGGATAGCAAAAATCGTCAAATAGTTATGACTTGTAACTAATTTCTCAAAATAGAATTTACCTGTACATACCTGAAAAGAAAATTAAGCTGAGTCATATGTGAGCCAGGTCATATAGGGTTAAGTATAGCAAAAATCGGAAAATACTCGTAGTTGAACTATTAACTCAAACACATAATTTTAATTTTAACCTGTGGTTAAGGCGAGTTGAAAAAAGTTCATATGTGATCTAATGGTTGCAAGGGGTAAATTAAGTAGTATTAAGGAAAGTATAATAGAGCAATACCCACACGCAAAGAAAGTTTTCGTTTACCCCAACTGAAAAATTCACCAACTACACTTAATTATTTTTCTCCATATGTTCGTCCGTCTTCGTATGGATTGCACTCATCGTACATCTGTTGCTATCTACATCCGCGTATTAAGCAAATTACAAATATGCTTACAGAAGAACAATTTGTCCAAAAAGTAACTCTGAACTATAAGTGTTGTGTTTATGCAACGAAGGGAAAAACAAACGACGTTTTCAGTTGGGAAAAACAAACTATTTGCTGCAATTTAAAAATCAGTCGCGTTTATGACAAACGATATTAATTTCCTGCAACTAAATGACGCGTTTCTCGCAACAGACTATTATTACGACAACTGTTGATACGCTTGCAAATAAGAAGTTCGTTTGTGGCAAACTGGCGATAAACGTTTTTTTTTCTTTACGTGCAACTTTGTTCCATTAGATACGTTTCTGACATGAAGAATTCTCAATATGTAGACTGAAGATGTTAATTTTTCTAGGCACCTATTTTCGATAGCCAGCGGACCCTCTGGACTTTAATGCGCTTCACTATGCCGATGTCAGCATACAGCTCGTACATCTCGTGGTTCCATTGAATTCGATACTCGCCATTGACGCAGGTTAGACCGAAGATCTTACGGAAAGAGCTTCCTCTCGAAGGCTCCCAAAGACTTTTCATTAGAACTACTCAACGTCCAGGTTTATGCTGCATATAATAGGACGGGCATGATAAGTGACTTATAGAGTGTGAGTTTTGTTTTTCAATTGCCTACTTAGCCCAAAGTAACACCTGTTGGCAAGAGCTATTCTTCGTCTTATCTCAAAACTGACATCGTTGAAAGAGTTTATGCTGGATCCCAGGTAGACAAAGTACTTAACAATCTCCAAGGAGATTTTGTCAACAGTGACGTGGGTCTGTTTATTTGTTGACACTAGGTATTTCGTCTTATCTCCGTTCACTGCAAGACCCATTCGATTCAACTCTTTCGCTTATCTGAGCAATGCTGCACTGACTTCGCGCGTATTATGGCCAATGAAATCGATATCGTCAGCATACGCCAGCAGCATAATTCTTTTGTAGAATATCGTGCCACTGTGTCTCAAATCAGCAGCTCGGATGATCTTCTCCATCATTAGGTTGAAAAAGTCGCACGATAAGGAAGCACCTTGTCTGAAACCTCGTTTGGTATCGAATAGAGGGTTGAGATCCTTCCCGATTTTAACTGTGCTGTTGGTGTTGCTCAGTATCATTCTGGAAAGACGAATGTGCTTTGCAGGAATACCAAATTTAGACATGGTGGAATATAGATGATTCCTTATTGGACTGTCGAAGGCGGCTTTGCAATTGACAAAAAGATGGTGTGTCGATTTGTTTCTCTAGGGTCTTCTCCAAGATTTGTCGTAGCGTAAATATCTGGTCTACGGTGGATTTGCCAGGTCTGAAGCTACACTGATAAAGTCCAATCAGCTGGTTTACGATGGGCTTAAGTCTTTCACATAATACGTTCGACAGGACCTTATATGAGATAAGAAGAAGGTTTATCCCACGGTAGTTGGCACAAATGGCGGGATCATTTTAATAGAGTTTTTCCTCCATTCTTGAAGAGCTCAGCAGGTAAGCCATCGACTCCTGCGTCTTTGTTGTTTTTAAGCCGAGCTAGAGCTTTGAAGACTTCACTATGGTCGGGCAGCGGAACTTCAACGCTGTCGTCCACAATTAGGGATTCTGGGATATCATCCCTATTGGTGGGAGTTTTGTCGTCGTCGCCATTCAGAAGCCTAGAGAAGTGTTCCCTCCAAATCATCAGATTACTCTGAATATCTGTCACTAGATTAACGTTTTCATCATTGCAGGAAGAGGTCCCCGGTCTTGAAGCCATCAGCCAGGCGTCTTATTTTTTGAAAAATTTTATGAACTTATTTCTGCCACCATGCATCTCAATTTTCTCACACTCACGCTTTTCCTCTTCTCTCTTCATTCGCCTGAAAATGCGTCTCTCTTCCCTCCTCTTCTCTTTGTATCGCTTCTTAGCAGCACGCGTTACAACCGACTGCAAGGTGGCTTTGTTGGCGACGTCTTTTTCTGCAGTGGCTTCTCGACACTCCGGTCGGACCGTTATGAACAAAATTATTGTAGCATTTACTCTGAAATAATTTTTAAAGAATTTTTAAACTTATTGCTCGAAAAATAAAATTTCTTTATGCATACAAATATTCCTATAGAACTATAAGACTACAAAAGGGATTCTAAAATATTAAATAGAATGGTAACCTACATCCGCAAACTATTTGTGAATTTCCTAAGTTAGCCAAAGAGCTGTCTAATATTGCGCCAGAGATCATTTTATTTATTGTATGATAGTTCGAAGTCTAAAATTGAGAAACTTCACTGTAATATACTATACTATACTGTATTATCTTCAGATCTATCGTATTTTGAGCACTCAATTGATTTTATTAGGAAAAGAGTACCTGATAATATACTGTGGGCAAAAAATATCGGGAATTATTTTATAAATCAAAAAGTTTTTAATTATTCTTCTAAATCCATTTCATCCACCTCGAAGTAGTCCCCCCGGATGCAATACACTTGTGCCAACATTTTTCCAATTTTCAAAATATGCTGCAAAGTCCTCTTCCGGTATAGCCTTCAATTCCTTCTTCGTTTCGTTGTGAATTGTCCATGAAATTAAGCGTTTTTGGCACCAATCGAGATTTCACTTTTCTGAGGCCCAAATGGTTTTCACTGATCTTTCCGATATTCTAATAATGGTAGTATGGTCTCGAACTGTCAAACGACGATTTGGGAGCACCAATTTTTTGATTTTGTTGACATGTAACTCATCAGTTGATGTTAATGGTCGTCCTGGCCGTGCCTCGTCTTCAACGCTTTCTCGACCCTCTTTGAACATTTTTTACCACTTATAAACTCTTGTCTTCGATAGAAAACAGCAGAAAACGGCAGCAGAAACTTCACTCCGCACACAAAATTTAATGGAACTGCTCTGTTGAATAAAAAATTAACTTATAGCTATTTAGAAAAGGACGCGCATCCCAAACACTAATGAATATTTTGATGTGTAATTTGGCATAGGTCTCAGTGACAGCAGTGCCAACCTAAAAATAAAAAATTTGTCCCTATCGGAATCCCAAAAAAATGTAAATTAAAATTTCCTGGAGTTTTTTTCCCACAGTATATAACGTATGGTATTTCTTTGAATAGGTTTGTCATAGAAATTACAAGGCAAAATAAGGAATCATACCATTTCGCACTAAGTTAAATTCATACCGGAAATAAAATATTTAGTTGATAAATTGAAAAGTTGATAAATTTATGATTATTTTCCAAGCTTTTTCCAAATAAACTAAATTTTACCCTCGGTCTGAAATAAAAAAATCTTTAAAAATATTTTAAATACCTTTTAGGTAGCCTTTCAATACCTAAATTTTAATATCCGGTCAAAATACCTTTAATAACACGAAAATAACTTATCATTTATACTTACTAAATGTTCTTTATAGATCTTAAGTGAGAATATGTGAAGCTGGAAATTAGTAGGATGGGTCATAAATTAGTGCAAATATTGCAATTTTCGGCTAGTTTTTGCTAAATTGAAAAATCAATTTTTATTTAAACAAACAAATAGTATATTTCATTCTGGAAGAAATCATTTCACCAAGGTACATATGTACGTAGCTTCCTACATATGTTTCGGTGATAAATATAAGGACCGATTATTTTTTTTATTGTTTTTCGAAATATTCTTCTTTAAGATTAATACATTTTTGCATGCGTTCGAATTATTTGCCATAACATTTGTCCCATTCCGCTTAAGGCATCTCCAAAACATACATAGTGTGAAAATCGTTCTACACGTAGTTTGTCCTTGATGTGCGGGAACAAAAAGAAGTCATTGGGTGCCAAATCAGAACAGTATGGCGGATGACCCATTAACTCGATGTTTTGAGTGCTCAAAAATGCCTCAAGCTCGCATTGTCTTGATGAAGAATAATTCTACGGCGTTTTTTTACTTTCTTTATTTCTTGAAATATTTCTTATTTTCCTACGTGTCTCAATTGGTAGGGTAGATTGGGTACGGTTGAAACATTCAAGCGCTTATCGTCCATTGCATCGGAACTAGTTAAGCGAGCGATGACAGAAATATATTAAATAAAAGACCATATATTGGTCTACTAATGGGCAATGTTATTTGAGATGATTTTATTGTACTTTATGTGCAAACTCAAATTTAAACAAAATTTAATTTGTTTCAACCGTCCCAATGCCGGGGTCGGTTGAAACAGTACCTGGGGTCAATTGAAACACAAGAAAATAATACAAAATATAATAAATGAACATGATTTATTCATCGTTTAATAACATTTTACTTCTCGTAATGGCACAGTTGAACATTAGAAAAATTTGTTGATTCATTTTCAAGTCTTTCACGATACTTTTAATCTTACATTATTTGTAATCAGTCTTCAAAGGTTTATATTAAGTATAATTTAAATTATATAATAATCAGATGTTGGTGACGATTATTTTGACGTAGAATTACGTCATTCTCAGAGGTTAGTAGGGCGGTTGATAGTGATCAAGCGGCAGTTGATAGCGTTTTTAGGTCACACTTTGAGCCATTGGTGTGCCTAAAGCACACCGGCCTTACGTAGATCAGTTGGAGTGAAGTATTTCTTACACCGTTTTAAAAAACCTAGGCACTTGGCCACTTCTTTCGACACATCGAAAATATGATCATTCCAACGGAGATCAGATTTGGTCGATATGCCCAGAACGTCAAGAGCATCTGACTCAGCAAGATCTACACCATTCATATTGAGGGGAGCTAACGGACAATTCATTCGTTTGTGGGTTAACAGGCAACACTGGGTCTTGCTAGCATTAAACTCAACTCTATTAGCTAGCCCCCACTCAGAGATTTTTCCTAAGTCATTAAGCAGTGTAAAAAATAAAAAAAGAAATAAATAACTAGCCATTTCAGCCCCTAAAAGGATTTTGACCTAGCTTCTTATGATCAATTGTGTTGTGCGTGTTATTAAGTTTGTACACAATTGACCAAAACCGGACCTACATGCTTAACGCCGAGTCCGAACGGCGATGAACGGAATGTTCTCGTTCTCAAGAAGCTTTACATGGCATTTTGATTACTCTCTGAGGTTTGCCATTGTCTGCAGAGAGGTGGCGGCCGTACAGAAAATTATTTTAAATCAAATAATTTTCTGTCGCTGCTGGGGCTCGAACCTGGGTCTCCAAGGTTCTTTGACATAGCGGCCACGCACTTTAACCAACTACGCCACGGACGCCACTTAAGCCACATTAAGCAGTGTATCATTCATATTTTGCCTCTTTCTCTCAATCTCCAAAGAGCTCGGGCGTTTTTTGAAGGAATATGAATGACAAATGCTGCTGTCGTCCGCAAACGAATGAATTGGGTTATGAGTCAACGCCACACTCGGTCAAACGCCTTATAAATATCCAGAGCAACAACCCTACTTTCACCAAAGGAGTGAACACATTGGTTCCACTTCTCCGTGAGGAACGCCATGAGGTCACCAGTAGACCGAGCCCTACGGAAGCCGTATTGACGGTCACTAAGCAATTCGTTGCGCTCCAGATAATTCATTGGGTGGAAGTTTATTACACTCTCCATGACTTTGGAGAGCGTAGAGCATATCGCAATGGGTCAGTAGTCCTTAGGGTTCGTGGCATCACCCTTCTTGGGTACCGGCTGAACGTTCGCGACCTTCCAACAAGATGGAAATACTGCTGTCCTGTAGGAGATGTTGAAAAGGTTACGCAGAGGTCGAGTCAGTGTAGAAGCACACATTTTTAGCACAATTGTTGGTATACCATCAGGGCCAGAAGATTTGTTTATGTTGAGGTTTGTAAGGACTCTTTTAACTGCTCTCGTTCGAAAATGTATCTCCTGCATTGCAGACGATTTATTCTCTTCAGAGGGCGGCTTCTGATTGCTAGCCGGGATTGTGGAATGTTTTGCAAACAGTCCAGCCAAAAGGTTCGCTTTATCAGCCGAGTCAGTGAAGATTTGGTCATCCTTTAAAAGAGCAGGAATCGACGAAGACGTCTGATTTTTAACTCTCTTAACGAATGACCAAAAGTTTTTGCTCCCCTTGGGACAGAGAAGAACCTGTTCTCTGATGTGAGTTTTGTGAAGAAACTTTTCGCGTTTTAAAACTGCATTACAGCGATTCCTAGCCTCAATGCGAAGTCTTCTAGTTTCAGCATTCTTGTTGGAACGCCAATACTGAAAGGCTTCCTCTTTGGACCTGACTGCAATCCTGCATGTCTCATTAAACCAGGAGTGGTCTTTGGGCTTAATGCTTCTCATTTTATTGGGGATGAAAGACCGCATGCCCAATAAAATAATTTCTTGTACCATAAGTGTCGTGGCATTTACATTTCTATCAGCGAAACATAATTTCCAATTGAAGATGCGGTAAAAATTATTTAACGCAATCCAATTAATTTGCTTTTCCATAAAACCAAGCGATCCTCTTCGGGGCTTTAGGCATAGGAGGGCTTAGGCTAGAATATGGAAAAGTAGCGGATATGGTGCAGTGGTCCGAATCACCAAGAGGTGTATGGACAGTCACATCATATTTTTCATGATGCGAAGTCAGAAAAAGGTCTAAGATTTTATGGCTTTGCAGACCAACTCTAGGGATGAAAGTTGGTTCCTTCACCTATTGAATCAGTTGGTTCGATTCAGCAAAGAGCTCACATATTGACCCTCAGGTGTTGTTTGCCCTGAGTGGCATAACCAAACCGGGTTGTGGACATTGAAATCGCCGGCTACAACGATCTCGCTGTCAGGGAACAACCCCAAAATGTGCGTAATGGAATCAGAGAGAGAGTCCAATTTGTTAAAAGTGGGCTCCCTCCCTAGATTCGGACTTCTATAGATGTAGCAGAAGTGCATCAAATGAGAGCGAACTCTGAATTTTACCCACAAGGAGCAGAACTCAGGATCGGAGTTACTCAAGTTCCGCTCGCACTGATACGCTACATCTGTTCTGACATAAAGAGCGATGCCCCTATGCAGGGAAAACAATAGCAGTAAGTGATACCCAGGTATATGAAAATCTGCATCCTCGCTCACCTGGGTCTCACTCAGTGCGATTATTTGAGGCCTATTAAGAGTACAATATGCATAAACCGAGAAAAAATTCGCTCTCAGTCCACGCACATTGCAAAATCTATACGAAAATGACTCGACATTTTCTCGCAGTGCAAATTTCGAAACAAAAAAAGGTGTATGGGTAATTAGTTGCTACACTGAACCAAATATTGTTCTTAAAATCAAAGAATCTCGTTCATAAAGCGAAATTCATTGATTTTTAAGAACTATTTATTGCCCCAAAAAACGAATTCTTTGGCTCAATGAATCGTTGTTCTTAATTTTAAGGAAAAGTTCATTGTTCGTGTTCATTAAAATTTTGTTCCAGTTCTTGTGTTGTAATGTCTAAAAAACCGTTAGAGAATTTTATCTCTAATTTCTTAATTTTATCTTAATTTCTAAGGACAGACTAACTTATTGTAACAGTTGTATGTGTCATTAATTAATCATTTTTCTTCATAACATATCAAAGAAATAACGTAAGAACAAAGATTCATTGAACCAAGGAACTCGTACTTTGGACCAATTTTAATGTATAATACATTGGGACAAAGAACTTTTTCTTTGTTATTAAGTACGTTTTTGGTTCTGTGTACTGAAAAGAGAGTGGCACCGTGAGCATAAGTGAAATGTGGAGAGGCAAGTGTTATGACTTTTTCCCAGCTCAATCCTACTCACAGTAAAACCCACTCACAGTCGCAACTAATCGGAGAAACTGATTAAAGCAAGAGGGCACTGCCAGTTAAAAAAATATATAAAACCAGCATTTGATGCTTTAACCATGGTTTTTTGTTTAAAGCTTTGTATGCTGTAGAAACGAAAATTCCGAGGCATGTAATTCCACACAGTGTAGAGTCAAAATTTTTGTGTGGAGAAAAAAGCAATTACAGTACAAACTTCCTCAATGCAACTAGATAGATTTTTCCTATATAAAAAATGTAGTCTGCAAGCAAAGAAGAACTGAAAGGAAATAAGGTAAAAGTTTATGCAAGTTTTTTCTTTAAATTTGCGTTTACTAAGTGAACAATGTAAATTTTTGAGTGTTGCGAAAATCGTACTGTACTCTTAAGCGATGTCGTACTGCACTCTTATTGAAATGTCAATTAAATATCGGGGCATATAATCGACAGCGAAATTTTGACATTTCAACTCTCCACATGGGTTGTTGAACTTGCTAGCATTGAACAAATTTTTCGACTGTACAGCGTACTAGGTAGCGAAAAAAAATTCCGTTGTTGCTTTATTTGTCCATTCTTGCTAAATATTTTTTAAAAAAGATAATAATATAATTCTACGTCTTGTGTTACGACATAGTCGAAACTGCTGTATATTTCTTTGTAGTGTTTGTGTACTACTTGCTTTTATATTTCTCAAAATTCCACAGAATCTATATTATTATAATCAAGCGCTTTTTTTGTGATGACCATCAAATCTATACCGTAAATGCGATTTGTATAAAGAGGGTATCAATGGAAAGGTCTTGCTCTGTAGATGTGCAATAAGGTCTTATTTTTTCTAAAAAATTGTTTATTTGAACAAGAAAAACCAAAACAATCTTCTACGATGAAAGTCAGTTTTCTATTTAATGCCTAAAACTATGTGATGAATTTTTTCTGAAATTTTCCAATTTTATACTATTGGATTATTAAAGCAGTTGAGTGAAGCGAAAATAAATATAAATATATATACACTAGCCACAAAATAGCAAGTTCATGCAAAATCGCTATTCCAGGAGCTTTTATTGGCATCGCCGCCAGCTCAGTTGAAGGAGGGCGTACTTTTCACAGCTAATTCAAACTTCTTATACCTCTTCTTGAGACATTAGGTGATGAGCCCAATTTTACGCACGGAAAGTCAGGTCTTGAAGATAGTAGCTTATTCAACAGAAATTTAGGAGACGTGCTACGGTAAATTTTAGCTTACGACAGAGTAGATGTGCTATTAAGCCTCACAACGAAGATATTGTGAGCGCATTTTGGCGTTTTAACGCCATACGGGCTTACTAGTAAATTATAAACTCGATTTTTTTTCAACTGTTCAAATGGTTCACAGTAAGAATTATAATAAATTTAAATAAAAACTAATCATACAGCACATATTCTCCAAACTTCAATTAAAACGATATAAAATATCAACACGAAATCTAATATATACACGAAAATTCGTGTTTCGACTTGTCGCCCGCTCCGTTCTCCCCTTGCCACGCACGGTGGCAAGATATTCGCTTTGTTTCAATCGTCCACCGTTTCAACCGAACCCAGTCTACCCTACTGTAACAAAAAAGGAAAAATGTTTCTGTTTTTATCAAAATGAAAAAATTCGGTCTTTATATTTTTTCCCAAAATACATGTAGTAACCCTCATAGCATTAAAGTTGCTGTTATTGAGCTACTTGCCTTCTTAAACTGCGGCTGTGTTCGGAAATGCAAAGAAATGCGCAGCCTGCAACAATGCAACGCGCAAAAACACAAGCGTACGCAGTGTAATCAAAAATGATGCAATAAATGCGCAACTGCTGATGTATTATTGACATTACAAAACACATGACATGTGCAGTGCAGCTAGATTTGAATTTTAGAACGTAATAGTTCCACTGTTCCACGAATACAGCCTGTATTGATTCTTCTGAACTTTTTTTCTTCCGCTAATATTATTATTGGAAATTTATCGTTATAAATATTGAAGCTTATAACGATAAGTATTGTATAAAAAATTTACACAAATAAGCTTTCAATTAAGAAGCTACTTTCCATATTCTTTTACTCAACCAATCTCAAAGAAAGTAGTAATGGTTCGATTGTCCCTTGTTTAGACATAAATTGAACTAATGTTTGAATTTCTTAAAAGGATTATTTGAAGAACGAGCTCAAATCAACCACCAGAGTCAATGAGTCAATTGTTCTTAGGATAGGCCATACTTTCCCGTATGTTAGAGGTCGCCAACTGTTTTTTTTTTATTTTATACACCATCTTCTTCAATCTCTTCACCATCAAAACATATACATGTTAAACAAATTTCTCTTTTTATTATTTTCAGATTTTTTTTTTTTTCTTTTGTTACAACTCAGTTTTCACGTGGCGGCGTATCTACAAAAGGTCTAAAAATGAGACAAGCATTTTTTAGATACCGTCACTGCACGCTATTTAACTTTGTTTCTAAATGTTTACTCAACTATTTTTCAATTCTTAAAAACTGCTAAGTGTCCATCGATGTTTAAATGTGATTTCTTGTTATAAATTGATGTGATATTATAAACAATCAGTTCACATATTTATTTATATATATATGTATATATATTTATATATATATATGTATAGATATATGTTTATACATTTTATAATATAATAGATATATGTATGTATAATGATCAATATATATATAAATATTCTATGCAATGTTTATATGTTGGTATGATATGTATTTCCACTATAAATGTGTATATATATATATATATTTATATATATGTATATAAAAAGTATATGCATGTATTCGCTAAAATAATTGAAAATATTTTCAAAAGTTTTTCTTTTAAATTAAACTTTTTCAGGGTGTTTCAATTTAGAATGTGTTCGAATAAAATTTAATTATTTGGATCTATTTATTTTTCCTTAAAATTATAAAAATATTAACAATAAAAAATTGAAAATTCTTAAAAAAAACATTTTTTGTTTTTGATGAATACACACTCAATTTTTGAGTGAAATAATGAAATAAGGGGTGTTTTTTAAGTCAGTACCAGCTTCGAAGCTTTGGTAGTCGAGTAGGTAACGTGCCACTCCAGAGGTACGGAGTTCGAATACTACGCTTTAATCTACCTATATTTTATATTCTAAAATTTATGACTTGCAGTTGAAGTTGGTGGCGTCCGTGGCGTAGTTGGTTAAAGCGTGTGGCCTCTATGTCAACGAATCTGGAGACCCGGGTTCGAATCCCAGCAGCGACAGAAAATTATTTGAATTAAAATGATTTTTCTGGACGGCCGCCACCTCTGTGCAAACAATGGCAAACCTCAGAAAGTAATCAAAATGCCATGTAAAGCTTCTTAAAAGAAGAACATTCCGTTCATCGCTGTTTGGAGTCGGCGTTAAACCTGTAGGTCCGGTTCTCGGTCAATTGTGTACAACTTAATAACACGCACAACACAATTGATCATAAGAAGCTAGGTCAAAGTCCTTTCAAGGGCTGAAATGACCAGTTATTTTTTTTTTTATTGTAGTTGGTAGCAGAGATCTGCACAAGCCTACTTTAATTTCAAGCCACTTCAAGTACTTGAAATATTGAATATATCCATACTTGAAAAACCCCTCCTAAGACGATAAAGATAGTGTTTCAAACTCGTAAAAAACATATTATTAGGTGGCAACCCTATGGTAAAAAATATCGTTATTTTGAAATACTGACAACGGATTCGGATTTAGCGAGCCATATTTACCTAGTGTTTGCAATAGCACCGAATTCGTAAAAATAAAAAAATATTAAGGTGGCTATGGAATCATCAATTTTTGTCGAAGGAGTCTACAGAATCCTAAAAAGTCCTAATACGATTAAGCGTTTTCCACACAAGCTCATTGAATTATTTCGATGCTTGATTTAATTGGATTCTTGATATCAATTTCAAGCTTTTTGCCGAACACATCGATTTTTTCCTTTACTTGGGACTTCGTGCCGTTCGCTTGTAAGCTAGCGTAGTTGCAATTTGCAAGCTGTCGTAGGTTTATTTAAATCAGTGGTGATCAACGCACAGTTCAAACAACAACAAAGAGGGCTTTCCGAGTGCACAGCTTTACACTGAAATAAGAAGTTGTTAAAAGCTGATTTCAAATTTAAAGCACAGCAGAAAAAAACAAACTTTTACGCAGGGTACAAACACAGCGAGCCGATTGCTTCTTTGTGTGCAATAGCTCAGCAACACACGATGCCCGTGGGCTATGGGAAACCATGTAGTGAGCACCACTGATTTGAATTCCAGTACAAGTTCTCTGGTTGATGGTACAGAAGTTTGTGGAGGGGATGGTTTAGTAACTTTAATTGACTGAGGTAAAGACATAACACTTTCCTCAGATTCAAATTCACATGTTTTTACGGTATTCCACCGCGCTTAGAATATCCTTCATATGATTCACTTGATTGGCCCTCCATTTCCACTAATCTGTCACCCCATTTCAAACAAGGGCTGACTTGACTGAATAGGTATTACACCTGAAATCCTTACTTTAAAGGTAAAAAAAAAAATTTGGCGTGAAGAATGTCAAAAATGTACAGTTTGGTGCAGTTTTTGCCTGATAGACTCATTGGACCATAATTTTTTCAAAAATGAGCATGTTGCTTAATACTCTTTGTGCTCACTATGACGATATCGTCTTCCAACTTTTTGCGGTGTTGCAAAAAAATGCTCGTTTTTGACTGACAAATATTTTTGAACAAAGCATTCTTTATTTCTTTATTTAGACCAGTGATGTTCACGTAGAACCACGCGTGGTGAGACTCGAAAGCTTTATTCGAGAATCGAAACACGTGCACGATCGAATGCACGAAGTTCTCTCAATCAGTTGGCGCTGAAACTTCAAGCAAGAAAGTTCGCGCATCTTGGTCGTGTGTTTTGCACTGCACGAAATGTTTGAGGCATATGAAAATGCGTTATTTGCATAATAATAATAATTATAATGATAATGATACTGACAATGATAATGATAGTGATAATGATACTGATACTGATAATGGTAATAATGATAACAATGATAATTATAACACAATTCTTGCTTAATACTTGCACAACAATTTTTGTCAGTGCAGAGAGCGAGAGAGCTACAAACACAACCACAAAAGTCGAAAATTGTAGTAGTATGCTAGTGAACACCACTGATTAAGACCTAAAACTAAACCCCCAAATAAAATTCTTTTTTCGAATTTCATAGTTTCTCAACATTTGTTTGAAAGCTTATAGGGTAAAGTATTTTTGAGATTTTTTTTCAGATTTTTTGGAAGAAATTTAGAGGTCGCGCAAACCGAGTTTTCCCTTGAAGTCAGGTTTTTCGGAGATTTTATGAATTTCAAGAATAAGTAGGTCAATAACAGACATTTTCTAAGTCTTTGAGTCGTCATTTCGAAAGACAAATATCCAAACCTTACTTTAATGTACATAAATCAAAGGTGATGGCAATTTTTTTTTTGACATTTTGTTGTACTATATTTTATTTTTCCGTTATATATATATATATAAGCTTGATAACTTTTAAAAATTTCATCAAAACAAAAAAAAGTAATGATGCACTTTGAACTATGGTTACATTTTAAACAAATTTAAAAAATCTTGATTTAACTCTTGCCGTTCTGAAGATATAGCCATTAAAGCTTTGTAACCGTTGGTTGAATCGTAAAATCGTTGGTTGGTGCATCGATTGTAAAACTGTGAAAAGTATGCAACGTGTAAACCTGCCCTTTCAAACAGCTGGGAGATGGCATGGAAGGTGTAAATCTACTCCAATAATCAGCTGCAATTTATATGCGAAACTTTGCAATTAATATGCGTAGCCACCAACTTCAACAGTAAAATAACTTTTTCCAAAAAATGCTGTTTTGGCATCATGTCATATTAAAAATGAATACGTTGAAACCCTCCCCAGGCTAACACCGAAACCACAAAAAAAAAATAAGATGTAATTTTACTTTTGTTTATTTATTTTGAAAGGGCAGGTTTACACGTTGTATATTTTTCGCAATTTCATGATCGATGAACCAACCAAAGCCAACGATTTAAGGAGTCAACCAACGGTTACAAAGCTTTAAAGGCTATAACTTCAGAACGGCAAGAGTTAAATCAGAATATTTTTTTTTTAATTTGTTAAAAATTTTACCATAGTTCAAAGTGCATCATTACTTTTTTTCATTTTGATGTAGTTTCAAAAGTTATGAAGCGTTTTTTTAAAAATGTACGCACATTTCGCATTGAAGTGATGTTTGGATATTTGTCTTTCGAACTGATGACTCAAAGACTTAGAAAATGTCTGTTGTTGACCAACTTATGCTTGAAATTGAAAAAAAAACTTCGAAAACCCTGATTTTTAAGGAAAACCTCTAAATCTCTTCCAAAAAATCTCAAAAATTCTTTACTTCATAAGCCCTAAAAAAAGTCAGACCAAAAAAACAGCCCAATGCATGTGCCCGAAATTTTGTTTAAAATCAATTTGCAGAATGTATGCTCTCGATTGACTAAAATCGGCAATTGATGTATGCTCTCGATTGTTCTGTTCAAAATACTGTCTTGAAAAATCACCCTTTCATTGTTTTATGAGTCTGCCTGTGGATCTCATGATCTCTTATGATCTTAACGGAAATTTGTAGCTTACAGTACAAAGTAACTTCCTTTACTTAAATCCTATAATTCTGACAGTTTTCAAATATCCGCATATACAGTGTCAGACAAAACTAAAGCACGAAACCAAATTTTTTGGCATTTTATTGAATAAAATTGTTATATAAGTTGAAAACTAATTGTTTTCCATTGAACTCAAGCAAATATACATTTTACGTAATAAACCAAACAAAAATTAACATAATATTTCATGTAAAACGAAGATATTAAATCAAAGATAAGATTATTACTAAAACTTCTGCGATAAAACTACAGCACATTATAAGGAAACACAAGAAAAACTTACTTTTTGCTAAAATTTGGTGGCGTATCACTTGCTTTTTAACACTGCTTCACATCTGCGAGGCATCGACTCTATAAAGTTATTTAGAACGCTTATTGAAATAGTTTTCCATGCCAATTCCGTCCTTTTCCTTGCAGTTCACGTTGAATTTTTCTATCTACAATTTCCCATAGATTCTCTAGGGGATTGAGATCAGGCGATGGAGCGGCCAATTCAAAACATAGATCTTGTTGGCAGCTATCCACTCCTTAACACATTTGGCAGAAGATACACTTTAACAGCATTTCTTCTTCCGCATGAAGTAATATTGCATTTTGGAGAATATTCTTGTACGTGAAATGATCCATTATGCCGTCGATCTTATAAATTGGGCCGATCCCATGACCGGAAAAACATCCTCATGACGTTGCCTCCGCCATGTTTCACAGAACCCGTAGAGTAACGTGGATTAACGCGTTGCCCTTTTGGCCTGCGTTCTAGCTTCAATCCGTCAGAACCTTTGATGTTGAACTTGGACTCATCTGAAAATAGTTCGCTAATGGTTCGCTATTTCGCAGTTAGCATGGGCTCTTGCAAATTGAATTCGTGCTCGACGTTTGCTTTTGAGAAATATATGGCTTCTTCACGCTCCTGTATGTTGGTAATCCGCCGTCCACAGCTCGTCGTTGGATGGATCTAAGTGAAATATTCAAATGCAATTCATTTTGAATAGATCTCGCTGATATAAATGGATGCTTTTTTATTGTCCGAATGATTGCCTGGGCCTCACTTTTCGTTGGCTTTCGTGATCTACCACCATGATGTGATGTAACTAAGGAACCAGTCAAACGAAAGCGGCTTATAGGTCGGGATATAACACTATGGTGAACACAACATTTTTTTGCATTGCTTGTCATTGGTTCGCCTTTTTTAAATTCGTTTGAAATTTTTTCTCTGAGTATAGCAGAATACTTTTTTCGAGCCATTTAATTAATTTTTTGTTTAAAAAATTGACTGAACCGGATAAATGATCATCGGCTATGGGCAGAGGGCGCTCTGGGAGCGTTGAGAGCATGAATTGAGAAGCCTTAAATGTAGTGGTGCCCATGACCGATGATAACCAACGACTGATTTACAAGTTAATTTTTTCCAAGCGATATTATTTTGCTTTACAAATAACTGTTTTTTAAATCAAAAGTTACTTTAACCCTTTGAGGGGCACATTTTTGGGAAGAATATGAAATGCGAAAAGTAGTGGCACTTTAGGTGGTTTTCGACTAATGAGTTTTGATAGCTACCAAATGTCAAATCAGCTGTCATATTAAGCAATTTACAATGCAAATTGGGGAAAATGGCGTTCATTGGCTGTTCCAGCAAGATTAAAGAGCAATATTGTTGTGGGAAGAATTTTTCGACTGTTGACGGTTTCGACAAAAAAACTATAAAGATGGCCAGAATGTAGTGAAAATACAAGTTGGGCATCGTTGCACCGGTTTCTAAGGTCGCTGAACAAGATTCAAACATCGGAGATGAGTTTTGACAGCTATGAACTATCAAATCAGCTGCCAAGTCACGTATTATAGAATAAAAATCAGGAACCAGGCGTTCATTGGCTACTTTAGGAATATAAATGCCTAGAAAGTGAAGTGGAAAAAATATGTTGGCAGTTGACAGCTGTCAAAAAAAAGCACAGTGAAGTCATTTTTGACAGTGGATTCGTAATCAGCGAGCCCAAAAACATATACCTAGCCAATAAAATCATATTGTTCATTGCCAAAATTTCGGTTGACCGATTTTTTTCTGAAAAAATTAAATTTTTTAATATTTCATTGTTAATAACAAATTCCCAGTAAACAATAATGCCAAAATTCTAGTTTACATAGTTGAAGGAACTCGAAAGGAACCCACAACACCCATTGTTCACGTTAGACATGGCCTAGGGTTCAAAATATTGGCATTTAAAAGAGAGCAGGTGGGTGGGACGTATATGTTCCACCGCTCTGCAAAGGGTTAACTACTTAGTCTCGACTATTTAAACAGTGAGTGACTGAGATCATGTGCTTTAGTTTTGTCGCAGCCATTTTGCGTGTACTGTAACATTACTGTAAATGTAATGTAATTTGCAATAAATAATTGCTTTTCGTTTTTTTTATTAATCAATCAGATATTTTTACATAAGTAATAATAAGAAAAAAAAACAAGAAAATACAAAATTTTTATATTTTTATGGAATGAAATGCTAAATGCAAGGTGGGGCAAAAGTAATCACCCAATGTTCTTTTGCTGTAATTTTTTTTTAATGAAAAACTTTGGTTTTGTTTGGGAAATTTGTTTATTTAATCCATTCGAATTTATTCCATCAAGTTGAGAAAATGATATCGGCCAAGTGGCCGCCGCCAGAGTTGATGAACAAAAGGGCTCGTTTTATTGTCCGTTACTCTTGCCAGATCTTCGGCCGACAGGTTCTCGCATTCTTGGCGCATTTTCTCCTTAAGAGCTTGAAGAGTCTGAGGCTTGTTGACGTACACCCGCGACTTCAAAAAACCCCATGGAAAGAAGTCTGGAGCGGTTAAATCAGGTGATCTGGCCGGCCAGTGCAAATCACCAAAACGTGAGATTAAGCGACCCGGAAATGCTTCCTTCAGAATATCTGTTGTGGCTCGAGCAGTGTGCGCCGTTGCACCGTCCTGTTGGAACCATATGTTTTCCAGTCCCAATTCATCCAATTGGGGAAGAAAAAAAATTCGGTAATCATGGTAATCTGTAGCGCGCGCCATCCACAGTCGTCGTTTGGCCCGCGGCGTTCTTAAACAAAAAAAAAAAAAATGGCCCGATGACTCCTCCAACGTAAACAGCACACCACGCAGTAACTTTGAGCGGGTGTAATGGTTCTTCGTAGGTGATACACGGATTTTCGGTGCCCCAGAAACGATTATTTTGTTCATTCACGTAACCGCAAAGATGGAAATGAACCTCATCGGTCATGATAATTTTCGATGAAAAATCGTTCACCTCTTCGTTGAGATTCGGGATGGCTTGAGCGTAGGCTTTACGCGGTTGACGGCCAACAGCTAATAGCTGATGCACTGTCTGTACTTTGTAAGGGGACATCTTCAAATCTTTCACAAAAATTCTGCGTAGGGACCGCCGGCTAATGCCTAATTGCGTTTCACGGCGTCTGGTCGATGTTCCGGGCTCTTTTTCGACATCTTGGGTAACAGCACTGCTCCGCGGCCGGCCAGTCTTGGGAAGATCTCGTGTTGTCCCAGTCTCTTCAAGGCGAGTGGCCAAAGGCCGCAGTGTTTGTCCAGTTGGTGTCGGACGGCCAGGAAATCTGCGACAGAATTCACGCTGCGCCAACACAACCGACAAATTATTGCGAAAAAAAAGAAAACAATTCATGGCTTGTCGATTTGTATTCGGCGTTTGTTAACTTCACAAATGTCAAAACCGAATTTACATTTGGTGCCATTTGTAAAAGTTATAGGGTGTTCCAATAGTGTGATTAATTTTGCCCCAACTTGTAGATGGATTCGTGCTTTACCCCCCGTCTCGACAGGCAATAAACCATTGCCATTGCCGTTGCCACTGCAGACCGCTCAATTGCCATAGTTGGCAATTTATGGCAAGCAATATTGCAAGCCATAGATTGCTAACATGGAGTTGGCAATGAAGCTGTCACTCATCTTTTTAACAGTCATTTTGCATTTTTCTGCGAGTTTAAAAGTATAGACCTCAATGAAAAAGTTAAAGAGCGCGCGCGCAGCGAACTATCTTGTTCGATGTCATTTTGAAAATGGTAATTTCATAACATCAAAAACCCACCCTTGAAATATTGCCATTGTTTGCAATAGATTTTGACAGATGGTATGCAATGAATTATTGCTAGTCGAGTCGTCGGGTTAGTTATGTCCGACACTGTCAGTCCTGAAAGACTCTTTTAAAATATATGATTTAACATTCTACGTTGAAGCATTTTGGATTTTTTATTTTTCTAGATTATATTTTGTTCTTTACTTAAAAGTTTGATTTCGTTAATTTTAATTGAAAATTAAATTTTTTTATGAAGCACGAACTTATTTTTGTCTGCATGTTACAGAAGGACAAATGATAGCTAAATGTCTTAGAAAAGTCTTCTTCGATCTTCGTTCAAGCGTAGACAGTTGCTTGCTTTCTTTAGACTTAGCTACGACTAAATAATTAGAAATTAATAAAAATAATAAGTAATGGTGGATATAAAATACGATGAATGGTTTTTGAAGACGATGAAAAGACAGATGTTCTCATGTCTGTAGTACATGTTGCTACTAAAAAATGACTTAAAGTTGGGTTAAACGGAGGATTTAATGGGAGGAAAGGAAAATCTCCTTGTCTCGATCTCTACACTATTGAAGAGGGTTAACAGGTTAAATATTAAAAGAGTTAATTTCAAGTTGAGTGTTGAAAATGAATGCAAATTGAACAGAGATTTTTTTATAATGGCGCTACTTAAGGCCATATTTAGTCAAAGCTAAGCTTTGGTTAAAATCAGTCAAAAAATGACAAAAAAAATATATCTCTCAAAGGAGTTAATAACATGTTTTTAACAGCACTTTTATGTAAAATTAAATTTTTTTTTGTTACGAGTGCCTTTTGATGCAACTTACCATAAAAAGTAGTGAGTGTGTTTTTTTAGGTGTTTTTCCTAAGAGTAACGCAATTTACTTAAAAATATATTACTAATTGGCTATGCTTGTTGTTAAATTTGTATATTATTTCTTTACTCTGTACTTCCTTATGCACCTTTTTCTAATCTTTATACAGGGTGTCGCAGTAGCAAGAAAGTGTGCTGCCTTTTAGAGTTTTTTAACTACTGTGACAGCCTGAATGATCGAACTATTATATAATTTTATACATAACTGTTTATGTATACATGTGTATATGTACATACATACACATACATACTGATATGTAAGGCTATGAACATGTGTAGCTAATTTTTTGTATATACAGCTGGGTGGCTCAAAAAGAGGTCCTAGATTTTTGAAGCACTTTAAATTGATTTCCATAGCGGAGATGCCCCTATTTTGAGCCACCGTTTTATAAATGTGTGTGTATGTATTTGTGTGTGTGGAAAGTAATTGGTTTTTGTTTTTATGTTTTTGGTTTTTTCAATTAATTATATAATCGCAATGTATTTGAATTGATTAATTTTGGCTTTCAATGTTCTTCAAAAACTATTTCGTATAAAGCTCTTGTATTCCTACCTTTATGTATGTATGTCTGTATGTTTGTAACAGTTATAAGTGGACTAACCCATTTTTCTTCTATAGACAATCACTACATAATTTCTTAACTTTGGATGTCTTTTTGTTTTTGTTTTATTTTTTGCTTTGTTAGGATGAGTTTCATCCGTTTATTGAGGCCCTTTTGCCCTTTGTCAAAACTTTTTCGTACTCATGGTTTAATTTGCAAGCAGCGAAGCGGAAATACTACAAGAAACACGAAAAGCGCATGTCCTTGGAGGAGGAGCGTCACTGTAAGGATGAGCTACAGGTGAGCTAAACATAAAAAATCCCTTTGTTTTTAGTGCAAAATGCGAAAGCTTAACGACTTGCGTCTGCGCCATAGAATGAAAAGGCGGAAGTCAAACAGAAGTGGGCATCACGCTTGCTGGGAAAGCTGCGTAAGGACATAACGCAGGAGTGCCGTGAGGACTTTGTCCAATCGATAACTGGCAAGCGACAGTCCATATGCGTTCTTTCGAATCCAGATCAGAAGGGAAAAATGCGGCGCATCGATTGCTTGCGACAGGCTGACAAAGTTTGGCGCCTCGATCTTGTCATGGTTATACTTTTCAAAGCCATACCCCTGGAAAGCACCGATGGCGAACGGCTTGAAAAGAATCCCGAATGCACACATCCTGGATTATGCGTGAATCCCTATCACATCAATGTGTCTGTGCGTGAACTCGATCTCTACTTAGCCAATTTCATCAATACTCACGATCCGCAAACGAACTCACCATCACCGCCACCCACGCCCACGTCGTCACTTATACTGTACAACAACAACAATAACAGTAGCAACAACAACCACAATAAAAAGGAAGATTCGGATGATCACAAGCAAAAAGGCAAGTAGTAGGCGTAGGAGAAAGTGAAAATGAATAGAAATAAGGCATAAAACGAAAAATATCAGGCTTGCTTACTTCATTACTTAACGCAAAATACTAACATCCCAAGGCAAAACACGTTAAGTAACAATTTTTAATTAATTTCTATTTTCATTTATGTTATTTAGGCTTCAGCCACAATCCATACAATGGCGTCATATGCAACGACATCATCTTGGCCACAGGTGTGTTCTCTTCCAAGGAACTTTGGAAGCTTTCGAAAGGTATTTTTCGATTGCCCTTAAAAAACAATAGATACAACATAATAAACTGACATTAAACCACGTTTCACAACTTTTCAACTTTTATCAAAAACAAATTTAATGCAGAGTTTAAAATTTATTGGCTAAATATATAAAAATTTTAGCAGTACGTCATTTCAAATTGAAAAGTGACTATGGAGAGAAATCATAATTATTTATGTTTGGGACGTTTCACTTCTTTAGATATTTGTATCAGTTTATAAACAAAACGTTTTCAATGATTTCAAACCTGAACTTTGTTTTGCCGCGTTAGGTCATTAACAACAGGACGGAACACATAGAAGGCATCCACGCATTAAAGCATCTGACGTTTAAGTTGAAAATAAGAAAGCTTATGGGGTGACGCTCATACAAAGCAAAGCATGGTAATCTTTCAACTTTTTTCAAGCATCAATGCATTGACAGATAAACATCAAACCAAACCAACAACAAATTAACCAATTTTGCCAGACAACATATGTTTGAAAAGCTTGCTATAGATGCATGCATGCTTTCTATGTGTTCCGGCCTAACCAGTTTTGCATGGAATCTATTTGTGCAGCCAGAATACGTACAAATCTCATAGTCTTAGCACATTGGACGCATCAACAACATTACGACATCTGTCGAAATTTATTTGCATGCCATGTCTACACAGAGAGTTTAGGCTGAGTTTGTTTTGAGTTCAACCATAACTGTTCACATAGAGCTGCTTTGGCAGAATTTTGTTTAATGTGACATTTATTTATTTACTTTTGTTTTCTCATATATTTTCGGCACATCCACTATCGTGACATTACTTGAGGACAAGGCTGCAGCTATCTCAGCGTAGACATGCGTGTTCTTCCTTGCGCTGCTCAAATCACAATTTTTACCGGCCCATACTAATATGAAGACCTCATCTTCTACACTTGCCCAAGTTCTTTTTTTCATTTTTTTGTTAATTTTTTGCAAATAATAAATTGCACAATTTTAGAACAGCTGTTTTTGACACTTCTCACCACAAAAATAAAAAGTTGCATCTGAACGTGCCTTTTTATAAGAACATTAGCATGCTTTTAGGCATTTCTCAAATTGAGTTTTGATAAACATAGAAACAAAGTTGAATTTAGTTGAGTTTCTTGTACTGGAGAACCCAAGAGTTTATTTTGCGTTCAATGGCAAAACTCAACTTTGCACTGGAAACTCAAACTACCAATGGACCTAAATGGACCAAAAAATTTTGTGGTAGTTTAGTTACGAAGCACAGTGGTTAAAAAGTGGAAATAAATACCAAAATTCATGAGTTCTTTTGATGAACTTTTTTCTTTACTTTGTTTAAGAAAAGTTTTTAACAGAATTTTTGTGAATACATCTGTAAAGTCGATTAATGTAAAAATACTAGAATAATGTCTTCAGATATTGATAATTTCCAGAGTCATTACAGACAAACGAGGATATATAATGCTCTACTTTTTTTTCTATCTACTGAAGGCATTATTGGAAAACGTTTCTGCATACTCGAAAATAATTTTTAGTTTTAATTTTTAGAATAAATTCTTTAGCAAGTCGATTTGAAGAAAAAGAGGAAAATTCAATATTTAGCAGAATATAACTATATTAGCACATCGCAGCACTTCTATTTCATAGATGGAATAATTTTATTGATCTTTAATTTTAATAGGGGTATTCACGATCCGGAGCTCTTTGTAGAGCTCTTGTGCAAAAGAGCAAAAGTGCAACAAAAAAGAGCTCTACAATAACAAAATATCCGTGCTGTCAAAATTGTGCTTTTTTGCTCAAGCGCACTAACGATACCCTGAAGTTCTTTTGTAATGCGCTTGAGCTCTTGAGTTAACTTTGTAATTTTTGACAACAGACAAATAGTGATGGTATATTGAGAACACTTCTAGGTACTTACTTCTTTAATATCATAATTTCACATCACTATCTTTCAAAGCTGGCTGAACTTATCTTCAATTGCCAGGTCTGTGTATGGGGTGTGTTCACAGGTTGTTGCGCTTTTTGCTCTTTTGCACGATAGCTCTACAAAGAGCTCCGGATCGTGAATACCCCTAATCTTTCAAATAATAAAAGTGAGCCATTTTGTACTCCTTTTAACAACGTACGGCAAAAACTAAATGCGTTACGAGTATTACGTTCAGTCGTAAGACTTAGAACTGTAACAATTTTTTTAGTATACTCTTAGGCATTGCTTGAAATCGAACACTTCGCACGAAATATAACAAAATGTAAACATAAATATACCTAAAAAAAAATAAATAGATTATTCTTCAACTATTTCTTAGTAATCACATTTAAAGTACAGAATAAGTAACAAAATTAAAGAGTGGAGCATAATTTCAATATACAAGCCATGTATGCAACACGGCTTGGGCACGATTTTTTTCACACTGCCAAAAAGTATGCTATAAAATTTATAAAGTTCAGTGAGTTCGATGGGGGTTATTTTTATACAAAAAGTGACAAAGACAAGATTCAGACACAAATATGTACAAATTGGGCAAAGTGACCCCAAAAAAACTCAATATTCGTACAGTATCGGGCAAAACATTTGCAACTCGTTACGAAAAAAAGAATTTTGATAAAAATATAAAATATTTTACAGTGTATTATTAATTTTTTACATGTAATTCTTTGTTTGTAATTAAACCAGAGATGTGCACAGCAATACTATTATGTTTTCTTTAATTTTGTACTTGTGGTAGTGGAGTCTCGCTCTCAGCACTAAAAAAAATTGTATGCAGGTATCAATTAACATAACGAATCGGCTCGTTTGTTTAATATATTGTTGTAAGTTTAGATTTGATTTTATTTTCATGTTTTTGTTTTGATTTTAAAATTTAAATCGACTAAAATTATTAACTAACGATTTCTTTTTTAAAAAAACCAGATTAATTTTGAATTAAAATCTTACAAAAACAAAGAAAACGCAAATAAAACAAGTCTTCGATCCAAAAATAAAATATAGAACTCAGTGTTTACTGTATTCAGTAAATTCTTATTTATTTGCCCATCTATTTTTTTCGGTGCATAACAATCAAAATTCTAATCCCATGATTACATGGGATGACACGCCATGACACATGCAACAACAAAAAAACTGTTACTCCAACAGTAAATGCAGAACATTTCAAGTTCTAACTAAGTTTGTGAAGTTTTCACGTTAGTTGTAAAACAGTTTTGCAAGAAGGGTTGTGCAGGCACATAATTAAAAAAAATTATTATTTCGAAAAAAAAAGGTTCCAAACAAATTCGTGACAGCACTCCATAAGAATATAATTGATAACTTTAAAAGACATTTGAGAAAAGTATAAAGTGCATAAGTAAAAGGACCCGAAAAGTTGACAACTTACTAGTGAGACATGTGAAGAAAAAACCTTTTGCATCTGTAGCGGAATTCCCAAACGTGTTAACGACTTTTATAGTTATCGTTAACTGTCCTTTGCTACAATTATCGTTAACTGGTATTCCCAACATCTATGTTAGCTATTTTTGTCCTTAATTTTGACAGTTCTTTAACGTAATTTGTAGATAGCTTAACCACGAATATTTTAGCGTCGCTTACTTAAAAAACAACGTTAAGCGATTGTTTAACATGCGATTGTGATTTTATAAATCATAAATAATATCCATAAAGTGGCCACAACACGACGAGGCATATGTTAACCATCATGGTTAAATAAAATAAGATTAAATCAAAATAAAAATAATTCTATAAACTTTATTTTCAATAGTTTCTACGCTTTTATTTAAAGTTTAAAAAAATAAAGAAAAGTTTTTAAACTAAATAAAAACAAATAAACGGATAATAAGGCACATTTCAGAGCATTAATAATAAAAAATAATAATAAAAGTAAAAATAATAAAAAAGTTAAAGTATAACAATTATAAGTTCGTTGAAGGCAATCGCTCAAACGAAATCGACAGCCTCTTACGCGCAGAAGCAATTCGGTCGCAAGCAATTGCTTGCATTTGCGCTGCCTCTGCTAATTGCTGCGATGCAGCTGTCTGCTGCTTGGCTGATTCAGCATGTATCTATCGAAAAGGCCTATCTAAGCTGTAAAAAAAGCACAGTGCTGCCATATTTTTGATTTCTTTTAACGACGTTTGTAGCTTATATTGTGAATATTACATTTTAACAATTTTGTCGCTAAGTACTGTTTTGAGAATACAACATTCGTTATTGCAAACTACAAACGTCGTTAGTTAACCATAACGATGTCGTATCGTTAACTTTTTGGGAATTCCACTACTGGTCCACAACTTGTCGAAGAGTAGCAAAACCTTTGATTTCAAAGCGGAACCGTGGAAAACGTGTTCAATTTGCAAAAAGGCACCTTAATTGATCAGTTGAATGGAAATCGGTAATCTTTTCGGATGAATCGAAATTCAATTTGATTGGCAGTGATGGTATGACCAGGGTTAGGCGACCCAGAGGAAAACGTGTTCAAGTATTGTACTGCGTCAAAACTGTCAAGCATGGTGGTGGGCATGATATGGTCTGGGTTTGTTTTTCGAATGCAGGAATAGGCCCTATTTACCGCATTGACGGCATTATGGATCAACATGTATACAAAAGTATACGCTGGACGTTCCAGCAAGGCAATGATTCCAAAAACATTTCTAAGCTTATAAAAACTTGGTTTAGCGACAATAGCATTAATGTTTTGGAATGGCCGGCGCAATCTCCAGACCTTAACCCCATTGAGAACCTTTGGGAGATAGTCAAACGCAGAATAAACCACGAAAATGTGAAAAATTCGATAGATTTTTTCGACGAACTCAAATGATATGATCGATATGATTCACAACTTAATAAGCTTAAGCAAATATTGGATTCGCTACTAAATATTAATTAAAATGCAATATTTTTGCTCAAATGAATTAGTTGCAAATGTTTTGTCTTGTCCATCTATAGATTTCATATGAAGTAAAGTTTTTATTTTTTAGAGAAGAATATTTTATGTTAAACACCCCAGTTTTATAAAATATTAAAACATATTTGTTGCTTTTTAAATTAAATAACATTCTTTTTCAAAAATATTTGAATTTTTTTAAATCTTTTTAAAAATGTTTCATTGTTGCATATATTTTGCCCGATACTGTACACCCAAATGCTTATAAAACAATTGCAACGATTGCTATTCTAAGAAGCCTATTATCTTCCTCAACATTTTAATTCAAATTCTTTAATAAAATCCTTTTTTTTTAAATACAAAATAATATAAATGTGTCCGCTTTGTAGCTATTGTTTTTTTTTTTGTGTGCTTAATTGAAATAATTAAAAATGTTTTAAGGATGCCTTTTTATTATATAGACTTAATTGTTTGCGTCAGAATTAAAAAACTTGAAACATTTTTGATATTTTTATCTCACATGAATGCTATTCACCACTGTTGTTAATAATTATCTTTCTTATGGAAACGTTCAAATGGATCTATTTCTCTATTTATTCCGGATTAAGAACGGAAGTACATTATAATTGACGTAGTATTCAGAATAGAATGAATTAAAAAAAGAACGGAAAACAAATTTTAAAATAACAATTGATTTCTTCATTAATTCAAAATAACTTCAATTGTTATTTTTAAATTTTTTTGAAGAAAATATTTTTTTGCATGTTATGAATTTGCAAAAACCCTATCAAAATAGTAAGCAACAAAATTTATTCAAAATTCTTAAGCCGAATATTCTTTTTTTCCTTCTGTTGGTAGAAAAGAAAAATAAATAAATAGTTCGGAATGTTCCGTAAGAATAAAGTTAAAGAAAATAAAAAATCCGGAACGTACATTATGAAAAAGAAACATATAAAGTCATTCCGAGCTTCTGGAATGAATAAAGAAATACAGCCATCATGCCTATTTTTCTTTCGTACTTATTCAGTCTAATATCACCCTAACAAGCTTTGTTTCTCGTTACTCGCTACTTTGAGTTTGCAGCGCTGACTCGCAGCTTGAGACGCTAGTTTGTTTCTCAGCCTACTTGGTAAAAATATACGCGCAAAGTATTCAAATACAAATGTCGGCATTTTTTGAATAACTTGAACTTACCGGCTGTACGCTGATGTTTCGAAAAAAAAAATGGTTGAATTTGCTTTATTTGTTATTTTCAACTAATGCAAGGCCTACTGCCATCAAATGTATGTGAAAAGTATGAAAATCAATGTAAATGTTGGAATTTTTTGAATTAACTGACTTTTTTATGTGGAAAGTTTGCAGGTGTTCGAGTTCGAAACAAAAAATGCCTCGAGCAGCATTGTTGTTGTTCATTTTGTTTTTATTGCATAGATTGCAAGAATGATCGAAACAAGATTACGCGTTCCGCAGCCCCGTTATCTAAATTTCTCAATTGACTGTTTTTCTTACTCAATTGACTGCATGCCGTCACACAGTACTTCTGCTTAACAAATACGAATGCAAATGTGCGATCACTCAAGGCGGATTCACTCATGATACAATTATACAGGTAGGTTTGACAACAGGCTATTTTCTCACGAGATCGTTCATGGATTGTCAAACTCGTCTGTTTTTTTTTTTTTTTTGTTTGCTTTGTCTTGTATGATTTTTGACAATTCATGTTCGCTGGAAAACTGTCACACCTACCTGATTAATTATACCATGGATTCACTGATCACCTTCAGCAAGTTTTTTGTGAACGTTCCTTTGGTCTCTCTTGGGGAATGTTCCGTTCGACGCACAGTGCACTTTTTAGAGCAGTTATCTGTCCGAAAATAGGTAAAATTTAAAAAAAAAACATGCTTAGAATTAAATATTTTTTTTTATTTCACTTAGAATTTTCCATAGTTTTTTAATATGGTTCTTATTAGTATCTACCTTGTATCGTTTAAGAGATATAGGGTGTCAAATATGTAACTTTTTTCAAAATTTTACAAAATTGTCGAAAGTGAAATTTTCTTCGATTTTGAAACCAGCTCGAGGGAAAGTGTTTAAGTATTCTTAAAAAAGTTACTATTTGTCTAAATAAGGAGTATATAAAGGGTCCGCCAAATAACTTTTTTTTTTTTAAATGCTATAAAAAAAAACTACTGAATATTTTCTCAAATTTCTTTTTTTATTTGAATGTACAATCCTACCGGTTAATAAGGGAAAATAATTTCATTCAAATGGCTGCCTCGGCCGGCCATACAGTAGCCTACACGATCTGTCCAATTTTTAAGCACATTATCGATTGTGTGCAGCTGTATTTCACCAATGGCTTCACGAATATTGTCCTTTAACCCGCATCCATCGGAAATTTCTAGAAACGAAAAGTACGTTGTGCATCAATTTGATGCAGATACAAAAAGACAATATTATTTATTGGAATATTTTCAATTTATTAACTATTCTAGCGCGATAAGTATAAGACTATCTCTAACTGTAGAACTGCTCACTTGTTTATTTTGATATTTTAGGAAGGTAGCCGAAATTCTGAATTTAAATATGCATATTTGTTTTTAATATATGAATGTGTTCTAAGAATTTGCATCAATTTGATGCAAACGATGGATGCGGGTTAAAGCGTCAATTGTCTCTGGCTTGTCGGCGTAACACTTATCTTTGAGGGCACCCCACAAATAGTCCAACGGTGTCAAATCGCAGCTCCGAGGTGGCCAAACGACATCAGCTCTGCGGCTGATAGTACGATCTTCAAAAACAGGGCGCAAAACATCGAGTATAGCTTCGGCTGTGTGGCACGTAGCGCCGTCCTGTTGAAACCAAATGTTGCCAATATCCTCCTCTTCAATTTTTGTGAACAAAAATTCGTTCAACATGGCCCGATAACGATGGCCATTGACTGTAACGGTCACTCCTTGCTCATTTTCGAAGAAAAATGGCCCAATTATGCCTCTGGACCAAAATCCGCACCAAACAGTGACTCGTTTTGGCTGCATCGGCTTTTCAATGTATGCGTGCGGGTTTTCTGTGCCCCAAATTCGACAATTTTGCTTGTTTACATACCCGCCAAGATCAAAATGAGCTTCATCTGAAAAGATGATTTTTTTTTGGCAAAATCGGCATCTTCTGTAAGTCGATCGCAGGCCCACTCAGCGAAAACGCATTGGATGGTCAATTGGCTTCAACTCCTGAACCAATTGGACTTTGTATGGCGTCATACCAAGGTCTTTATGCAAAATTCGTCTCAATGATGTCTCCGAAATGTTCAATTGTTGAGAACGACGGTGAATTGATGTTGATGCCGCTTCACGCACACTTTCTGCCACAGCAGCAATATTTTCGGGTGTACGCACTGTTTTTGGCTTTTCACACTTTGTTTTGTCGATGAGGATGTCAGTTTCTTTCTCTTTTCTCACAAGATAACGTACATACGGAGCTGACGGTGCTTCTGTTCTTCCAAAATCCGTACGCAATTTTCGCACACATTCTGCAACATTACCATGTTTTTCAAAGTAATGTCGCAATATTTCCAGCATTGTTCAAGCGTATATACAACCATATTCGTTCAACGGAAGGATAAAACTAATTATCTGTCAAATCAGACATGTGCTAAGTGTTACCATTCACGATATAAGCACTAGTTGAAAAAAAAACGTTAGATGGCGGACCCTTTATATTATATCGAAAATATTAAATGAAATCGCTGTAGCTTTTATGATAAATTTACAAAAATTACGAATGAAAAAGCATTTTTTATATGAATTTTAAAATTTAGGTAAGCTTTTATTAATCGGAATCCATAGGAATCCAGAATGACATACACAATAAGAAACCCTGATGTATCTAGTTTCTAGTATCAAGGGCCTTATGATTTTGATCTGGCCCTTGAACAAAGTTTTGAATATTATCTAAAAACACAGTGATTTTTGAGGTTTTTTTTGTATTTATTTGATGTTTCCTTTAATTGTATCACCTATAGTGAAAATAATAAAATAATAGAGAAAATCGAAATACGGATTTAATTACGATGCTTATGATATCTTCGGACCCACTTATAACGTCATTACGACATCACGAGGTAAAAAATAAAAGAAAAACAGAAAGTGTCGATGAAAATGAAGACATTAAAGATTTATTAGTTGAAAACTGAAAACAAAAGAGATCAGAATTTTTTTATACTATTTTTGAAATTGTGTCGAGTATCTTAATTTTTTGTTCATGTTAAAAATCACCCTGTAAAATAATCATGGTCTTTGTCTTTGCATTTATTTGCATCAAAAATAAAAAAATTAAAGGGTAAAAAAGAAGAGAATGTGTGAGTCTTTTCTTTCAATTAACGTTAAAAAATTCATCGACCTTACCGAACGCTATCTAACTTATAAATATTCAAAATACAAATGCCTGTATATAATTAATATCGGACCGAGGCAGGTATCCTGAGGGTTTTACCAATTTCGACCATTTTTAATACATATATTAAACTTTTTGCCGGCATTCTGACCGAGCTTTGTTAAGATCGGTCAACATTTGTGTGTACCTCCCATACAAAATCATGTCATAAATAAATATAGGTTCAAGGGAGGCACCCCTAGGGTCTGACCGATTTGAATTATGTTTGAAATTTTTCTTAACGCTTCGCGTGACACAGGGTGTTTTAGTTACTTGGAGTGACACATGGGGTCTTTCGTGTCATAAATAAATTTCAGTAGCTCCGTATTACAACACAGATAAAAGCAGACTGTTGAACACAACTGTTGTCAGGAGGTCACTGCAGTCCCAAATGTTTTTTGAGTTACTCCTAGCCTCATCTATACATTATCATAGGAGTACTTCTGCTATTACTGTCCAACTTTTGTATGGGCTTACAGCCCTATTCTGCTTGTTAACTGAACAAGGAATTGTTTAGGATCTCTTGTTAATGTTCTTGTTATGTAATGTAAATGTTCGTATTTTGGCAAATCATGTACAATTTGAAAGCTCTCAAAAGCTATTAAAGTTCACCACGCATGGTGAAAATGTAAATGCCTTAGATATAGAGCGTCAGCTGTTTTTATATTGCTCTTTTCTTGCTTATTTTGATTGCTTATGTTTGTTTTTCTACAAGTTAGATGGAAAATGTTAAGAAATAAATAATATACTAATTATTTTCAATTGTTTTAAGTTTCAAAATGAATTTTTTTAATAGACAAGCAATTTTCGAGTGTTTTGCAGTCTTTAAAATTTATTTTTTCTTTGATATTCTTCAGTATCAATGCTAAAAAGAAGTAAAAAGTAAGAATTCATCCATTTTTTTTTATTTTATTTTATTTACACAGCATTAGTTTGACTTAATACTGATATTACGTTCACACCTAAGTCAAATGAGCAAATTTGAATATCTCATTACAAAGTGTTCACACTTATAAATCTCATTTTGTTTGACGGTTGTTTTTGTTGTATTTTCATATTTTGTTTTGATAAAATTTTTCTGTGTACAAATTTTTCTTACATTTTGCTTTGAAAGGTATGTTCACAAAGCAGTTTAATATGCTCAGAGCTGTGTTTAACGTGAAATTATCTCATTTGCTACTCATTTCGTCGAAATGAGTTGAAATGAGTTGGAATATTTCTATGGGAAATGAGCTCATTACGCATCTCATTTGTGTTTTTTGGCCGAAATGAGCAAATTAGCTTAGGTGTGAATGGGCTATGAACTATCTTTCGTTGTTAAGTTGTTTTCTGTCATTAACAAAATAGTAAAGAAAGGAGCTTTCAAATTATTACCAGAATACGAAACCTTAACAATTTGTTAATATTAACAATTTTGTTAATGTGGTGAGCTTAGTTAAGCTGCCAGAATAGGGGTGTTAGTTTACTGTGCGGCTTAGCAAAATTTTACAGTAGGTCTCTATCTGGACATTTCGGTTATATTATACAAAAAAATTTAATGACATAGACCAATATTCAGATTCGAATGGGGACCGAGAAAATAGCTGGAATACAACCCTTCAAAAATTTTTCAAAATACAGCCAGGCTTTTGCTTTAAATAAGCTTTTTTAAATGCTCTAAGAAATGCTAGAAGCCCGTCAGATTTTGCGAAGGCTTCTGGCATACTTTTTGTTTGAAGTAATCTAGAGTGTAATGTCCCAATATTTTATCTGTATTTTTGTTTTTTTAATTAAATGAAACAAAAATTTTATCTGATATTCAAATCCATTAAGAGCTTTGAGGGAAATCTGCCCTTTTTTTCTTAAAGTAGATTTAAACGTAAAATCAGCCGACAATTGACTGAGTTATTAGGACACAAACATACGAGGTTAGTCCCAGAAGTACTTGACTTAACAAAGAAATCACAAAAAGTTTGTGAAAAAATGTCTTTATTTCCTTTTAGCTCGATACATTTTTCCCGGCGATGTTCAATAGCTTCGATACCCTGTTATAGTGAGAACCGTCGAGCTCCTCAAAATAGCCTTAACCGCAGACTCCACCTCTTCATTGTTGACAAATATTTTACCATCGAGTCATTTTTTCAAGTTTGGTAACAGAAAATAGTCCGAGTGGACTAAATCGAGAGAAATTCTTACTTTAACTTATTAGTGGCCCTCATGAAAGCTCGCAAATGCCTCGTATACCACATAAACCTCGCAAGTTTTACAGCAGCTGATTTACACACTTGTAACCTGCAGGATGTGTTCATGAAAAGGCGCATACAAATTTGACCAAATACGAATATGCGAGCTTTCATGAGGACCACACATATATACGTTTTACTTTACACAACTGCACTCTACATACATCGATTACATTTACATTCCACTTAGTCAACATCAAGAAAATCGCTTCATAAATTCGGTTCTTTCTCACTGCAATAGCTTCCATACTTGACGAGACGACACACGATCTGATTCAGGCCAATGCCAGTGCTATTAAAATGGAGAATCCTACCGGCGCCTACGATTGCAACACTTATCCTATGTCCTCATCGGGAACAGGCTCTGCTGTTGGCAACTTAACGAGTGACATGGTTGCCGCTGCAGACAGTCGTGTCGCTATTGGTGCCTCAATGGTAGTACCTGGTGGCTACAGCAGTAAGTTAAAGGCAAAATTATGGAACTCATTAGTTTCTATTTAATTGTTTTTGTTTTGTGGTGCCTAGTTGACTTTGTGGATCCACGCAGCATGCATCTGACATCTAGCAGTTCGCCGATGCTACGTGCACAGGCTGCGGCTGCAGCAGTTGCTTGCAAGAGCGATCCTTGCCCGCCATCTCCACCAGATCCCAGTGGCAGCAGTTTTTCTGTGATATTACGACCAAGCGATCCTCTTGGCAGTGGCGGACAAATGGCAGATATCTCATTGCAACGCTACACTCCAACAGGTGAGTACCAAAGCACTGAAATCGTGATTAACTCAGCCGAATTTTTTATTTCTTTTATAGTGCTTATTCAGCACAATCCAAGCGCGGCTCTTGTGTCACATGCTGTGAGTCCCAGCGCTATCTACTACCAGCAACACAGCAGTCCAAAGGCACCATCGGACTCAAGTGATGGTAGTCATCAACAGCATCAGCAGCAGCACCATCAACACCATCAACAACTTCAGCAACATCATCATCAGCAGCACCATCATCATCACCAAGATCATCAGCAGCAGCAACAGCAGAACCAGCAACAGCAGCAGCAATCACAACAACATCACCACCACCATCATCATCATGCACACGCAGTTACTGCCGCTGCTGCTGCTGCACCTTCCGCCAAGTACTCAACTGAGGTTGTTAACGGTCATGATATGAGTGACTTTGTGACGTTCGTCTGCCAAGAGTCGGGTGGAGCGTCTGCTGATGGCTCTGTGGACAATAACTCACACGCACATCACGCGCAGTTTCAGCTTCAACATGCGTCTTCTCTAGGTCGTAGTCCGAAATCATCTTCGTCATCTTCCGCGGCAGCTGCCTCGGTAGCGGAAGCAGCCGCAGCTGCTGCGGCGCAATATCAACAATACAGTACAATGCTACCTCCGCCACCATTACCGCCAATGGCGCGTCCTGTTGCCATCATTCGATCCACCGGCGATCTTAGTATAGTCGGAACGCCGCCCAGCACACCGCCTGCGGGCAGCACACCTTCTGACGCATCTCCACATCATCATCACCATAGCGTAGAGCTTGGCAATGATTCCTGCGCAAGTACTGGTACATCTAGTGGTACCACAGAAACTCTCACCAGCGGCAGTACGACACCTTTGAGCGTTACAGCTACAACTGTAGTCAGCAGTCATCAGCAAGCATCAGGCGGTGAAATGGAGCCAGCATCTCCGCCGCTTAGTCCGCAGGCTCAAATGGATGTCAGTCGAAAGGCAGCGATCGCAACGTCATCAGCGTCTGCGTTGTCGCGTCTTTCAACGCAACCCTATGCATCGACAAACGGTCGCGAATACTTCAATCATTTCCATACGCAATCAGCGCCTGTAAGTATTCAACATGAGCTTCTTCAATCCGACTCTTCTTGTATATAAACGCTGTATTTCTCTAGCTCCTCAGTTACACCAGCTCTATTTCGAGCATGTCCGGAGTCATCAGCCCAACCAACTTGAGCCTCTACTCGACGCCGCCTGCAGCTGTTTCAACGGTAACACATCGCGTCACACCACGAACACGCTGGAATGCACCTTTTCTATTGGAGGAAGACTTTAATATGATGACGCATGCAGTGGCCAGCGGTAATACGGAGCCAAATCCAGTGATTTTAATGGATGAAGGTATTACTAGTGAACTGTGCCGAATTATTTTGATCAACTGTTAGTCTTTTTTGAGGCTTTTTCTGTATAACAATATTTTAGGCTAAAAATAGCGATATTCTCTATAGATTTTAGGAGTTTAACCCATTAATGTCGAAGTAAAATTACTGCTACTTTAGTTATGAACAACATTAAGTGATGATTGAATTGAGAAGACCTGAGAAGACCTTTTTCGGCTGTGCTTGAATATGTTTTTATTTAGAAATTTCCCTAGTCAAATAGCATGGACATAAGACGAGGAGTCCAACAGTTTTGCTTTAATGGTCATTGGGGTCCATTGGCACCCCGTTTTAGTACTTACCCACCAGATCCCAGCTCCTAATTTTTCATTCTAAGATCATAAAATTGAAGCTCCCAAAATGGTGTTTTTTCAACCTTTATTTTGATACCAAAGTTGTCCTTGTGCGATACGATTTTACAATGAAAACAAAATCTTTAACTCATTTTGCTTATATCTCCTAAACTAGAGGCCGTAGAGGGGTAATACCATTGTGAAGGTGTTTTCTTCAACATTTAATTTGATACCTGCATTGTCCTTGTGCGATACGATTTTCAAATTTTGCAATGAAAACAAAATCTTTAACTTATTTTGCTTATATCTCCTTAACTAGAGGCCGCAGAGGGGTACCTCCATTGTAATGGTGTTTTTTCAACCTTTAATTTGATACCTAAAACAAATTTTACATAACAATCATATAAAAAAATCAAAAGAGTGTAATTTTTCCCCGGAGGCCCTTAACCCTTTCATGCCCGAATTAAAATTGGGGGGACTTTACCTTTTTCGAGGACAAATATATGTTAATCTTGACTCAAATATGAACTGATATTAATTTCAAAGTCCTTGGTGTCCTGGTTCGTTTGTTTTATTTCATTTCATGTCGTTTATTAATTAGTCAAAAAATTTACAAATTTCTTACTGACTAATCTTAGGCATTAAGTTATGATATATATTTATAAACATATGTAAACTTAAAAAAAAACAGAGTTAAATAAATTTTTTATTATGTTTTTTGGAAGAGAAAAATCTATAACTAAGGAATTTATCATTAGGAGCATAATTAGTTATTCTAAAACCAATATTGGAAAAGTCAAAGTTCCACAAATGTCTTGACGGAATAAAAATAAAAAAATAAATAACTGGTCATTTCAGCCCTTGAAAGGACTTTGACCTAGCTTCCTATGATCAATTGTGCTGTGCGTATTATTAAGTTGTACACAATTGACCGAGAAACGGACCTACAGGTTTAACGCCGACTCCGAACGGCGATGAACGGATTGTTCTTGTTCTCAAGAAGCCTTACATGGCATTTTGGTTACTCTCTGAGGTTTGCTATTGTCTGCAAAGAGGTGGCGGCCGTACATAAAAATCATTTTAACTCAAATAATTTTCTGTCGCTGCTGGGATTCGAGCCCGGGTTTCCAGGTTCGTTGACATAGAGGCCACGCACTTTAACCAACTATGCCACGAACGCCACATACTCTGGACGGAATATTGAAATTAATTCTTATTAGAAGAGATGGGCAGTCAGTCATGCCGGCGACAATATCATAGATAAAAAGTAGAGATCTTCTACTATTCAAGGTCTTAAGAATTTAACGCAAGCATCTTACATTGTATGATGGAGTCAGTTGAGTAAATTGAACAGAACGAAGAGCGAATCTTAGAAAGCTTTTTTGAATGCGTTCGAGTCGATTTCTGTGGATATGATAGAACGATCTCCTAATCACAACCGCGTACTCGAGTTTCGAGTGAACAAAGGAAGTGTAAAGTAACTTGAGAGTCTACGTGTCGGAAAAATCTGAGCTATTACGCCGTACAAATGCCAAGAGAGCATACAATTTAGAAATAATGTAACTGTGTGAAGTAAAAACAAATTTCGCATCGAAAACAACACCAAGATCAAAAACTTCACAGACTTCACTTAATTTAATATTATTAATGAAATAAGAAATATGAGACTCAGCAGCGCATTTAGAAAAGCAAATGTGGAAGTATGTATTGATGTTAAGAAAGACCCTATTTTTTGGCACCAGTTATAGAGATTGTTGAGCTCAGATTGAAGAATATCTGAGTTCACAGTGCTATTTATGGGTGAATAGATTTTCTGATCATCGACATATAATAGTATATGTACTAGATATTTGCAATGTGAAAAACAGGAATTAGTATCATTTATGAAGAGCAGAAAGAGCAAGGGCCCAAGGATGTTGCCTTGAAGTACTCCTGAGGCAGTAGTGAATGGTTGCGTTGGAATATTATAAAGAACTCCATAGCAAGTTCTCTTAGCTAAATAAGATTCTATCCATGATAAAAAATCTGAGTGAAACCTCAGTAAAATCTCATTGGAGACATTATCAAAGGCTGTGGAAAAATCTGTATATATTGAGTCAACATAAAGTCCAGACATGAGTGCAGATATGCAATCCTCGAAAAAACACAAGAGATTAGAAGTAGTTGAGCGACCAGCAATAAAACCATGTTGAAAAGGACAAACTACATTTTTGACTAAAAAGTAAATTTTTTATTTAATGATACTTACAAATAATTAAGATATTGTCGTCACTTTTGTTGCCACTTTTTAAGATTGGTTCAACAAAAGCAAATTTCCACGCTTCAATAAAAGCGCCCGTCGAAAGAGATTTATTAAAAATTTGAAGTAAAGGATAAGCCAGAGACACGATGCAATTTTTTAACAAAAAAGGGAAAATGCCATCGATATCTATTTTAAGAGATGGTTTGAGTTTAACAATAGCGTCAGAAATATCTTCGATTGTAAGACTCCGAGCGCTCCGAAGTCGAGAGCAGTAATGAAAGAATGCAGAAAGAATGCAGTAATGAAAGAGTCCTCTTCGGAATTTTCATCAATAGTAAAATTAGACTTAAAACAGTCTGCAGAAAGTTTCAAGGTATCCTGTGATGTGCTTGCATGCAAATTGTTAAAAAACCTCGAAGACGGAACAGATAAGGCTTATCTGTTGTTGTTTTCAAAATTAAAATATACTTTTTATAAAGGTATTTTTCAAGAAAGTTAAATTGCTTCGAGCAAAGTAAATATTTTGACCTATGTAATTCAAAATTGGAAATTCAATATTTTTAAAAAACTTGTTTCTCTAGTTCTTTAACTTGTTAAATCCATTAGTGTGCCATGGAATCTTATATAGTTTTTTATATTTTTAATATTCCGCAATAACAAATAACAAATATCATATAGTTTGGATTTGAAGACATCGAAGCATGCATCAATCTCTTGTAGGCTTGGGCATTTTAGTTCACCACAAAGATCGCTCTTTTTAGTTCAATCGTATGTAATGAACTAGTTCGTTCATTTAGTTCTTTTAGTTCGTTCGTTCTTTTTGTTCTTTGCATGTTTTACTTCGTTTGTTCTCTTATCCCCAACTCACACGATGATTGGCAATCAAGCAACCTAATCGTTTTGTTGTTGCTTTCGATGTGAAACTATCAAAAGCTCTGAGAGCCGGAGCGGATGATCACAGATTGCAGCAATCTAAATTTGTTCATTTTGAGATTGCTGTACATGTCGGCAATCAGCAATCTGAATATTGTTGCTAGGTTGCGAAATAAAATTTTCAAAGAAATGCAAAATTATGATTGGCGTGTCGTGTGAGCTACCAACAATCAGCATGTGAAAGAGAGTAAGAACAGTTCATTGATTGCCAATCAAGCAATCCCGTGCATGGTATAATAATACAAGGTAGCATTGACAGTTGCTTGGGAAAACATCTCCTGTCAAAAAATATACTCAAAAAAAGAGCGCTCACAATCCGCCATGGAAAACACAAACAAAATGTAGGAGTGAAAAAAAAACAACAACTACAGCAGCTGCTGATGTATTTCCACAAAAAGCTGTTTTTGACAGGAGATGTTTTCTTATAGAAGAGAAAATAAGCAGTTGTCAATGCTACCTTGTATTATTATACCATGATCCCGTGTGAGTTGGCCATTAGTTCGTTAGGTCTTTTAGTTTGATGGGTCTTTTAGTTCGTTTCGTTTACTCGTTCATATACAGATATATAAAATGAAACAAACTTGGTCTAAATATGTTATAGCCATCAAATCCATCATTTCTATTAGTGCAGACACAAACAGTGTCTCAAACCAAGGATTCAAACCATAGCTTGGTAAATTTCGTTGTTTTTGCTCTCGATTGTTTTGTTCCTACTCGCTGCAATATCAATTGAACTAAAATGAACTCTAAAGAACGAGAAACACTGAACTAGTTCACATAGTTCATGAGTGGGAATCGTTCAATTGAACTAGTTCGTTCATGAACTACCCAAGCCTAGTCTTTTGATTAAAAATAAGGGAGTCCCAATCAATATGAGAAACTTATTATTCATATTAACAAAATCGCAGTAGTTATTGTTAAAAAGAAACTAAAGAAGCATCCGGTTTGATTGAATTTAATTTATAGAATTCCAGTTCAAGATAGTTCTTGAATCACAAGGGAGATGATGGGTATTTGGGGGAGAGAAAGGGTACAGGATGTTATCTATAGACAACATTGGGAATGAGAGGGTTAAGATCAAAACAAGCCAAGCCAAGGCTTGTTGAGTTTCAAAAGGCTTCGAAACTACTCCCAAAATTTGCTTTCTATTAAACGACTAATGGCTCGATTTGCTAAGCGGTGTTCCTTTAAAACTTGTGGTTGTTATAGAAATGTTTAAACTAGTTCCGTTCGTTTTTTCGTCCCTTTTTTCTCTTGCAGAGTAAAAAATTTTTTAAACTTTATCTACTCAATTTTTATTTCAGAACATGTGGTCGCTGCCCGTTACAGTGATGAGTATGCAAGCAGTCGTGATTACGTTACATGATTATAAATGTGCCCATGCTATGGTTGCCATAGTAGTTCAATGAATCAATAGCGCACACTTTGAGGAAGCGGAAGCAGCAATAGCGGCAATTTGAATGGGCTGATCTATATTATTTATGCACTATGTTAATATAAACTGTTGGGCCTCATACAAAAAAATTATGGTGAATACCTTTATGTGCTATGTACAATATACACCAAATAACATACACTACATAACTTGAAAAATAATGTACAATGTACATATTAACAATATATACATATTTTATTCAAATTCTACAAAAAAAAAAAAAAAAAAATGTACATTGTGCATAGCTGTAGATGTGGTACTCTTTATAATGTTAACGAAGAGAAAGCGCTCAAAATCGATCAAAAGCAGCTTAAAGCTCAAAAACCTTGAAGGCTAAAAAAAGCTCAAAAATTACTAAAAGTTCATTAGTTTAAATTATAACAAACCAAATATTTACTTTAGACTAAGAAAGCTTTTGTATAGACATATATACAAAAAACGAAAAAAAAAAAACTCGTAAACTATAAATGGTAGAAGGGACATTAGGGACAATGGAACCAAAACAAACAAATAAACAAACAAGAAACTCAAACTAAACGGAACTTACTCAATAATATTAGAATTTAGTTGGAATTAGAAAAGAAAAAGAAAACTTTGAAGGATATTTTAATTTATGTAGAATGACAGGAGGACAGTGTAAATACGTAATAAAAAAAAATTTAATTCAGTAGAAAGCTGGATGGAGTATGTTTATAGGTGAGTGCGTGTAAGGAGGAATTCATACGAAAAATAGTTTTTTCACTGGTGCTTATAAGTGCAGTAGTTTTTTTTTTTTTTTTTTTTTATAAATATAAAATATTAAAGCGCCTCAAATGCAGCTTAAGGTCAAAAGCATGCAATTAAGAATGGCAGGGGATAGTTTTTGAAGTTTTTTCGTTGCCGTTAACTTTTTTAATTTAAAAGATAATACTACTGAGTAATTCAAGCAGAGCCTTTATATAACCAAAAATTCCATTAGCCATTTTTAGAATTTTAGAAAAATAGTTACAACAGTTATCGGCATGAAAAAATAATTAAAATAGCCCCTTCACATTTACAAAGGTTGTCCAAAAATGTGCTAAGTACTAGTTTGTCGACCTGGTCCGGTGACAACAAGCTTAGTATCGTGAGATAAGTATGTAGGTTTTTTTGTTTGAATCAACATTGTTACTTTAGATCAACCTGCTGAATTTTAAAATGTTTTAAATTTGCAAACAGAGACTTTTAGAGATATATCGTTGCTCGTATGACTAACTGACGTTCGAAAATATTATAGCTATAAATAACATAAGGTTAAAAAAACTTAAAGCTCCGAGTGGCATCTAACATATTGCACATAAGCGAAAAGTGAAACAGTGCTCTCCTGAGCAATTAAGAAAATTCAGATACGATCAGATTAGTCCTACGAGCGCGGATATGTATCGTATGTAGATACTTTTCCTTAGTATATGTATATAGCTTATGTTCAAATGGGTGTTCTAAGAGAGAAATTAATTTTATAGGGTGATATCAACAACGCTTTATTCATCAGATGAAATCATGTATCATTTAGCAATATTCCTTAAAAAAGTCTTCGGATATGTATCATAGAAAAAAATATTGCGAGACGTCAAATGCCTACATATTGTACAATAGATATATACAGACGTAGATAAATACAGTTTAAGCTTAGGTCTTGCATATAATTTTTGTAAAAACTTAAAGTTAACAATTTCCAAATAGTTGCTGTACCCATAAATTTTTATTTATTTTTTTTAATATACATATTTTTAATATTTTTTTTATGAAACAAAATTCTGGACATTGCTTAACTTTTCAACATGCGTTCATAAAAGGAATAACTTTATTCAATAAATATCCTTTATTTGGTGGCAAATATCAAGAAAGCTTTAAGGCAGGTGTGCGCTTTTAGCCTAGTTTCTTAAATTTTTTTTTGTTTTTTTGTAAATAATGTTTTTTTTATTTTCCTGGTGGCGCACAGTGTGCTTTTCGGTATTAGGATGACATTTGCATTATCACAGAAACTATAAAACTAAGTAACAACAGAATTCTAGGTCAACTGCAACGCCTACCTCCTATACAAACCACATTTTTTCCATAAGAAAAAACCACACAAAATTGCTTATCATCCACACTTAAACGTTATGCCAAAAATTTTTTGGATCGGTTAACTTTTAGATATATCTCCCATACAACTAGATTACCAAAGGACTTATGCTGATGAAAAAAAAGTCCAATTAGATCACAATTTGTTTAAAGCTATGAATTAAATTTTATTTTATCTTATTATAAAAGTACAAACTGTCTTGAAAATCAATGTGTTTTAAAGCAAAATACTATTTATAAGCGTTTTTTTAAATAAACAATTTCTTCTTATTCGCAGTAACGTATAGGTTTTTTTTGCAAAAATGAAAGGTAAAATTATTATATTTTATGATGATTATAGCCTTCGAGTGATATACGGTGATATTTACTAGATATTTCCTACTAAACTTTAGCTAAATTCAAACTCCTTCAAGAATTTATAGACACACTTCTACAATTTTTATTTTTTTTTCCAGTAAATATTTTCTTTCGATTTTTTTATTACAAAATTTCTTAAAACCTTAACAAGAAAAAAAATTTTGTCAAAATATACCTTTTGCTTAAAGATATAAATATTTCAAGTTGTCCTTCATTTTTTGCTAATTTTTGTTTGGAAAAAGTGTCCACTTTTACGAATTACAGATTTTTATTTTATGAAATTCCAAAAACAAAAATCGTTTGTCATTCTAAAATCGAAAAAGCGCACTGTGCGGCTATAAAAGGTAGAAGACCCTTTGTGGACTTCTTATAAAAATCAAATCAAAATGCAATATGGATTTAATTCTTTAAACTTTTTACTTGGAATTCGAAAGTGTAGAAAATAGGAAATTTTTGAGCAAATTGCTCGGTGAAAAAATATGTTAATATCAAAAAATATGAAGTATCCTTAGTTTTTTGATAACAAATCGGAATACTTTTTTTTTAATTGGTCGAATACAGTTTGATAAAAATACATTGCAAGGTGCGTTACGCTTATACCGCCAAAATTTATCAATAACTTTTTTACTTTAGAATTTCTCAAAACGTACGCGCAGACTCGCATTCCAAGCGAGATGTTAAGTAATACTAGAGCGCTGCATGGATATGCTTTTTCGCCTACTCGAATAAATTCACATGTTGTAGAATAAAAAGCTTACTCTCATCGCTTTTCTCAAGTCGTCATATGTGAACTTACTCTATCTCGGAATTATGCTCAAATAAGAAACGAAGAGAGTAGCAGCACACTGCTGTGCTTATACTAGTAAGAAGTGGATGAAGCAATAAAAAATAGCGCAAATACTAATATACACTGAATACCTATTTAGTTCATATTTTTTTTATGCGCAAACATCTCTTGTTATGCGAGAACTTTAATATGGGATGCAAGCAATATACCAGCATATGCACCTATGCACAAAAAAATAAATACACTTCCATTTTTTACTATAATTTTAAAGAATTGCATTTTAGATACATTTAAGACATTATTTGGAATACACGTTGAAAGAATGTTTGTCAAACTTTAAAAAAAAAAAAAACTTTATATGTAAAAGTATTTACAGTATATCTTCATATTCAAAGGTTTTTTAATTAGGATCTCGTCATTCTGAAAAAAAAAGATATTTATATGCAATTTTTCTGTGCCTTTTTAACAAATTACTTGTCTACGGTTAGTATCCGCTGAGACCACTTTTTCTTTCTAAAACCATTTTCAATCTGGTCGGCATACTTGTAATTAATTTCTGGCAGAACTACATAGGAATTTCATAACAGGATTTTTCCACAAATTTCCATAAATCGTCCTTGTTAGTGAGACTTTTTTTGTCCAATTTATTTTTCAGCTCACTCTACAAGTTTTCTATCGGATTCAAGGCCGGGGATTGGCTTGGCCATTTAAGAAGATGAACTTGATTCTCTTGGAACCAATTCTTTGCTAAGCGAGAAGTGTGTTTGGGGTCGTTGTCTTGCTGAAATGTCCATATAATTGGCATATTATCTTCAGCATAAGGTAACATAACATTCGATATATTCCTCTGTAGCCCTCTGCTGTCATTATATTTTCCATACGGAATATAGTTCCAACTCCGAACCAAGAGTATCAGCTCCAAACCATTATATTTCCGCCTCCATGCTTGACTGTTTTCTATGTGTATTGAACATCGAACTCCTTGCATTTTTGGACGTCTCACACTCTTTTGAAATCATTAACATACAAATTTATTTTTGTTTCGTCGCTCCAAAGTATATTTCTCCACATTTTAATGCCTTCAAGCCCTGGCCAATGACTAGGATCCTTAGCAAAAGAAAGTCTCGTCTTCAAATTGTTTTTTCGAAGCAAGGGAACTTTTTTAGTCCTGCGTCCATTTGACCCAGCGTTCGAAAAGCGACGCTGAACAGTTCTAACACTGACAACGTTTCCAATTCTTCTTTTTTTGAAAGATTCACAACGCGGCGATCAGTTGAATTGCTTGTCTAAAGTGGTTCTACCACGGTTCTCTTTCTTCAATCGGTGCTGAAAAACGTTTTGATTTCCGTGATTTCCGCAAACCGTCTTAAAGATGTTCCATCGCTATGGAGTTTGAAGACCGAACTTTGCTTTGCGGCAGTGCAGGTGTCGATCAACCTATCTAAATAAGATTTTAATGTCTTTACTTCATCGAGTTGATCTTTTATTGAAAAAAGTTTACCTTTATTAAATTTAAATATTCATTTAGTCCCGGAAACAATATTTTCGTAAAATATTGAAAAGTACTTCAGGTGTATTTATTATTTTGTCTTAGCAATTTACTCACTTTAACAGGTGTATATGTATGTTTTGTTAATGTTTTAAATAATGTAGACAGTTGTACGTTTTGTGAAAAGTGTAAGCTTCTTATTATAAAAATTAAAATTACAATTCATTAAAAGGCAAACAAAAAATGTTCGTACTATTTTTAATGTTGCTAGCTTCATCAACCACTTCATCAATTTGATTTAAATACGCATTTTTGATATAAATTTCATTTAAAATCGCAATGATTTTGCTTTTAACATCACTTTAACAGTCGCCAACTGAAATTAAACACTTTTCGCCTACAACGATTTAAAGCACCGCATTGTATTAGTTTATCAAGTCTTAAATTAAGAAACAAAAACAACACAAAACTCACAAATTCAGTTCAGCGTAAGCAGTGTGTTGTGAGAGAACAGAGAACGAATAGGCAGTTATTCTCATGCGCTGATTTTCTCTTAACTACACGTTCTGTTGTTAACATTTATTCGCTTGCAGTGTACTCCCACAACAGTGAACACTGCTTCACTGTTTAGCGAATGTATTCATACAGGGCTCTATTAAGTGACACGTAATTGTTTTATAAAGACTTTTTTTGAAAATACTACAAGTGAATGCCCTTTTAAATGTTTCTGATTTTACATGCTCTGCCATATTAAAGTTACAAGCCGCATTTTTTTTCAAACCATGTTAAAATTTCCCTCCATTCTCTCTCCCGTTTTTGAATTTTAAAATTTCGATGCCAGATTCAAAACCCCAAAAACTTACATTTACTTAAATGTAGTTCGGTCAAAAGAGTTTTTCGTACACACAGTTATACTAAAATTGGAATCGGCTCTTTGGCATTTCAGATATTTAGAGCCCGTTTCAATTTTATAGCCTAAATTCGACTTAAGGTATAATATACGTGTAACAACCAAAAACAGAAGTCATTCTTTTTTTTTAAATTTATACAGGATATTGAACAAAAAAAATACTTTATAAAAATATTTTTTTTTTTAAATACAGTTCTGGCTTTTATATAGAGGGCGCTGAAAATGGCATTAAAAAGAAGTCATCCAAAACGGTTCGATGGATATGGCCTTTCCCATGTATCGGAAACAAAAAAATCAAATGACATTTTAAAGCAAGACCCCCGGGGTTTTTTTTTAATTATGGCGGTAGTTGAAGTGAAAAGTTGAATTTAGGGGGGATGCTTAAAGAACAAAATAACGAACAAAATGCAAAAAAAAAATCATTGAAATTGAACCAATAGATATCGAGTTATTTATCGAATAGTTTTAAAAAAACTAATTTCGAGGAAATTGCGTTTAAAGTTTTTTATTTGGTGTATGGAGCTTAGACATAGGTTAACGAAAACCGTTATAACTTCTGTTTTTTTTTAAATATCGATTTATAAATGAGTATGTATATTCTTAAAACTATAAAGAACATACTAAACAAAAAAAAAAAATATTTACACGTATATTATACCTTAAATCAAATAATTTTTATGATAACCAGATGTAGATAAAGTAGTGAAATTTTTTATTTCGACACTGAATTGTTATGTCTAAAGTTTAAAATCATCTGTTAACTACTTCAGCTTTTTCCTGTAATGAATGCGAGCAATAATTGGTGGAATTCATTTTTGAAATGCACTGGTTTGGTCAACCATTTGCGCCACTTAATCGCTCTCATTGTTCAAATCGTTTAACTTTTTATCTTAAAATGAGTTTTAATTTTATTTTTTTTTTCCCACCAAATATTAAGACAAATTGTAATTCTTTAAATTTTGGGTCTATCACTGGCAGCTCATCTAGTGCCATAATGTTAGGTTTTTAAACATTCGCTAGAGGATTAGGTTCGATTATTTTTCGAACCCACAATTTTGTTTATAGCTTACTTCTATAGGACTTTCGAAGAAGTGCTTAAACCTATGCTGCCTTTGGGTTCAAAATATATATATATATATATATGTACTGGTTTATATATATATTTACATGTGTATATATAACTAAATATATGTATATACATACATACCTATATTAATACTATCGTAGTGAGTGAACGAGAAGTACAGCTTCTAGCTCCAATTTACTAAAAAGCGGTACCCAAATGGTGCTAATGGCAAATTATATAAATACTATATATGTATGTAGTATATAAATAGCTTAATTGTGACCAAGAGGAACAGCAACAAATAGCAAACAGCAAACTATTAAAGACAACTTAAAGATTAGAAAACAGACAATAGTAGGCTTAACCAAAATATACTAACAAGTTAGACTATTATTAGATATATATATGTGTATATACATATATACATAGGTGACAATACCGTTACAAATACTTATATGAACAATAAATATAGTTTTAAAGATATTACATTGAAAATGAAGGGAAACTTATGTTACACTCTTGGACTTGGATACTAAGTAAAAAAAACCTTTACAACTACCAATAAGTTTAGCGTATTAATAAAATATATTTATACAATACAACTATATATATAATTCAATAAAAAAAAACAAAGTTTTATAATTTAAGCTTAGCTATTAAACTGCTGATGATCAAGCTTTTAAATGGTTTTTTTGCACAAAAGGCTCTATTTGCTCTCTTTGGTCCTATAGCACATGTATTTAAAATGTATTTTTTCAAGTTTTCTCAAAAGTCTCGAAAATTTCTTAAATATTGCTCAGAAGTTGTAAACACACATACATACTAGGTAACATTTGGTTGGTTCAAATACGAGGGCCGTTTAATAAGTTATTGAGATGTGAACGCAAGTATTGCCCTTTCCTGTTTTTGTTTATTTTTCAATATAATCTCCTTTTAGGCGTTTCGAGTTTTTATCCTGATAATGCATATTATCATGTTGGGAAACCACCAGAAGTCACGGGAAGCCAGTTGGAGCGTGTACAGTGGGTCAGCGCGGTTCTAGCAATTTGGCCGCGACAATACCGAATGAATGCGCTGGTGCAATTTGTCTCCTGCATCGTTCCAGTGAGTCCACATTTAATGATTGTGTGTTGTTATAGTCCACACCATGGCGTTTAAAGTAGTTTTGGTCTCTTGACAAGCGTGTGTAGAGTTTGGAGGATCCCACAATCTTTTCCCCCTCATTATTGCACTGAAAAATCATCTGCTTATATAGTTGTTTCTTAATTAAGCTGCTTTGGGATTCATTTTCCATCTACTTTTAAAATGGGATCAATTCTGAAGTCAATAGTCCTGGCCAACCCCTAAAGAATGCGAAAAATTCGCATTTAGTCCTATTTTTCACGTCATTAGAAGAATTATACAAATAAAACAAAACCAGAAATAGAACGGAAGCCGATTTTAACCCCTAGAATGAAATTTCTACAGAGAAAGCTCTTGTAATTATGTGTCAATCAGAAGCGCCCAGCTAGGGCCGATTCGGCGGTAATGGGTTACGCCCCCCCCCCCCCCCCCCAACATATCAAATTTGTACAGCTACATTTAAAGAGTTTGTGGTCATATAAAATAAATGGCCATTTATCTTGCCCTCATTTCTCAACCCTTTTCAAATTCAATTTCAATTAGTCGCATATGGTTAGCCAGCATTTTAACCGAAACCTCAAATTAAGGAACCCCAAATTGTACCCTTACTTCTTCAAATTTCATATTAATCAATCACTATGAAATCACAAAAAAATCATCATCGATATGTTCCCACTAAGAATGTATTCCGGAATTGATATCATTAAAAGTTAAACTCTTAACTACGCTCCCACCTTCAAAAACCTTCTGTAACATAAAGTTATGATAGGAAAGAGTGACTTTTTAACTCTTTATTCTGAGTTTCGAGCCTCTTAATGAGGCAATACTAAATGATCCAGCTTGCCCTCTCCCCTCACTCTGGTAGGATCTGTTCAGGAAGTTCATCAAGAATTCTGTCGTAAAAAATTTTGCAAAAGAAATGTAGTTCTTTCCAAAATTACTTGTTTTTACTGATTTTTTTTTTTAACTTATAAAATTTATTTTAAATTTGGTCAATTTAAGTGAATATCAGAGAAGACGAAATCAGTGAATTCAGAATTTTGATCTAAAGAACATGAAACATGAATATTCTGCCACTAAGAATTCTGGACAAAGTCATCTGGGGGGAAAAAATCTTTTGAGAAAACTTTACGATGTGAGATTTTTTACTTCTACTTTAACCAAATTGAATTTCAAAGTTTTCTTAAATATTTTTTTTCGAGCCATAAGAATGAAGTAGAATGAATATAATCAAAAGCAAATATTTTTCTTTGTGTAAATCAGTCACGCCAATTTAAACAGTTTAAATAAGAAATTCTAACAGTTTGAGGCCAATTATTTAAGATAAAAAATAGGGAATTATTTTTAAATGTTAGCTTAACCTGGTCAAGTAAGGCTAACTTTATGTACAGCTGCGTTCAAAAAAATAGCAGCACTTTAATGTGAAGTATTTCAACTGAGAAAAAACAAGTTTTTTTTTAAATCTCGTAATGTTATCTCTTCAGTTCAAAGATATTACATTACTATTTATTATCCAACTTCCAATAAAACCAAAAATGTTTGTATTTTTAAGAAATTGTTTTGAAAAACGTTGATTTTCGAATAGAGATATGTCAAAAAAATAGCAGTTGTAACGAGAAATTAATATAAATTCATTTAATTGAAATGAAACTTTGGTTTTAAGAATCAAATAACGTGCACAAGGGCGTCCACAGGGGGGAGCAGGAAGGGGCTCTATCCCACCCCCTGGACTGGAAAAATTTTATGTTCTTATTTCCTATGTGCATATGTTAGAATTTCATATAATCATGTTCATATACGTGCACACCAATGCATACCTTTGCACCCCCCTAAAAAATTTATACGGACGCCTATGAACGTACATTATTCCTAAGAATTTAATGCTTTGTTGCACAACCTTTGTTGCTTAACTCTGCTTCACAACGACGTTTCATAGAATCTAGTAATTTTTTGCACCTTTCATATGGAATTTTTAGCCAGGACTCTTGTATTAGATCTACTGCATAGATCATTATTATTCTTGGGTTTTGCTATGGCCACTTCTTTTTTTATATCGCACCACAAATTTTCTATTGGATTGTGATCCGATGACTGCGCAGGCCATTCCATAAGATCAATATTGTTGCCTTGCATCCACATTTTTGCTAATCGACTGGTGAGCTTCGGATCATTGTCCTGTTGAAATGTTCATTTTAGAGGCATTTCATATTCCGCGTATGAAAGTATAATATTTTGATTGATATTTCAACGTATTGGGTGGCATCGAATATATTGGTCCAACTTCGTAGTACGAGAAACATGCTCAACCCATTACATTTGAGTCACCATGTTTGATCGTTTTAGTTGTGTATCGGGGATCATATTCTTAATTCTGTGGACGCCTCACATACTGTCGGGATCCAGTACCACCATATAATACAGTTTTTGACTCATCCGACCATAGTATGTTTCTCCATTTTTCGGCTGGCCATTCAATATGTGTTTTTGCAAATCGTTATCTCCTTGTGACATGTATTTTTTTTTTTCAATATTGATACCTTTTTTGGACTTCAGGCATACAGGTTGTTTTCACGTTATACTCTGGGAACAGTTTCCACACTAACACATGAACAAACACTGTCTCTTATTTCTGTGGCTGGCACTAAGGGATTTCTGGTGCTAACATTTTTTTATCATTAGCTTGGTTGTTTGTGACACTATAGACTTTATACCTTTTGTTTCTACTTTAGTTTCGTGTATTAATAATTTCTTGCCTTTATGATCACTTTTGCAGAGCAACTCAACAAATTCTGTACGTTTTTGTAAGGTTTTCCTGTAGATAATAATTTTTATACCCCCACGTTTAAAAAACGTAAATGGGGGTATATTAATTTTGTCACTCCGTTTGGAACGCACATTAGGAGGCGTGGTAGGTATAGAAAAGTACATATATTCCTGATCAGCATCATCACCGGATTTGATCTAGCCATGTCCGTCTGTCTGTCCATCTGTCCGTCTGTGATCACGATTACAGCCGTAATTTTAAAGCTATCATCACGAAATTCAATATTTAAGCTTTTATCTAAAAAATGAAGGTCAAGTTCGTAAATGAGCCAAATCAGATGAAAACCACGCCTACTTCCCATACAAAGTGACTTTATCAAAACGGTAAAATCTCTTAGAATTCAACAAAAATTAATATATGGACTAGCAATTTTGCATATGAGTTTTGATGTTCAAAATACACTCTAAGTATGAAATTCAACCAAATCGAATGAAAACCACGCCTACCTCCCATACAAAGTGACTTTATCAAAAAGGTAAAATTTCTCTAAAATCCACAAAAAGAATGTACGGACTTGAAATTTTGCATATGAACTTTGATATATAACGTGTACTATGTGTATGGAATTCAACCAAATTGAGTGAAAACCACGCCCACCTCCCAAACAAAGCGACTTTATCAAAAAACAAAAGCGAATATTTTCTGTTAAAAATATAACGAAAACGTTTTTACAGATAAACATTTTATTGATTGATTAAGACTTTGAATATACTTTGGTTCGGCCGTGGGGGTATTTTAACTTCGGCCCAGTCGAAGATCATTTCTTACTAGTTTTATCTGACGCCGGGTTTCTTCACTACAATGCTTTCTCTTCCTTTTTAATGCCTTGTTTAATCTCTAGGTTAGGGAGAAATCCTTAAAGTTAGAAAACTTAGAGATTTAAATGATTTTTTTCAGATTTTTATTGGTTGCTGTTTACATTATTTTGACTAGATCAATGTATCGACTGTTTCGAAATATGCATTATAAATTCAACACGTGCAACAACTGTACCAAAATTATTGCTCATTTTGTTTTGTTCTCACATACCATAACGGTTAATACAGTAGTTGAATTAAAAATAAGTCCGCGTTAGAAAATACAAGCAACGAACATTGCAGGTAGGATGCGCTGCTTTTATTTTGAACGCAACTGTACATGAGATATAAATATTTCGAATAAACTTATTTTTTCATTTTCCGTTTTTAATTTACTGGCTTTTGCCTTTATTATTTATAAGTTGATTAATTTAAGTCAGCTTAATTGGTAAAAAGCTCCTAAATTATTTATTAAGGGAGTTTTTCGAAAAAAACTACACTTTTTTATATTTTTATTTTTTTTTTAAGCTACATTTTTTTCCATTATTGAAATATAACTATTCAAGATCTGTCCCTGACATTTTGGTTCGAAAAATATTTGTGGATAAGGTAGAAAAGCGCAATGCCGCGAAAGACCTTAAGTTTGCGGTGAAAAAGATATCTGGAGACGTTCATCTGAAAGAGAACATTTTTTTTTTATATTAAGTAAAGAGTTCTTGGGCGTTTAATCGTTGATTTTTGAAAAATATTAATTTGTGACAAATGGCGGGCGTAGAAAGAAGACTAACATTTTTTGTGCACAAAATTGAGGTCGTTTTAGGGGTCGTTCATAAATTAGGTGACCGATTTTCAACTTTTTTTACCCCCCTCCTCCTCCGGTACTCTTTGTAGTGCATTTAAACACTCCCACTATGAAGTAACGTAGTATATGAAATAAAATAATGAATTATTTAAAAAATATTTGAAAATATATTTAAAAAGTATTATTATCTTGATAAAAACTATTCCATCTTCAATCCAAGATGGTCGATGCTCTCAATCACTGGAATTGAAGAAGCTGAAAACTTTGGGGACTCTTCTAAATAGACTTCTTCAACGAATTTAATGTCGGCCCATTCAGGTGTATCCTCATTTCTTATGCAAAGCAATTCGCCTGGCCTTTAAGAGAGTACCCGTGTTTTTATGGATATGCCTTCTTAAAATGGTTATATTTAAATAGTACTTCTTATTCCGACTTATTTTAAATGAAAATATAACTCACTTAAGAGTATTCATAGATGTTTTTGAAGCGAAATACAAGTCACATATAGGACACGATCTTGAACTGATTTCCCTTTCTGCGAAGGACAGTACAAGTCGTATGTAATCTCCTTTGATTGAGATTATTCAGGCCTTATCGTCAAAGCCTGAGGCAGTAACAAAGACGCAAATTCTTCAGAAGAATGTTGATATACGGAAGGGATTGGTGACGTAATGTTTGAACGACCCCTAGGTTATAAATAAAAGAATTTGTAAAAAAAATCCCCAAATGAGTCCTTAAGTGTGAAAAATTTGGTAGCAATTGGACAAGTATTTTTTGAGTAATCTTGTCGCAAATTTAAGGTCTTTCGCGGCATTGCTATTCTACCTTATCGATTAATTTTTTAGGACCAAAATATCAGGAACAAATCCTGAATAGTTATAATTTAATAATCTAAAAACAAAATTTGGTCTAAAATAAAAAACCAGCTTTAAAAAACAATTCAAAAAGTGTAATTTTTTTTTAAAAAATAACTCCCGGAGGCCATTAAGTGGTCACTTATTGTTTTTTTTTTTTGTAGATGTAATATTAGGAAATATTTATTTTCTTTATGCTATTCTAAGTGATATATAAAGTTGAGTTTGTGTTTTTTTTTAATTTTTAACTTATAATAAATTCTAAAAATTGTTATTTATTATCTATGAAAAGTGAAACTTTAAAAATTTTTGTTTTATAATTTTATTTTTATTGCCAATTTCAAAATAGTGAACTTTGTCTTAAAGTTCTTGCTTTTAGTCTTAAAAACCTTTAGCTTTCAACCCATTCTGGTTTTAGAACCATTATTTATTTTTATGAAAAAATAAAATTTGTAAAAACAGATATTACAGCTGATGCCAACATTAAAGCCTTGTTACATTAGCAGAAAAGCATGAAAATTAGGGAAAAGTTTCGCAAAATTTCAACAGTCTAAGTTGATTTATTTCGTGAAATTTCTCTCTGAGTCACAACTGAGAATTTAAATAGAATGTTTAGCTTACTTTAAGCTTTATTTGAGGAATAAAGGGGGTGCCGTCGTGGTTTATTTTGCATGGGGCGACAAACTAGGAACTTGGGCCGCTCCTGTGCGGTTATATATAAATTACTTATAATAATATATCATAACTAAATAATATAATTATAACAACAATATAAGAAAAATTGACAAAATAAGATTTTTGGAACGTTTTTACAAAAGTATCACATCGAGCTTTGTTTTTTTTTGTATAATTTTTTTTTTGTTTTCTTAAAAAGTCTAAAAAGTACGACCAAAAATTATTAAAATTCAATTTAAACATTATTTATATATTTTTCACACAAAAAATATTTTCACAGATTTTCATATTTCTTATTGAAAACACATCAGTACCGACTGTGGTTCTTAATATCCGAGATATTTCAGAATCGTTCTTAAAAGTAAAAATTCTCGCTTTTTAAAAAAAAACAAACTCGCTCTGATACAATTTTTGTAAAAAAATACCGATTTTTGTTCTCTAAATTGGCTGTGAAAAAAAATTATTAAGAGTTTATATATTAAAATAATTATATACAAAATAAAACATATACACACACCATATACATATGCATGTTTGACTCATTAAGGCCTAGGAAACCTGCGTAGTCTTTAAGTAAGAAGCGCTTTCGTAAGAAGCGCTCGTTGTTAAGAATTTAAAATAAAAATAAAAATAAAAAATTAAAAAATATAAACTTTATACTAGTAACTGAGAAGCGAGCACATTGTTTGAAACAATTAAATTATTTAAACGAAAATATTATCAAAATAATAAATAAAAACAAAGAAAATAGTTAAACAGCGCTACAATAAATATAAACTTATTTCTATTTATGTACATATAACGATATAATAAAAAAAATAGAGAAAAAGAATTATTAATAAAGTTCAAACAGTGAAACAAGCCCAAAATTAACTGGCATACATTTTATTGAATATATAAAGTGCCTTTATTTTTTTGATGTGGAGCGTAAGTAAATGTTGTACTCTTTTTTACCAATTAATTATTGTTGAAATATATTTCAAGATAAGATTTTGAGAAAAATAACTTTGCTGCATCTCTGAACAATAAACAACGCAGTGAAGTTAAATTAAACCGTTTCGAGCTTTAGGCCAAGTATGTTGACAACAAGACAACATGAAGACAATGAAGGCAACAAACGAACAACAACAAGAACGGCTCTGTATAGAGCAAAAATTAAAAATATCCCTGCACTTTCTTAATATAACTTTCTTGTCATCTATACCTCACCTAAATTAAAAATAACGAAGCGTAAAAAAAAGTGACGTTCAATACAATGCGCGGGGACTAAATGTTAATCGAAAGCCAAATTCGCGATGACAATGTTTTGAGAATAACAACAAAATAAAACATAAGAAATAAATGCTATCATTACAAAACAGTTATTATTTGTTAAATTTTTGCATTGTTTTCAACTTTTTTTTCACGTTTTTTTATCAAAAGTGTAACTGGGGACACATGTTTTTGTATTAAGCGAGTTCGAGAGAGCAATATAATATTCTTCATAACAAATACGCAAACAATTTTAGGATTCTGAAAAATATGTTTTGTGAATAAATATTCTTCAGTGATCATTTTCTCAGTTTTTATTTGTTTTTTTCTTTTTGTGTTTACCTAAAAACAGAGTTAATAGAGCGGGGACAAAAAAAGAGAGTTTTGTATGCAATTGACCCATAAAAATATAATCTACATACCAATTAAACAAACTGCTTTTGCTGTAAATGGCAAAAGCCGCAGATTGTGTGCTGATTGCGTTCTGTGTGGTAGATAGGGGAGTTGCCATGACTCGGGTAGAAGAGAGAAAGCTTCTGAGCGAAGCAGAAGTGAATAAGAGAGTTACCCTGAGCTCATTATGATTTTCGCAAAGTAGACTCTCATACTAGGGCTGCCATGCCAATATTTTTTTTTAATACTAACGTTGCTTTATCTTTAATTCAATATATTAATATAAGCCCTATGAATTTGGCTCAAATTACACATATTAGATTATTATTCATAATATTGCGATATAAAATTTTATAGAAACCCAAATTCATGAAGCATATGCTGTCGCCCATGACGCCAAATTGACACTGTGCGCAAAAAAAGTTGGAATAAGTTCTTTCAATAGATAACTATTTTATACATATTGTAGTTATATAATTTTATATCGAAATATTATTAATAATAGTAAGTATAATATGTTTGATATAAGTAATATTAATACGTACATATATTGAATTAAAAATATATCAAGTTGTATTCTGAAAAAAATTGTTACATGGCAACCCTAGTGAGAGCCTGCATCATTGCGAAAATCTTCATTGCGCTCCAATCAATGTTGCTTGCTCAGTGATTTCATATAAGTGACATTTTATAAAGCTGGATTCACTGATCACCTTCAGCATGTTTTCAAGTTTTTTTTTATATGGAGTTTATGCGCTCTATTTTTTTCCACACTCAATGAGAGAGTAACAAAAACTTGCTGCATCTCTTGAAATTGATTAACTTTATTTTAATTTTCTTGCTGAATGTTTTTGAGCGGAACTGCCAGAATGAAGTTTGTCAAGTTGAAATAGGCATATATTATTTTTCATGTCTTTATAATAAAGGAACATTGTATCTGGCAATGCTGAATGATACTGAAAAAACAACAAACTTGCAGAATGTTTTACATGTCAGTGAATCAAAATTGCCACATTCTCTTGTTGAGAGTAATAGAGCTTGCGCAAAAAACATGCTGAAGGTGATCAGTGAATCCAGCTTAACTAATCTTCAATGCTTTGCATTTAACACAGAGACCAGTTTGAGGGTGCAAAAAGTTTTAGTTCTCTTTTCACATTTAAAGTTTTGAACAAAAAGGTATTTATAAGGCTTAATTTTTTGAAAGCAAACATAAAAACTAAAATTTGTCCCATAGTTTTTGAGTACAAAATAACCGGTAATTTTTGATTTTTAGTTTTTAAGGCAGAAATAAAAATGAAAGTTAAGATCAAGTGTACCGCTGTGGTAGATTTATTGTTGACATTGTTCTGTGACACTCCTTATTAACGCCAAAAAAATTTTTGAAAAACAATTTTATAAATGCACCTGAAGCTACATTGGCAAAAAAACATCGCTCATTGTAGTTATGTAAAATAAAAAAAAAATCCCTTTTTAAGAAATTATTCTCTTAATATGCAGAATATGCAAAACTTGATTTTCTCACGATCGTACTCTCGCTCTCAAAATTTCTATAAAGCTACGCTCTGAGTTTTCTCACATTTTCCCCGTTCTCCTTTCGGATTCACACCAGAATTCATCAAGCAGAAGCAGCGTACACTGCCACAGAATGTTGCAAACGAAATAAATTAAACGACAAGAAAATTACACACACAAACATACAATTGTTTCGCTTGCAACGTATTTTGCTGCGACCAGCCTGCCTACTGCTTTCCAATAACCACATTTGCATTGACTGCTTCTTAAACACGTATATTTCTCAACTGGTTTATTCACATCTATATGTAAATACGACACAAATTGGTTATTGAATTAATTGCTTTTCGGCCATAGGTCCATACCACTGAATATTAAATAAACAGAATTTTTTTTATTAAAACTTTTTATTGTATTTCTTTTGCTTAAAAAGCTCTCTCTTTGCCCTTAAGGTTCGTCTTTGCAATCGTAAAGCAACGCAACGTAACGTGGCGTAGAGTTCTATCTGGAATAGAAAGTTCTGAGAGGTCACCACCCAACTTTTTGGATGGTTTGTTGGGGAGTTGCCTATGATGGGGGTCACCAAGCTCCATTTTTGTGAAAAAGGAGTCAAAACTTCGGCGAAAGTGTATGAATCCGATGTTTTGGAATTGGTTGTAAAGCCTCTTAACAAGACATTATTCCAAATACAAGTCGTGGATCTTTTCAAACTGACTCAAGAGTGTCTCAAAAATAATGTACTGGACTACATGTCCACGGATCAGTGGCCAGCCCAGGTAGCCCATACCTGAACCCATTGGATTACAAATTCTGGTCTGTGGTTGAGGGTATGGCTTGCTCTAATCGACACCCAAATATCGAGTCTCTAAAGCGTCCTCTTGTCCGAGCAGTGGAGAAATTTCCTATGCATATCGTTCGTGCTTAATATAAATAATGAAAGATCACGTTAAAATTTAAAATTGCACAAAATTTTAGAACAACTTCTTTTTCTAATAACATCGTTTCCTACGAATAAGAAAAACAATCAGAAATTCGTGTGTTTTACTTTCGATGCTAATAACTCCATTGTTTTTTAATACATTTCTTTAAGGTATAATATACGTGTAACAACCAAACAGGTTATTGTACATAAAAAATACTTTATAAAAATATTTTTGTTTTTAAAAATACAGGTATTCAAAATGGCATTGAAAAAAAGACATAAAAAACGGTTCGATGGATATGGCCTTTCCCATGTATCGGAAACAAAAACTCAAATGCTATTTTAAAGCATAGACCTTATATTAAGCATCCCCCCTACGCAAGACCCCCGGGGGTTTTTCTTTAATTATGGCGGTAGTTGATGTAAAAAGTTCGAAAAATAGATACAGTTTCGCGCGCTTTTTTGTTTATATAAAAAAAAACAAAAAAAAATAGATACTTGAATTTAGGGGGAATGCTTAAAGGAGAAAATTCCTTTTAATTTACATAGAGATGTAGAGTCAGTATTCTGCGATGCAATGTCCTCTCATGATCTATTCCAAATCAATAATGTCAGAAACGATATTAACAGAATATTAGATCTTATATTTGTAACGAATGATCTTCAATTTTTAATCTCTAGATGTGATTTGCCCCTTTCAAGTGAATCAATCCATCACAAAGCGCTTTCTTTAAACTTTAGTTTTTATGAGTATAAGAGGTGCAACGTAAATACCTCCACCTCAATATACGAGTACAATAAAGCTAACTATTTTGTCATTTGCAGCTTCTTTGATTCCATTAATTGGAATTTGATTTTTGACTCACTTAGTCTAGAGCAAATGTATTTAAAATTTAAAGAGGCCCTCAAAGAATGCATTTACTTATATGTTCCAATAAGAAATAATAAGCGTCAATTCAGTCTACCATGGTATAGTCGTGGCTTACTCAAGCTTAAAAATCTTAGAAACAAAGCGCACAAAAAGTATAAAAATACGCTGTCATCGGATGACAAAGCAAATTTTCTGCTACGCAGAAGAGAATTCGATTTTCTGTCTAATTTTTTATATAAAAAATATCTTGACTCGATGGAGAGTAATATAGTGTCCAACCCTAAATCTTTCTGGTCATTTTACAATTCTAAACGTAAAAGTAATGGTCTACCTAAGAATATGGAATTTCAAGGTTCGAAGGCTAACAATACCCAAGAAATCTGTGAACTATTTGCTACATTTTTTGGATCCGTTTTTACTAATTGCAACAATGGAACAAGAGATTACAATTTTAATTTTTCAGCCGTTTCAAATATTTTGAACTTAGGCAACATTGAGCTATCTGAAGAAGAAGTTTTCACGGCTCTTTATAGTTTAGACACAAAAAAAGGAGCTGGATATGATTTGCTCCCCCCTTTGTTTCTTAAAAATGCTGCAGCCTCGCTATGCACTGCGCTTACTTTGATTTTTAATAAATCTCTCTCAACTGGTATAATGTTAGACGAGTGGAAAATTTCTTATATATCACCTATATTCAAGGCAGGCCAGAAAAACCTTGTTGAGAATTATAGACCCATCGTTAAACTTTCGGTTATACCCAAATTACTAGACAAAATCGTTAACAACCGATTATTCCAAGAAATTAAAAACTATATTTCCACAAGTCAGCATGGTTTCTTCGCAGGAAGATCTGCCTGCACCAATTTGGCCACTTTCGCCAACTCAGGAATTACGGCTATCGAAAATGGCTTGCAGGTTGATACATTATACACGGACTTTACCAAAGCTTTTGACAGCTTAGACCATCAAACTCTTATCTTTAAATTAGAAAAATTGGGCTTGCATTCCAGCCTCTTGCGTTGGTTGCGTTCTTATTTATGCAATAGAAAGTTAATAGTCAAGGTGAATGAAAACTTTTCTAGAGAAATCGACGCTACATCAGGAGTACCTCAAGGTAGTCACCTGGGTCCTCTATTATTTATTGTGTTTATTAACGATGTATCCTTTATATTTAAACATTGTAAATGTTTACTATATGCGGATGACATGAAAATTTTTATGACCATCAAAAACTTAAGCGATTGCGCTAATTTTCAAACCGATATCGATGCACTTATCTCTTGGTGTGACAATAACGGACTAAAATTGAATTTTTCGAAATGCAAAGTAATGACTTATTCTCGCAAACAATTACCCATTATACAAGATTACGTCTATGATAATAATAATTCGTTTCAAAGAGTTGAATTAGTCAATGATTTGGGAATCCACTTTGATACAAAATTTTCATTTAGTTGCCACATTGACTATATTGTTTCTAAGGCGAACTCCCAGCTTGGTTTTTTAAGAAGAAACTCTAAAGAATTTAAAAATCCGTATACTCTAAGATCTATTTACATGTGCTTAGTCAGATCTCTTCTGGAGTACTGTAATATTGTTTGGAGCCCATACTATGATTATGGAATAAACAGAATCGAAAAAATACAGAAAAGGTTTACTAAGTTTGCCTTACGCTACATGTTTTCTTATGATAACATGCCAGATTACAAAGCTCGTTGCCAACTGTTAGGTATGCAAAGTTTATCCCAAAGGCGGAATGCCCAAAGTGTTCTGTTAATAAAAGATTTGCTTGACGGCAAAGTAAACTGTCCTAACCTGTTGGAATTAGTAAAATTTTATATTCCACCGAGAAACCTCAGAGAGTGCAACCTGTTCTACACTGTTTTTCATAGAACTAAACCAATTGAAATTGAACCAATAGATGTCGAGTTATCTATCGAACCGTTTTAAAAAACTAGTTTCGAGGAAATCGCTGCTAAAGTTTTTTATTTACGTTGTATGGAGCGTATACATAGGTTAACAAAAACCGTTATAACTTCTGTGTGAATATTCTTAAGACTATAAAGAACACATTAAACAAAAAAAAATGTTTTTTTCATAAAAAATTTACACGTATATTTTACCTTAAATTGTTTTTCGTTGATAAATTCTATACAAGCACTTGAAAAACCATTTGAAGGAAAAATTTCATTAACTGTTTCCTTTATTAAAAACAAGTCCTACACCCCCAGTGATTTGTGGAAGAAATTAATTTTTTTAAATTATAAAATTATAAAGATATGTTGCGAAAAAATATCTCTTTCCGATCAAAAGTTATCACTATAAATCTATTTTCTCGGGTCCTCGTTATCGCCTTATTTTCAACCGATAAAAAACATGGACCTTTAATATGAGCTTTAAGGCTTTAAATTTAATAAACTATTTAGTGCAGCTTATATTTCATTCTTTGGATTTTTAAAAATATTAAAACGAGGACTAAACATCAAAATTTTTTTTCCATCCGAGTAAAACCGGGTTTATCAGCTAGTCAACATATAGTAAAGTAGATAATTATTGGGAATGAGCGTCAATGGACTTTAGATGCATATTTTATGAAAATGATTCAATATCGATAGTATAAAGTTTAAAATATTGCATGGACATGGTGTGTTTATATTTCAGTTATGATATGATTATGATAATTTAATGGCCGCATAAAGCCTACTATTTTTATACCCACACGTTTAAAAAACTTAAAAGGGGTTTATTAATTTTATCACTCCGTGTGTAGCGCCTGTAAGGAGGCGTGGCATAGTGTGACGAGCCCATATAGCGAGTGGACAAAAATAGAAGGAGTTATATTAGAATCATCAGATCATAAGAAGCTAGGTCAAAGTCCTTTCAAGGGCTGAAATGGCCAGTTATTTATTTTATTTTTATATTAGAATCATGAAATTTTGTAAAAATGAGTTTTACAATGAAAGAATTATTTTCACAAAATTTCGTTTAAATTGAATGAATGGCACGCCTACCTCCCATATAACCGAAATGGGTAATAAAAATAGTTCCCGAAACTATTATCTTAGATCAATAAAATTTGGTACATATCTTTCTTTTAGAGTTATAAATAGCTAGTGTTAAAATGGACTAAATCGGTTCACTAATATGACAACCTCCCTTATAACTGAAATCGGTAATCAGGTATATTTACACAAAAAATTACCCCAGATCATTTAAGTTTACTACACATAGTTCTTTTGTAGCTATAAATAGCTGGTGTTAAAATTAACCAAATCGGCCGACTAGCACGCCTACCTCCCATATAACTTATTTTCCAGTATGAACGTGAAGGGCATTTTAGCGAAAACAAGATTCAGATAATTTACCATTACTCCACTTTTTTGACTTTCTTGTTGATAAAGTGTTTTATTTGAAAGTTTTATTAAACAAATTAATTTTTTTTTTAAGTTGGAGAAAATTTTTTTTATTTTTTTATATAAAATTGCTTATTTTCGACAAAACATGCTTCAGAAAAGCGGGCGTAAAGTTTTCATTATTGAGTTTCGGCAAACCAAGTTTTGGGAACATGTTGAGAAAGTGTTGATATTCGACATATTAAAACTAAAAAAAAACAAAAATTTTAGATTTCTTGAACCTGTCCTTAGTTATACAAAAAATTTTTTACGTTTGCTTTTAATTAAAATCTTTTTACTAAAACATATAAAATATATATCATGAATTCCATGTCACGCACTGTTACAGCTTGCGAATAATTGCAACTGATTTACTTAAGAAGAAATTTTTGCGAAAACTGGTTTGAAATTTTTATCAATTAATTTTACGGTCTATTTAAAATGTGTAAAGGTTTTATGAATCCACTTATGAATTTCGGTGATATTAAGCAAAATGTAGCGTACGCACGTGCTACAAAATTTTCCCTTTAAAAATTTGATGTCAGCTTCCATCTGAAATTTCTGCGAATTGACTTCATATAGAATTTCCATATTTTTTTACAGCAATAAGAGGTTATCCTAGATTATATTAGTAGTTAAGGTTTTTGAGATAAAAACATTATAAAACTATTTTTTCAACTTTAAACACCGTCACGCACATGTTACATTCGTCACGCACAATTACACCGTACTTTCATATTACTGTTACCTTCGATCATATTTACTAAAAACTGAAATACAAAACAAAAGGATTAAACATTTTTTATTTTCTTTTTTTTAATCTTTTTTAATGTCATGACTAGATACATTTAAGAAAAAAATTTGAAAATCAGTTATTTTAATCGATAAAAACTATTCTATTCTATTCGATCCAAAAGTCGATGCTCTCAATCACTGGAATTGAAGGAGCTGGAACTTTGGGGACTCTTCAAATTCTTCAACAGATTCCATGTGGACCTATTCAGGTGTATTCTCATTTCTTATGCAAAGAAATTCGCCTGACCTTTGAGAGAGTACCCGTAAAGGCTGCACCCGTACATCACCAAGTTCAGTGTTTTTATGAATATGATTCCTTAAAATAGATTTATTTGAATAATAATTTATATTCCGACTTATTTTTACCCTTAAATGCCCAACAACACCGATATCATTCAAATTATGTTGTGCTTAATGATCCCCTGAACACGACTTTATTTTATTTGGAAAAAATGTTTGTTTAAAGAAGACATGGTTGTATCCAAAAAGATACAGTGGGCATTCTGACGTATACCATCAATCAGCTTGATTGTAGGAGTTCAAGGCAAAAACGTGGAAAACGATTCTTTCTATGATAAATTATGATATGATAAATAATGATAATTTAAATGATGCTCTAAAATTGTTAATAATTAGTTTAAAAGGTATTTCATGTTAAAAACCGCACTTTCCGTAAAAATGAAAAAACTTTTTAATTGGACGGTCAATATTTCCCAAACCAACAAAGTTATGCCAATAATTAAATTTTTGTTTTATATTTGAAATTTTCTGAGTGAAACGACATATCCAGCATTTTAATTTTTGCAATATTTTAAAATAAATAGCTTATTTTCGCGGTTGTATCCAAAAAGATACACTGGGCATTTAAGGGTTAAATTAAATAAAACTCACTTATGAGAATTCATATTGACACTTGTCAATAGTTAACCGTCAATTTAGACGTTTGACCGTCTAATGCAGATGTAAGAATGGAAATTTTTTTAAATGAAGTGTGTATTAATTTCAATTTTTTCAAGTTGTTTTATTTTTGGTCACTTTGCTATATATGTGACCCCCGATATCATTACTAATCAAAATACATTTTAAAGCCCCTCCTCCCCTCTAAATTGGTAACGTCATTTATGAACGACCCCGTAGTGTGTAAAAACTACATTGTTTTATAGAAAAAAGTGTAACATGTGCGAAACGTGTGGAATTTTTTTCAATGGAAATAGTAAAAAAAATGTTTTTCAATCTGGTTTGCCATCTCAATATCCACACATAACAGCATTTTCCGCAAAAAATTTCTTATATTAGAGTCTGCATTGAAATATATATCAATATTGTCACGCACATGCTACATATTTTCTTAATTTATTTAACTGCTCTTACCACGGTATGTCATTGATAATTATTTATTCATATATATGTATGATTATTAGGAAAATATTAAAAAATTTGAAGCAAATATTTTTTTTTTTTAATTGTTGTAATAAACAGCGTACGCCCTCAAGGCAAATATCAAAATAAAACTGCAAAATTGTCGCTCAACTTATTCACCACGCGAAAGTAAAAAAACACAGAAAAACTACCGTTATCTTGAAAAATTCAACTTAAAACGTGTTGTCCGAATTCGATAGAATATATTCTATATAGTTTCTCTTCTCTCTTTACAATTTGATTTTTGACCTATGAGGTTGACTTTTTCGTGGAATTTATATATAAATTAATTTTTTTACATATTTTTTATACTTAAATTTACGCCTTATTAAGATATATACAGTGTCAAATTGTAAAAAGAAGAATTTCATCATCTTTTCAATTCAACTTTAAAAGAGTGGCATGTCCGTAATTGAAAATACATCGCAAAGTCTTACATGAAGAATATTAAAACTCTAAAATAGGGGTGGGCAAAGTTACACGTATGGGCATTTTGCCCGTACGTCTATTTTGGTTGCCCGCCTGCTTGCTTCACGGGCGACAGCATTGCTTCATAAATTCGATGGTAAAGGAAACGAGGGACCAGTGTTGCCATATTTTTTTTTTAAAAAATTTCAATTTCCAAAAAAAAAAAAAATTGTTTTTTGGTGAAAAAACTTGATATTAAAAATGAACTAAAACATGTATTTTTAAAATGTGTGCTTTAAAATTTTGGGCAATTCGCGTAATTTTGGCGGACTTCATTTCTCAAGAAAATACGGAAGACTTGATCGTCAACTCTGAATGTATGTAAACGGAAGCGTCAAGTTTAAAAAGGAATGCCAAAAATTTACCGCCAAGACTCGACGAATTGAAATCGAGACAAAAGAACATAAATAATGACAGCAACAATAATGGCAACAGCGCTGCCATAAAAATAAACTTTGATAAAGAGTGAAAATTAGTAGTAGCAGCTTCAAATCATACTTATGTTTTTGTACATAGTAACATACAATTAAGTTTATCTATTTGATTCATAGATTCACTCAAATAGAGCGCATCGTTTTAAGGGGAAAATATACCCAGACATTTTTTTTTCAAAAAGGTTTTTTTACATTTTCTTACAGCTTTAGGTCTCAAGAATATGTGGTGAAAATTTCAAGTCGATATCTCAAAAAATAACAAAGTAATTTCTTAGTGAGTGAACCGTCTTCTAGAGCGCGCAGTGCTGGCCCTTATTTTCAAACGCCTTTTTCTCGAAACCATGTTTTCAAAGTCGGTGACCAAGATTTCTCGAAGCTCAGTGAACCGATCGTTTTGATTTTTTGCAGGCTTGTTTTATTCATAATAATCTCTTACTTGTCATAGGATTTTTTTTTCGTAGCTTTATTCATTTTTTATAGGCAAATGATGACGAATTTTTGGTCGAAAATCGTTGCTTTATGTTCGGAAGACCGTCATTTTGTAAAAATCAATATTTTCAAAATCGGCTATGACAAGGACGATTTTTAAGTATCTAGTTTAATAATCTATTTCATTTTTTTATTTCAGTTGAATTTAGGAGGAGCGGTGAATCTTGGTCACCGCATTTTCAGAGCGCTCTAAAAAAAATGCTGTGTCTACCTTAATATTAATTTTTTTTTAATAAAAAAAACTAAACATACTCTGGAATGTGTATATTTTAAGGTATAAAAACCCTCATTTAAAAATATCCCTTAGGTTTCCTAAAAAAAATGCACAAACATGACCTTTTATCTTCGGCGGCTGGGTATATTTCCCCCCTTAATCGTAAAAACTTGAAAAACTGAGTAAAATAAAATAAAACTTTATTTTTTTAGGGAAAAACTTGAAAACTTTCTACCCTCTCAAAAAACTGGCAAAACAAGTTTTATCTGCCCACATGGCAACACTGCAAGGGACATGCACAAATATAATGAGATAGAGCGTAATATAAATTATTATATAGAATCATGATCGGGTATGTGCAGAGAGCGATCTGGGAGCGTTGAGCATAAGAATTGAGAGCAAAAGCTAATGTAGCAACACAAAAGGCAACAACAAATCAAAGACAAAAGAAAAACACAGAAACAGCACAGACGCTTTAAATGTAGTGGTTCCCATGATACAATTATAAGGTAGGCCCAATTCGGAGATAAAAAAAACGAAAAAGCAAAGCAAAGCAAAGTAAATCAAAACAATTGCGTAGGTATAATGTCACTTTTGAAAATTGAAGTTTATTCGTTCAGCCATAAGGATGTATAATTTACTTTAAATAGTATAAATCTGGTTATTGGGTATTGAGTACCCAGATTTTATGTGAAATAATGCAAGAAAAGTAAGCAAAAACCCTTAAAATGTAACAATATGAGCCATTTTTCAAAATATAATACAGAATAAATTGTATGTTGCCTTTCAACGAAGCAAATAAAAGTTAATATTTTATATAATTTTTATTCGACTACTTAGTTCGATAGTTCAGTAACCAATTTATTTGTATCGCTTTGTATTGTATTTTGACATTATACCTTCGCCTTTGTTATTGTTTTGTTGTTGATTTGTAGTCATAGAGAGCGTGTTTTTGCTGGGCCTACCTTATAATTGTACCGTGCCCATACCCGATCATGATACAATTATACAGGTAAGTTTGATAACAGGCTATTTTCTCACGAGATCGTTCATGGATTGTCAAACTGGGCTGTTTTGTTTTTTTTTTTTTTTTTTGTTTGATTTGTTTTGTATGATTTTTGACAATTCATGTTCGATTGAAAACTGTCACACCTACCTGATTAATTATACCATGATATAGAATTGTGCTCATTGCGCTCAGAGCAGTTCATAATCAATGTTGCATGCCATTTATATAAAAAAAAGGGCGTATTATAATTTTACTATTTAATATTTTGAATTTAATCATGTTTATATCTCGATAACGTCTTGTGTCTAACACTTGCTTTTAAGTAGTTACGCGCAAAATAAAAGTATAAATTTATTATGGTGATTCAGTTCTAAAAAAATATTAGTTAAAAATATGTTAGGAGGCAGATGTAGAATTATAATGGTTGCATGCTCTTGCGAAACCCTTATAAATATGCCAACAAGTTGTTTTTGCAAAGCGATTTTATAGGTGCTGGTAGTAATTTAAAAAAAAACTACCTTTCAATAAGCAATCCTCTTAATATGCTAGATATGCAACACTTACTTTTCACAACAGCATGCTCTCGCTCTTACGGTTTCTAAAAAGCAAACTGAAAACAAAGTAGTGCTAAAGTGGTTTTTGCAGAAATCAAATTTTTTCTTTGCTCTTATTTATACTGCGATATGAAATAAATGTGTAGTGGACGGATTATAAAAATTAAACACAGTGACAGATGGATAAAGTGAAATACAGATAAGCAAACGGACATGTAAAAAGCTGAAAACAATCCATTTTAAATTTTTTGGTTTGTATATCTCGGCTAAAATTGCACAAAATTTTATAATGGGACGCCGATGGGTTCATGGGAAAATGATAAATGAAAATAAAAAAAAAAAAACAAAAAATTTCATACAATGTTAGATTTGATTTTTTGAAACAAAGAAATTGTCATAGATCTTGAATGATTTTAACAAAACATAAAAAAAAATTAAATTTGACTTCAGGTTCGATGATTTAAAAATAGTCGTAATTTGAAAAAAAAAATTATAAACAAAACACTACTGCAATAAAATAAAGATACAGTAGTTTCGACTATGTCGTAACACAAGACGTAGAATTATTCAATTCACTTTTGATGACATCTTTTTTAAAAAATATTTAGCAAAATATTTATTCCATATACCTGAGCACATGACCTTTAAAAGAGTGCCGGAGAGGGTTAATATGTATGACCGACCCCCATTACTTTTGCAAAAGGAACATTTTTGCCTTTGACACCTTTTCCCTCCGACCACTCCTTAGGGGGGCTCCCATATAAATTTTATGGTTTTCTCGATAAAACCGGAAACTGTCTATAAATAGGTAGCAAACTTAAGCAAACAAAAGCATCAAATGTTGACTTTATATTTCATGTAATTGTGTAAAATTTATATAAGTTAGAGAGTTCAAACATGAATTTTTCTCCCAATGAGGATCAAGCAGACCAACAAGTGCTAACATCAACATTGTACGATTAGTACTTTAGGCACACCAAAGGCTCAAATTGTTACCTAAATACCGACACCTGATCACTATCAACTACCCTACTTACCTCCGAGAATGACATATTCTACGTCAAAATTATACAGTTTGATGCAGAAGCATGAAATTTTGTACAGTGTACAATTTTTCGTCATCTATTCAAGGAACAGGCCAGCGCAGATAATACCTGCTTGACGTTCGCTTGAACACTGAAGCTTTGATCGTTCTGTACGTGAGATTAATACATATTTTTCTGCACTAACGCAATCCAGTGATGCCAACCCGAAGAGAGTAAAAATCCACAAATGCGACATAAAAAATCCGTGTAAATTTATATAATTTTTTTTTTAATTTAAAACTAGCAACTCATCTATATACAAATAGGCGTAGGCAGAACAGTTAAGAACCATTTTCTCCTATGTTTTTCAACCGATTTTGAAAATTTTTGTTTTAAATCAGTAAGAGTATGGAGAGGAGTTTTTTACTTATAAAAAGTAAAAAAAAAACTTAACAACATAACTAAATGTAAGAATAATTGAAAAAATAACATAAAACATATCTTTTACTTAGACTATTCGTTTTTTTTTAATCGTTATTCATTAACAATACAATAATATTGAAATGCTGCCCACTATTTAATTGATTCCCAGTAATGTATTACTTAGCTTCAATTAATTTTCTTTTGTATATTATACCAAGTTTAAATTAGAGAACCAGATCTCGAGGAACCAGTTTTAAACGTTATATTTTTTTAGGAAACTCTACAGAATTGGTTCTCTTTGGAAATCATAACAAAAATAAAATCATATCTTTTAAGAAATACCTGTATAAAACTATGTTTTATGGTCATACATTTGAATGGAAAATTTTGATAACTGTGAGTTACTTATTTGCATATCATAACAATTACATTTCTTGAAAAGTTTCTTTGCGTGTAATATTCCATCCAAAGTGGTTGTTTCTATTCGATTGCGAATTTTAGTTTTATTCAGATTGACTTGAGAAAAAATTCTTTCAACGGTTGCTGAAGAATGTAGTAGCAAAAATATGAGCAGTATTAGTGTTGAAACTAGTGGAAAATGTATGCTTCCATCCCCCTTTACAACTTTATTGACTTCTTGCCAATATGCGGCCACCTCAAGGTTCTTTGACGGCCGATCCATGTTCCGTAAAGTTCTATATTCGATGTCAATCTCGTAATAAAATTTTTCTGGTAAGACTGATGGAATATATTGAAGCAAGGGTGTTAATGTTTTATTATTAATAAAATTTTTTGGATCTATCATTCCCAAATTTTTTAAAAATTTCATGTTTTGAAATGGAAATTTTTTTTTTATTTGAAATGAAGCCTCAACATAAAAATTCATACAAATATTTCGAGCTTGCTGAATATCGTTAATATTGGGTGAACCTAGGTTTAAAATTTCCACTTCACATTTTGCGCCAAGGTACACCTCATTGCAGTTTAAGTAATTGCATGAGTTACTTATATCTTCGAATTTGCTATTTAAATTATATCTGGTTTAATGTAAAAATCTAAAATTGTTTTATAAAAAGTGATAAAACTTTCATACAATAGGTGTATTCTTAAGGATTCAGTTTGCATTTCCAGTGTAATATTATAAAAATATGGTAGAACGAAGTCTGAAAATAAAAAAATATTACTTATTGTTAGTGCAGGAGTTGTCAAGTTGATCAGAAATTGTTTTTGCCTTTGTGTTGCTTAACATTTTCACTCTGAAGAACATGTTTAGAGCTTTATATTGTGTGCAACTTTCAGGGCTGCACATTTTTTTTAGTTGCAAGTGTTGATATGCGCAAAGTTTTAACAAATTAAGTAAACGTATTTTTGAGTGTTGAATATATTTTTTTACCATTCAAATTAATTTGAACATGAAATTTCACGAAAAATCTACGAAAATTCTGTGTGATATTCTTAAAAATCCGTAGATTTACCTTATTTTGCCGCTGTTGTCCGTTTATCTGTGCAAGGCTTAAAAATCCGTAGAAACCCGTAATTTCCGTGTAGTTGGCATCACTGACGCAATCCATGGTACAATAAAAACAAGGTGGAAGTATTTCAGAGAGGCAGACTGCCGCAACTGTCAAAACGAAATTGACTGCCCATAGAAAATCTAAAACCGATTTTTTTTTTATTTTCTCTTTTGTTTTCATTTTCAAATCACTATTGAACGACAATTTTGGCTATGAAGAAAAGAGCACAGTCCGAAATGCGTCTACCTCTGTTATTCTACCATGACGCAATCTCAAGTGCGCTCTTGTTATTGCATATTGTGAGAGGATTACAGAGAGGATTTTCCATTCCGCAATCCGATTCACCCCCAAATTCATTATGCAATTGATTTCGCCCGCTGCTTGCCCGCTGCTTACACGCAGTCGCAGCACGTGCAAGAATTGTGCCCACCCCTACTCTAAACTATTATTCTGAATATTTAGATTTATAAATTGATGACTTTTTTTTCGTAAGCTATTTTTGTCCGCACTTGTTACACTGCGTGGTATGTATAGAAAAGTATATATATTCTTCATCAACATCACCACCCTAGTCAATTTAGCCATGTCCGTCTGTCTGTCTGTGATCACGATTACAGCCGTAATTTCCAACCTATCATCACGAAATCTGATATACCATGCCTACCTCCCAAACAACGTGACTATCAATACGGTAAAATCTCTTAGAATTCCACAAAAATTAATTAATGGACTTGAAATGAGCTTTGTATATGAGCTTTGATATTTAATATGCACTGTGAGCATGACATTCAACCAAATCGGATGAAAACCACGCCTACCTCCAATACAAAGTGATACTTTATAAAAACAAGAGTTGGCTGGAAAGGTGAGTTTTAGGTGTGTCTTATTTTTTGTCATGATCCATATCCTTATTCATTCATATTCCTTTTCCGATTTCATAGCTAGTCCGGTTTCATTGTGTTATTTTTTTATTTGTGAGAAATGTTGGTTGCCACGAAGAAACTGTTGATCACAACTAACTAGAATAGTATTGTTTTTGTTGTTGTTGTTTTTGGTGTTGTTGTTGTTTTCGTTGTTTTGACGTGACGAAGTTACGTTGTACTGCTCTAGTTTCCAAAAAAGTTGAAAAATGAATTTTTTTAAAATTCATCTGCGTTTCATTGAATTGTTACTCGCTGGGTATAAGAGCTATAATTAAAAAAATAGAATGACCATACAGGTTAATTCTTTGACTATATTAAAAAAACAAAAAAAAAATTTAAGACGGCATAGGGACGTAGTGGGAGCTGCGTAAGCAACGCAACTGAAAATTTGTTACATGGAATTATTACTCGCTGAGTATTAGTGCTAGGATTGAAAATACGCTACGTCAATAAAGACCTACTGGAAGTTCTCACAACAAAATTAGACAAAAAATGTCTGACATCATGGGGACGCTGAGAGAGCCGCTCAAAGATCGATAACGCAACATTCATGCAGCGGCGTTGCATTGAATTTTTACTCAATGAGTATATAACCTACGATAAAAGTTTGAAAAGGAAAATAAAGTTTTTATACATGGCTTTACGACAAAAATAAAAAAAAAATTCCGGCGTCGTTAGGTCGTGAATATAGCAGCTTATGTAACAGAAATGTAATATTGTGCATGGAATTATTACTCACTCAGGAGGAGTGCTACAGTAAATTTTGTTTTACGACAGCAGGGATGTGTTATTACGCTTCACAACTAAATTACATAAAAAATGTTGTTGTCATGATTTCAGGGATGCAATCACATAATGCAGTAAAAATACTACAGCCATGAAAAAACGTTGCATGGATTTTTAACTCTGTGACTACTGGTGCAACGGTAAATTTTAAGGCACGAAAAGAAAGGTGTGGTCTACGGGCATATGACAAAAATAAAAAAAAAATTTGACGGCGTGTCAAAAACCCTCAGGGAACCGCCTAATGTGACGCAAATGCATCACTTTTGCTGGATTAATTGAAATTAGAGCACAACCAATGGGGAAGCAAAAAAAAAGCTAAACGAAAAGCGCCATCTCCAAATCCAACAGCAATTCCAACACCAACACCAACACCAACACCAACACCAACACCAACACCAACACCAACACAAACACCAACACCAACACCAACACCAACACCAACATCAACATCAACATCAACATCAAAATCAACATCAACATCAACATCAACGTCAACATCAACATCAACATCAACATCAACATCATCAACATCAACATCAACATCAACATCAACATCAACATCAACATCAACATCAACATCAACATCAACATCAACATCAACATCAACATCAACATCAACATCAACATCAACATCAACATCAACATCAACATCAACATCAACATCAACATCAACATCAACATCAACATCAACATCAACATCAACATCAACATCAACATCAACATCAACATCAACATCAACATCAACATCAACATCAACATCAACATCAACATCAACATCAACATCAACATCAACATCAACATCAACATCAACATCAACATCAACATCAACATCAACATCAACATCATCATCAACATCAACACCAACATCAACATCAACATCAACATCAACATCAATATTAACATCAACATCAACATCAACATCAACATCAACATCAACATCAACATCAACATCAATATCAACATCAACATCAACATCAACATTAACAACAACAGCAAGAAACTTCGTCACGTCAAAACCTACGGGTGTGTCTACGGCACAGCCAACTCTTTTTTTTTTCGTAGTTTTTGTTTTCGTTGTTGGTGTTGTTGTTGTTTGTGTTGTTGTTTGTGTTGTTGTTGATGTTGCTGTTGTTGTTGTTGGTGTTGCTGTTGTAGTTGTTGGTATTGGTGTTGGTGTTGGTGTTGGTGTTGGTGATAGTGTTGTTGTTGGTGTTGTTTTTGTTATTGTTGGTGTTGTTGCTTTTGCTCTTTTTTTATTTGCTTCTCCATTGGTTGTGCTTTCCTTGGTGCATTAACTTTGCCTTAGCTGCATGCAATTAATCCAGCAAAAGTGATGCATATGCGTCACATTAGGCAGTTCCCTGAAGGGTCTCATGACGCCATACATTTTTTTTTATTTTTATCATGTGCCCCAAAATCTCACCTTCATTTTCGTTCCTTAAAATTTACCGTTACGCTAGTAGTCACAGAGTTAAAATTCCATGCAACGTTTTTTCATGGTTGTAGCATATTTACTACATTATGTGGTTGCCACCCTGAAAGTATGACGGTAAGAATTTTTTCGTATTTTAGTTAAGGGGCGTAATAACACATCTATGCTGAATCCTGAATGAGTAATGAGTAATAATTACATGCAATGATATTACGTTTCTGTTACATAAGCATCTATATTCAAGACCTAGTGACGCAAGAATTTTTTTTTATATTTTTGTCATAAGGCCAAGTATAAATCCTTCATTTTCCTTTTAAACATTTATCGTAGCTTAAATACTTACCGAGTAAAAATTCAATGCAACGCCGCTGCATGAATGTTGCATTGTCGAAATTTGAGCGGCTCCAGCTGTGTCCCCATATCGTCAGAAATTTTTTGTCTAATTTTGTTGTGAGCGCTTAGAGTAGGTCTTTATTGGTTGATCATATATTTGATCCTAGCACTAATATTCAGAGAGTAATAATTCCATGAAACAAATTTTCAGTTGCGTTTCTTGACCCTTAAATGCCCAGTGTATCTTTTTGGATACAACCGAAAAAAATAAGCTATTTATTTTAAAATATTGCAAAAATTAAAATGCTGGATATGTAGTTTCACTCAAAAAAATGCAAATATAAAACAATAATTTAATTATTGGCATAATTTTGTTGGTTTGGGAAATATTGACTGTCAAATTCAAAAAATATTTTTTTTTAATTTTGAGGGAAAGTTCGCTTTTTGATATGAAATATCTTTTAAACTATTGACAACTGTAGAGTAAAAAAATTACTAGTTAGCCTAGTTATCATAAAAAGAATCGTTTTCCACGGTTTTGCCTTGAACTCCTACAACCAAGCTGATTGATGGTATACGTCGGACTGCCAACTGTATCTTTTTGGAGACAACCATGTTTTCTTTAATAACTCGTAAACAAAAATTTTTTCCAAAAAAATAAAAACGGGGTCGTGTTTAGGAGGTAATTTTTTTTAATGAAATCGGTGTTGTTGGGCATTTAAGGGCTAAGCAGATCCCACCGCGTCCCGATGACATTTTGAATTTTTGTTTTTTTTTATTCGCCCGGAGGTAAGAAATCTTCATAGCTATGTATGACCCGCGCCATACGCATGCACGATTTACATTCTAAGAAGTTCCCGGATCCGCCGGACTGAATAGAATGCACCAACGTGCTAAAACTTACCACCAATTGGCAAATAAAAGCCTCCACTAAGCACAATTGCTTGGCCTTTGAGCGGAAATTAAAATTAAATAAAGAAACATTTGAAATTTGAGAATTTTTGTGTTTATGTAAATAAACATCATCGAATAAAAGCACATTCTTAATAATACGAAGCAATACAAGACAACATCCAAAGTAATTTATTAGACCATATATAACTGCATTTATAATTGTTGTCATTCAGTTTGGGGCCATTGTCCAACTCAAGATCCTACGTGGAAAAGAGATGCAACTCTCAAACACCAAACCAATACCAAACATAGCACAGATATACAAGTATATATTGTACAGGCACAATATATTTATATATTCTGGTCACTAAAATAAGGGAACACCGAGCTAAAGTTATTATTTGGACATGCTTTTGGGCCAACGCAGGTAAAAACTTGTATGGAGAAGAGAATAAACTCTGACACACAAAGCCGAGAGACACGGTATACATGGTCCCATTTCAAACTTGGGAAGCTATAGAACTAAAGATCTAAAATAATTTCATGAAATTTTTTGTTTTTATAATGAAGTCAAAGAATTAACCTTAACGGTTGTACCATTTTTTAATCATAGCTTTTATACTCTGCGAGTAACAATTCAATGCAACGCCGATGAATTTTGAAAAAATGCAATTTTCAACTATTTTGGAAACCTGCGCTATAAAACGTAATTTCGTCGCGTCAAAAGGTAAAATCTCTTTAAATTCCAAAAAAGTCCTAAGCTTTAAGGTTCAAACTTTGCGTTAGCGGAGGCATTAGTTAAAAGCTTTTTTACAAACTTTTCCACTGCTTGCTGAACTTTTGACCTGTTATGCGTCTGTCAGCAGGTAGCAAAGAAACTGAGTGAGCGCCAGACAGAGACAACTAGATGTTGCAAGCAACAGTGAAGTTGTGAAATGCAGCGCCTGTTCCAGCTAAGCAAGCACAACAACTTCTAGTGACAGGCTGCTAGGTGTGTGTCACAGCCAGCCAAGTGGAAGTTAAAAGAAGAAGAAGCAGCAGCAGCAGTAAACGCGACAGTAAGAAGTGAAAGTGTCTAACGACTGTGATAAATTGTTTAAAAAAGTAAATAGATAAATTAACAAAAAAAAAAGAAAGAATTTTCAGAAATGCAGAACATAGAAAAAAGTGTTTAAAATATGTGTGTTTGAACACTTAAATAATGCAAATGGAGAAATTATCCTTAAAAAAATTGCATATTAACAGGAATCTAAAGCAAAATTTGTTGGCTCAGTGTAAAGAAAGCAACAACAACAATAACAAACTAAGGCAGAGCAACTCAGGTTGCATCTAGGTAGGATGCGTTGGTCCAGACAGGCTGCCTAAGGCAGGGGAGGCGCACACACTGTTAATAATCGTGGTTGTTTTTTTTTTTAATGTCTCTGAGTTATCATTTTTTTTTCTAAATATTTATTATATGTGTAGCACGCGTCATCACGATTAACATTACAACAGTTGAAATGACCTACTTTTAAGCAGGATAGTGTAACAGTTTCCTTGTGTGTGTGTGTGTGTGTGTGTGTTTTATTTTATTTTTGGCAAAAGACACGTTATGGCTTTGTATGTGCATTCAACTGTTCTTCTGTAGCTATCTAACATTTCAGTTATTTTACAACGTTTAAAAAAACAACAAAAAGCATTTCAATCCAACCTATAATAACTGTGTCTATATCCCGCCCTGACCCAAAAAACAAAAAAAAAACAACCAAAACGACGCACACAAACAATAACAACTTTGCCAAAAGCAATACGCTGGAATAAGAAGAAGAAGAACCTGGACTGTGTTGCATTGTTTGGGAGAAAACAACCTTGGGCCCATTCTGCACATAATGTGGTTGTTGCTGTTGTTGCGATAACTTTATACACAAGCATTCCGTTTTATCGAATGTGCCACGCCCATTACATAATGACTGCAAACTCAAAAAAAATGCGATGCACACTTGATGAAATCAAAAAATGAACTCACTAACGTCTAAGTAAATAAATTCTCACAACAAACAAAAATGTCAGTTGAAATAAATGAAGTAGCTTTAATAACAGTGATTAAATGTGTAACGTAAGCGCACGTGTTTATGTTATTAACATAAAAGTGTTGTGTTGTAAGTAAAATTGAGCAAAGCCTACAACATTTGTTTATCAGGGAGCGGTCTTCTTGAACTTTGAAATTATTTTTGCAGTTATGCATCTGCGAGAGCTGTTAAAAAATTTAAATTTCTATAAAAAAAAAACTAGGAATACGAAACTAGGACGAATACGACAAATCAGCTTAAGTCCTTTGGGCAATATTTTAAGGCTCGAGCCTTATTCTTGAAGTCCCTTGAGCAAAAAATGTCTTCATAAAAAAAGAAACAACCCATTTTGTTAAATAATAATATAAAATCTTTAATCCCATACATTAGGGATGTGAAGAAGCTCTGCATTTGCAATTTTTTTCATAAACAAGCAGATGTCTATCAGATCCCTAGTATACATCTTTTGAACTCTACATTTCAAAAAACACTTCAAGGAAGGAGATTCCAAGGTGGATTACGAAGTGAAGTTTGAATGATGTCATTGCAAATATGCAATTTATCGGTTATATTAATGACAATCAATGCCACAATTATTGCAATTGCCTGGTGAACACTTCATCCACTACAGTTGACATTGTCAAAGGAAATGCATAGCTGCCCAGCGGGGAAAAAAGTACTCCAAAAGGCCTTTTTTAGTGCTTGAATGTCAGATGAAAGCGCTGCCTCCACGTATGACACACCATTGTCATTTTAACATTGCATGTCATAGGATAAAAGCATTTTAATTTAGCTTACTTCGAATTGCTTCAAAAGGCCTTTCTTGGAAAGCTTTGGGTCAGCAATTTGTTGCATTATTTTTGGTTTTGCTTCCTCAAAAAGAGATCTGCAGAGAAAGAGAGAGAGAGAGAGAGAGTACAGTCTAATCTTTTATTAGATTAGAAATACTTGGATTTTTCGCACAAGAACTGTTAATATTCAAGGAAAATTCTATTTCATTATTTATTTCGTTCGACCAGATGATTTTTTTTTCACTAGACGATTCAAATGCCGTTTGCTGACACCACAAACTATGTTATTCATCTTTTATTTGCTCACTTGTGTCACACAACTGATCATTTAAATGCCACGCCTTCTTTTCCTATGTTCGTTTTTTCTCTCTTGCGCTTTTGAGTGATTTCCATGAACCGTTCGCTTGCGCAACAACAAAAATTAGTGCTGAAGTTGTGCTCCCGGAGGAAGCTGCTGACATGTTTGCCCGTTGGGTAGTTTAGCGACATACCTATTCCACAACTCGAGTGAAAACATTTACCGTTCCTGATGGTCTTTATTAACGAGCTGCACAAGCATAAGAAAAATTACTTTCAAGCCATTTAACATTATTTAAGTAATTCATCTCTTCCGTCATCACATTTCAAAACAGGCAGTTTTTTACGAACATTTTTTGATATCACTTAAACACACACCTATGCATATTCCATGTTTCGATTTCTTTTTATTGGTTCAATATCGGCCGACCCCAATACATGACGGAGAGAGAAAAATCAACAATTCTATGCTTGAATCAAGCAAATAAGCTATCAGTTTCTCTGCGATTGCTTAAGGGGGCGGGGGGGGGGGGGGGGGGTAAGGTTTGTTTCGTCTGAAATTATAACAGTAGGTTTATTTTACATATTATTATATAAAAGTACAACATTTGAAGAATATTTAAAAAAATTTTAGTTAAAAAATAGAGAGAAATAACGGATTAACGCAGGCGCCTCGAAAAAAAGGTTTTTGTGCGGTGACCAGCCTACAGAACCACTGGATCATTTGAAACCAAAAAATCTAAATGCTTTCTTTAGTTTATTACTTTATCTCTCCAGTCACGTCGAGGTTTTTTTAATTTTTAAATTTTTCAATTTTTGGCACCATTTTGTACCCCTCAACCTCCTGTAACTTTTGCTCCGAATGACTTAAAATTTTTATACAATATCTTACAGATGACTTGCAGTAACAAAAAATAAAAACAAAATTAAAAAAAAGTTGTCAAACCTTACCCCCACCCCCCCTTAAATTAAGAAAATATTTTCTTGATTCAAGTCTTGCTCCAGGTGCTAGAATCAAGTATTTTATTCTTGTTTCAAGCAATCATTTATTTTACACAATTTTAGAAAGAAATGCTCATTATAAATTTATTTTTCTTAATTTTACATATTTTGTGCTTGATTTGTGCAAATGAGGCTTAATTTTAAATTTTCTTAGATCAAGCAAAATATGTATTTGTTCAATATAGGAATATTATTTCTCTTCGTGCTGTATCTTGCCAAAATTTGATCTTTTGACCCATTTGTTCTTCCTAATTTTTCAAGTTTAAATTATATTATCAACTGACCCTCTTTACTTAGCCCCTTAGAAACTTTCGATGCTCGCTATGATTTCCCGTTACGTTTACTTTAGGGTCGTTCTACAGTTTGATATTTTATTTCATATTAAAACTTTCAAAATACAACGACAGTAACGAAAAGCTTTTAAAATAACGATTTCTTGTTTGGTTGGCTTCGCTTCATACAAAACAATTTTTTTCGATGTCATGGCTACACTAAAATACACTCACCAACATAGTGATACATTATTCAAGTACTATAAATGGAATGTTTTGTGCAGCTCTTTAGTCTTTATCTAGCGGTAAAGCCACTAGATAAAGAAAGGGCAAAAATAGCACTAGTTAAAGAAGAGTTCGGTTCGAAAGAGCAAATTCACTTAAATGCTTCCTAATTCAATCGCTTTGCAATTTAAAACTCTATGTATTGGATACTTTTACCCCCTCCAATTTTAAAAATAATATTTGGTTCGCACTCAATTGATCGAACCCCACTTTTTCTTTAGACACGGGGATTTGTTTATATTTTCATAATCTACAAAGACAAAGTAAAATTTTCCTACTAACTTACGTTCTGACTAGTCTATTTTATGGGGCCTTAAAAATCTTATAAAACACTACCACATTGGGGGATAATTTCCGAGAACTTTTTATCTTAAGCGTTCGAAGATGGAACTAAATTTGTCGATGTCATAAAGATGATTTTTGTTAAGAACTCTCACGTTGTCCAGATGATTGTATCATGATTTAGTGTAGTAAAAACTTGCAAGTTGTCATTAAAGAAATATTAAAACTTGCGTTAAAATTATAAAAAAGCAGGTGACAATATCATATGTGTTAAAATTTAAAAAAATCAGTAGACAAACATTAAATAAACTGTTCGCAAGGCACATTTAAAAACATGTCACGTATACTGTGGGCAAAAAATACCATAAAAAAATGTATTTTTGGGAATTTCGATAAGAATAAATGTTTTTATTTTTAAGTTGGCACTATTGTCACTGACATCTGTGCCAAATTACACGTCAAAATATTCATTAGTGTTTGAGATACGCGTCCTTTTGTAAATAGCTAAAAGTGAATTTTTCGTTTTTTTGTTAATGTTTAATGAAAGTATATAATAACACAGTTCCATTAAATTTTGTGTGCGGAATGAAATTTCTGCTGCCGAAACGTTGAAAATGTTGCAGAAGGCCTTTGGTGAGCAAGCTCTATCGAAAACAAGAGTTTATGGGTGGTACAAAGAGAAATGTTCAAAAAGGGTCGAGAAGGCGTTGAAGACGAGGCCAGGACGACCATCAACTTCAACTCATGAGCTACACGTCAACAAAATCAAGAAATTGGCTCTCCAAAATCGTCGATTGACAGTCCGAGACCCTACTGACCTGGCTAGAATATCGGAAGGATCAGTGAAAACCATTTTGAGTGCCATTTGCACCTCAGAAAAGTGAAATCTCGATTGATTCCAAAAACGCTAAATTTCATGGGAAAAACAGCGCCGCCATAATGTGTGTGAAACAATGCTTTCCGACTTTCAAGACAAAATGAAACGCATCATAACTAAAGATGAGACTTGAATCTACGCTTATGACCCGGAAACAGCCGATCAATGGGGTGAATACCGTGCCAAAGAAGAGCAGAATCCGAAAAAACCACGTCAAAGCAAGTCAAAAATCAAGGTCATACTGACAGTTTTCTTCAATTATCGTGGCGCGGTGGATTATGAATTCCTGCCAATCGGCCAAACTGACAACAAAAAATACTACTTGGGTGTTATGCGTCGTTTGCGTAATGCTGTGCGTCAAATTATACCGAATTTGTGGAGAGACAAATCTTAATTTTTGCATCACGATAAAGCACCATCTCACACTGCACTCGTAATTCGTGATAATTTCACCAAAACACGACCCATATCGTTTCGCAATCACCGTGTTCGCCTGACTTTGCACCATATGACTTCTGGCTATTCGCTTAACTCAAGAGACCGCTCTGTGGTCATCGTTTTGAATGGATGGAAGAGATAGAAACCGAAACGAAGAAGGAATTGAAGGCTATTTACAAAAGGACGCGTATCTCAAACAATAATGAATATTTTGACGTGTAGTTTGGCACAGATGTCAGTGAAAGGAGTGCCAACATAAAAATAAAAACATTTAAAAATGTTGGGGCTCACTCTCTTTAATTGGGTAGCAAAAAAAAATTGTTGTTTTTTTTAAATGTTGAAATGTGTCAAATGTAAAAACCTCAGATCGATATCTCAATCAGAAAAGAAAGTTACACGTAGCTTAGTGCAGGTGTGTCGAAGCCTCCTATGCTTTTATCTTTAAACACGTTTTTCTCGCAACGGTGTTTTTCGAGATGGCGGGATAGATTTTTACACGTGTTACACGTCTTCACGTGTTTTTAAAAAATCAAGTGAAAACAGGAACTTGAACTACAAGTGTGTTTTATTCACGAACTGCACGTGAAGTTGTTCAAGTTCATACTTGCTTAATTTTGCAGTCACGTGAATAGGCTTTACGTATTTAAGTGACACAATATCGTAACTTTTTCTTTTCGCAAGATTCCTTTGCGATTTGTAAAGCTTTCAGGGGTGCTTTATTGTGACTTTTGTAGGTTCCGTGAGTTCCTAGGAAAGCAATGAAGTAATAATTTTTTTCCCACCAGATATACAGATTTTCAAACTTTTTCTCCTTTTCATATCATTTTAGTGGCATGATGTGAATGTCTGTCTCTTCGCGTAAAATTGCATTATTTTAGATACTCCAGTAAAACATTTCAGTAACTCAAAACCAGAAAACATGTCATGGGAGAGCATAGCTTCTCGGGACCTGCTTAGGTAAAACTAAAATTTTTCTAAATATGTCATTTACTAACTCTGAAACATTTTTCTAGCATACCACATAGTCACAATCTCTCAGCTACGCATTTGCTTGCCTCCCCGGATGGATCTCGTTACTTGCTGGATAACTCTAATGGTATGTAAAAAATATCTATATTTTGTGTTAAATCGTAATCGAATTTATTTTTAAAAAATCCTTAACAATGTGTTCTAAACATGTGAGTAAACAACTAGTAAGGAAGATATTATCTTTCCGCCAAGTTAAAATACTCCCGCTTAAAGGTTTTATTATTTTGATGACGTCAGCTTTCATTCTTGCGTCATTTTCATTCAATCCATCCAATTTTCAACCTCATTGTTAGTTGTAAATATCAATGCTTAAGAGTAAAATTTGAAGTCAGTACATTCATTTTTTTGGAATTTATGAAGGTTTTGCTATTTTGATGACATCATCTTGTATGGGAAGCAGGCAGCAAGCAAGCAGATTTATTTTCAAAGCTTTTGTCCAGTGTTTAGATTAACAGCCCTATTCTGCTTGTTAACTTAACAAGGAATTGTTAAGGAGCTCTTGTTAATGTTCTTGTCATGTAATGTAAATGTTGATATTTTGGCAAATCATTTACAATTTGAAAGCTCTCAAAAGCTATTAAAGTTCACCACGCATGGTGAAAATGTAAATGCCTTATACTATGTTCAGACTGAGTTTTAAATGCGCATTTAGAAGTTCGAAAATTCTTACAAATGTCAAGTGTTCAAACTATGAAAAAGCCCTTAATTCGCATTAAAATTAACAGATTTCTTAATATTATTTCTGTTGTGAAAATGCTGACATTTTAACAAAAATATGATTGCAGGAACGAACTAGAAAGTTTTCGGAAAATTGTAAACATTTATTATTTGTGTTTGAATATATTTATAAACAAGTTTATTAATTATTAAACAAATGTATCATTGACAAATTAAATAAAACTCACAATTAACCCAAACGATTTTTTTATATGATTTGCAATTAGCTTGAGTGTGCGAGCCTGCGCAGGTGTCAATACTTTTCCTTCTTCGCACACGGTGTAGTCACTATAGAACGCTAGAATTCCCTTTGCAATTTGGTAGGCATACACAGTGAAAGCAAATGTGCTTCCAGTGAGTGTGCAAAATCTTTGGGTGGACCTCCTTTTAATACCACTGTTTCTGTGGCTACAAAAACACTGCGAGCATATTCTACCGCTCAGTAATATTTTGTCTAGTCACGTCTTGCTTTGGCGTTTCAGTGGCAGTCCATCCTGTCGCGAAGTCTGTTGGAAAGCTTGTGGAAACCTGTTTCAACTTCTTCAGCTTTGTTACGTCCCAAAACTATTTGCATGGTATGATTTTTACCAAAGAGAAATCTTGAGTTTGCTTTCCATTCTTGTCGTAGATCATTCAGCAGAATATTGTGCATATTTTGCACCTCAAAGACAAGGATGAGAGTTTTCCCAAGCAGCGGCGCACGTCTTCTATAATTTTTTGTTTTCAGGCCAGTCCTATGCAATTGGTTTTCACCAACGGAATCTTCTTATTTATTTCTGAACAGGACTTTTTTTGTGTATTTAATTAATAAAATTAAGAAAACGAAAAACAAAAACTGTTCAAGATTATCAATCGAATGGCGAACAGCTGATTGAATTTAATAACGAGTACTGTCAAAACAAACGAGTAAAATGTATTCGAACTTCGAAACAGGGTCGCAAACTGCTAAATGCTCATTTGAAGTAGAATTTATGTGAATTTACTTGACAGAATTTTATATGGGTAAATTCGCATTTAGAGAAGCATTTAGGAAATAAATGCGAATTAAGCTCTAAATGCGCATTTAGCTCCCAGTCTGAACATAGTATTAGATATAAAGCGTCAGCTGTTTTTATATTGCTCTTTTCTTGCTTATTTTGATTGCTTATGTTTGTTTTTCTACAAGTTAGATGGAAAATGTTAAGAAATAAATAATTTACTAAATGTTTTCAATTGTTTTAAGTTTTAAAATGAATTTTTTAATAGCCAAACAATTTTCGAGTGTTTTGCAGTCTTTAAAATTTATTTTTTCTTTGATATTCTTCAGTATCAATGCTAAAAAGAAGTAAAAAGTAAGATCTCATCCATTTTTTTTTTATTTTATTTTATTTACACAGCATTTGTTTTACTTAATACTGCACTATCTTTCGTTGTTAAGTTGTTTTCTGTCATTAACAAAATAGTAAAGAAAGGAGCTTTCAAATTATCACCAGAATACGAAACCTTAACAATTTGTTAATATTAACTATTTTGTTAATGTGGTGAGCTTAGTTAAGCTACCAGAATAGGGCTGTAAATTTTGTGGAATTTTTAGAGATTTAACCTTTTTGTTGTAGTCGCTTTGCGTTGGAGGTAGGCTTGGTTTTCATCTGGTTTGACTAGTTTTCGAACTTCATCTTCCTGTTTGAAAAAAAGCTTAAATATTAAATTTCATTGCGATAGCTTCAAAATACGACTGTAATCGTGACGGCGGAAGGAGGTGATGTTGATCAGGAATATATATTATCTTTGCCTTTTTGGTAGTATTAGAGATTCTTTGATAAGTACTTATATGGAGTTAATGCAACTTTTCTATTCCTTAAATTTTTTGGACATAAATTCCGTAATTCTTTGGCCAAAGATAATCCCAGTCGAACCTATTGGCCAAAGAATCAACGGATTTTACGCTTATATTCAGCTTAAAATGAAATAAATGAATTGTCCTTTTGTAAAATGAATCAATATTTTATCGATGATATTTTCTCTTTAAACTCTTTTACGCAGATATATGTCAATTGGACGAAAGCTTCTCACGTCGCGCCGGTTATGGTTCCAGTCCCGATGGCAATTCACTTTGGGCGCGGCATGGATTTTCCCGTTCACGCAACTGCGTAATCAACTGCTTTCTGGTCTGTCAGCGTAGCTTAAAGCAGTATTTGGCACGTCGTAAGGTGACGGTTCAAATACCACGTATGTCTCACTTCGTATTAACTAACGTCAATCAAATCTTGCAGATCGAACGTGGCTTGCGTTTATATGAGCAACATAATCAAAATGCCGCCGTGCGTACCTGGCGTAGCGCTCTCAAATCCACCAGCCGTCGCGAGGACTGCTTTCAGCTGCTTGGATACCTGTACCAGGCTCACATGGACTGGGGAAAGTATCGGGACGCAATAGAATTCGGTCATCGCCAACTGGGCCTATCCGAGGAGCTGGACTCACCGAATATGCGCGCCGAAACCTACTTAAATTTGGCACGTGCCCACGAGCGTCTTGGAGGTCTCGAAAGAGCACTGAGCTATGCGCGGCACTCACTCTACAATGAGTGCAGCACGCAGTGCCGCACCGGTGGTCTGGTGCATTTGACTGTGGCACGAGTCTATCTAGAAATGGGTGGCTTCTCACGCGCACTGGAGGGTCTACAAGGAGCACACAAAATAGCGACTGCCATAGGAGATCCGTCGCTGGAGCTGCAGGTATATGTGGCGCTGTCAGAGCTCTTCGGCCGCCTGCAGGACAATGACAAGAGTGCCACTTATGCCTCGAAGGCCTACGACTTATCACGTTCGCTGCAGTTGGGTGACCTTAACTCGTCGAACCATCGAGCAGCTCTTCTACGCATGGCAGCTGCGCTGCGAAAACAGGGTGATTTGGGTGATGCGCATGACTATTGCACGGTAGGGAAATATAACGTAAATTAAAGAATTTCTGAACTTTTTTACGATTTTCTGCTAGGAGGCAACAAGACTATCTCTGATATCTGGTGATCAAGCAACGTATACGCGCAGCATACGCGTGATGGGCGATATATATAGAAAAAAAATGGATATTGATGTAAGTTAGCGTGACCGAAGCGGGTTGGCTGGGCATAAAACTAAGACTTGCTAAATTTTCAGCGTGCTTTTCGTCAATATGAGCAAGCTATGGGCACGGCTGCGGCCCTAGGTGACCGTATGGCTCAGATGGAGGCTATGGATGGTGCTGCACGCTGCTTGGAAGCACTTCGCCTGCAGCAGAAAATATGCAATTGCCGTCCACTAGAGTTCAACACGCGGTTGCTGGAAGTGGCCAGTTCAATTGGTGCAAAAGTAAGTAGCTCCCACCCTTAAAACTCTGAACCAATACTTCTGTCGTTCACAGCTCTTGGTGCGCAAGATTCGCAGCCGCTTGGCATTGATCTACCGAGCACTGGGCGACGAGGAACAGTACAGCACCCACTCGCGTCTAGCCAGCCAAACAGATACAGCGCTGGGCTTAACCTGTGGCGCCTGTGGTGAGGTCTTTGGCCTAGAAGCAGACTCACTGGAAGCACTGCCTTGTGCTCACATACTACACGCCAGGTAGTTGTTGTTATGCACCTCCGAAATCTTGTTACTCTTAATTTCAAACTGCAGATGCGCTCACGACATACTGCGACGTCGCGGCGAAAAAGGTGCCTCACGTGTCTGTCCAGCCTGCAACAAGTTACTGAGCTCCCGCCTTCATCTCTGTGGCAACGAACCGACAACAGGCACGACCAATACTCTAAACGGTGCGCTTCTGCACACCAACGAAGGCCTTTCTACCATCGAACGCGGTGCACCCATGTGCGCCATGGCCGTTGCCGCTGCCGGCGGTGCCAACGAGCCGCTGCTCATGGACAGCAACAGAATTGTCTGCAATGGCCTCAACAACATGATCTCCAACATTGACAGCACTGCGCTGCTTATAACAACGAACTCCACCGCCTCGCCGAAACCTGTGTATCGTAGCAATCTTTCCTTAGCATCGCTTAGTCTGCGTGCTTCCAGCCTAACCATAGACAGTGGACGAAATGCAACCTCATCGGTCTAGATAGTTACCCAACACGCAGGCTTTTTTAAAAAGCAATAGATAGATAGATGAGCTTGTTAGAACTTAAAAAATTTCAAATATTTTTACAATCACTCTATCGCTGTAGATAACTACAACTCAACTAAAAAGCAAAGAAAAACACTCCACACATCTTCAAACTAACAAAACATTGCTTCCATATATTCCAGAAAGATACAGAAAATAGACGTAAATAGTGTGGAAACCTGCAAAAAGCAAACCTTAAAGCGTACCTTATAGTCACTCGTTAAAAAACCAAAAACTAAAAACACAAAACTTCTCCAAACCTAAAAATAAAACCAAAGTTATTATAAAATAAGTATTAATACCATAAAATATATATATATTACTTGAGAGAAAAACATCACAACACAAAAAAAAAACAAAACTAAGTGCACTCGTTAAAAATTATTTATTTCAAATAGTAAAATATATATATATATAAAGAGTATATAAAAAAGAATGGATCTGCGATGTATGTGAAATAACTTTTTATAAAACCACACCTTTCAATAAAAGCCACAACTTAAAGGCATATAGGAAAGAGACAGAAAATAAAAAAAAAAAAAAAATCTGAACAAAAAACCACATCCAAAGAAAGCAAATTTCAAGCACTGCCAAACATGGAATACACTGAAAATGCCAACCAATATTTTAAGATTTTTTGTCAATCAACAACAAGATCAGGATAAGAACCAAAAACTAGATTTCTCCCGTAATTGACAAAAGTTTACGATGAAGCAAAAATAGTGTTTAATGTACATAGTTTTGAAAGTTCTCAAAGGTAACATATGTGCCAGAAAGGGTTAATGTGCTAGTGTTAAGTTTAAGTTAATTTAAGTAGGTTTCTAATTTGGAGAATATGCCAAAGAGTCAATCTTTTGCTTGACTGTAAAGAGCTTCCTTTTTTTAGGTTTGTGTGTAGGTGCGGATGTGCTTCTGTGCGTCTCACAGTGAGTTGATTCCTTGTAAACATTAGATAAAAACAGAACAAGTTGTAGGATATCTACAAAATCTCGTTGTAATAATTTTAACTAATTAAGAAAGCTCAAAATTTACCTCAGAAGATTTATTGTTAATATTAAACTTTTCCTTGAAATCGGGTATTAAGGGCCTCCGGTAGTTTTTCGAAGTTTTAAATAAAAAAATATGCATAAAAAAACAAAAATTTGTACGATTAAACGCCCCTTAAGGCGTTCTCAAGTAAGTGTGTAAAAAATTTGGTAGCAATAGAATGAGTGGTTGCTCACCGCGAATTTAAGGTTTTTCGCGACATTGCCCTTTTCTACTTCATCGACTAATATTTTTGAACCAAAATGTCAGGGATAAATTTTGAATGGTTATAAAGGGTTTTCCATTAAGGACTTGACAATTTTTTTTTTATATAAAACGCAAACCATTTGAGATATTTTGCTATCGGCTTGAAGTACAATCAAGAAATTTATGAATGGAACTCGACTTCGTTCATATGGCCACAGTGGGCACGTATGAAGCGGTCGATTCGTTGGACTCAATTTTTGATGACTCGGCCACACATTTCGGCCGAAACGGCCACTATTTCGCGTTCAATGTTGGCTCTGAGCTCTTCCAACGTCATCGGGTTGTTGGCATAGACCAATGACTTGACGTAGCCCCAAATAAAATAGTCTCGAGGCGTTAAATCGCACGAACGAGGCGGCCAATCGACTGACCCATTTCTTGAGATAACACGCTCATCAAACTTACTCTTCAATAAATCGATTGTAATGTGTACTGTGTGGCTTGTGACATGTGGAACCACATGTCGTCCAAGTCCATATCTTCCAATTTGGGCCATTCACAGTAACGTTACGATCGTTATCGTCACTGAAAAAATATGGTCCAATGACGCTGCCGGCGTGAAAACCGCACCAAACAGTTGTTTTTTTGTGGATGAAGTGGTGATTCATGAATCACATGTGGATTTTCACCCGACCAATAACGCATATTTTGCTTTTTGACGAACCCATTGAGCCAATAATGAGCTTCGTCACTGAAGATGATTCTGCGATGAAATTCATCATCTTGGCGCATCTTTTCCAGAGCCCAATCGAAAACTATTAATAAGCTCTTTTTCAATGGAAAGTGTGCATTTATTGAAGTGATTTTTCTAGTGCTTTCGGATATACGACATTTTTGTCTTTCCATCTGCTGCATGAATAAACAATACAGATGGTTTGCCATTATAGCTGGCCGTCTATAAAGCATGGAGTTTCCAGATTTATGCCGCATACTTCCAACGATTGACCTTGCGCCTTATAAAAGGTGATTTCAAAAGCAAGACATACCGGAAATTGCAGCATTTTAAAGTCGAAAGGCATGTCGGATGGAATGATTAGAATACGCGGAATCAGAACATCTTCGCCTTTGAATTTCCCTTTTAGGATGGTTGCTTCAATCACTCACAAGTCTCTTAACTGCAATCCGAATACAATTGCGGTTGATTGATGTTGCGAAGCATAATAATCGGTGCTCCAACTTTTAACTGAAGAATTTGCTTTTGCTTTAACTTTTTAGAATTCAGGAACTCGGTGCGGTAATTCACCACATCATCTGGATTTGTGACAGCATCCACAGCAGCATCCCATCTCAGTTTTCTAGTAGATGGGCATTACAAAGTTCATTGTTTCATTGTTCTGCGGCATTTGATTCCAAAGCCATTCGATACCATAAATTTGAAATGTGTGGGCGGTTCCACGTCCCTTGTTCAATGCTCACAAAATTGTTTGTCAAATATTAAAAAAAAAAATCGTATGAGCAAAAGGGGATCCACTATTTTTGCAATATCTCGAGAATCACTCATCCGATGTTGTACATTCAAAATTTAAAACCCGTACTATTGGTACGATTCAGAAGTTATGGAGTAACATACGGACACCATTAGATTTTTATATATATAGATAATGTAAAAAATTTTGGTCTAATATAAAATACAATTTCAAAAAAAAAAAAATATTTAAAAAGTATAACTTTTTTTACGAAAAACTCTCGTAGGCTCTTAATATAGAATTTGATAAGACCAATATTATAAGCTACAAGTTACTTAAGTTATATGGGGGCTCCTATTTATATTTCTGGCCTTGGTAATAGTAGGGGAGAGGGCTGGGTTGTGAACCGGGTTTTGTTTTTCTGCTCTAACTTTTCACAGAATAAAGATATCGAATAATCCAAGATACGCTTGGAAAGGTCAAGACAAAAGTTTTTATGAAAATTTAACTCTCTACTGCCAATTTTCTAAAGACGTGATTTTTGGCTCTTCTAAAAAAGTGACTGGGTTGTGAAATATCGAAGTAAAAAACCAATACTTTTATAATAAGTTGAAATTTTATTCATTCAAAAGGTCTTAAGAGGCAAACCAAGTTATAATAACGCCACTTAGGCTAAAAAGACCTTATGAATGGAAGTGTTCAATCACAATTTTCTTCATCTTTAACCATATCGGTGTCGCAATGTTTGCATGTGAAAAACGAACGACTTCCCATATTGGCGCACTTCAAGTGAATGGGCCGGCTTAATGTGTTGCATTCGTTGGAGTTTTTGGGTGTCAGTTCTTTAGGCAAAAACCTCAAACAAATGGTGCAAAAATCAATAACCTCATCAGATGGTTTTGATGGTTCAGTTGCTTACTTTGCTTACAGAGTCTTACTCTTGGATCGTGCTGGTTGTGCTTTCTTCAGTGATGCTTTTGCTGATGATTTTGACTTTGCTGCTGTTTTTCCTTGCTTCAGATCATCAATTTTGTCTGAAGAAGTCAGCATACAGCTCCCCATTGCCCATCGCAAAAGTTTTCGCAGTCGATTTTCAAACACGATGCCTGTCGCTGGCACAAGTATTACATCAGTACACTTCAGTGTAACTGCAAAAATTGAGTCATATCGAAAGACAAATTTAGCAGTTGACAGATTGGCGATTTGTCAATTTGGGAAAGAAAAAAAGTGATGGTACACAACACAGTTCTCTCCTCTAAGTGACAACACTTACCATCAGACTTTTCTACTGGAAACTTGACATTGTTGAATGTAACGTCTTCAGAACATTTTGCCATTTGAGCGCGATTTTTTTATTTTTTGTTTAAAGTAACTAGAAAAATTCATCTTCAAATTTAAATTTTTCGACGCGGTAAAGCACCATCCTACAGCACTGAGAAATTAAGAAAAAGCAACAACATCAACAATGTTACGCAGCTCTGCTAAATAAAAAATAAAATAAATAAAAGTATAAGAAAGGCAGAGAGCTTCAAACTACAGCCATGAGTATGAAAATGCATATATTTATTTTAAAACGCAATTATAACATAATATATATCATTTTTTTGATATTTTTACTTTTCGGCACATCTGCGGCAGGGTACCTTTCGAATGATATATGTAAGTTTAATTTAATTTTTTTTTATTATAAAATATTACAAAAGTGTAGGACAACATTCGATGTTTGCGTATTAATACTTACTAGGGTTGCCTGTGGTCGAAATTCGACCGTACCAATATAGATTTTTCTCTTGTTTTTTTAAAATTTTATTGAAAAACGCTTGGCAAAGTTAAAAAGAATTCGTTCCCAAACTTGTCTTCATTCATATTTTTATTCTAATATTTGTTCTAATAATTGACCTACTACCAGTCCAAACTCTTGTTTTGGACCAAATATCTTTGTCATTTTTCTTTTACTTTTTTTTTTTTGTATAAAACAATTAATTACTTTGGTGAATAAGCATAAGTTTTTAATTTCCATACAAATTCTTTTCATCCAAGCCTGGCTTAGGTGATTTTACTATTGTTTTTTTTTTATATGGGAAAAAAGGTGTTTTTAGTTTCCAATTTTTACCTATCTTAATGACAAAATATTTGAATAAAAACTATATTCTTCAGTTAGTATAAGCCAGACCTTTCAAATGATATTTGATAGTGATGATTTGATCAATGATAGTTTCATTCAAATGTGTTGTCTATAAATTGAGAAAAAGAGGGTAAAATTTCGCTTACGCTCTCACATGGACGTAGAGAACTAATAACACAGTGTAAAAAACAATAACCTAACGAAATAATGCCCAAAATTTTTCTCTCCTTTTTGTGCGGATATTCTTCGTGTTTATGAATCCACAATGCGTGAAAAACATCCTAAATCATTTTACCTGTTCATAACAGGTGAATTTCCTTAAAAAATATTCGGTGGACTCCTTCTCCCTACTCTGATTAATTTAAAAAAAAATTATAAAAATCGGTTGAGAAACACGGGAGAAAATGGTTCTTAACTGTTTCGCCCACGGATATTTATATATAGATTGTGTAACTCAACAAAAGTATTATTATTCTCTTGATCATCATTTTGAATTTAATTTAAATCTCTTGTGTTTCTCACATTTCGAGTTCTGCTCAAAATTTGGCGGTCTCTATTCCTTTGTCTCTGAACTCTCCCCGTAAACGTTCTTCGTGGAGTCATATTGTTATATTATTTTAAATTGATTTGTTTGAAAAATTATGGAAAACACGATTTGAATAATTTTTGTTCGAAAACACTTGTAGAAAAACACATGTCATATAATGTATAACGTTTGGCGTTCCAGATAAATCTGTGCGTTTCTGAACGCACCAACCCATAGCCTGAACAGAATGAACGGCATCAGCGGCGCTCTCTGTCACAGCGTCATCTCGAAATAAACCACCAAGTATTGAACAAAACAAACAATTATCAATGGCATGGCGTCAAGTGTTATATGAAGCAAGCAGCAGTTTAACTGTTTTTTTAACGCTGATAGAAATAAAGAGAAAGCAACAACAACCACAACAACAACAACAGCAACAACAATAATGCTATTCAGTTCTTTTTAAGTGTTTGCGCCACTCCTGCATTCTACTCTTGCTTTTGTAAGCTACAGCAGCAATGTTCAACAGAGCTTTGTCGCTTTGTAGTTTCTCATTGTTCCATTGGTGAAAAAAGCGTTTTACATTTGCTCAGTTTTACCTATCTTAATGACAACATATTCGAATAAAAATTATATTGTGCAAATCTACTCGAAAATACCTATCCATCGATATAAGTATTATGTAAATATGTTAAAGGTAACACAGAAAAAAAGGGAACACAAACTTTTTGTTTGCCTATTAATATATATTTTTTTTTTTTAGCTTTGAACCAAGGATTTCAGGTGGAATACCTATTCAGTCAAGTCTGCCTTGGTTCGAAATAGGGTGATAGTTTAGTGGGAAGGAAAGGGCAATCAAGTGAAACATGTGTAGAATGTTCTAAGCGTGGTGGAAAGCCAAAGAAACATGTGAATTAGAATCAGAGGTAAGTGTTATGCCTTTACCTCAGTCAATTCAAGTTATAAGGCAATCTCATCCACAAACTTCTCTACCATCAACTACAACTTCAAGTCGTAAATATTGATGAATTTTAAATTTCAGTTGATTAGAAATGAGGAGAGAAAATTTAGAAAGGTTTTTAAAGCGAAGGACCATGGCCTGGCCGGGAATCGAACCCGGGACCTCTGGGGTGGCAGTCGAGCACGCTAACAACTCGACTACCGAGGCGCCCACTTTAAACTTTATAAAAAATACAAAAACAACATTTTGAAAAATGTAATTTTGATCAAAAAAGTCCAAAATTAATATAAACTTTCAACGTTAATATTTCAGGTCAAAGGTTATCAATTTAAAATCTAACATAATTCGGCACATCTATGGTGCAGTACCTTTCGAATGATATACGTTTCATTGTCCTTATTCTAAAATAAATATTGAAAAAGTGTACGACAACATTCGATGTTTGCGTATTAATATATAAGATATAAGACTTATATAAGATCCTAAAATTACAATATCTCAGGTCAAAAGCTCGCTTCAATACTATTTTTATAGGTTTTGTTTTGATGACTTTAATCGATAGGCGTGCTTTTCCTACATTTATGCCATATTAAGAAGACGGAATATACGTCGAAGTCAGTAGATACATTTTTGTGGAGCTTGTGAAGGTTTTACCTTCTTGCCTGATGACAGACAGCATTTGGTTAGGACATAGGCGTAATTTTTATTAGATTAGAACGATTTTAAATAAATGAAGCATAAAATTAAAGCTCAGTTAAAAACAAAAAAATTATTTTTGTTCAATTTTGAGAGATTTTCCCGTTTTTTTTTATCATCAAACTGTGGGCATAAATTAAAAAAAGTTCAAAAAGAATATTTATTTTTAATTTAAAAATATTTCCAATCGGCCATTAGAGCGAAAATTGGAGAATTTTTAAATTCTATTTAAAAATATAAAACTTTTATTTTTACAATCAGAAAAAAAAGCTCGATTAACAGGGAAAAATGTTAAATTCCAGCCAACAGACGAGTTTCTTCTGTTCTTAAATTAACAGTGGATTAAGTAAAAACATTATATTATCAATAGTTCAGACTGTTAATTTGAAAACTCAAATGTTGGATGGGACTTAAACGTTTCTTTGTTAATTTCACGGTTATTTTTTTCTGAGTGTATGCTTTTGCAAAAAATGATTACAAAATATATACTTAGAGAGGTAAAAGTATCAGAACAATTCAAATTTTGGTATCAAAAAGTTGACTACATAGCAGCCTAGAAGTATGTGTGAAAGATTTTGTGTAAAAAAAAAATTATAATGAAAAAACTAGTTTGGAATTATATGCGGCTGGACCAAAGTAAAAATATGCCCACAGCTGTGTTTGAGTTTATTCGAAACAATAAAGGTTTTATTATTTTGGTGACGTCAGATTTTATGGGAGATAAACCTGGTTTTTAGCCAGGGACTCTCTTTTGTTTGTTCTAAAATAAATCGGGAATTAGTGTATAAATCAAAAAAATCTTAATATATTCTTCTAAATTCATTTCATTCCCCTCAAAGTTGTCCCCCCCGGACACAATACACTTGTGCCAACGTTTTTTCCAATTTTCAAAACATCCTGCTAAGTCCTATTCGGGTATAGCCTTCAATTCCTTCTTCGTTTCAGTTTCTATTTCTTCCTCAAAAGAATTCAAAACGGTATTCACGGAGCGGTCTCTTGAGTTAAGCGAATAGTCAGAACTCACATGGTGCTAAGTCAGGCAAAAACGGTGGTTGCGGAACGATATGGGTCGAGTTTTTGACGAAATTATCATGAATTACAGTGAGTGCTGTGTGATATGGTGCATTATCGTGATGCAAAAATTAAGAATTATCTCTCCACAAATCCCATCTAATTTGACGCACAGCATTACGCTAACACCCAAGTAGTATTTTTTGTTGACAGTTTGGCCGATTGGAAGGAATTCATAATCCACCACACCACGATAATTGAAGAAAACTGTCAGTATGACCTTGATTTTTGACTTGCTTTGAAGTGTTTTTTTCAGTTTCGGCTCGGTATTCGCCCGATTGATCGGCTGTTTCCGGGTCATAAGCGTAGATCCAAGTCTCATTTCCAGTTATGATGCGTTTCATTTTGTCCTGATAGTCGGAAAGCATTGTTTCACACACATCAACGCGGTGCTATTTTTCCCATGAAATTTAGCGTTTTTGGTATCAATCGAGATCTCACTTTTCTGAGGTCCAAATGGTCACTCAAAATGGTTTTTACTGATCTCTCCGATATTCCAACAAGGTCAGTAGGGTCTCTGACTGTCAATAGACAATTTTGGAGCACCAATTCCTTGATTTTGTTGACGTGTAGTTCATCAGATGATCCTCATGGCCGTCCTGACCGTGCCTCGTCTTCAACGCTTTCTCGACCCTCTATGAACATTTTGCACCACCCATAAACTCTTGTTTTCGATAGAGCTTGGTCACCGAAGGCCTTCTGCAACATTTTCAACGTTTCGGCAGCAGAAATTTCACTCCGCACACAAAACTTAATGGATCTGCGTTGTTGACTACTATCAGACATTATAAAAAAACGAAAACTGCACTTTTAGCTGTTTACAAAAGGACGCGTATCTCAAATACTTATGAATATTTTGACGTTTAATTTGGCACAGATGTCAGTGACAGTAGTGCCAACTTAAAAATAAAAACTGTTGTCCCTATCGAAATCCCAAAAAAAAAATTAAATTCAAATTGCCCGGTATTTTTGGCCCACAGAGTATATTTTACAACAATCTCGAAAGTTTTCTCCAAGCGAGATGTAAGCATCTTGTAAGCTTATTTCAAGCTTGTTTCGGATGATTGAGCTTATGGCACAATAAATTACTTCTAGCTCCTTGTTTTTAATAGCTACATAGTAAATAATTTATAATCCGTCGAAGGATTACACTTTAAAAAATATTTCTTTATTATCTAATAAGATGATTAAATTTTTTGTAAATTAGTATTCGAATGAATTTTTTGATTTTTCATATATTTTACAAGTTTATGTTAAAGTGCAAAATATAAAAACATTCTTTTGTAGGGAGATGTAAGTTTGATGGGTCAAAAGGGTAGCCAGAAAAAGGTAAAAATAAAAACTTTCAAATTCTGACTTGTAAGTTTTTGATTTTATACATATTTTTTTTTTAATATTAAAATTATTTTAAGAGCGAAATAGGAAAATTTATTTTCAGTTTCTTGGTTTTTTATAGCTACTATATACCTTATAATGAGAGAAAACTGCTCTAAAAATAAGAAATATTTTCTTATGGTTTTTGAAAATAAAAATATGCTTCCGGAAATATGCTTATAACGGTGTATATTTGAAACAAACTAAATCATTTGGTTTACAACATTGTTTTGTATGAGAGCGAATGCAAACATTATTGATAAAATAACAAAATGAAATGCAGAAAATTACACGCCATGTCTCCCAACACATCCGGCGGATAACACACGAATCACTTATTCATCACGTTGCAGATTGTGTTAATGTCAAAAATTCAAAATTATTAACGAAAATAAATAAAAAATCAAAAAATGAGTAGGTAATCAAATAAATTTAAGCGAATTGTGTGTAAATTGATAATATTAGCGAAATAATTGCAAACTGTGAAGCTCAAGAAATCGAGGGAAACTGATGGAAAAATTCCATCAAAATTATATTGTAGAGTATATCAGAGAACAAAAGAGCTCAACTCCTTTAAAAATAATGTTATTTTTTTAGTGTTTTAATGATGTAAATATAAACATGCGGTTGGTACTTGAAGTGGTTTGATCCAGTTTAAGTGTCTGTAGTTATATGAAAAATGATAAAATACGATAAACAATTAAATTTTCAAAATCTTAATGTCAATTTATCAAAGTATCTGAACAAAGCCAATATTTAACAATATTGCACTTGCCACACTGACGATCTCCTTGTGTGAGAGTGGGTGAGTAGCTTTGTAAAGATGCTGTATAATTAGCTCAAAATGAATGGTACTTCCTTTAAATTTGTTCAACTACTTTTTTAAAAATATGAATACTTTTCACTTGATGTAGATAAGATATTAGATATATTTTATGTAATTTATGGCTATTTGTAGGAAGTCCCGACCTTATGCAAAAATGAGAAAACGTGTACGATATGCATTATAATTTAAGGAAGAGAGAGAGAGAGAGAGAGAAAGCGAGAGTGAGAGGGAGCAAAGTTATTGAAAAAATAATTAAAAATGCTGAAAAAATTTTTTAACAAAAAACTGTTAAGCTGGAGGCAATCAATCATATTAAGTTATTTATTTAAGTGTGTATTATTAACTTTATAAAAATGTTTTTTATAATATTTGATAATATTTTTATATATTTTATATTACACTGAACAACAAAATCAATTTTTTTTTTTACAAAATAGCAAGGTTCCGACAATGGATTCTGATGGAGGGGGCAAAATAAAAATATACGTGTATCGGCGTTTTAAGAGTTTACGTATGAGTCTTATTTTAGGGAGGATTTAAATTTCCCTCTTTCTGCACATTCTTATAGTGAATCGGCATAGGAAATCATGAAAAATGGTATAGAGTTTGCTCCAGAAAATGCTTTTCTCTAATTGTGATACCAAAATTCCCTAAAAATGGTAAAAAGCTTCCATGAAAAAGAGAAATATAACAAAAATATATCGTTCTTAGAGAAAAAGACTTTTCTTTTTGAGAAATTATTTGTTTTTATTGAAGAAAATATTTCGCGTAGTGAATTGTTTATCTATAATAGAGAAAACTTTTCATTTTCTAGAAATTTTTATCTATAAATGAGAATTTTTTATCTATAAATGAGAATTTTTTAGTGCGAGAAAAATACTTATCATTATTAGAGGCTTGAAATATTTTCATTTCCTACAAGTGAAGAAATATTATTTCGAATATGTGAAAATTTATTCCAATTGTAGGAAATTTTATTTGAAAAAGAGAAAATTGCTATTATCAAAAATAGAGATTTTTTTATGGAGAAAAGATATGGGTTTTTTTTTGAGTGTATAAGATGTTTTCTGAGGATTTATGTAAAATACTAGGGAATATTTTTGTTGAAAATGTTAACCCCCTTACTTCTGAATTTATGGGTCTTTTTTTACCCTTTTGTTCTAAAGGGCAAAAAATACCCATAAAACAAGAATATAACGGATTAAAATATTCTACAAAAAATGTTTCATAAAATTCTACTATATTCAATTACTCAGGCCTTCAATTACATAACGTTGTAATATTGAATTGAAGATAAATTTTTACAAAGATTATTCAGAAAGCAGGTAAACTGAACGAGAACTAGATTAACATTTGAACAAGTAAAATGATGATTCTATAAATAAGGTTGATTTTTAATAGTTTAAAAAGATGTGATTCTTTTTAATAACGCCAAAAATTGTGAACACAATATCAAGTACATTGCACATACGGTAACGCCTTTTGGTACAATAAAATAATGAGAACCGGAGGAGGGGATTAATTTTAACTTTTGTTTTGATTTTTCTTTTCATAGTTTTTTGTTTGAACCTAATAGTTTGAATCTCAGCCAAAGTGCATCTGATAAGGTTCGTTGCTATTGCGAAGTATGATGCGCCACACTTTTTTCATAGAAACTTACCCCCTAAAACCAAGTTTTGTGCGAGAATTTAGCATCAATACTGAATAAGTACGAAATTAACCCTTAAACACATTTTAAGTTTTGACTTATTTCTGGCGTTTTCGTTGAATTTTTATCTTTAATGTTTTCAGAGAACTATAGTAGAATTTTATGACAAATTTTTTTGTGGAATATTTTAACCCGTTATATTCTTGTTTTATGGGTCTTGCATGTCCTTTATAACAAAAGGGTAAAAAATACCCGTAAATTGTTAGTTAGGGGGTTAAAATATTTCACAAAAATATTCCACGTAGTATTCTTTATTTTAACATAAATCCTCAGAACACATCTTATACCCAAAATGTAAGGACAATATGATTTCCTATGTCGATTCACTAGAAGAATGTTCAGAAAGAGGGAAATTTAAATCCCTAAAATAAGACTCCTACGTAAACTTTCAAAACGTCGATACACGTGGACTTTTTTGTATGCCCTCTATCAGAATCCATTGTCGGAACCGTGTTATTTTTTTTCGTGTTGAACAGTGTTATTAATTATATAATTTTTAAATAACTGTCTTGGATCTAACGCAAGTACTTAAAATTAAGATTCAACATATTATCAACAGCTTGGAGTAGATAGGGTAGAATAGCGTAAAGTAGAGTAGACACTTAACTCTTTCAGTAACAAAAATAGTTGGTAGCCCATTTTTTCGCAGTCAACTAAAACGATTATGAGTTACTCTTCTAGTCTTCATATCCAAAAATCATTAAAATAGTTAAGATTATCAGCCTTATTCCAGGATCCGTCGTAGCTGTGATTTTCTTTCGGATTCATAAAGTTGTAGTCTACGATCCGAATCGTTACGTCGCACAGTGTAACGAGCCCATATAGCGAGTGGACAAAAATAGAAGGAGTTATCCTAGAATCATTACATTTTGAAAATGGGTTTTACGATTAAAGAATTATTTTCACAAAATTTCGCTTAAATTGAATGAATGGCACGCCTACTTCCCATATAACCAAAATCGGTAATAAAAATAGTTCCCCAAACAATTATCCTAGATCAACAAAATTTGGTACACATAATTCGTTTAGAAGTATAAACAGTTGGTGAAAATGAACTAAATCGGTTGACTAATATGACCACCTCCCATAAAACTGAAATCGGTAATCAGGTATATTTACACAAGAAATTACCCCAGATCATTTAAATTTCCTACACATAGTTCTTTTGTAGCTATAAATAGCTGGTGTCAAAATTAACCAAATCGGCCGACTAGCACGCCCACCTCCCATATAACTTATTTTCCAGTATGAACGTGAAGGGCATTTTAGCGAAAACAAGATTCAGATAATTTGCCATTACTCCTTTTTTTTTGCTTTCGGCGAACCAAATTTAGGACTTTGTTGATAAAATGTTTTATTTGAAAGTTTTGTGGCGTCCGTGGCGTAGTTGGTTAAAGTGCGTGGCCGCTATGTCAACGAACTTTGGAGACCCAGGTTCGAACCCCATCAGCGACAGAAAATTATTTGAATTAAAATAATTTTTCTGTACGGGCGCCACCTCTCTGTAGACAATGGCAAACCTCAGAGAGTAATCAAAATGCCATGTAAAGCTTCTTGAGAACGAGAACATTCCGTTCATCGCCGTTCGGAGTCGGCGTTAAACATGTAGGTCCGGTTCTTGGTCAATTGTGTACTAACTTAATAACACGCACAACACAATTGATCATTAGAAGCTAGGTCAAAGTCCTTCCAAGGGCTGAAATGGCCAGTTATTTATTTTTTTATTTTTATTTTTTGAAAGTTTTATTAAACAAATTCATTTTTCTTTTAAGTTTGAGAAATTTTTTCTTTTTAATTTTTTCATATAAAATTGATTAATTTCGACAAAACATGCTTCAGAAAACTGGGCGTAAAATCTTTATTATTGAGTTTTGGCAAACCAAGTTTTGGGAACGTATTGAGAAAGTGTTGATATTACACATACTAAAACTAAAAAAACAAAAATGCTTTTTTTATTTTATTGCGATTTTAACTTTGTGAAAAATTTGTTATTTTTTCATATAAAATTTTCGCCTCATTTTCGCCAAAACATGCTCCAAAAAAGTAGGCGTAAAGTCGTTATTATTGAACTTCGGCAATCCAAATTTTGGATACAAATTGAGGAAATGTGGATATTAGATATACTAAAACTAAAAAAAATACTGTTTTTTTGTTATTGATTTTCAAAGTTTTGGTTTTTTTAGATTTCTAGAACCTGTCCTTAGTTATACAAATTTTTTTTTACATGTGCTTTTAATTAAAAGATAATTTTATTTTTTTGCATATTTTTTTACTAAAATTGACGCCTTCTTAAGAAATATACAGTGTCAAATTGTAAAAAGAAAATTTCATGATATTTTGAAGTCAACTTTTAAAGAGTGACATGTCCGTAATTGAAAAAATATCGCAAAGTCCTCTTACATTAAGAATATTAATACTCAAAACCAAACATGCCCACGTAGTTGCCCGCGTGGCCCTTCATACAAATTTTTTCCTACCTTAATTTTGTCTTTGCGATGAGCCAAAATTAAAGAACACCTAAAAAAAACAGCAACACAAATTGCACTCGTTCAGTGTTCAGAACATTGAAGAGCGAACTGGAATCGAAGCGAAGCCGATGCTGTCGATGCTGAAGCTGATTGTCCCGTTACTTGTGTGTCGACAAATTTTTCGTGCATGCATTGTTATTGTAATAGAAATTAATCCTTGTCGCAGTGCACTGGCAAATAAAATTGAGTTCTTTCGTAATGACTTTTTTTTTAATGACTTTTTTTCGTAAGGTATTTTTGTCCGCACTCGTTACACTGTGCGTCGTATTCACATTGACATTCCACATCCCGAACACATCATCAGTTGACAGCTATTTTCGTAGATTTTTTACGACAGCTTTGAATCGTCGGAATGCATTGGGAAACAGAAATTTTAAAGTGAAATGTTGTTTATTTTATCAAAATAAGCTGTATAAAAGTATTTTTCCTTTAAATCAATAAAAAAAGGGTTTTCTGTTCCTGTAGGTCAAAAATCAGAAATAGACACCAATACACGCGTTTGGTCAGTTTGATGAATGCAATGGAATGTATCATGAACAAAACCGAAAATGTTTTGAAACGTTTCTTAGTCAAACGTTAAAAAAAGTTCATAACACCAATGTCGCCACAACCCCAACCTCGTGTCGAAATTTCCCGAAAGTGTATTGAATGGGTTTTGAAGACACACTTTTTTTTTGTTGCAAAAATACTTATTTTGAAAACTGGCCAATTCGTTGCGGAAGGAAATAATCCAATCTGGAGTCGATTCGCGGCATGCCTGATAGTTGAAAAAACGAGAGGATGGACGTAGTTGTCGCAATACGGACACAGATCGAATACACTCCTATCGAAACAAACACGTCGGCATCCGCCGTCAGTTGCATGGTTGCTGCTGATAGACCAACTCGAGCACTACCTACATTGCGTTATCCATTTCAAAAGGATCGCTGTAATCTTGCAATACTTTTTGCCGAACTTTCATAGAGTTCTTTGTAGCCTCTCATGCATATACTTCTCATGCTGTGCAAAAATTTACAGTGCAATGGAATTAATTTTAAATCACATTTTATTCGAAAATCATTCAACTTAACACTTTAATTAATCACTTTTTTTCAATTTCATGTCTCTGGCCAAATCAGCTGTTTTCGAATTTTCGAAATTAAATTTCAATGAAGCAACATTCCACTTTGTTTTGTTCGGAACCTAGCAAATTTTTTGTATTCGTAGCGTAGATTTACGTTAGTAGATTTATTACGGCGTGTCCTAGACTGTGGCTGTATAAGTTTTACAGAAAAAAAAATGAACATTCTCATCAATTCGCCGTTACAGAATTATTCCAAAGATTGTGAAAATCTATTGTGCACAATTATCGCGGTCTTAAAGTTTTGTCCGGACCTAATCACTGTGCATTTGCAGTGGCGCTCAACACACACATGCACTTCAGTGGTCATTAAGCCACTTTATTTATCATTTTAGTAACTCGGTCTGGCTAAGGTTTCTCCTTGCGCTCCATGTTTGACGAAACTGAAATCCCACGAGTGACTGAACGCACGGAATTCCGCGACAAGCAAAACGAACAGGACTAGGACGATCATTGTGAAGAAAGTAAAAATCACTTGGCCAATTCACAATGAGGGTAGCCATTGTGGGCTGTGTAAGGTGTGGAGTGTTGCCACACCAATACTAACATAGATTTCACCAAGATGTAAAAAAACAATTGGTGGGTAGAAGCTTTAATTTTTTATAATGAAAAATGTTGCTGAAAGGGTTATATAAATATAAGAAAAAAATCTACCCATATTTTTAGAAGCCCCATTGTTTTCTCGCCCATTCCTTTATAATGAAAATTCGAGTCTCTTGCTAAAGAGAATACGTCAACACAGCGGCCTATCAGCGAGAAAGTCAGCAAGGTTATTTGACACATGGGCCAAAGTATGGCCCATATTACACGGTGTCCGTTTGTCCGGCGTGCAATGAATCTTTTTTACTCTCTTCCACATTTTGCACGCTAGTATGTTTCACGGCACAAAATGAAGGTCGAGCAACTTTTGTCATTTCATTCAGTTCCATTTCTTTTTCTCCTACACTTTATTCCAACAAGGGTTTCCTACATCTATTTTCTTCATACTGTTATTGTACAATACTTAGTAGCGCTTTTCTTCAAAACATATACTTTTTAGCTACTTAAACGGCCAAATCAGTAATTTCACCATCCAGCAACACTGTTCTGCACGGTGAACGCTGTATCGACACCGTGCAAGAATGAACATATTTTACCCGCTGTTCCAAATGTTTATCCTCTCACACTTTCAATGGTTTTTGACAGTTTCACGTTGAAAGCAACAACAAAATCGATTGCACGCCAGGCAAACGGACACCGTGTAATATGGACCTATGGGGTAATACATTGTAAAGAGGACTAGCTTGTAGCTCATGCATATGCTTTGTGCAGCTTAATCTTGAACAATGGTGACTTGTAGCTATTTTTAGGATTCTAGCTATCAAGAGTACCAGTTGTCGTTTTTTTTGTAGATTTCGTTGGGTCACCTATCGGAAAAGTTGTGTACCACATGTACAAAAGTATATTCATAACTTTTATTAGACCTTTGGTTTGACAGCACTCACATTGAGCAATGCCCGTTCCAGTTTTCCAGCCCATCATCATCTCTGAATAAGTACGGTCCAATGATGCCGCCGGCCTATAAGCCGCATCAAACAGTGCATTTTTTGGGGTCCATGGGCAGCTCTTAAGCTGCCTGTGGCTATTCTTCTAACTTAACCCGGCAATTCTGCTTATTCAAGTACCAATTGCTTTTCTGAAGCTCATTCACCAAAAATTTGGCACTCTGACAAGTCGCCTGGCTTCAATTCTTACACCAGTGTAATTCTTCAGTCCAAGATGCTTACCTAAAATTTTCCAGGTGGTTGCATAACACAGCCCCAATTGCTGCGATTGGCCACAGATGTGAAGTAGGGAATTCTTAGGAATTCTTGAAGTAAGGGGAAAACAAAAAAAAAAAAATAAATAACTGGCCTTTTCAGCCCTTGAAAGGACTTTGACCTAGCTTCTTATGATCAATTGTGTTGTGCGTGTTATAAAGTTTGTACACAATTGACCGAGAATCGGACCTACATGTTTAACGCCGCCTCCAAACGGCGACGAACAGAGTGTTCTTGATCTCAAGAAGCTTTACATGGCATTTTGATTACTCTCTGAGGTTCGCCATTGTCTGCAGAGAGGTGGCGGCCGTACAGAAAACATATTTTAATTCAAATAATTTTCTGTCGCTGCTGGGGTTCGAACCCGGGTCTCCAGGTTCGTTGACATAGCGGCCACGCACTTTAACCAACTACGACACGGACGCCAGAAGTAAGGGGAACAGTAGCAATAAATGATAGAATCAATAGAAAAATTATGGCGCGTGCATAAGTAGCCCGAAAACCCTTTTTTGGCGTATATCACCGCAAGTTACTCAAAAACCCTGATGCGATTGATCAATTATGGTCAGCTATGGGCACGGAGCAAACTTCGGAGCCAGCTGCGGTGCATTGAGAGCAATTGAGAACAAATGCTTATGTAGCAACACAAAACGCAACAACAAAGCAAAGACAAAAAACAAACACAGAAACAACACAGAAGCTTTATATGTACTGGTGCCATACCCCATTATGATCCCATTTTTTTATTCTTCACAGTTGAATTTCTTCGCGGGAAATGACGGGGCCAGATGTCAAAAAACAAAGCTTGCAGACCTGTGTTGTAATCGTTAAATGACTGGGCTAAATTATCAAAACCAACAAATAGGCATTGGCGATCTTTTAGGTATCTTAGTTCGAGTAGGTTGTCCTGGTTTCAGAAAAAGTTTCTTCGAAATTGTACCTAGGTTGCTACAGATATTTCGGGAATAAATTTAACATATAACGGTAGGTCCAAATAGAAGTACCTATTTAAAAATCCAATTAATTGAACGCAACATTTTTGATTATTTGAAGGAAAAATTAGGCTAAATTAGAAGGGAAAAATGTTCCCAGTAGCGCATTCCGCCGACCCAATTTTTCGAGACCAAGTCGATGGTTTTTAGTTTTATCTCACGAACAGCTCGGACTATATTCGCCTTAAGGGTCTGTAGTGTTTCTAGTCTATCCGCCAATAATCGATCTTTAACGTCTAACGGGTTCAAAAAATTAAATTAGGAAGTCGATTGATTATGTACAGTTATTTTGAATAGTTTAAGTAATAATCATGTCATTCCAAGATTAAAGCATTTTCGTTAGAAATAATTAAATCAACACCCAAACCAGTCAAAATCGGTTATAACGACATTGAAGGGACCAAGTAATTAAGTCGAACTCAAAACGAGCTCATTATCGACAAGTATCGGTAGCAATATCGAAAGGTTTATGAATCTTCATCGAGAGTCGTTGATAACGATGCCGTTTCTACCGATTTTTCCGGTTTTTCTTTATGTTCTTATTTCATTAATTTTTGCTAAAGTCACATTGTAAATAGAATAACAGTTATTGCCAAAAAGGCAGACAACTTTTAGTGCTTTTTTAAAAAATATATAGTTATGTACATTATAATGTAAACTAGATTTGAAAATTTCCTAATAATTAAAAAAATATATATATATATTTAATTGAAAACTTCACGTTTTGAGATTTTAGAATACAAACAAAATTAAAAAAATACAAAAAATACAGATCTACTTGTATATAAAACAAATCCTGTCAACCAAAGTACTGTACGTTTGAGCAAAATTTTAGGCTCTTATTAAAAAAAAATTTTTAAATTCTTGGCCCTTACGGTAGTTTGGCGGTCAGGTTATATATAAAATGATAAATGCAACAATTTTAAACTTACGCGTATCAAGGTAAAATAAAAAGAGATAAATTTATGCAGCTCATGATAATGATAAACATTGAATGATTTAAAAAAGAAAATATATATATAATTGGCTGGATTTCTTCTGACATAAGAACACAATCTAGAAAATCACCTTAAAAAAAAAAAAACAGGAAACCGTTATGAAAAATCTAGTACAAACAAGAACATGCCTAATTTCTCAATAGATTAAATCAACTTTTGTCCTTTTTGATTTAAGATTTAACAAAATCTCCTTCAGCTATATTATTCACAACAAAAAAACAAAGCAAACTCCACAAAATTATGCTGAGAAGAAATCCCACAACCAATTCTAGATTTAAGAGATTTAAAGAGAATGTATTAAAAATGTTATTAAATGTACAGGTTGAAAAACTTAGTAAAAAATTCAAATGTAACCCTTAATTCCTGACTTAATAACAAAAAAAAAAAGAAGTATAAAAAGTGAAATAAACGCATACCAAATGACAAATGTTAAAAAAAAATATTGTTTCTTTTATTATCTTAAGAGTATGGAAAGAAATAGATCTGGCCTACAACTACGAGGATTTCCACGTAAAATTAGTGGGACGACTTCATACCAGTTTTGGCCATAAATAGTAAAAATAGACGTAGAGCTTTGAAATTTGGTATGAATGGTTTGAACAGTTAAAAATGAAACATATATAAGTTTGGATCAAATCCGCCAACAGACACGCCCACTTTCTTTTTTTAGCAAAAGTTGTAATCTTGAAGTTAGTCTGTACATAATATTCTCGTATAATGTATTTTAAAAAAGTTTTATTTCCGAATTTGAGCAAAATTTGCCGACAGACACCCCCACCTTTTATCCAAATCTTCTTTCTTTCCATATAACACTTAATATTATTGTGATGTTTTGTTTTCTTGCTTTCTTGCTCAGTTTACTTGCTTGTTTTTGATGTTTTGAGCACTTGTTTTTAAGTAACGGTACGCGTTAATCATACAGTACGGTAAAAAAGTTTAGGACACTTAGTATGTGTATATAACAAATCTCATTAATTTCAGTTTATTGTTGTTTAATTGCTTTGACAAATTGGCGTGACTTTTTTTGTTATGTATCACACAAAAAAAGGAGCATATTTGCTCAATTGAAAATGTTAATGCCAAAAGGACACCTGTCAAATTGCGCACAGTCTAAGTCAACGTATAACGCCACCTATCGGGTTGTGGCCCCAATACAGCGCCATCTATTATTTATCTCGTTACTTCTCCACAAAAAATGCACGCAAAACGTGTTTTATCACAATGAATTTTACAATCATCAGTAATCTTCAATGCCTCACAACGAATTTTCCACCTTTACATTGTTTAAAATCATCAGATCATGCGATAAAATGCAAAATTTTGTCACAAAAAACTTCACATTTTTTCGCGTTTTTCCGGAATTTTCCGAGTTTACCGCTAAGAATTTCCTATTTTTCCATTCGAAAAGCCATTCCGAAACAATTGCACACAAAATTCCATACAAATAAATCAATTTTCGACTGTTCCAATTTCTCAACTTTTCCGGAGGGTTTTCCAAAAATTTTCTTTCGTAAAATCCTTTTCCTGGTAATTATGAAGAACTGCAAGAAATTGAGCCAAATCGGCCTACTATTAATGTAATTTTCATTTTGAAGTAAAATCTATATTATTATTACGCAAGCGCTTTTTTTGTGATGACCATCAAATCTATACCGTAAATGCGATTTTTATAAATAAGGTATCAATAGAAAGGTCTTGGTCTGCAGATGTGCAATAGGGTTGTCCTTTTTCTAATGTATTGTGTATTTAAACAAAAAAAGCAAAACAATCTTCTGCAAAGGAAGTAAGTTTTCTAAAGTATGTGATAGTGTTTTCTGAAATTTTCCAATATCATACTTTTGTATTGTTAAAGCAGTTGAACAAGGCGAAAAACATTCAAATAAATGTTATATTTATGTACTAGCCGCAAAAGAGCAAGTTCATGCAAAATCGCTATTACAGTAGCCTTTACTAGCATCGCTACTAGCTTGGTTGAATGAGGACGTATCTTGCACAGACAATTCAAACTTCTAGACCTCTTCTTGAGATACATCTGTATCAGGCGTTAAGCCCAATTTTGAGCACGTAATCTACTTTGATTATGTCTATCTTACCATTCTTGATAAAGCAAGTATGATTCCTGCAGTAGCACTGACAGTAATTGATCGTGAAAAGTTGTTGTATTTTCTGATGATATTATGTAAACAGTTCCAGAAATCCCTTATTCTGGACGCGTTGTAACAATAGAAAATAGCATTACATGTCATGAATTGTGATCTTACGTAAAAACAATGAAGCTTGAATAAAACATGCGATTAGACAAAAGCGAAAAGGAATTTTCAAGTTATTTGCGACAAGTTGGCTGTGACACACTACGTAGAGATAGAACCGGACAATTAAATCTTGATCAGCTCCTCTTAGATCACGGATTGTGGATTGATTTTATTTATGATGATCTATAAAACGACATAAACAGTGATACCATACAAGAAAACTCTATTCTTGCACCAACAGACGAAGTATGGTTTCAAAATGAATTTGTTAGTGATTGCACTATATAGAATCTTATCTAGAAGTTTTGATAAAAGCATTTGCACAACCGTTTCTGATAAAGTGCCGCACAAATAAACTTCCCAACGGAGTTCCTTAATAACACTGAAGTAGGTTAGCAGTCTTTCGTGACACCACGCTCAAAACAGATGCAATTGTTATGCTTATAAGGAATCTTAATACAATAATATAGAAAGGACTTATCAAAAGAACCCGACTACAGATTTTTAATCCTCACAATAATACTGTCGATTGAATATTACTAACCGGTGCAAGCATTGGTCAGCGAATTCTTATACCAAAAATTAAGCCCATTGGAAACATTTTTTTTTCCGTTTAAAATGTTACGTTTTCAAGTTCCGGTCTCTTATTTTCTATGACTATTAATAAGAGCCTAAGACAGTCGTTGAGAAAGTTTGCAAAGTTGCAAGCCCCAGAATTCACACACGGCCAATAATATTTGATATTAAGTCGAATCCGCTCTTTTGATATCGTGAAAATTTTGAGTCAAGAAAAGAGTATGCAGCGCATACTACCCAACAATGAAAGTTTCGCAACATCAAATGGTAGTTTACACAGAAATATGTTAAAAAATGATAACAGCTCTAATAATAAAAATTAAACAATCTTAAACTAGATTTTTTTTTCTCATTTTGGCGATTTGACGCCATACGGGTTAACTAGTATTTTATAATAGACATTCAACGAGAAAAAATCACATTAACCCTTAAATGCACAAGGCCCCCGAATTTTACCGAAAAAATTTATTTTATGTAAAATTGAGTAAAAATAAAAAGTACGTTTTTAGTTTTGAATATTTTTTTTTTTTTAAAAAGTTTTTTTAACAAAAAGCGGTTGTATCTCACGAATTCCACCAAAAAGTCAACCTCATAGGTCAGAAATCAAATTGTAAAGAGAGAAGAGAAATTATATAGAATATATTCTATCGAATTCGGACAACACGTTTTAAGTTGAATTCTTCAAGATAACGGTAGTTTTTCTTTGTTTTTTTTACTTTCGCGTGGTGAATAAGTTGAGCGAAAATTGTGCAGTTTTGTTTTGATATTTGCCGTGTGGGCGTGCGCTGTTTAATACAACAATTAAAAATAAAAAATATTTGTTTCAAATTCATTAATATTTTCCTAATAATCATACATATATATGTATAAATAATTATCAACGACATACCGTGCTAAGAGCAGTTAAATAAATTAAGAAAATATGTAGCATGTGCGTGACAATATGATATATGTTTCAATGCAGACTCCAATATAAGAATTTTTTTGCGGAAAATGCTGTTATGTGTGGAGATTGAGATGGCAAAGCAGATTGAAAAAAAATTTTTTTTACTATTTCCATTGAAAAAAATTCTACGCGTTTCGCACATGTTACACTTTTTTCTATACAGCAATGTAGTTTTTACACACTACGGGGTCGTTCATAAATTACGTTACCAATTTAGAGGGGGAGGAGGGGTTTTAAAATGTATTACGATAAGTAATGATATGGGGGGAGGGGGGTCTCATATATAGCAAAGTGACCAAAAATAAAAAAAACTTGAAAAAATTTAAATTAATACATCCTTCATTTAAAAAAATTGCAATCCTTACATCTTCAGACGGTCAAACGTCGAAATTAACGGTTAACTATTGGCAAGTGTCAATATGAATTCTCATAAGCGAGTGTTATTTAATTTAACCCTTAAATGTCCAGTGTTTCTTTTTGGATACAATCGAGAAAATAAGCTATTTATTTTAAAATATTGCAAGAAATAAAATGCTGGATATGTAGTTTCACTCAGAAAATTGCAAATATAAAACAAAAATTATTCTTATTGGCATAACTTTGTTGGTTTGGGAAATATTGACCGTCAAATTAAAAAAATAGTTTTTTTTTAATTTTTACGAAAAGTTCGCTTTTTGACATGAAATAACCTTTTAAACTATTAACAATTTTAGAGTATCATTTAACAAACAAATTTAGAGTTATCTTAAAAAGACTCGTTTTCCCCGTTTTTGCCTTGAACTCCTACAACCAAGCTGATTGATGGTATACGATACAACCATGTTTTCTTTAATAACTCGTAAACAAAAATTTTTTCCAAAAATAGAAACGGGGTCGTGTTCAGGGGATCATTAAGCACAACATAATTTTTTTTTAAAGAAATCGGTGTTGTTGGGAATTTAAGGGTTAAAATAAATCGGAATAAAAATTATTATTCAAATAAATCAATTTTAAGGAATCATATGCACAAAAACACTGAACTTGGTGCTGTACGGGTGCAGCCTTTACGGATACTCTCTCAAAGGCCAGGCGAATTTCTTTGCACAAGAAATGAGGATACACCTGAATAGGCCCACATGGAATCTGTTGAAGAATTCGAAGAGTCCCCAAAGTTACAGCTCCTTCAATTCCAGTGATTGAGGACATCGACTTTTGGATCGAAGATTGAATAGTTTTTCTTAAATGTATCTAGTCATGACATAAAAGAGATTAAAAAAAAAGAATATAAGAAATTTTTTATCTTTTTGTTTTGTATTTCAGTTCTTAGTAAATATGGTTTCAGTTTTTAGTAAATTAGTAAATATGGTCGAAGGTAACTATATTATGAACGGTGTTTAAAATTGAAAAAATTGTTTTATAATTTTTTTTCTCAAATAATTTAACTACTAATATAATCTAGGATAACCTCTTATTGCTGTAAAAAAATATGAAAATTCTATCTGAAGTCAATTCGCAGAAATTTCAGATATAAGTTGACATCAAATTTTTAAAGGGACAATTTTGTAGCACGTGCGTACACTGAACCAAATATTGTTCTTAAAATCAAAGAATCTCGTTCATAAAGCGAAATTCATTGATTTTTAAGAACTATTCATTGCCCCAAAGAACGAATTCTTTGTTTCAATGAATCGTTGTTCTTAATTTTAAGGAACAGTTCATTGTTCGTGTTCATTAAAATTTTGTTCCAGTTCTTGTGTTGTAATATCTAAAAAAACATTAGAGAATTTTATCTCAATAAGAAAATGATTTTTTAAAATATATCTTGATATTGTTTTAAAATTTCTAATGACAGACTAACTTATTGTAACAGTTGTATGTGTCATTAATTAATCATTTTTCTTCATAACATATCAAAGAAATAACGTAAGAACAAAGATTCATTGAATCAAGGAACTCGTACTTTGGACCAATTTTAATGTATAATACATTGGGACAGTGGAGTCCGTGGCGTAGTTGGTTAAAGTGCGTGGCCGCTATGTCAACGAACTTTGGAGACCCAGGTTCGAACCCCAGCAGCGACAGAAAATTATTTGAATTAAAATAATTTTTCTGTACGGCCGCCACCTCTCTGCAGACAATGGCAAACCTCAGAGAGTTATAAAAATGCCATGTAAAGCTTCTTGAGAACGAGAACATTCCGTTCATCGCCGTTCGGAGTCGGCGTTAAGCATGTAGGTCCGGTTCTCGGTCAATTGTGTACAAACTTTATAACACGCACAACACAATTGATCATAAGAAGCTAGGTCAAAGTCCTTTCAAGGGCTGAAATGGCCAGTTATTTATTTTTTTTTTATTTTTTTACATTGGAACAAAGAACTTTTTCTTTGTTATTAAGTACGTTTTTGGTTCTGTGTACGCTACATTTTGCTTAATATCACCGAAATTCATAAGTGGATTGATAAAACCTTTACACGTTTTAAATAGACCGTAAAATTAATTAATAAAAATTGCAAACCAGTTTTCGGAAAAATTTTTTCTTAAGTAAATCAGTTGCAATTACTCGCAAGCTGTAACAGTGCGTGACATGGAATTCATGATTTATAAAGATACAATGTGAATTTAGCCACATCTAAAATCCCTATTAAAATATATCCAAATAAAAGAAATGTGTTACGAAATTTTTATTAATTCATTTATTTTAAAAAGTTAAAATTATCAAAAGCTGCAGTGAGTGCACACTGTATCTTTAAAGATACAACCAATTAAAGTGACCTAGTGGGGTGCCAAATGATCGAAATTTTTTCGAACCACTTAAAATCACTAAAGGACATGGTTTGAAAGCAGTCAGTATTTTTTCCTAATCAAAACTATTTATCTGTTCCTGGAAGTTAAACTGTTAAAAATAGTGTTTATTTATTTAAAAAAAAAAATTTTTTTGACTTTGTACATAATATTTTTAAAAAGTATGACAAATAGAAGTGAAAACTATTTTTCATTCAAGAAGTATAATATTCTAAATAATATAGAACCGATTTGAAAAAAAATCAAACCAAAAATATAGCAGTAGGAATTTTTTGAATGGTTGTATCTTTAAAGATACACGGTGCATTTAAGGGTTAAACCAAATGGGGCAAGTTCGGGCAGCAAGAACCATATTTTTCTATAAATATATATATTTCTGGATACTATTTTCAACAAACTGGAAATATGGTTTTAACTGTTTATCTTTTTTGCACTAAAAATGCTTATTTTTAAAAAATCACAAAAATAAATTTATTTTAATAACAACAAAAACCCTACATTTTGTGAAACAATAAATATAATTTTTTTTTTATTTCTTCATTTCAATTCCATTCTTATAAAAACAAAAAAAGTGGAACACTTACAACTGCAAGCAGTAAAAACAAAAAAATGTTAAAATTTCGAGCCATTTTCTGACCAAACCTTAAACGATTTCTGAGTGATTTTTTGGGTGTTTCTTATCTGAAGTATAAACTGTCGATTAGTAAAAAAATTTTTTACAATTTCAAAACTTATACTTTTTTCTATTTATGGCCACGAATCTCCCACTGTGCGTCGTACCACCTTTAACAGCCACTTTTCAACCGCTGGTTACTTTTACTCGGGCTTGTTTTATTATATTATTCAAAGAAATAATGTGCCGAAAATGCAACACTGGTCCTGTCCACTATCATCTGTTAGTAGACTACTGTAAAATTTTGAGCAAGCTGCGCCATTTAGATTGTGTTTGACTGTCATTGAAAGCAGACAGTCTCGCGAATTTCGATAAAAAAGGAAAAAAACGAATGTACGTCAAACATTATTTTTTGCGTAAAAAATCGTTATCGAAACCAGGGATGGCTAAATAAATACTATGGGGACTCTGCACCATCAATCTCAATGGTTAAGCAGTGGTTTACTGAATTTTTTTGTGCAGAATTGACGCTAAACGTTCAGGTCGCCCAAAAGAAGTCGCCTTGCCAGAATTCGACGATTAAATCCATGGAATGATATTGTACGGTCGGAGAATGAAAGGTGTGAGGTGGCTGAGGCTGTAGGCATACCAACTAAGCAGGTACAATACATTTTACATTAGTATTTGGACTTGGAAAAGCTATCTGCGTGCTCGGTGCCGAAATTGCTTTCAATCGACCATAAGCGCAGCCCTGTGACCACTTCACAGGAGCCTTTGGCGCTGTTCAACCGCAACCCGAAGGAGCTTTTGCGCCATTTCGAAATCATAGACGCAACATGAATTCATTACAACACAACGGAGACCAAGGAACAGTCAAAGCAGTGGACACGGTTGCTGTATCAGCCAACAAGGTCATGGCGACAGTTTTTTGGGATGCATGCGGAGTCATTCACAATCAAAGGCGAATACTATTCAGATTTGACATTGATTTGAAGCAAAAACGACCGCATTTAGCGAAGAAAAATAGTGTTATTTCACCATAACAACGTAGGTGTAGTCGCCATGACAAAAATCTCTAAAATCTTTAAATCCCATCCACCATATTCTCTAGATTTAGGCCCCTGCGAGTATTTCCTATTTCCAGGATGGACGTTAGTGTGTTGTATTCGCATGGTATTAACGTCTGGAAGATCCATCTGTTGGGCGTCAATTCCATGACCCTCGACTCCTTTGTCAAGGAGCAACGCGGAATTAAACCTTTACGGCAGATATCTACGGAAACAAATTGGATATCGTATGTCCCTATTTTCCATTTTCAATCCTTAAAAATTGGCTTGGCGGCAAGAGATCTAGGTCGAATGAAGAGGTCATCACTGAAAAAAATGCCTGTTTTGAGGACCCTGATAAAACCTATTAATTGGAACGAATGAAGGAATTGAAAAAAACAAACGCAGGACTAAATGTATCTATCTAAAAGGAGACTATGTTGAGAAATTAATTTATTTTTTCCAAAACAAAAGTCTCTGTCATATCAAATTGCTCTCGTAAGTGCTATATTACAAACCGTTCTCTGTCGAAACTGCATAAATAACCATTAAAATGTTAAAAAAAGATTAGCTTTAAAATTTCGTATAATTTCTTGTATAATTTTAACAGTTTTATAACTTAGTAGTTTTATAACTTACCACTAACTGCGCTTAGTGGTTATCTTTTTGAAAAAATGAAACCCAGATACAAAATTTACAATATTTAAAAATACACCATACAACATTGTCTTTCTTTCACATTTCTTATAAGCGACTGTTTAAGGGGTAAGGTCACTCTAGAGTTCTCGAAAAATCGATATCTTTTTTCTTTAAATGATCCCTTATGACCTCAAAAATTATGTCTCAAAAGAGTATGGCTAGAAAAAAATTCTAAGTACTTGGCTTTTTAATTTAAGTATAAGTCGCCGGCACAATCACTACTACGAGCACAACTCAAAACTTCAAACGCATCTCAAAACTGCAATTTTTAAGTTGGCCGGAAACATAACTCAGACAATTTTCAACCGATTCACTTAAAACTTTGAATGTATCTTAAAACACATATTGTGTATAGAAGATCGTAGGATTTGTTTATATTGACGAGTTCATTTGTTATTAACAATAATCCGATGATTTTTTAATCAAAGTGCACCATATGGTCAAAACTCAATATATCAAAAATATCCTACGTACTTCTAAAGCAGATATTATACAAATATAATCGAAAAGAATTCATTGGATTTTTATAATTAAAAAATTACAGATACTGTACGGCCGTGGACCCTGAAAAAAACGGAGACGTCATCGCAAAAACGCTGCACAGCCGCAATTTTAAAATAAATCGCTTCTATTGTAATCGCTTCTACTGTAAAACTATTGCATACAGGCACTAATATGTTTAATATACACTCTTTTTTGGAATCTCGAGTTATTGTGTAGTATTTCTGAAAAAAACACAGGTGCGTCACTGGACACACGAGAGAAGCGAAGCTTTTTTCGATTCGAATAATTTTAAAATTCAAAACTTTAAAATAACAAGAGCTGCGTTCGATTCGCCAGCCTATACTCAATTCATGTCGCTTATTTCAAAATTTGTATGGGAAAACAACAACAAAGTCTACAGCTAGTTGAGTATAGGGTAGGTCAATTATCAGTTGAGTTGAGTAAAGTTGCGTTGCCAGTTTCTTATTTTTTAGTTGGTTTGTGTACGGAATAAGATAAAAGTAATAGATTCTGTCAAAATGTAATGTGAGTACAAAAACAAAATTAATTTATTCGCAGACTTTATGTGATCTGTAAAAACAAAAGTGTTGCCAACTATGCAGTAAGTAACAGCTAAGTGAGTAGCCGTTTTTTTCGTAGTTGAGTTGAGCACTGGCGAATCGAACGCAGCTAAGGTAAACTAAAAAGCACACGTTTATCTTCACACCAGGAGTTTTATTATATATCATTATTTTTTTTTTCTGTCACTTAGAAAACGCACTTGTCAACGCAATTTTGGTCAATTGTTAATTTTTCCTTCGCGCTATGCAAAAACAAAAAATAAAATGCCCAAACAATAACCCAAACTACTGAACGCTGTTGATGGCAGTGTGTAATAGAAGAAGTAACAGTTTTGATTTTTGCTACTTTTGTTGTTTGGCTAGCCAAGACACAGTCCTATGAAGAATAGTCAACACACAATCCTTTTTAAAGTAATAGATTATTGTGATCTGCTGAAACATAGCTTAAGGTAATACTTATCACTGAATCAACAGAATTGTTAAATAAAGGTTTTTAGCTTGATGGTTAGAGTAAGGGACCAGAAATCGAGAGGATGTAAGTTCAAGTCCTGAAGCGGGCAAGAAATTATTTTTAATTTAACATTTTCTTGTTGCAATAGATGCAAGCAAAAAACAATATCAATTCTAAGAAAAACGGTGTCGGAAAAAAGTGTCGTTTTTTCAGATTTCACTCCAGCAAATCGCAGAACGAGGCGTAAAAAGCTTCGCTTCAAAAATCCAAAAAGAGTATATTTTTCCGTCGTCTAGAGTGGCCTAACCCCTTAAGTAATGGTTGCGCAAGCTTATTAAAATTTTTCAACGAACTAACTAACGAGCTAGCTGTCTTCAGACACATGTGTAAAATCTTAAAAACTGCTGTTTTGCTTCCGTAAAGTAGACCTTTAGTTTGCTTGTATCACAATATAATAAATTCTGCTTTCCAGCAAAAAGCTGGCAACCCTTAGCTAGAAGGGAAATGCACGCACACACTGTTAGAGCATATTTCGCATAGTAGTGGAAGATAACAAACATCAACAGGGTTGTTTTAAAGCGCCGGCGCTGCAGACATATATCAAAGCAAACTTAACAGCTAAGCATGTTTGGTCGTTTTATCTGATCCCCTACATTAAGTCGTGCGCGATACGACTTTGAAAAAATAAAACCCGAATAGATAACAATTGACAATAGAAAATTGTGTCACAATTGCCAGTAAAAGTTTAGTGGTAGCATAATTTAGGTTTTTGGGACCGAATGGATATCTCAAAATGGTCAGTGATCAGTTACGTTTGAGTAAATTTAATTCAAAACGTCGCTATCTATTTGATATTCTCATGCATAGATATTTAATGAGCATTAACCATACTAAAATAACGTCTAACGGTAAGCTCACCCTGTAAATTTTATCAAGTAAAAATTGCAAACAGGTTTTGTTACATAGAGAATGAACTCGAGAGTTTCTGTGACAACTCCAAAGTATTGTAGATGACAAAAGTTTGTATTTTGACATTTTTAAGTCAACTTTTAGAAAGAGAAAGACTTTTAGTATGAATATCATAATTCAAATGTTACATTGGCCATATTTTTCCGATATGACTCGGAATTATGGTAAAAATTAAAGAATAACACACGTTCTTTTTAAACTTCAGACATTTTCATTGTTAAATTTTCTGAACGTTATAAGATTTCCACTGATACCATATTTTCTGTTTCAATCGTTTATTATTCTGGGATACTTCATATATCTTGGATGTAAATGAATATTTTTTATAATTTTTTTTCATAATACAATAAGTATCACAAAAGTTTTTAAAGAGCGCGTGAGCCCGAAATCAATATACATATTTTTCATTCGGATATGGACATTTTTAGGGATACGTAAGGGAGACCGGGGCTGGTTGTGACAGGAGTAAGTAGTTACAGTGGCAACAGCGGCGAAGCAGAGAAGGCTATAGTGGCGGAAGAAAAAGAAAAATAGAGCCGCCACTATCGGCTCACGTGGCGCGAGAGCCAGTGACGCTAGAGTTTTTGTGAAAGGAACATTTGTATGTATCCAATAAACCGCAGGCTTGTAAAATTTTCGATTTTTAGTAATATTGGTCTACAATCTGTTTTTCAAATAATCAGAGAGGTGTCCGGTGTAATTTTTGCACCCTAATGCTTCCTTTTCATGATGAAACTACACCGAGAAAAAAACTAATGCAACATTAACAAAAAACCTAGTATAATTTATACGATGGCTTTGGCAGTTTTCATTCTAAGTTTTTGGTCAACACCTAAGCTTTACATGCTAACTTACTGATATTGAAAATTACCCATGCACTTAGATGGAACTTCTAAATAAAATGAACCAAAAATTTTATTTTTTTTAAGGAAAAACTGTTTATAAATTAACATACATATAAATAAGCACACATTTACAAAGTTTACAACATATATTTACAAAGTAAAACAACAATACGCATTTAGATCGCTTATTGGCTAAACATCTAGGCTATATGATTTTCATTACAAAAACTAAACGAGAACTATAACAAATCGGGAGTATTCAGCGATAAATTTTGCTCACACCATTTTGATAAAGTGATAAAGTTTTCGGTGGTTTACCTAAGCTATTGTTTCAAATGATATATACTTGTCTTGGGTGAATCAAACCTTTTTTTATTGGCAGGGTATCAAAGTATGTGCTTTCAAAGCAATGTTTTACAGATCAATTCTGTCGCGGTAACATTAATCTTGTTACCGTAGAAATTCACCTTTTAGTAACTTGAACACTCTGTTGGTATTCTGCGACCAAGCGTTACCGGTGAATATTGTTACCATCTCTTTAGGTGGTAACAAGCAAAACAGAAGACATTTTTTAGCTTGCATTACATAAAATAGCTCGCATTTTGAGTAATTAATTTAATTTTAAAATCCTCTAATTGAAATCGGGGCAAATTAAAATAAAAAACAATGTTAAATTCACTGTTGCTGCTTCTTCAGCACTTTTCAATGATAAAAATTTATAGCAATTCACTGTGTAATATTTATTAATTTACATAAAATTATTATATAAATTAAATATAGATAACACCGCAGCTGCGCCGGCGTAGTGCTTGCATATTTCCTGCCAAAAAAAAAACAAATATTATATAAAAAGTTAACATAATGCAATTAATTCTATGTATTTACTTCTCACTTTCCATTGTTTATATTTCACCACACAAAAGAGCGAGCTTCATTTCTATAAGGTGAGTTTACGACATTTGACAGCGTTACCGAGTGCACAGAATACCGATTTATAAGACCGGTAACGAGTTTTGGTAACAATATTGCTGTTACCGGTAACGCACAGAATCGATCTGTTAAACAATATATTACTTTGGTGAATAACCATAAGTTTCTAATTTCCATACAATTTTCTTTACCCAAGCCGGCTTAGGTGATGTTACTATTGTTTTTTTTTCGATGTAGGTTTCTACAATTATATTCATTTGGATTGTTACTACTTAACCTCAAAATATAACATAAAGTGACATTTGCTCGGGGCAGGTTGTGACTGTTGATCTGTTGTTTTTTTTTTTTTTTTTGAATTCTGGAATAATTTATATTTATTTTAACTTTTATTTTTGAGATATCTTCTAAGTTTTTGTTCAATAAAGAAGTTTATTATCTTCTTATATGTGAGAAATAATCCACATTTCTATTCAAAATATCACAAAATAGGTTAAATTTCCCACAAAATCGGATCTTTCATTTGATGCAAAACAAAACTCCGTAACAAAAAAATTGTTGGGATTTTTTAACGAATTTTTGACCTATTTTGGAAATATCTTTTGGACCAATAGTCGTAGAGTGGCCAAAGTACCACCATTAGAAAGCAAATTGCACTTTTGATTTTGTGTTTTTATTTCAGTATTACTACGAATACGGTCGCAACTCAAAGACCAAATTCTACTTGCGTCTTTTCTACGATCGCTTTGATTTGAGTGTGCACAATCAGTGGTGGATCTAGGATTCATCAGACGGGGGAATGACTGAGCTAACAGTTTTATAGTCCAAGGGGAGGCTGAAATGGCTTTTAGCACTTTTTTTCAATTTTTTCCCACACAAAAAATTCTTCAAGGGGGATGTGGCTAAAGCCTTTTCAAACCGTATGTAAATCCGCCGCTGTGCATTGTGGTTACAACAAAATTTCTACTTCGAATAATGATTCATTTTCTATGTCTGCTTGGAAGTCCGCGGGCAACTGGCTATTCAATTGATCAAAAAGTTTACCAACCGCGAAGTTGTAAGACCTTAGAGATTTAAACTTGCGGATATCACTTCCCTGTCCGATAATTCTGCAAAAGTGAAACGGGACGTAAGGATGTATTTTATGTTCAAAACAACACAAAGACCATCGGAGGAATACAATTTCGTCATACGAAATCAAAAAAGCCGTAAGTTGCATTTGATAAATTTTGCAGGAGAAGCAAAAAATGCTTGGGCTTTGCTTTGCGCTTGCACTGAGAAGCTAATTGAATTTTGTATATAAAAACGTTGTTTTTAGTAGTAGGAGTGTAAAATTTTGCATGAACATGTATTTTGATACGGTGCTTCATAATCAATCAAAAAGTCAATTTTGAATTTTTGGTAACTTACGCCTTTTTTGATTTCATATGACGATTTGTGCCTTTTGCAAAAAACCATTTTGCTTCGCCAATGATCGAAATAACTTCAAATTTCATCATAAAGAAATGAAAATTCAATGCATTGATCAAAAATGCAAACAAATTTATTTTTATTTCAAATAAATCAACTTTTCAACAAAATTAAATGTCTTCGATTTTTACCGTTGACGACCATTGGGACATATAGGTCCCGTCAGATTTGGTGGTCGCGTGTATAGCCCAAGTGGACTATCTTTTTTTGCTCCTTTTTGTTAAAAAGTGGAAGGTTGCCCGCCACTTCTCCAAAAATTTTTTACCTCTAGCTCCTCCTACCCCCAAAATATTGCAGCAAGAAGAAGGCGGAGAAAAAGTCAAGATTTTTCTACTTTGGGGTGGGCTGGTAGGCAAAGGAATGAATCTGTCCTTGAAAATTAAGTACTTTCTGGAAGCCACATTCATTCCCTGTTGAATGATACCTTGTAAAGAAAAATCATTGGCATAGTTTTTCCAGGAAAAATTCGAAAGTAAAAGGGTCACCGGTGTTCCAATGGTCGTCAAAGGGTTAAATAAAGAAACGCAACTGTCTGCGATGGTTTTTCTTTGTAAAATCTTGCCCCATGTAGTGTAACAATCAGCCCCTGGTGCGGGGTTGAAAGTGACAGGCCTCCTTTTTCCAAATTCATTCATTTATGTCTAATCTAATCATTTGGTACTTACAAAATATTTTAAATTTAAATACTGAATAGAAATATAGATTTGCTCAGGTGAAACAATCAAACAAATAAAAAAATATGAAACTTTTTAATTAAAATGTCACAACCATCCCCGATTTCCCCTAAGAAAATTCTTAAAATTCCCATACTGGTTGTTGAGAAGCTCTAGAAGAGAACTATGTTTAATCGAAATATTAGGCATAGTTGAGTATTTTATTTCAAGAAGGCTGAAGACTTGAGTCGGTTTAGTAGAATGTTAGAATTTCCAATTCATTTCATACTGTTAAAAATGTCTTCAACAGTTACATAACTTCAATATATATATATTTGAAAGGATACAGACATCTCTGGCTAGATGACAGAAGAATTAAAGAAAACAACTTTTATTGTATTGTTCGAACAAAAAGAAAATTACAAGGAAATAATCACGTAAGAGAAAATGAAAAAGCAGTCAGGATCAAGAACGATGATCTCAGTAGTATTTAAATTCTTGCCTTATTGCCCTGCCATTCTGAATTTGAGTCCCGGCCAGTCTATAGTGCTCACCTTTTTCCATTATTTCCTTATTTTTTAGAAACTATCTTTAAATTCATCAATGTTGTCGACTTTATATTGAACCAAGGCAGATTTATATCTTACATGGAAAGTTTTTGTTACTTATGTAGCCATATAGTATGGAAGGGGAAACATTTTTTGTATGTTAATTTGTTTTGGGTCAAACAAATAAAATGACTTAAAAAAGCTTTAAAAAATAGACCAGGAGAAACTGTAAATTTCTTAAAAAGACACACACAAAAGGATATGTGATGTTATTTTACATACATATTAGAATGTATGAAATGGTGTCGTCGATTCGACGAAGTATAAGCATCCAGGGTTAAGAACTTTTACCAAAATAGCTTTTCATTTAAAAAAAAAAAAGAAATTTTCTCTATTATTTTTCAAGTTTAAAGTGCTGCCACAAAAGGTTAGGGATCTGAGCAAGTGCTTACTTTATCGAAACCTGACATGGATACAGCTTAACCCTCTAGACGCCGATCTCTTAATATGAAAAAAAAATACTTGGACAATTTTTTCTAGGTGAATGATGACTAAATAGACTCGTTAATATAATCCGAAAGCAATTTTCTTATTTAGCTTAGAAGACAGTTACAAAAAAGGTAAAGAGTGCCTCAGGGCACTGTTGCGGGTATAGGTTAAAAAACATTCAAGCAAACATTTTTACTTATACGAAGTTTTTATTTAAATTTTAATTGGAAGAAAAAATAATTATAATTTTACTTCTTGCTCTTAGGTCTATATATTTAAAAATTATAATAACTTATGTAATATTCACTATGAGTTGATGTACTAAATAAGACTTTCAGCCTAATTGTACTACCATTAAATCAAATAAATACTAAAAAAAAAAAATACTAATTCCACTTTAATTAGTATTTAGAATTCCGTATAATTTGATTTAAAATATATTAATTTTTTTCTGTGTTCTCAATTCAACTTCTCACACTAAAGTGATCACAGTTAAAAAAAAGGAACGAAACGGCAAACGGCCCGTTACTAGCTCGATTAATTTCTACCATGTACAGCAAATTTTTGACGTCGGCAATTTATATATTTCCGAAGAAGAAGTTTATAAAACGTTCGTCGACTTCTCAAATGTTGTGCACCCTCTCTGTACATTCCCTTAACCATTATTTTTAACATGTTCCTCTCAAGTGGAATATTCCTTGATGATTGGAAAACTGCCTATATCACACACAAATATATCATATTTGGCTGTTCCCGTATCGTTTATGCCAAATCAGGGGTCCCACAAGGTAGTCATCTGGGTCCTTTGTTATTTAACATCTTCATAACACATGGTCCAATAAGTCTCGACACTAAGTAATGTAAAAAACTTTTTTTTGCAAATATTCTTCTTTATTCATCAACATAGGTTCCTTCAAGAGCAATACATTCATTCCACCGCTTTTCTAACTTTTCAATACCGGTTTTGTAGGACGATTTGTGCTTCGCCTTAACATACGCTTCAGTTTCAGCCATCACCTCTTCATTGGAGCCAAATCTCTTGCCGGCAAATGCTTGCATTTTTTTGAGGTCAGCAAAGAGCCAGTAGTCGCTGGGGGCCAAATCTGGCGAATACGGTGGATGAGGAAGCAATTCCAAGCCCAATTCGTCGATTTTCGCCATAGTTTTAATCGATTTGTGTCTTGGTGGAAAATAATTTTTTTCTTCTTCAAATGGGGCCGATTTTTCGCGATTTCATCCTTCAAATGCTCCAACAACGCTAAATAATAATTGCTGTTGATTGTTTTTCCCTTTTCGAGGTTTCCATGTGCATCCCAAAATACAGATGCCATAACCCTTCCAGCCGGCTGTTGTGTTTTTGGTCGTTTTGGCCTGCTTTCATCGGTTGCTGTTCACTCAGCTGACGACCGTTTTGATTCTGGTGTGTAATGGTGGATCCATGTTTCAGCCATTGTCACATACCGACGCAAAAATTCATGTTTATTCTTTGTAAACAGTGCCAAACAGCTCTCCGAATCATCGACACGTTGTTGTTTTTGGTCCGGTGTAAGAAATCGCGGCATCCATTTGGAAAGCAAGCAGCTTTCTCATCGACAAATGTTCCTGTAATATTGTTCCCACACTGCCTTTCGATATCTTCAGAGCCTCAGCTAGCTCCGTCGGCCAATACCATTGTGTGTACTTTTTTTATGTTTTGTGGAACAACTGCCTCATTTGGGCGTCCTGAACGTTCAGGATCATTTGTGTCTGTACGACCAAGTTTAAACTCAGCATACCATCGGCAAATGGTTGCTTTTGACGGAGCAGAGTCCTAATAACACTTTCGAAGCCATTGCTCAGCTTGGACGGTATTTTTCCCATTAAAAATAGGGATAAATCAACACACGGAATTGCTTTAAATCCATTATTTTGAAAATATCAACAGTAGCGTCACTTAAATCGATATTTCGTTAGAGGTGCCACCTAGTAGTTAGTCGGGGCTTACTGGACCATGTGTTAAGTGATGGGGTTAAAGTTTTAAATCATTGCAATGTCCTACTCTATGCTGATGACCTGAAAATGTACGCAGCTACACAAAGATTGTCCTACTGTTCGAGATTTCAGTACCAATGGCATGAAATTTAATTTCTCTAAATGCAAGATTATGACGTTTTCTCGAAATTTTCCACCCATTATATTTAACTATCTCTGCCAAACTCAAGAAAATTCACAAGGGTGGCACCAATAAAAGATCTCGGAGCTTACTTTGACTCAAAACTGGCTTTCAGCCCTCAAAGAGATTACGTGATTTCCAAAGCCAATTCGCAGCTCGGTTTCGTCAAGCGTGATTCCAAAAAATTCTACAATCCTTTTACCCATAGGAAAAGCTTTATTTCCCCGGTTAGATCGGTTCTTGCAAACGCTGCTATAATCTGGCAACCAATTTATCAGAATGACGTAGATCGGATCGAGAGAGTACAAAAAATGTATCAAGTTTGCGCTACGACGCACGTTTTCACACGAAAACATGCTTCCTTATGAGATGAGATGCCAAATGCTCAATTTGCAGAAAGGAACTGTGAGATTCAATCGATCTAGCATTCTCTTTACTAAAGATATTTTAGATGGCAGAATTGATTCACCCGAGCTTTTATTTTTAATCCCATTCCACGTTCCCTCTAGACCGCTTAGCGAACATTGCACATGCTATATTCAATTTCATAGATCGAACTATGCTCATTGTGATCCTATCTCAATGTCAGAATTAATTTGGATTTAGATAGACCAGCCTTGATAAGAAGACTGAGCGATATATCTTATTTAATATATGCATTAAATTCGCCATTATAATCATATCTTGTTAATATAACATTGTTCTAGGATAAATTATTTTGTAATCTGTAAGGGCCCCCCAATAGTTTGAATTAAATAAATAAATAAAAAAAAAAAATAATAATGCGATCAATCCTTCATGAGAATTACGACGAGATATATAGCCGCTATGACCGTTATGACCAATTCAAATAAGAAAACTGTTTTTTTGCGCCGTATAGTAAAGTTATGCTACGAGTGCCCTGATAGAGGGATAGAGGGTTAAAGAACTGTTACTGAGTGCTCTGAATTTCTAAAGTAGTTTTAAGTATTCTTTTAACAATTTAATATGTTGCCTCATTTGTTGTAGGGTACACGATAAAAACACGAAAAGACCAGCACAGAGCAGGGATGAATGAGTGAATGCTTGAAGCATTCGTTTGAGTGTGTGTGTGTGACTGTGTCGTATTTGTATGCTTAGAGATTTGTATGTGAGAGCGCACAGGGGTGAACACAGGAAGGACGGTGTAGGCTGGTTGGGGTTGCAGCCGCGAATAACTGCGCAAGGGTTGCTTTTCTACGTACTTTCTACGCGTTTCAAATGAAATTTTTTTCGTTTCAGTTGAATTTTGGTAGATTTTGCGTGCGGCCGATACGAACAATACTTCCGACGACAAAACAACACGACGTATTTCTCGCCTATGTATGTACAATAAAATAGAACACAAAACCGTCAAACAAGCAAACAGCGTAAAAGCAAAAGAATAATAATAATAAAAAATACTGTTGAATCTAGTAGATCTTCTATATTTTTTTAAATAGTTTTAAAGTTTAAGAAGCATGGGTTCACGAGTTACAGTTATATGCGTATAAGTGACAGTACAGTGCTGGACTAAGTGCAACAACAACAACAACAACAGCAGCAACAACAATGGCAGCAGCAGTAGCAAAAAAACAAGAACAAGCGCAATAGGAACGACAGGAAAAACAACTGTTAAAAACATTGAGTATTTCTTTCAAGAAAATTAAAAATAAAAACTAAAACAACCCATAATTAAATGTTTTGAGAAATAACAAGGATACTGGAACTGCTGCTGCTTCTGTTGGAATAATTGTGAAAAAAATAATTATTTAACATTTTGAACAAAATACACAGGAAAAGACAGGCAGGTTTTTTCATGAGTGTTTGTGTGTGTGAGTGTCTAGAGTAGTATGTGTTTGGTGTGTTTGTGTGTTTTTTCGTGTGCCAGCTTGCAAGGGGTTGCGCAGTAAAAGCTGCAACATTTTTTTTTTAATTATTTTGACAAAGACTTTAACTTCAACTTATTTTTTAATTGTTTTTAATTATAATGAAATTGCTGTCATTCCGCACTATGTTTACGGCATACAGCTGTCTCGCTCTCACACTTATTTATTGGCTTGAGGTATAACAACAATTATAATAATTATAATAATAATAATAATAAGAATAATAATAAAAGTAATAATAACAATAAGCATGCGAAACAAAACTTTCGAAAACCAACCCTTAGGCTTATAACAACAACCACAACTACAACAACAACAACAACAACAAAACGTGTTTTGGGCGCACGCGAGCAAGAAAGTCAGTTCAAAAGAAAGAGATAAATAGCAAACACAATTGAAATTAGCGAAAAAATACACAAGTAATGAAAAATAACTAATTGAAAACGACAAAAGAGAGCGACAAAAAAAACCACAGTGATTATGAAAAATATTCTACACAATAGCCTAGCCAACCGCCTACTAAGCCAAACAACCAAAACCTATGCATAAAAATGTCAACTTGAACATAAAATATCAAAAATTACTTGAAGTAGGCGAACAATTTTGTTTTTTCCGTTTTATTCTTTCCGTTTTTTCTTGTTACAAAACGTGTTCAGAAATTCTACGAACAAAAAAAACAAAAGTGATTCTCTTTGAAATACACACAGTAAACATAAAAAAAGCTTTCGCAAAAAGTGAGCTTCTGCTATTTGAATGTGCTTTAAAAATTAAACGTTTTCTGCTGCGCCTAACAGCAGTCAAGACATTTTAATGCTAACGCTGCATTTTGACGTTGGCAACATGTTTGTTTGGTGAACATTTTTGGGTGAAAAATGCAGCAGTAGCAACGTCTGAGCAACGTCAGAAATTAAGTCAGTAAGTTTAAACTAGATATTATATAAAAGTGGTGTGTGCGTGTGTGTGTGTGTGTTTATTTTATTAAAGCGGTCTAAGCGTAGAAAAACAACAACAAAATATCAGAATTTATAAAATTAAAAGAAGAAGGCGCAAATTTAAGGCCAACCAAGAAATTTTGTCCAAAATTGTTGATATAATGTGGCAAATACTAGATATTATTTAATTTGTGTGTGTATTTAATTTGTACATAAGCTTAAGCATGTATGTAAAACAGCATTTGTATGAGTCGATGTGTGTGTGTGTGTGTTTTTGTGTGAGTGTGTATGCGGGTAAAAATAATAATATTTACTTAGCGAGAGTAGATGCCTATGTGTATAAATAACTACGTGTTAGTGTGCGTGCATTTCCTTTTAAATGTTAGGCCATGAATACCCGAATAGAGACCGTATTTCTAAGGTTCCAAGTTCTATATAGGCCGCATTCTGGAAGTCATTCTAACAGCTTCACCCAGTCAGTTCTTGCGCTGTCCAGTCCATAGCCCAGCTGAAGCACCTGTCGCAAATAGCTTTCCACATTCATTCGCCAAGGCGAGCTTTCGGCCCGCATAGTTTTCGCTTTAATTTTATTAACGTAACGTGAGCGTTTTCAGTGTTTCTAGCAAAGTGCGTTCAAGCAATTGCATCAGGTAGAAGAAGGAATGTAGGTAATAATTGAAAATATTTTTGAAGAAATTTGACAGTCAATGTCAAATTTCTATAGCGGCAATAAAGTATTCTTCTTTGTTCAGTTTTGATCGGATTAAGTTCCTGTCGCAAGGTGAGGCGCTTGGAGCCGTTTTATTTTCCCGCTTTTTTGACTTAATGCTCCAATGCATCAACTTCCCTTCAGCCAAAGTTTGATGAAATGACAACCGAGAGTTAAAGGAGTTTGTCTGAGGCAGCAAATAATTTCAAAATAAACCGAGCAAACAGAAAAATATTCGTAGATCCACAAAAGTGTGTATTTTTTTTTTATTAAATCCCATTTGGGAAAAATTTACAACTTATTCGTCAAAAATATCTTTTCCACGTCTGCAACAATTCGTAAAAGAATAATCAGACAAAAAATATTAAATTTTCAAAACGGCTTATGTGGGATCTACAGTGGCGAGCAAAACTGGCTACATTTTTGCCACTTTAATGCTACCAAATTTTCACGTTATATACTTCCTTTATTAAGAAACAAAACGTTTTAGTTAAAGTTTGCAAAATGCATAAAAATAAAAAACTCATACAGCAGACTAGACAGTCTGTTTCGTCGGCAGCTACACTAACTCATCAGTAGTCTTGTATGAATTTTCACTGTGATCCACCCAAGCTACTAAGGTCCTACTTATACTGCCTACCCGGAAGTTTATTTTGACAGAGAGTATGCTTTTACATTAGTAACTAAGTTCTTATCCACTTATGATGCCCCCTTAGTCAAGGTTAGGCGTAACCTTAACTCATGTGTGTCTTCGAAAATGCGATCACAGTGGTTACCTGCTATCAGAACATGTTGAGGTTGTGTTGCGGTTAAATTCATGCAAGACTACTGATGAGTTGGTGTAGCGGCCAACGAAAGTCTGTCTAGTCTGCTGTGTGATTTGCTCTATACAGAGCCGTTATTGTTGTTGTTGGTTTTTGCTTTCATCGTCTTCATGTTGTCTTGTTGTCAACATACTTGACATAAGGCTCAAATTTGTTTTCAATATAAATAATGAAAGGTCATATTCAAATTTAATAAAAAAAAAAAATTAAAATATTACAAAAATAACAAAAAATTCTATTTTTTCCTTAAAATATAAAATTAATATTTGTCCAAAGTCATTTGACCTTAATGACGCTATTAATGCATCTCGGCATGCTCTCGACCAGTTTTTCAATAGTTGCATGTGGAAGCTCACGCCATTCCTTCTGAACTCTTGGCCATAGTTCGTCGATGTTAGCCGTTCTTTTAGAATAGCCCACAAATTTTCAATCGGGTTTAAGTCAGGACTCTGAGCTAGTCATTGCAAAAGCTGGAAATCCTAATTTTTTAGCCACTCTTGAACAATGTTCGCTGTATGTTTCGCATCCCCGTCTTGCTGGAATATCACCTCTTCTGTTGGATGTGCACTTAGCTCAGCAAAATCCGGCAAATTAGTCTATAAAATGTTCAGGTAGTCCTTTTTCTTCATTCCCAATATGCCACCATATAAAGCTGCCCCACACCATAAATCTACCACCGCCATGTTTCATCGTTTGTTTAACATAACTTGATGCTTCTGCAGCTTTTCATGGGTTCGGTGCTAGTATCATAATATTGTTTCCCATCCGACTGATACCGATTAATATGGGTCTCATCAGACCAGATCACACGCTTCCAATCATCGACACTCCAGTTTTTGTACTTTTGGCAGAAATTCAAACTCGTTTTCAAGTTTTTGTCAGACAATGCTGGCTTTTGTGGTTTGATGGTGGCTTCCAACCCGATTATTTTCAACGCTCTGCGTGCTGTCCACTTGCTTACTGGCTTTTCAATCTCTTGTACAGCTTCTTTTTGGTGTCTCAGCTACTTGTTGAGTTAATAAGCGCTCCATGGCTCGAGCATCTCTGACCGAGAGTATATTGTGGCGTCTTTTTGTAACCTTTTAATTTAAACGACACAGCAAATTTGACGCCGAATCAAGTCAACTAGACTAATTTACTTAACTTCTTTTTGCTTATCGCGAATAAAGCAACAGTAAATTTCAGCAACAAAAACAAAACGGCAACAATAACGGCATAAATAATGAACCGAAGATGAACACTTTGAAAACGTGTAAAAATGACTTAATAGAATTTTTTTATTTTTATACAAACTTGAACTAAAACGTTTTATTTCTTAATAAATGAAGTATATAACCTGAAAATTTTGTAGGGTTATATTGAAAAATGCCTCTACAGCAATCAAAAATGCATGAAAGTGGTAAAGTTTTGCTCACCACTGTATGTGACATTGAATTGAAATAAAAGGGACGTGTGGAAAGTTTGAAATCAATCAGATCAGGTCTTTCTCTTTTAAGATTTCGGCTTATGAAGAAAAGTTGGTAAGGAAAGTTAGTAAAGTAGTCTTTTAAGGGCTATATTCGTAAATAAAGGAAAACTACTAAGAAGCTCTGTATGGTACTTTGAAAGAGTAGTCGCCATTGTACGGACATTTGCTTTCGTCGAAGTCATTCAATGTTTTGCTCTTGAAATTGCGATATTTTATTATTCTGATTGTTTTTTTCAAGTTTTTACTATTATATTTTTTTTTCGTATTGTTCTTATTGCTCAATATTATTTTATTTCTTGTTCTTCTTGACTCTTGGACACCATTTATTATGCTCACATTCAAAACTCGCAGACACTTGCATGCTCCCATGACAAAATTTTACGCTTTATGTTATGTATCTTCTCGGAAAAGACCTACGAAAATGGGCATTTTAACAAAACTTCAAAGCAACTAAAAGTTGAAGCACTTTAAAGCTCCCATCTTTAAATTTTAATGTCTTCAGTTTCCATAAATAAATACTGATTTCATTCTGAATAGAGAAAGAAATTGAACCTATATTAATAAAATTCATTTTCTGTTTGTTTGACCCGTATACAAATCTTAACGGCTGGACGGATTTAACTCAAATTCGGCACACATATTACTTGAATAATAACTTAGGTTATGACGAACTTAGTTTTGTCCACGCCTCTTCCGCCCTTTTACAAGCAACGCAAATCTACATATTGGCATAATTTTTTTTTAGCGATAATGTTCGTCTAGTTAATTTTAAAAAAATTTATGAAAATTGCAAAAACCTTTCTTTTTCTTATAACATCGTTTCCTTAGACTAACAAAAAACTATCAGAAATTTGTATGTTCTACTTTCGATGCCAGATAGCTCCGTTGTTTATGAATATATTTCATTCAATTTTCGTTTCATATATTTCGCGTATATATTTTTAATCTTTTTTTCAAAAAACGTCCATATATTGACTTTTTGCGCAAAAAATGGCAAAAAAGCTGTTTTGTTGTTAAAATAATATAAACTCAAAATTGCATTTTTGACTGCCTTTAACATGTCATAGCGTTTAATAGCGAAAGTGGTTTCAGTTTTACCAAAAATTTCAATAACTGTTTCTGTCATCAAAAAACAAGACCCTCCCCAGTGATTTCTTAAAAAAAATCATTTGTTTTAAAAGTCGATTTTATTCTTTTACTAGAATTGCTTTTCTTTTAAGCTTCAAGCATAATTTATGTAAAAAAATTGTACCAATATCTCTTTCCGATCAAAAGTTATCGCTATAAATCTATTTTCACGACCGCTCGGTATCGCCTTATTTTCAGCCGATAGAAAAACATGGACCTTTAATATGAACTTTTAAGGAATTTCATAATCAATTTAGTGAAGCTTTTTTTATTATTTGTATTTTTAAAAATATTTAAACGAGGACAAAATATCAAAATTTTACATTTTTTTTTTCACCCGAGCAAAACCGGGTATATCAGCTAGTAAAAGTAATAATAGGGAAATGTGTTTAGTTTGGCTCCGAATCTTTAAATCCACCTTTTTACAGAGAAAACCTAATTCTTCAATCAAAATGATTATTTTAGGGATTCTGTAGGTATGTTTAAGAATATTAAAGGGAACACAAGAAATCAAACAGAGTTTAATATACAGTGGCGTGCAAAAATAAGTACATCTTTAATTTTTTTCATTTTTAAACTAATAAAATGAGCATAATAAAGAAAATCAAAATAGCTTTTTTTTTATTTTATTCCTTGTTCAATTCTGAATAAGACAGCAAAAAGCAACAAATTCAGAGAGATAAAGAAACATAACAAAAATGACAGGCATGTACTCAGTTTTGCACTTTTTTATGTACTCAACATATTTAAAACCAAAATTCCGTTAGTTTTGGTTTTTTTTTTCCTTTGTCTTCGATCAGTAATGCAAGTTTTGGTTAAGAAACGCGTGGTTAGTAAGAATGATAGCTTTATTCCAAGTTATCCCTCGATCTGGAGGGAAATTTTCCTTAATTAATAATGAGTCGTCATCTCGGGAAATAGCGAAGGAACTAAATATAAGTCAACCTGTGGTCATTCACGTCTAAAAAACACGACATACTGCTCCCGGAGAGTAAATCAGAGGCCGCCGCAAACTGTTGACCGAAGCAGACGCACGCCTTATGATGGCAGAAATGAAGCAGACCAAGTCCGTAATACCAAAAAATACTTTTGTTGCCAAAATTAAGCACGTAAGTGAATGGACAGCAAGTCGAGCTCTCCACAACATTGGCTATATTTCGGCTGTTAAAAAAAATAAACCTGCATTGTCCGAAAAGAACCCAAAGGCACCAATGAAGTTTGCAAAAGAGCATACAAATTGGACGCTAGATGACTAGAAACCTTTTATCTGGTCAGATGAGTCCAAATTTAACCGTTTCCGTCGGATGGTAAGCAGTATTGCTGGCGTCGCCCTGGGGATACCATTCAACACCACCATATAAAGCAAACTGTGAAGCATGGTGGTGGCCTCTACAGAGAATTGAAGGCATAATGAAGAAGGAAGACTATCCCACTATTTTGCAGACTCATCTTCCGAAAGTTGTTGACAAGAGTGCCTATCCTGAAGATGAAGTCGAATTTCAACGGGACGATGACACAAAGCATGGTGCGAAAATATTGAAAAAATGGCTGGGTGAGCAAACCGACCTCAAACCGATTGAGAATTGGTTAGGAATTGGTTGAGAGTTTGTCAAAACGTATCAATATGGTAATAAAAAATAAAGGGCTCTGGACCAAGTACCAAAAAAATGCTCCACTGACACTGCTTTTGAAAAGTGCTAAATTGAGTACATGCGAGTTATTTTTGTTATGTTTTTCTCTCTTCCTGAATTTGTTGCTTTTTGTTGTTTTATGCAGAATTGAACGAGGAATAAAGTAAAAAAAAAGATATTTTGTTCGTTTAGAAATGAAAAAAATTAACTATGCACTCATTCTGCACGCCACTGTAGTTCTTCCGTTTGCAGGAATTCATGCAGAGAGAAAAAAAAATCATCAGCCCACTTATTTCGCAAGCAATATTTAAAATTCAAATATTTAGTATAAAGATCTATTATTATAGAAAATCATAGGGTGTCACGAAGTTTTATGCGTTCTTTGACTTGCAAGAACCATCTGTACATTAATGAACAAAAAAAAAAGGTTCGTTTTGAGAGGCTTTTTTACGTCCGGTGATTGATAAAAAAAATTCAATTTTGAGTGCTAAAAATTTACTCTTTTATCCGAACAGGTTGTTTATAAATGTACTCACAAAATATACTCTTTGTTAAATTTTTAATAAGCTGATTAGTGATAAGCGGGTACTGGCACCACTACATTTAAATCTTCTGTGTTGTTTCTGTGTTTGTCTTTTCTTTGTTGTTGCGCTTTGTGTTGCTACATAAGCCTTTGCTCTCAATTCTCTCAGATGGTTCCGAAGCTTGCTCCGTGCCCATAACTGGTGATAAGTGATCATGAATAACCTGTTAAATGCTATGGCAACTTGGTCACATATGCGAATACTGCTATCAAAAAATGGAGTCATACAAAACCTAGTTCTACTTAGATCTAGTAATTTTACTCTTTATTTAACTAGTATGATTTCAGTCAGCTCAGAGCTGGTATTTGAGTTGATCCTGTCAGGTAAAAAAGATATTTTATGTGGTTATTATATCTCGAGCAGAGCCAATACTACGCTGTGAACTCTTATAATGAGTTTAAACATGCCAAGACGATACCAGATACATTTATGCAAAAAATGAAAGCAATATCTTTAAAAACTTTCGATAAATCTTAGGTTTGAGTTTCTAATTTCCAGTAAAAATTTTGAAAATTGTTTAACTATCGACTAGATTTTTACCTCCTTTTTATTTGTTGTTCTGTTAATAGTAGACTTGCAACGAATAGTATATTCGGCAGTATATCGAATATTCGGCTGGATTTTAGCGCCAAAAACTTGTACAGACGTGATTGTTTCGCGCTCTTTTGTTTTGTTCTAATGTACTCATCGCTCGCGCGCCCGCTGTTGCTCTGCGCGGTATATTGCTAAAGCCCGTATGATACTTCATTAAATTGCTAATTTTTTTGTCATTAAAAATGAAAATAGAGCAGTTCAAATAGTACTAATGCATATATTCAATTGGTGTGAATGAGTACGCATATAGTATGAATTGGAGGAAAAAATGTGGGACGGACTGCATTTTTAATGCATTGTTTTTGACGTTTCCCTCAATTCGCTCGTCGTTAAGTTTCGATCAAATATTTGCTGTCAACTTCTTGTTTCAACGCAACTTTACCCAAAAAAAACTTGTTGGTATTATTAACAATATCAGTGCTGTTAAATTTATTTTAGAAAATGCTATTAATAAAAATGCTTCTCTTTATAAAAAAAATAAATAAAACTTGGAAAAATACTCAAATCAAGATGTCTTTATGGTTGTTTATCAACAAGATTCTTGTTTAGTTAAAAACAATTTTATTTTAATATACCAGAAGTTTTTTTGTTGGTGTAGCTCCTTGCGAGAAAAAAAAATCAGCGTAATTTTTCATTTTACCAATTATTTCTCTATGACAAAATATATTATTTAAGTATTCGGTATGCGGCCGAATAATATGTAGATATTCGGTATTCGGCCGAATATAATAAAAGCAGCCGAATACGCCGAATACCGAATAGTAACCGAATATTCGCTGCAAGTCTAGTTAATAGTAAAAGAACTAGTATTTTTTAACTAGTTGGATTCTAGTTTAGCGAATTAACCCGCATATTTTTTTTGAAATTCTTTCGGATGCACCGCAAAAGAAGGTAGGTTCCTATTTTTTCCTATGTTCCAAGACTTGTATTCATGCTTATCCTTATGAATAACACTGTGCAACTTTTTTGAGGTCATTGTTTTGGGACTTGGGTTTGATAATCTCTGGTGAAAGTATCTGCTAAAACTAGAAATTCTGCATCATTACTTTTGCCTGCTTACGTTCAAATAAGAGATTTACGATGTCATTCATTTTTTGGCTCAAAGTGAATTTTCAGCACTTTTTCGATATTTTGGCATGGCTGTCTCGCGAAGCGAGTTGTAGGCTCAAGCAAAGTTGTAGGTATTGAATTAGAGAAAAAATTGGCAAAATGGATGGGCGTGTTAAAAGTATTAAAATTTGCAATTAAAAAGTGCAATTCGAAGAAATGGCACTTACACTAATGCGGTGGATAGGGCTCGATATATTTAACTTAATGCTTTGAGATTTGAGATGCTTTTTATTTGATATGAAAAGGATATAGTCAGAGTGGAATCACGAAAACCATGCACAGATCATTCAATAAGGTTTTTAACGCGTTGATTTCTTTCTCTAGCTCTATTCTACAAGTTGAGTGGGCACATTGCTTAAAGAACATTCGGGCAATATATCACAGAATGATCCGAAAAAACCAACGCTTACATACATACTATACATACATAGAATCAAGTGCAAAATTAAGCAATACTTGGTTTGATTCGCGAAAAAATAAATAAATTCAGTTCAATTCAATTTTACTCAATACAATTCAATCAAATTTTTTACAATATACTGGGCATACATTTTTTTTCTAATGTTCGTAATAGTCCAACTTAGGTTTTTACGGATAGAAAAATTGACCACGCCCACTTTTACGCCCACTTTTTTCATTTATCTAAAATCGGAAAACGGCTACACCGATTTGGCTAATTTATTTTTTAAATGTTCGTAGTAATCCATTTTAAGTTTTTACTGAAGAAAAATTGACCACGCCCATTTTTACGCCCACTTTTGTGATATCTATATATATAAAAAAAATAAGTTTTTGAATGTAAGTACGCAATAGACTCCTTAACTATTCATCCGATTGGCATGAAAATTTGTGTATAGAAGTTTTTGGTACGGTGCGTGTTTGTGGGCTATCAATTTTTATCCACCCTGAACACCAGAGGGCGCTGTAGTACAAATTTTTTACAAAACTGCCTAAAACTCGCAAACCGCTCATGTGATTGGGATGAAAATTGTTATGTAGTAGTTTTCATGTACGTTGAGTGTTTCTCTGATATCTTTTTTTACCCAACTTGAACAACAGAGCGCGCTGTAGTACAAATTTTTTGCAAAACCACCTAAAATTCCCAAACCGCTCATGCGATTAGAATGAAAATTGGTACATACGGGTTTTCAGGTACGATGAGTTTTTCAGCACTATCTTCTTTGATCCACCTTGGACACCAGATGGTGCTATAGTACAAATTTTTACAAATTTACACATTTTTAGTGGTTTTCTTAGGTTACATATGGGCAAATCCTGCGTTACGAACGCTACATTCGTACGCGTTTTCGGATTGTAATATAACAATTTTTTGGTCTTTCAAAAGACATACCTTCAAGTTATACACAGTGTTTAGTGGGATTTGAGTGTACTTTCGAATGTCATCAAAATATTTTTTTTAACAGGTATAAGTTGCGAAAAATTTGATCTCAAAGTATTGTTACGCACGCTACAAAAAATGGAAGTAGCTTTGAAGGTTGAGGCATATTTTTGTAATTTTTAGCAAATTTTGCACAATAAAGCAGAAAAATGAAATACTTAAAAGAAAGATGAATGTAAGAGAATTCTAAAATAACTTACTTGCAGCCAAAAAATGATGTAGTTTTTTATCAATGGCCGTGAACCCAACGTTACGCACGCTACGTTACGCACGCTACATTTTTTCCAGTAGTATATAAATAAAAACAATTGTATTTATTTTAACAAAACAATTCATATTCTTTTTTAATAACATTATTTAATTCATGTGTTATATTTATAAATTAATTTATTAATGTATATATGTTTATAAATAAATTTTATGTTTTGATGAATCTGCCGTTAGTGCTATTTCGAGCACATTTTCGTTAAGTGATGAAAAATAATGGTTGCTTTTAATGCCGGGAATGCTCTTAACGATAGCCCATCTCTCCGAAAGAAATCCAGTTGTATTTTTTATGTATGTACTGCTTACATATAAAATAAAAATACCATTTATATTCTTTTTTGCCAATTTAAAAAAATCATGGGCGTTATAAAGAACAATATTCTGAGCTTTCACCATTTGCCAAGTTTTTCTCTTTACGACAGCTCCAATTCCGTCTACTGCACCCTTTCCGTGAGCAGTTGCAAAAAAATTCCACTCAAAGTGGGTCAAATCGAATTTTTCTTTAAAAAACGATATACTACTCAAAATGAATTTGTTTTTAAATTGACTTGCACAGCCATCAGAAAATAAAAATAACTTTGAAATAGCATTTTGTTTTTTAAGTTTGTTTACAATTACCTGAAGAAAGCAATAAACATCATATTTATTGTGTGACAGTTCATCGCTCGTAATAGCAAATGATCTTGTGCAATTGTGCAACCAGGCAACACAAGTAAATATGGTTACTTGGGAGTAACTGAAATGAGCTGATTGAATTTAATTTTGAGTGAGGAGCCTATAGTTTTCCGCAAAATTGACTTGCAGAACAGCTTCATCTTGTTTAACTGATATTTTTCGGTCTTGAAAATATTGTTGTTGAGTCCTTTTAACATAAGTGTGTAGTTTAAAGGAAGGTAACTGAGATTCCAATTCATTTATCAAATCAGTTATTGGTCCTTTCGTATGACTGAGGACCATGCGTTTATCAACGATTCTCCAATGCTTCCATTCAGTAAGCTCTTCGAGTTGATTAATATAAATTAAAGGGACCAAAGCGTCTTTAATGTCTTTAATGCACTTGTTGCATTCATTTCTCATACAAACTTCATTGGTTTCATCAAAAAATTGCCAAAGTTAGATGGGAAAAATGCCAAACATAGCTTCCAATAAAAATGAAAAATTGGCGTGGTACTGGCAAACACACATGTTATGTGGAAGCTTACTAGATAATTCCACGTGTTTTGGTCGGTTGTTGTGAAATTTAGTACGTGAAATATTTGTTTCTGGAAACGTTGTTTTAAACAATTCATATGCTTCTCTCCAATTGTCATAACCATGAATCTTTTAGATATTGGAAGGTTAATTGATTTTGATATAAGTGTGGACTTTCTTCCGGCAGTTTCCGAAGAGATGTCATCATTAGTGTAAAACTCATTAATCATTTTAACATTTTCGTCAACCGTATTTTTTGTTTGAGCTTCTTCTTCCTCTTTCAAGTATTTTTCTGCAAGCATTCTAAGAATTTCCTTTTTTTTGGTAATGTCTTTTGGTAACGCTAATTCTACTTTTTTTAAGGCCTTGTAAAGTGTATTTTTGCACTTATATGCACCATCCAACGATATTATTCGTTGCTCTTGTTGATTTTGTTGCTTTATTTTCTTTCTATAACTTTACATACGGTTTCGGTGGTCAGCCTTTAGTGTTTTTGATAACGAATCATCATTTTTAAGTTTTTCTTTAAGATTTTTTCGATAAATTTTCATTCTTTTCGCATTTTTTAAACGTTCTATTTGTGTAAAGTTTTCACTTGATTGTATTTTTTTTGCGATATTTTCGAATACGCTCTGCACCCGTCTTCATTTTTTCAACTGTTATTAATTAAAATTATACTGTAAGCAAACAATTTTGTGTGGTACCAATATGCCGATAATCTAAACTGACACTGAAAGATAATTGCAGATGATTCAAACGAAACCAAAGGCGAGACAACGTGAAATTTACCGTTTAAGAAAAGGAATCGCCAATCGGTATGAACCATTAGCGGGGCAATAGATATCCTCGGGTAGTGAGGGGGGCAATACAATAAAAAACTTATTGTTATTCATCAATGTATTACAAAAAATCTATAGGTTTGTGGGCGGAGGGTCTAAAAAGTTTGTCAGCCCCCCAACATCCCCCTTCCTACGCCTATGGTACCAACAAAGTAAACGAAATTGTTGTTGCTCTGCTCATTATAGTAGGCTACGACTAGATTTAAGAAGCGAAGTGATAAGAAAACAGAATAAAAATTGCAAAGGTTTTTATTTTAATTTTTGGGAGAACTCAAATCGTTACGCACGCTACAGAAATGAATATGCTGTAATTTTTTGGTTTTTTATTGTAGAATTTTAATTTTTTTTTTTCTTAAAAGCAGTATATTAATTCAAATTAAAATTATTGATAATTTGTGAAAAAAATTCTACTCACAATATAAAAAAAACCTTATTTTACGTTACGCACGCTACAACGCATTTACCTGGCATTTCATACCAAATTTTACTGTTCCCAAAAAAGTAAACAAAATTTTTTTTACAAAAATTAAAGAGAATTGAGTGAATAACAATATGGCTTTCGATTGGACCATCTATGTTAATACTAAAGCAATGATATCAACACGTAAACAATTGCACTTTTTTTGCATAACATAAAAAGTCCTGAGGTAGGGTAGGATTTTGTAATAATTTTTGTATTAATCATCATCAAAATAAATTTTTTTTTATAAATTTATAAAATTAGATATCTATTCTAATGCTCCATTAAAAAAAAAATTAAGTTGGATTAAGTTCAAAAATTTTTGGCTGGTAGACCGTTTCTGGGATATGCCCATATGCAAATATTTACAAAATACAAAATACTTCTTAAATAAAGTACAATTAAAAAAATGTCCGTTATTTTGATATCAAAAACATGAACATATCTTGAAAACTATGAAAAATGTTACAACAACCATATATATAATGCAACATCGTTGCTCAAAAATGAGAAAAACACAATCAGAAATTTAATTTTGTGACTTTCGATTCAAAAATCTCCGCTGCTTTTTTATACATTTCGTTAAATTTGTTTTTGTCTTATAGCTTAATCAAAGTACTATGAAAACCTTATTGCAAGAATAACATTAGTTGAGTTTATATCTTTTATATATTTTTTTTCAAAAAAGGTCTGAAATATTAGAGTTTTCTTCAAAAAAAGGCTCAAAAATTGGTTTTGCTGCAAAAATAATTTAAATTCAAATTCGCTAATTTTCAACTCTTTTTAATAGCTATAACATTTATAGGCATTTATAGACATTTATACAGCTATTATTTTTATAAACATTTATAGGCAAAAATTGTTTCAATTTTACGCAAAATTTAAAAACCATTTTTCTGATTCAAAAAGCAAGGCCTACCTACCCCTTGATTTTTTCGAACCAAATTTTTTTTTTTCAATATTGTTTTTTTATATTTTTGAAAAAATATACAAGCTAAAAAATTAATTTATTAGAAAAAATTATGTTTAGAACTAAAAATGTTCAAAAGTTATAGCCAATAATCTTTATCAAAAATATATATACAAAAAGCAAATCGCTGTCTGTGTGATGGCTGGAAACTTCAAAATGACTGAGCCGATAGAGCTGAATTTTGGCAGTACATTTTTTTCAAGTACGTGATAGCTTAAATTTCTGTCACACGTCACACCCCCTTTTACCGCCTATAAATCAATAAAAATGCTATATTTCCTACGGTTTTCGTCAATTTAGCTACATTTTGGTAATTTAGGGTAATGTCCATCTACTAGAAAACTGGGATGGGCATTATATAAGGGGGTGTGGCTCCGCCCACACAATTTGTATTATCGAATGGCTTTGAAAGTAAAAGTAGTAGTATTTATATACAAACTCAAAATGGAGTTACTATTTGGTGATCTCCTGCTTCTGGGAAACTGTAACGGTCAGTGGAAAATAACAGTGGTGTCAAACTATGAGTTTAAGAAAAGTTTTGAATACACCTATTATGTTCCCATATAGTTACAGGGTGCAGCAACGCGCGCCGGGAAAAGGCTAGTATATATATATATATATGTAAATTGAGGTGAAAGGATAACATTTCTTCGTAGACTTATGAAATATGAGAATTATCTCTTACCTTTTTTTAATTAGTAATTGATTAGTAATTGCACGAGTACGGACGCGACTCATGGACGCGACAAATTTGTCCAAGGGGAATAAAATACAGATAAGGTACAAATAATATAATGTTTATTAACTTCAACTTTTAATGATACATAACAAATAAAACATAACAAGTTAAATTCACGTTAGATAACATAGCAGGATGTAGGAAGATGCAAACTCAAAAAACTTCTGTTATTCAAACTCCAATTTCTCTCACTTTTTGTAATGCATAAGATTGTTGTTAGTAGAAAACTTTTAAATTACAGCAACAATGTAATATTACTTGAATAAGCTTAAAATAAAAAGAAAAAATGTGGGTATAATTCGTCAAAAGGCTCAGAAAAACAAACTTGTTCCTTTAAAGTAGTATATTTCGGTCAAAAATATAAAGAATTAAAAATTTCTGTACTTATATCAAATTTAGTTATTTAAGCTTTATTATTGGATAATAAAAAGTTTTTCTGACCAGTTTGAATTTTTCACTAGTGGTGGACCTTTTTTGGTAGATGCCCATATGTATATATCCATCAATCTAACCTTAGCAAAAAACAAATATATAATCAGAATATTGTAAAAAAAATAAATAAATAACTAAATGAATAACAGGGAACTAGAGGGGAAAGTAGCGAGTATTTAAATGATAAAAAAGTCATAAAATTTACATTGTTCACTGAGTAAACGCAAAATTTAAAAAAAAAAAAATGCACAATTATCGCAACTTACGCAACTTTTTGTAAACTTGCATAGACTTTTACCTTATTTTCTTTCAGTTCTTCTTTGCTTGCAAACTACATTTTTATCTAGGAAGAATCTATTTAGTTGCATTGAGGAAGGTTGTACTGTAGTTGCTTTTTTCTCCACACGAAAATTTTGACTCTACACTGTGTGGAATTGTACGCCGCGGAATTTTCGTTTCTACAGCATACTAAGCTTTAAACATAAAACCATGCGCAAAGCAAACAGAATAATCAAATGCTGGTTCTATATGGCAGTGCCCTCTTGCTTTAATCAGCAACACTCTGTACATACAGTGTTGCGCAAAACAATAGCAACAAAATCAGTGCGCTGCTACAAAATCTTGTATCTTTTTTAATATTGGGGATACACAAAAATTATTAAAGGAACCAAAGCATATATTCATACATCATATAAGAAACAAATCATATTCAAATTTGGTTTTGTTTTCTTTATTAAATTTAAAATTAATGTGATTATATTCAATTTGTCTGAGTGCAAAACAATAGCAACATAATTAATATTTGGTGTAAGACCCATTATTCTTGAATACCGCTGCACATTTGCGCGGCATCGACTCTGTTAAATTAGATATAGTGGTATTAGGTATTTGTTCCCACTTAAGTTTCAAGGCTTCACACAGTGCAGCTTTATTGGAAAACCTTCGACCAGAAACTCTTTTCTTCAAAATCCCAAAAAGATTTTACATGGGATTCAAGTCTGGTGATTGTGCCGGCCAATCAAGGACTTGAATCCCATTGTCTCTAATGTAATCTTTGATGAGCTTTGAAGTGTGCTTCGGGTCGTTGACGTGTTAAAATGTACACTGAAGCGGCATATTCCACTTTGCATTTGGTAGCATCTTGTTTTCTAAAATGTCTTTATATACAAATTGATCCATAATACCATCGATTTTATAAAATGGTCCGACTCCATCATAGGAAAAACAAGTCCAGACCATAATACCACCGGCTCCATGCTTAAAATTTATTTTGCAGTTTCGGGCTTCAAGTCGAGTACTTGGGCGGCACAATACCGTGGTCATCCCATTTGAATTAATCAAGTTGAACTTTGATTCATCGCTAAACAAAACGGTTTTCCATTTTTTAACGGTCCAATTTAGGTTCTCTTTTGCAAAACTGAGTCTAAAAAACAATAAATTGCAACTCGTTGTCAAAATTTCAGACCAAATTGTTTAAATTAATACACCTCAACTTGTTTGTTTAAGCTTAGCTGCAAGCAAAGGTTTCTTTGCCGGTCTGTAACTCCTTAAATTTTCCTCAACGGCTCTTCTGCGAATAGTGCTGTGATGGATATCTAAATCAAGTGTCCGAACAACCTCTTTGGAGGTGGCAAATGGATTTCGCTTGAACACGCCACAAATGTTCCTGTCATCACGCAGCGATGTTTTCCGCGGGCGCCCTCCTGAATATACCGTTGTTACGTCTTTTGTGATGTTATACTTTTTTATTAATCTACAAACTATTGACCGATTAATATTAAAATGCTTCGCGACAGATATTTGCGATTTTCCCATTTTACATTCGGAAATAATTTGTTATTTTAGAGTTTTACAGTATTTATCACGTGCCATTATAAATGGAACAGTCAATGGCACAATTAGGGCAAAAACAAATCCAAGCTTAAATGTTTATGACTCACAAACAACATGTGCTTTACAATAAAATAACTTTTACCGTTGTTTTTTGGAACTTCTGCTCTCTTTTTACATTTTTTAAGTTTTGTTGCTTTTGTTTTGCACTCAAACAAATTGAATGTAGTCACATTAATATTAAATTTAATAAAAAAAAACAAAACCAAATTTGAATATGATTTGTTTTTTATATGATGTATGAATATGTGCTTTGGTTCCTATAATAATTTTAGTGTGCTCCCAATATTAAAAAAGATACACGATTTTGTAACAGCGCACTGATTATGTTGCTATTGTTTTGCGCAACACTGTACATATATTCTATTATATAAATACAAGAACCAATGCAGTCGATAAATAGGTAGCAACCTTAAACAAGAACCATGCGCAAAGCAAACAGAAACATCAAATGTTGGCTTTATACTTCATGTAATTGTGTAAAATTTATATAAGTTAGAGAGTTCAAACATGAATTTTTCTCCCAGTGCAGATCCAGCAGACCAACAAGTGCTTACATCACCATTGTACGATCAGTACTTTAGGCACACCAATGGATCAAAGTGTGACCTAAAAACGCTATCAACCGCCCTTCTAACCTCGGAGAATGACGTAATTCTACGTCAAAATAAAAAAAAATATTGCAAAAAAGTGAAAAAATAACAGATTATTTAAGCTTTAATGGTCTGGATACACACTCCACAAATTAGAGGACTATATGCAAAGTGAAAAGACATGATTTTACTCAATAAAAAGCTCAATAAAAATTGATAGTTGTGTTGTGGGATATATACTAAGTCCCGAGTGTTAACTCTTAAGTTGTTGTTATTGGAACTTCTGCTCAACGAATAACTAGACTTATTGAAAAACGTTTTTAGAACTTTTAAGTAATAAATATGTTTAAGAGGCGGAATATTCAGGTCATAAAATAAAGTCAGACTACTTACACGGCGACATTTTTTAAGAATTATACGACTAGAATGCTTTTGCGACACTTAAAGCGAAAGTAAGTACTTTATTGCTATGCATACCACCCCAACATGTCAATCCATACTCTAACTTTGACTGGAAGATACCAAAATATATGCACTTTAAAAGACTGGAAGAACAATATGGTTTCAACCGGTATAAATGCCTAGTCGCAGCCATAAGATACTTTTTCAGTGCACGTGTATGGTCACACCAATTCATCTTGTATTCAAGTACTTCTCCGAGATATTTAAACGATTTCACACTTTCAATCCTAAAACATTGAGATGAACATGAACGATCATCGTAGTAGGATTTTGGGTAATGACTCGACAAGCAACTAGTATTCGAATAAGACAATTTTTGACATTTACCACAGTGAGAGAAAAAGTTGCCATAGTCTAAAGAATTGGACCAAGCACCGAACCTTGAGGTACACCTAGAGGTGTGGGTAACGAAGAGCTTAAGAAGTTATTGATCTTACTTTTTGTTGTCAATTGGACAAATAAGAGCTTAGCCAATTGTGGAAAGAGCCTCTAAATCCAAAATTATATAATTTAGCCAATAAAATAGAGTGGTCGATTGTATCAAATGCCTTCGTTATATCTATAAACAGTGCAGCTGTTATATATGCTTATTATTAAGGCAAGAATAAACATTTGTACAGAAATTGAGGAGAGCCTCTTCAGTAGATGACGCTGCCCTGAATCAAAATTGCCGTTTACTAAAAAGTTTGTTCTTTTGAAGAAAATTTACTATTCGAGTCCTTTACAGCTTTCTCAAATATTTTAGCGAAGAAGGGAAGAAGTGAGATAGGCCTGAAGTTATTTATCAGTGACCGATCATCTTTTTTATGTAAAGGTATAACCTCAGCCAGTTTCATATCATATGGAAATATACCCGTTTCGCCGCTTTTATTGAATAGATGACTTAATATGTCACAAATGTTAAAAGCAATTCGCTTTGCAAAATTATTAGAGTTAGTTACCGAATTGGAGTTTTATAAACGAGGAAAGAGGTGGTGAGATGAAGCCAATATATCTATAATATAACATCAACCGTCTGATCGCGATCCCCGAGTAAATGACGATGCTAGTTCTGTTTAGTTAGATAATGGAACAATTCAATAGAATTACCCTCAACACAGTGGCCTAACTCCATAGGTGTAAGACGGTGCAGTGCACCAGGGCATTTGGCTGATAGGGGCCAGAGCCCTGCATGAGTATAATCGCAAAGCGAATTCGCTCTGCTTCACTGCTAAAGAGTACACTGTAACTGAATAAAAGTCAAACAACAGGTCGTGTAGTGAAGAGCAAATCTGCGCACGAGCTTCACTGCTTATGCCTTATCTGTTCTCTCACATACACTGTAAGCACTGATTTGAACTTTGAGAGGTTTGCGTTAATTTTGTTTCTATTTGGTATACTAGCATACACATACTCTCATATACACTGTAAGCACTGCAAGCAAGTGAAAAAAGATCTTCAATTTGTTCTAATGAAGATACTAAAAATCAAATTATGTTTTTGCACACAAATTTAGAAAAGGGTGACTTTTCCATAATGAATCACCGTGCTCTGACCCTAATTAAAACAAGATATTTGACTGGTTCTAAGATTCCATTCTATGGAAGTTTTTTTTAATTTTACTCATGAACTTATTTTTTGATTTTTTTTCAGTACTATACTTTTTATTCATTACATTAATCATAACTTTATTTAAAACTTTATACATTAAATTTACACTTGAGCAATAATTTAACCCTCCGCAACTAACGTGCTCCAAATTTAACAATATTCCTGATGTGTGGTCTAGCAGACCTCACTTTTAAACTGATTTCATATGATGAAGTTTCTGACTGTAACTTTCTTGGCCTTATTCCATATAACAGCAAATAAATATAAGGCTAACATAATAATAAAATTTGAAATAAAATCCTTTTTTTTTGATGATTTTTTATCTTCGAATGTCACGTTTGTACGCACGAAGTTTTGATTTTCGGTGTCTGTCAGACTACGACGTCAGCTGCAGAGGTAACCTTCTTTTGTTGTTATTAAACTTATTAAACTAAAAATAATAATAATTTTTGGAAAACGAATAACAAACTCTATAAGAACAATTAATTCCTGAAAAACTGTTCAGAGTTTTATTTCTTTAATACTTCACTAATTGTAATGGAAAACAATGAAAAAAAGCATGTCTACATAAATATTGCTTGCATCTCATTGAAATTCACTCGCAAAACAAAAGATTCTTGCTCATAACAAAATAATGCGCAAAATATTCAGTGTACCTAGTGTTTGCGTTACTTTTTATTGCAAGAAGCTGGTCTTGCTGCAAGAATGATAGAAACAAGATTATGCGTTCCGCAATGAGGGAGAGATAGAGAGAGCATGACGTCACAAGCGATATTGTCAGACTTTGGAATAACTTTACTTTGGGGCCCACGCGTAAATATTTTCTTTTCTTATTTTTATAATATGTATATGTATAATATGTATTTTTATAATATGTATACCTCCTTAACCTATTGGTATAATAAAATTTTATATGTCTCGAATAGTTTAGGAGATAAAAATCTTGAAAGTTTAAAAAAATTCATATTTTTCGTTTACGAAAAGATCGTTTTAAACAAAAGATTAGTTATTTTTACTTTACTTTTCCGAAAGAATTTATTTTCAATTTCGTCAATTTGCCTAAGCGATCGCAAATTTGCATACGTTTTTGTCAAGCAAAAGTACTGTGTGACGTCATGCACTCAGTTGAGAAAGAGAGCATTAGATAACGGGACTGCGGAACGCATAATCTTGTTTCTATCATTCTTGGTCTTCCTGTTATAAGTTAAGCAGTGTGTTGTAACTCTTGTCGTTTCTTACTTTCGCATAAAATAGAGTGAGAGTATGTTTACATACGAGAGCTTTGGAAAAGAGGTGAGAGCAAGCTTTTTATCAGACAGAAAACGATTGTATTTGAGTAGACAAAAAGCATACTCATGCAGGGCTCTAATAGGGGCCATTCGATGCCACTGCAAATAGCAAATGGTTGGCTGAAAATTTTAAAAATATATATGGCAAGATATAAAAAAAAATAGACAGCTTCGATGAATTGCAATGTTGAATATGGAATTACGTCGCGGAAAAGTCTTTGATTTATAGTTAAAAAGTTTCTTAATTAAGAAGATTCACATGTACTATCTTGTTATATTTTCATAATGTCCTAAGTTTTAACACTAGTTTAGAATGTTGCTACCTTCCGTGCGAAAAACGTACTAAAACATTACATCCCTGAAGCTATGTTATATTTTGCTGTCGTTATCAGCTGTTTTTTTGACTCATTTTTTATTTGTGGTGTTTTTATTAGTAAATATTTGTGAAATGAATTTGTTTTATGAAATTAAACTATGTACAGTAATACAATAATAAAATCTTAAAATAATTCATTCAAGCAATTCATCACTCAGTAAATCACCTAAAATCCAAGAAGGCGTAACAACAAAAAATACAAACTTAACTTCCAGTCTCTACAAGACCCTGCAGGCAAAGAAAAAAAAACGTTTATGGCCAGTTTGCCGCAAACGAACTTCGTTTGTCGTGCTTGGGATCGTTATTTGCAAACGTTTCAACAGTTGTCATAATAATAGTCAGTTGCGAGAAACGCGTCATTTAGTTGCAGGTAATTAATTTCGTTTGTCAAATACGCAAATGATTTTTAAATTGCAGCAATTGAAAAATGTGTTTTCCCCAACTGAAAACTTCGTTTGTTTTCCCTTCGTTGTGTATACACAACGCTTATAATTCAGAGTTACTTTATGGACGAACTGTTCTAAGTAAGCAAATTAGTAACTTGCTTAATACGCGGACGGAGATAGCAACAGAGGTACGATGAGTACAATTCATAAAAATACGGACGGACATAGGGGGGAAGGCAATTAATATAATAAATAATAATGACCGAAAGAGCTTTCTGTATATATTTATATTTATAAGATATATTTTTAAGTTGACAACTGAATATTCGTTTGTGGCAAATACAACTCGCAAACGAAGTGTAGTTGGCGAATTTTTCAGTTGCCGTGAACGAAAAATATGTATGCGTGTACACTCATACATCCAAATAAGGCTATTTTACGAACAAGATTGAAAAGGCCAGTGAATAGGCAGCATAATAAAGCCAGCAAACGTTTTAAGTGTTACGCCATCTTGGATTTTAGGTGGCAACAAAATAATATTTTAGACAGATTAAGTAGGTTCTAACCTATTTGAAACAATATACTTTTAAGGAATAGTTTAACTTATCAATATTGTGTCCGATCAGCTCTGACGTTTTGCTCTTAAGTTCCAATTCAGACGCTGTGCGGCATCCTTTGATCTTGAGCCCGTATTCTTAGTTTCTTTTATCTCTGCCTTGCAAAAGTCTCGATCAAGATGTTGGCGGATCGACCTTTCTTAATTTTACCAAAATTATAGCTAGTGTTAGAGGCAGTCTTATTGAATATTTTAATGATCGAGAGAAATAAAAAATTGCAAAGATATATAAAAATTCCAAATCTAATTAATAATTTTATACGTCTTCTATTTTCCTTAGGCTAAGAAAATGTCGCTACCAGATGACCGCAAATGCTTAACAGCAATTGTCCTACTTAAATAATAAAAAACAAACAAATATTATTTTGAATAACCTTGTTTTCGACGTGCTAGAGGATCGTTCTAATATTTTTGTGATGAAAAACCTTCGCGACTCAATTATAAAAATGAGCATGGAATCGATAAGTGAGATCATTGATCATCAGTCGCTCTCTGAGCAGCTTGTAGTGGACACGAGTGAGCTCATCGTTCATGGTGGGAGTAGCGGCATAGAGCCACGCTCTCCGTCGCCTGCAACTGCTTTATCAGCGCATGATGTGATCGTTGATGAGAACGGTGATCCGCATCACATGATCACGACTGGGGATGGCACATCTGGTTCGGTTGTCATGGTACGAACAATTATTGATGGCTTGGATCATAGTCCGGTCTTGTCTAGCAGCAATTGTCATTCCCAGCATCAGCAACATCAACTGCAGCTCTCGAACGGTCATCCACAGCACCATCAAATACATAAACACCAGCAGCAGCATATTAACAATCATCATCATCATCATCCCCACCATCAGCAGGAGCACCAGCGTTTGAATGCCGGGAGTCCAGTTGACTTTGTGGGCTCTGACGTTACACTGGATGCTCTGTCAGTGGGTTCTTCCTCAAGCTCAACAGCGGCACATATGATCTCTGTCAAGCAGGAGCATAAGCTGATCATACTCAACAATAACAATAACAGCAATAGCAATCAGGCGCATAGCAATATGGATGTCTCCGCGGTTGGTGTGATGGACGATCTATCTTCGGATGCCATTGAGGTGACATTGAACCAGCATCATCACCAGCAACAACGCTTGCAACAGCAGCACAGCCGCCATCATAACCAGCACCCGCACCAGCAACACCATCATCTTCAACCGCAGCAGCATCACCCGCGTCACCAACATCATCATAATCATAATCCTCTCAACAATCACTCGCACGGGCACCAGCATTCCTCTCATCATGATGCTTTATCGGTAATCGTCCAGCCTCACGATGACTCACGCGACTCTACGACTCAAATGCTAAGTCCTGACATTGGCGTTGTTGGGGTCGTAGGTGTAAGTGATAATTCTTTAGAGACAAGCACGTATCAGACATTAACGTCCGTCAACGAACGCATGTCACCGCCGGGATTCAGCCCGACATCATCGTATGCCACGCTCACGCCGCTGCAACCATTGCCACCCATATCCACTATGTCGGATAAATTTGCTTATGGTGGTCACATCAGTGGCGGTAGAGTAGTAGGTGGCAGCAGTGGTAATGTATCATCCGGTGCCGTAAGCGGTTCCTTTGCTGTGATGCAGCATCAGAGTGGTTTGGTTGGTCTTAGTTTGAGTGGCCTTAGCGGCGTGCAGTCGCCGTACTCTTCGTATGACAAGCTGCCGACGATGGGTATGTCGATGTCACCGCCACACAATTACGCCAGTTCGCCGACACACACGCTGCCGGGAATAGTTGTGCCATGCATGTCGCAGACAGCATCACCCAGTCCCTGCGGCGCCTTGTCACCGCAATCGTCCTATAGTCACACCACAGACCTGCACTCACCGCCATTGAGCGGCGTTGGCGGCAGTGGTACAGCAGGATGTTCAACGCAACAGCCACTCCATCAGCAACAGAAGGTAGTTTGTTTGTCTCCAGGACAGTTGGTTGATGGTAATGTTGTGGTAGGCGACACCGTGGTTGTCACCGGTTACGAGTCACCATTTGAAGCACATCAGCGCGACTTGATGGTAACCACCACACCAAATTCAACGGCATCTGGCGGTCGTTGTTCGCAGTTACAACTGCAACGTAGCCCAACACTCAGTCCGCATTCGATGTCTGTAGGATCAGTGTCGTTGCACTCTCCCGGTGGTTGCAGCTTAAACGTCAATCATTCGGTGGTAACGCTGCCACCAATCAACGGCGCTATGTCAACTCTGTCAGCTGCTTCTCTAGCCTCGGCGTCCATCATGTCGCCCAGAGAGGCTGGACGAACAGCACTTAGCAGTGGCGACGGTTTGGTGCAAATAGCGCAGCTACATCGAGATGGTGGAGTGGTTGTTTCTCTTACTCCATCACCTCCTCCACTATCAGCGGAAAACTGTGCATCGACGACGCTATTAAACATACAACACAATCAACAGCAGCAGCACCAGCATCAACTACATCAGCAGCAACATCAGCAACAGTTGGTTATGCAGCAATCGATGCAAACAACATCAAGCAATCGCTGCAACTCGCAGCAGCAAAATGCTGTCAGCAACAACAACAAGATGCACCCCGTGACAAGTGACAGTCATCTTAACGTGGCTCTTAATGACAATAACATGCGACTGGGCAACAACAACAACAACAACAACAATAACAACACTATGTGCAATATAAACATGCAGCAGCAGCAACAGCAGCAGCAGCAGCTGCAAGTGAACACCCAACATCACGTATCCAGCAACGCTAACTGCTCAACATTACCATCAGGTGGTAGTGCCAGCGGTAGCAGCAGTGGAAGTGGGGGCGACATGGAAGAGATCAACACAAAAGAGTTGGCGCAACGCATATCGGCAGAGTTGAAACGCTACAGCATACCACAAGCAATATTTGCCCAACGTGTGCTGTGTCGTTCGCAAGGTACACTCTCGGACCTCTTGCGAAACCCCAAACCGTGGTCCAAACTTAAGTCTGGACGTGAAACCTTTCGAAGAATGTTCAAATGGCTGCAGGAACCTGAGTTTCAGCGCATGTCCGCGCTGCGCATGGCAGCGGCACAAATACCACAACGTGGCGGCACCAACGGTAATTTTAATGTTTCCTTTATATATCGAGGATTGTTTTAATTTGAACGTTAACTTTTCTTCTTTTCCTATTTTCAATAACGGTGCAGAGCTTAAACCGCATCATTCTCTCCTAGGCGTGGCTAGTAGTGTTTCTGGTGCTGGTAGCAGTGCAGTTACTGGTGGTCCAGCTGCAGCTGTTTGCAGACGTAAAGATGAACCACATATCGAGCACATGCCGCAGCCTAAAAAACCGCGACTGGTGTTCACCGATTTGCAGCGACGCACGTTGCAAGCAATATTTAAGGTAAGTTTCGGAAAAACGATAGCTATAAATATATGTATATATTCCATGAAGAGTTTCCATTCTATTCTATGTGACGCATTGGTTAAAATATCACTCGAGTTTTTGCTGGATGTTTTTGCAGAAAGACCTCTTCTGAGCTGCTTTTGGACTTACTGCGATAAGTGTAGCTCATATGATGGGTTTATGGCTTTCTCGAAGAGTTTGTCCCAACCAGTTCTACAATGGAAATTTTTGTGCGTTTTTCTCTTACATTTTGGTATTAAAAAGAGACAATTATTAGTGGGCTAGAATCATTGTATTGATAAGGAATATTATCTTCGTTATTCTTAACGAGATTGCTGAAGAAAATATGCCATAGCAGTCAAGATCCTTCTTTGCATTTTAAGTTGTTATAATTCCAAGTTGGTCTTGAAAAATATTGGAGACATGGCGTTAGTCCTTAATGCTAGTTGGTCGACTTTTTCCTTAATTACCCATTCTTGCCTTGGTGTTACAGTCGACGAATCCCTTGCTTTTTACATAAAGGCTAGAAAAAAACCAACGTGGGACAGGTTGTTTCTACTCTCAGTGTCTGCACAAGAAATTAACGTAATTAAGCTGTAGGACGCGGCGGCCGTGGCACAGCGGGTAGAGTGCGTGACCCATACGCCAAAGAACCCTGGTTCAATTCCATCTTACACAGAAAGTTTTTTTAACTGAATTAATTTTTTTGTTCGGCCGTCGCCTCTCTGCAGACCGTCGCCTCTCTGCAGGAGGTATGAGATTTTCATATATACGTATGACCCGTGCCATACGCATGCACGATTTACATTCTAAAAAGTTCCCGGATCAGCCGGACTAATAGAATGCACCTACGTACTAAAACATACCCCCTGTTGGCAAATATAAGCCTCCACTAAGCACAATTGCTTGGCCTTTCAGCGGAAATTAAAATTATATAAAGAAACATTTGAAATTTGGGAATTTTTGTGCTTATGTAAATAAACATCATCGAATAAAAGCACATTCTTAATAATATGAAGCAATACAGACAACATCCAAAGTAATTTATTAGACCATATATAACTGCATTTATAATTGTTGTCATTCAGTTTAAGGCCATTGTCCAACTCAAGATCCTACGTGGAAAAGAGATGCAACTCTAAAACACCAAACCAATACCAAACATAGCACAGATATACAAGTAATATTCGGGTCACTAAAATAAGGGAACACCGAGCTAAAGTTATTATTTGGATATGCATTTGGGCCAACGCAGGTAAAAACTTGTATGGAAAAGGGACAAACTCTGACTCACCAAATCGAGAGACACGGTATGCATGGTCCAATTTCAAACTTGGGAAGCTATAGAACTAAAGATCTAAATTAATTTCATGAAAAAATAAAGCAACGAAACTAAATAAAACGAAAACTTAAAGTATCTATCATATTCGATGATGCTTATTTGTTAAATCGTAAAATCTTCACAATTATCGCGAGTTATATTTTTTATCACAAGGAATGTGTTAACTATTCAAATGTAATATCATTTTACGTTTTAAGACATCCACCGAGTCAGAGAAATTTATCAAGTTCAAGTTGCCATTGAAATCACTACACATACATCGCATAATTCAGGGCATAATTAGAAGTGCACTGACTCAACTTAAAAAACTGGAAATTTCTGGCTCCGCTCCTAGGGATATCGAAGTTTAATGAAGAAAGGAGGTATTGTTAGTCTATATCGCCACTGAGTAGTTTGTATAAAAAGGAGACATTGAGCATAATTCTTCTGCTTCTTAAGGAAGGCAGGGAAATAATTTTAAGGCGGGTTTCATAAGGGGGAAGATGTAAAGCAAAAAGTAAGAATTGTTTTTGAACCAATTCTAATGCATCGATGGGGACATTGTATTGAGGGTTCCATATTACGGATGCATATTCAAGAATTGGTCTAACAAGAGAGGTATAAAGTATTTTAGTAGTAAAAGGATCGTTGAATTCTTTAGCCCATCTTTTAATGAAACCAAGGACACTTCTAGCCTTATTTACCACCAAATTAACTTGAAGATTGAAACGAAGTTTAAGATCCAAAATTACACCTAAATCAAGAAAACTGTGTACGATTTCTAAGTTAGTATTATTTATAGTGTAATTTACACTATTAGCAATTCGACGTGAGAATGTCATTTGCTTACATTTTTTTAAGTTTAATTTTAAAAGGTTTAAATTACACCACTCCACTAGACTATTTTAATCCGATTGTAAGAGTTGTTGTTCTTCAGGTGATTTGTAAGTTAGGAATAGTTTCACGTCATCGGCGTACATTAAAATGTTACAGTGTTTTATTACAGAAGGAAGGTAATTTATAAACAGTAAAAATAAAACCGGACCAAGATGACTTCCCTGCGGAACACCAGATGTGACCAAAATATTTTTTGACATAGAATTCTTATATAAAACTTTTTGAGAACGATTCGACAAGTACGATTTAATCCGGTGACTAATTGACGGGAAACCCAATTAGATAAAGCTTTTTCAGAAGAAGATAATGATTAACACTATCGAAACCTTTGCTAAAGTCTGTATAAATAACGTCGGTCTGTCGTCCTAAAGTAAAACCTTTGATGACACGCGTAGTAAACTCCAAGAGGTTAGTTGACGTAGATTTTCCCTTTAACACATTGCGTGCCAAACTGTTTTGGCGAAAATCGTCAACGGAGGCCAAGGAGGTTTTTTGCCAAAAATGTGTGTAAAATTAAAATAAATAAAATCATCATAGAAGAAACATAAAATTCTCATAGCGCTATGAAAATTGAACAAACATTTTTCGCAAATATCAGACTACTCCAAAACCGTTAAAAATTGTATGTAGTATTGCTCGAAAAGGCAAGAAAAGGTGAAGTGTTAAGCAACCTCTGTCGCACGTTTTCGTGCGATGTGGCACCCCAGGAAACATTAGGTGTCGCACAAAAACGTGCGACGTGGCACGCAATGTGTTAAGAAACCATGTTGAGAGGTGGAAATGGAGGAAGATACGACGTGGGTTATTTGATCAGTTAAAATTTTCTCAAATAACTTAGGGATTGCGCTTAGTTTAGCGATACCTCGATAATTGGCCATGTAAAGCCTCTTGAGAACATGCACATTAGCCGTTGGGAGTCGGCATAAAACTAGTAGGTCTAGTTCTCGATCAATTGTGTAGAAACATTTAATAACACGCACAACACAATTTGATCATAAGAAGTTCGGTCGAAGTCCTTTCAAGGGCTGAAATGGCCAGTTTATTATTGTTATTATTATTAAGCTGTTGGAAGCAGTGGATGATATTAAAAGGATTTAGAGTTATCAGTTGGTTAAAGGCAAATTTAGAACTGCAACAGATAATAACATGAAAACGAACAATATTTGGACAGAGTGGCCTGAGGCTTATTGGTTCAATTATATTTGAAGGGAGATCTTGTGAATACGCAAGGCATTACTTTCCAAATAGGTTCTGTGCTTGGAGAGTTTTAGATATCAAAATCTAGTTGGATATTGAGGCTTGCGATAAGGACCAAATAGGATATGGTTTTCTTTATATAAATAATCTCAGAAGGAGAATAATAATACGAGTAAGTATTTGCTAAATATTATCTTACTGGGGGTTAATAGCTGAGAAGTAAACGATTTCGAAGTTTTTTATATTTTTTTATTGTAGCACTAAAATCACTTTTATTTTAGAATACGTGGCGGGAGTATTGATTTTCTAGCTATTAAATCTTCCAGATTTTAGCAATTTTTACTATTTAGTGGGTTAGAAATCCAAGATTCATAGGTTCGTGAAAAGTTTGCATAGTAATGTGCTGTAAACGTCAGGCTAGAAGACCTTAAGGAATTCAAACGAGCAGAACAAAACGAGCTCAGTGTACCCGGCATTACACGGGCTTTTGTTTACAAAATCCCTTTGGAACTAGAATCTTCATTTTAAATTTATTTTGTCTCGAGATTGTTCGTTGAATTATATCTAAGTGTTAAATAATAATGTCTGAGTTGGGAAGAGTTTCGAGGTCCTGAGAGCTTTCTTGGACAAAAGAAAGTCGTCACCACTTCCCTAAAGTTGTGAGGTATTTCTCTAACCGCGATTGCCACTCTACATTCCAATATCCAAATAATTTTTATGTTTTCTTTCTTAAAATGGTAGCTGATTATGCCGTCACGTCCAGATCAGTTGAAAAAGGTCATTCGTTAGTGACAGAAGAAGATCGCTTCATTATTCCATTTGAGTTAAACGATAGCTTATCTTGACTAAAAATCACTTTTATTGATTCACATTTTTGTTTTTCTTCTCCAGGAAACTAAGCGGCCTTCGAAAGAGATGCAGGTGACAATCGCTCGCCAGCTTGGATTGGAGCCAACAACGGTGGGTAATTTTTTTATGAATGCGCGCCGCCGCTCAATGGATAAGTGGCGCGATGATGACGGCAAAAATAACGGCATAAGCAATCATAGCATACACAATAACAATCATCATCACCATCATCAGTCATCGCTATCGCCGAGCAATCAGCACTCACTCGATCTCGACGACGATCCTGATATGGATCTCGATTTGGGACACGATGACTTTGATCTCGATGGCGAGCACGATGACGACAACGACAACGATGACATATTGTGACATAATACCGAACAAATCATACAAGCGGAGCAGCAGCGAGAGCTGCAACGCAAACAACAAGAGCACCAAAAAGAAATGGAAGAGCAAGAGGAGCAGCAGCAAGACCTCAACTATCGGCGTCAGCAGCAGCTGCTGGACGAACTAACCGATGATTTAGTGGAAATGCAAAATGAAAGAGAACTTGTTGTTGAGCATAAAAAAGGCCTAAAACGTTCAGCCAGCAGCATGCTACGCATTGGTAGTAACAACAACCGCCATTTGATACTCACAAAGAAAAGCAAACAACAGCACGTTGTTGCAATGCAAAGCTATGACAAACTAATCGACAGCAAGAATGCCGTTAAGTTGGCTGCACTTGAGCAATATTTCGTGGAGCACGAACAACACAGCAACAACTTTACAAATCAACAAACCAGCGATGTTGCTGCCTATGAAACGCAACGGCAAACGCATCACAAGCGTCAATTCCTGCACATTGACTGCAACGAAAGCAATGACACCGGCGGCGGCAGAAACACTGAAGATGTCGATGACAACAACGTCGATGATGAGCATACATTGATGAATAACTTCATTCTCAAGAATGATAACTCGGGCAATATTCTTATCACAAGTTGCAACAATCTGCACACAGACGATGAAGTTGAAGACGACGGCGGCTGTGGTGGCAACGATGACAATAACCGTCCCGTGGGCGAGCAGCAACATGCTGAAGCCGACGACAATAATATTCCGGATGCTCATGTCGTTGGCGATCAAACGCATGCAATTGACATAAACAACCACTTGCACTTGCGACAAAATGTTGCCTACATCGATGATGACGATGTAGGTGATAATGTTGGCGTGTGCAATGCGGACGATGACATGACCAGCAATAGCTGCGATCTAATGGCAGCAACAGTCGATGTCGATGCAACAGCTGCAGTTTCTACAAACGACAGTGACGTTAAGGATTTCCTTGTAAATGACGAGCAACATGCGTTAACATTACATCAAGGTAGTTTTATGCAACAGCAGCAGCAACATCAGCAACATCAGACACAACAAGAACATTTCCATGATTTGTTTGCGGCGGGGCAGCATTTAAATTACAACAACATATTGCACAAGGAAGAAACACAAAAGCAACAGGAGCCGCAGCAACAAATAAATATGACGGGGACGACAACAACGGCGACAGATACAACCAGCGCTACTATTGCACAATCGACGGCTGCAATTTGCGTAAACAATGTCGAATGTGTCGAATACTTGACCGACGATTTGGAGGATCTCAAGGTGATGATCGTTTGCTAGCCAACAAGCGTGCACATGCGCAGTCGCCGCCGTTGTGGCAAGTTCAAAAAACGTGGCAGGTGAGTGTTGTGGGGATCTTTCATGCTGAAATCACAAAGATGCGTTAGGTCGGTCGGCCTTTGACCGTTCTTTGATCGACTTTGTAGAAACTTTACGGGATGAGATGTCAGAACGCACGACCTTATTATTTTGCTTGTTCAATGTTGCTTTGGCACACACAAAGAAAAAATGCGTTTATCGCCAGTTTGCCGCAAACGAACTTCGTTTGTCGTGCTTGAAATCGTTATTTGCAAGCGTTTCAACAGTTGTCATACTAGTAGTCAGTTGCGAGAAACTCGTCATTTAGTTTCAGGAAATTAACTTCCTTTGTCATAAACGCGAGTGATTTTTAAATTGCAGCAATCAAAAAATTTGCTTTTCCCAACTAAAAACTTCGTTTGTTTTTCCCTTCGTTGTATAAACACAACGCTTATAGTTAAGAGTTAATTTTTGGACAATTGGTAATTTGCTTAATGCGCGGGTGGAGATAAAAACGGAGGAACGATCAGTGCAATTCATAAGAAGACGGACGGACACAGGAAGAAAGATAATTAATATAATAAACTAGTAAACCCGTATGGCGTTAAAACGCCAAAATGCGCTCACAATATCTTCATTGTGAGGCTTAATAGCACATCTATTCTGTCGTTAACTAAAATTTACCGTAGCACGTCTCCTGAGCGAGTTATAATTCAAAGATACTAAATTTCTGTTGGATAAGCTGCTATCACTGAGCATACAATAGATAGAGAACTCAAACCATATAAAAATTTCAACCCAAAAAAAAAATGTATGCAATGGCTCCCACACTCTCAATTATCCTACGATCGTTCTTGTCGTTTATACGAGCGTTGCTCGTGTTTTGGTGGCCACGATATTTTGTTATTGCGATCGTGAAGCTTTGGATTTTCGTCACTACATGAATTTTCTATGGGACACACGCATGCGCTCTGTTGTTGTATGCATTGTTTTTTGCTTTTATTTTTTGTGCTTACAACAACAAAAAGTGAAACAAGCTAAAAATAGAACAGCTGTTGCTCGCAACAACAAAATGTATGGCAGGCTATTGTGGTAGCTATGAGAACACGAAGGGACCATGATGTAATTAACAAGGTGGTAGTGAATTTTTCACCACACACTCAATTTTGCTGAATCTGTCAAAAAATTGTGACATAAAGAGAGCACCTGTTGATAAGTGTCAAATCGTTACTTGTTTTGTTTGCTTGCTAGTGGTAGTTCTAGCTAATAAGTAATAACATGCAATTATATGTAGTTTTGTTGGATTTTCATAAAAATCATTGAAACTGTGAAAAACTAGAGCCGAATATGGAAACACACTGTAATTGGCTGCAAGTATGGATGATCTGGCCATGTAGTTCCACAATACCAATAGCAAAAATAAGCTGATCCTATTAAAATCTTCGAGGAAATCTACGAAAGCTGTATCACAATCCGTGCGAGATGGTACATAATGCTTCAAGAATCCAGCTCTTTATCTTGAGCTGCCGGAGATGTAGTATAATCAATTTGAGGTTAAGTGTAATATTTGTTGGTTTTTTATTGACTAATAGCTTTGCTTTATTTACAACGCAAGCCAGCGCAGACCATCACGCACAGCGTCTCAGCAATTTTTTATTCTTATCCATGTTTTCTGCACGTTTATAATCAATCAAATTATACTTTCGCAATAAGCAGAAATTTCACAAACTATGTTTTGCTTAAAATATGCAATCAGCTGTTTTTGACAGATCGAGAGTTCATTTTTCTGAGAGAGGTTGAAAATTCCTTGTTAATTACACCATGGAAGGGACGATCGTTAAAATGCGAAGAAAGAACAAAGAATAATGGCATCATTTTATAAATCACCGTGATGAAACGCAACGCTAACGCGGCGCATCACTTGGATTAAAAATTTGCATTTTATTAATCCCTACGTTATTGCGTTAGCTATGTTACGTTACCACGGTGAACTGTCAGTCAACAACAGTTTAGGGTTGTCACATGTAAAATAAAACTAGCATCATTATTGCAAATATTTGAAATATTTAAGATTCACCAAATTCTGACTTGTTGGCAACCATATCAGCTGTTCTTTTCAGCCATCATTAAATTGAAATTGCAATATAAACGCCAAACACTGGCGTACACATTTGCTACCTGCGGTAGTTTTTTTATTTCTTTTAGCAACATTTCGAACTGTTGGTTCGTTGTTGCTGTCTTTAACCTATATTCAAACGATATATGTAAACATTTAAGAATATATGAGTGAAACAAACAGTTATTACCCTTTCAATGCCAACTTATTCGTTCTAACGGCAGCTCAAGAGCAAGTGATGAAAGTGACAGTTCAAGTGAACGAATTTTAAGTGCAGCGTCTTATAAAATGCGAACTTTGTATTGTTTTCACTACGCTATCGCGTTACTCAACGCTGAAGATCACGGCGTGCAGTGTTGCGTTTTATAAATTGCGAATTTCAACAACGCAGCGTGAAGTGATGTGCAGGGATTTATAAAATGATGCTATAAATGTGAATGTGGGAGCCATTGCATCGCCACGCATTTTATGGCAATTTGAGTCCTCTATCTATTGTATGCTCAGTGCTGCTATCTTCACAACCTGACCTTCCGTGCGTAGAATTGGGCTTATCATCTAATGCAGATGTCTTAAGAAGAGGTATAGGATGTTTGAATTAGCTGTGAAAAGTATGCTCTCCTTCAAATGAGCTGGCGGTGATGCCAGTAAAGGCTCCTGGAATAGCGATTTTGCATGAACTTGCTATTTTGTGGCTAGTGTATCAATATAAAATATATTTGTACGTTTTTCGCCGCACTCAACTGCTTTAATAATACAATAGTATGAAATTGGAAAATTTGAGAAAAAATTTACCACATAGTTTTAGGCATTAAATAGAAAGCTGACTTTCTTCGTAGAAGATTGTTTTGGTTTTTCTAGTTTAAATACACAATTTTTAAGAAAAAGCACATATTGCACATCTACAGAGAAAACATCAAACATCATATTGAAGAGACCTTATTGCACATCTACAGAGCAAGACCTTTCTATTGATACCCTTTTTATAAAAATCGCATTTACGGTATAGATTTAATGGTCATCACAAAAAAAGCGCTTGCGTAATAATAATATAGATTACAATGACCGAAATAGCTTGAGGTATATGTATATAAGATATATTTTTAAGTTGATGACAACTGAATGACAACTGAAATTCCAAAAAAAATCTTTTTTGCATAAATCACTCAATTTATAATGATAGCAGATTTTATGTTATTTCATCAATGAAAACTTGAAAAAAGTGTAAAAAGCAATCGGTTTCAGAAAAATGTGTTTTTATTAAAAGCAGTTTTAATAGAAAAAAAACATACATTACGAAACTAAAATCTAAAAGAACAGCTCAAAAATACCTGCATATTAACCCTTAAATGCATAGTGTGCCATATATGGCACAACCAAAGAAATTATCCCCACTAGAGAGCTGCATGAATTCATTCATTTCATCTCTCTTCAGTGGGTGCAGTACTGAAGTTTATCTTATTCAAATCCATGGTATAATAACACAAGGTAGCATTGACAGTTGCTTGGGAAAACATCTCCTGTCAAAAAATTTACTCAAAAAGAGAGCGCTTACAATCGGCCATTGAAAACACAAACAATGCTAAAAACGTTGAAGTGAAAAATACAACAACCTCAGCAGCTACAAATGCATTTTCACAAAAAGCTGTTTTTGACAGGAGATGTTTTCTTGTAGAAGAGAAAATAAGCAGTTGTCAATGCTACCTTGTATTATTATACCATGATTCAAATCATTCGTGCAGACTAGAGTTCCGTGTAATAAAACATCAAAAGTTTAAAGAGAGCAAGAGTATAACACTCTATTCTTCTCTTAGTGTGTTGCATTCTATTTGCTTTCTCTCATGTTTTGTGCATGGTAGAATTATAAGGTAGGGCCGACTCGGAGAAGAATGGAGTGGAAAGCAGCGAAAAAGGGGGCTAGTCGTCAAAATCAGCTGTTCATATCGAGTTTCTTTATGTTCATGTTTCGCAGTTGATTTTAGGTTAAACTTTTTACAATATTTTTGTCAAATTTAACACTTCCGCGGCATTTTATAGATTTATTTACAATGTTTTTACAATATTTCCACTCAAATTAACACAAACTTAACACACATGTCCGCACTATTTACAAATTGAAAACATGATATTTCTTTTTTCATTTGACATTTCCACCAACTTCGTCATTTTGACAACTACCCGACCTTTTCACTATCCACTATTCGTTGACGCGTGAGGGCACTGAGCGACCCGGCCCTACCTTATAATTCTACCATGGTTTTGTGCTTTCGAATAAATCGTAGCATGCATGGTAGAATTATAAGGTAGGGCCGGCTCGGAGACGAATGGAGTAGAGAGCAGAAAAAAGGGGGCTAGTTGTCAAAATCAGCTGTTAATCTCGACTTTCTTTATATTCATGTTTCGCAGTTGATTTTAGGTTCAATTTTGTACAAGCTTTTTTTCAAATTTAACACTTCCGTGGCATTTTATAGATTTATTTACAATGTTTTTACAATATTTCCACTCAAATTAACACAAACTTAACATGCACTATTTACAACTTGAAAACATAATATTTTTATTTCATTTGAGGTTTCTACGAACTTCGCGATTTTGACAATTAGCCAACCTTTTTATTATCCACTCGCGGTACGCGGTTCTTGTTTGTGTGTTTTGCACTGCACGAAATGTTTGAGGCATATGAATATGTGTTATTATCAGAATAATAATAATAACTAGTATCACCTTTGGTCGAGATTCGACCATTTAAAAATTGATTTTTTTTTTGTATATTTATTGAAAACATTAACCGAACTCATACCGTACCAAACGCACCACCAGCAGGAAATCACACAACAGTAACTCAATTCTGATTTTCCATGTTCTGTGATTTTTACTTTCAAAGCTATCCGATATCAAAAATGTGGCTTATATATGCGGAGCCACACCCCTTTGTCCAATGCCCGTCACAGTACCCTACTTCCCTTATTCTACTTTCTAGTAGAAATGCTTCCAAAGCTATTTGATATAACAACTTTGAGTTGTATGAGTGTTTCCACGCCTCTTTGTGAAGGAAGGAAGTTCTTACCAAGTTTCATTGATTTGGGACTTATAGTCCAAAAGTTATACCGAAAATTTGGGCTGATGAAAAGTGCCTCGCCTCAATTTGAACGCTCATCATAAGTAACCAGTGGAATGGAACGTCTGATTTGAGGTCGAATTGCCCATCATAGATATTCGGTGCACTCCTTTTCCCTCTCTTATTGATTTAAAAAAAACTATCAAAATTGGTTGAGAAACACGGGAGAAAATGTTTCTTAACTGTTCTGCGTACACCTATCTATGTATAGATATATAATAATAATATGTATAATATATAAAGTAGATAAGGAAATGGCTTAAAACATAGATTTGTGCATATAACTTTGGAGTTGTTTGAAATATTTGAAAAATTTTTTCACAAAAATAATTTTATAAGCTGTAGAACTTTGTAAAAAATACAAAAACAACCTTTTGAAAAATGTAATTTTCATCAAAAAAGTCCAAAATTAATATAAACTTTCAACGTTAATATTTCAGGTCAAAGGTCATCAATTTAAAATCTAACATAATTCGGCACATCTATGGTGCAGTACCTTTCGAATGATATACGTTTCATTGTCCTTATTCTAAAATAAATATTGAAAAAGTGTACGACAACATTCGATGTTTGCGTATTAATATATAAGATAAGGATGATGATAGATAGAATGATAATGATCGTGATAATGATAATGAAACTGATAATGATAATGATGATGACAATGATAATTATAAAACAATTCTTGCTTAATACCTGCACAACAGTTTTTATCAGTCCAGGGAACGACCCAGCTAGCATTTGGAAGATTGTACGACGAGCGCGATCATTTCGTGATTCTTTTTTTAATCGTCCAGACGATTGTTAAAGTAGAATTTTATTTTGCTCTTCCAAATGATGCTATTGCGAGTCGCTGTAACGATTGTTGGACGAGTGAATCGTAGTTCACGCATTTTGATGATTGATTGACGAGTGTTTTTTTTTTTGTTACTCTACAATCGTCGTTTAATCGTTCTGACGACCATTCGTGTATTTTGAGTAACTCTAAAATCGCCGCTTATGCATTCTCGCGATCGTTTGGCGAATTTAACCGTTATGTTTAGAAAAGTTTACAAAGAACAACTGATGTTTTCTTTCTTTCAACAACTGATTTTTGCTTCATATTAACTCAGTTGTTAGCTTGTGAACACGTGTCCAAGAATTATAGCAAGTAAGTACTTTTTATTTCATGCTTTTACAGTTTTCTAATTTGTTTTTCTTTTTTAAGATGTATGTCATTAAATTCAAAGCTGACGACGCAGGAATAAATAAAGTGCTGCAGCAACATTTTGTCCATGCTAGTGACCGACTCAGGAAGGGGGATCGGACCAAAAAGGATGACGAAACAAATTAGGGGGATTTGGCTCCATAATTTATTTTTTATATATTTTATTTTTCTATAACTGAATTTTGTTTTTTTTTAATTAAAAATTTAATTAATTTTATTTTATATATCACGAATTCCACGAAAAAGTCAACCTCATAGGTCAAAAATCAAATTGTAAAGAGAGAAGAGAAACTATATAGAATATATTCTATCGAATTCGGACAACACGTTTTAAGTTGAATTTTAAAAGATAACGGTAGTATTTCTGTGTTTTTTTTTACTTTCGCGTGGTGAATAAGTTGTGCGAAAATTTTGCAGTTTTATTTTGATATTTGCCGTGAGGGCGTGCGCTGTTTATTACAACAATTAAAAAAAAAATATATGCTTAAAATTTTTTAATATTTTCCTAATAATCATACATATATATGAATAAATAATTATCAACGACATACCGTGGTAAGAGCAATTAAATAAATTAAAAAAATATGTAGCATGTGCGTGACAATATTGATATATGTTTCAATGCAGACTCTAATATAAGAAATTTTTTGCGGAAAATGCTGTTATGTGTGGATATTGAGATGGCAAACCAGATTGAAAAACGTTTTTTTTACTATTTCCATTGAAAAAAATTCCACGCGTTTCGCACATGTTACACTTTTTTCTATACAATAATGTAGTTTTTACACACTACGGGGTCGTTCATAAATTAAGTTACCAATTTAGAGGGGAGGAGGGGCTTTAAAATGTATTACGATTAGTAATGATATGGGGGGTCTCATATATAGCAAAGTGACCAAAAATAAAACAACTCGAAAAAGTTTAAATTAAAACACCCTTCATTTAAAAAATGTCCATCCTTACATCTGCATTAGACGGTCAAACGTCTAAATTGACGGTTAACTATTGACAAGTGTCAATATGAATTCTCATAAGTGATTTTTATTTAATTTAACCCTTAAATGCCCAGTGTATCTTTTTGGATACAACCGAGAAAAGAAGCTATTTATTTTAAAATATTGCAAAAATTAAAATACTGGATATGTCGTTTCACTCAGAAAATTTCAAATATAAAATAAAAATTTAATTATTGGCATAACTTTGTTGGTTTGGGAAATATTGACCGTCAAATTAAAAAGTTTTTTTCCTTTTTACGGAAAGTTCGGTTTTAAACATTAAATACCTTTTAAACTATTAACAATTTTAGAGTATCATTTAAATTATCATAATTTATCATAAAAAGAATCGTTTTCCACGTTTTTGCCTTGAACTCCTACAACCAAGCAGAATGCGCACTGTATCTGTTTGGATACAACCATGTTTTCTTTAAACAAAAATTTTTTCCAAAAAAAATAAAAACGGGGTCGAGTTCAGGGGATCATTGCACAACATAATTATAATGATATCGGTGTTGTTGGGCATTTAAGCGTAAAAATAAATCGGAATATACATTATTATTCAAATAAATCCATTTTAAGGAATCATATTCACAAAACCACTGAACTTGGTGATGTCCGGGTGCAGCCTTTACGGGTATTCTCTCGAAGGCCAGGCGAATTTCTTTGCATAAGAAATGAGAATACACCTGAATAGGTCCACATGGAATCTGTTGAAGAATTTGAAGAGTCCCAAAAGTTCCAGCTCCTTCAATTCCAGTGATCGAGAGCATCGACTTTTGGATCGAATAGAATAGAATAGTTTTTATCGATTAAAATAATTGATTTTCAAATTTTTTTCTTAAATGTATCTAGTCATGACATAAAAGAGATTAAAAAAAAAGAAAATAGGAAATTTTTAATCCTTTTGTTTTGTATTTCAGTTTTTAGTAAATATGGTCGAAGGTAACAGTAATATGAACGTACGGTGTAATTGTGCGTGACGAATGTAACATGTGCGTGACGGTGTTTAAAGTTGAAAATATTATCTTTTAATTTTTTTTTCTCAAATAACTTAACTACTAATATAATCTAGGATAACCTCTTATTGCTGTAAAAAAATATGAAAATTCTATCTGAAGTCAATTCGCAGAAATTTCAGATAGAAGCTGACATAAAATTTTTAAAGGGAAAATTTTGTAGCACGTGCGTACGCTACATTTTGCTTAATAACACCGAAATTCATAAGTGGATTCATAAAACCTTTACACATTTTAAATAGACCGTAAAATTAATTAATAAAAATTGCAAACCAGTTTTCGCAAAAATTTCTTCTTAAGTAAATCAGTTGCAATTATTCGCAAGCTGTAACAGTGCGTGACATGGAATTCATGATATACAACTTATTACATATAGTACAATTAAAAAATTAACAATACAGAACTATGCTTTTTATTTTGAAGCATTTAGGGTCAATTAAAGATCGTCTTGGCAATAGTTTCAAGACCCTTCAGCGATTCTTTCCTGAGCATCGTAGACGACTCAATTAGGCGATTGATTCAAGGGTCGTTTGAAGTAAGAATAAAAGCGTCTTACACGATTCTTTTCTGAGCATCGTAGACGACTCGAATGGAATAGTCGCCGGCTTTGCCCCAGTTTCTCCCATTGTACTGAACTTGCGCGATCGGAATACGACATCGTCGACGATTTATTTAATCGCCCGGTCCGATCGTGGAAGAGTCGCCTACGATTGAAAATGCTAGCTGGGGAGAGAGCTACTAACACAAACACAAAAGTTGAAAGTTGTGGTAGTATGCGTGTGAACACCACTGATGTACAGCTTTAGCTGTTTTAAATTTCATGGGTTCAGTGAGTGCAGTGAATACTTTCTATAGTGTTTCTGCTGTGTTGAATAAATAACTTATTGAAGTGTAAAAATGGCAGAGAATGAAGTAAGTTGATTAAAAAAGATATTTCGAGTATAATTGCAAGAATTTAACACTGGTTCATGGAAAATTAGAATGAAGTGCAAACTAATTTCTGGTTTATAATTAATTATTAAGTCATTGTCTTAAGGCATGTTGCTACTTGGCGCGCTCGGTATTCGAGCGAAAATTTAAAGTTTTTTTAAAGGAAAACTGTAAGAGATAATGAACAATTTGTTTAGGGTTAAATTGTAATTGTAATTGAAATTGAAATACACTAAAAAATTATTTACAAAAAATTTTGTTTATTAATATTTAGCATTTGTTATGCTATAAAATAAAAAATAAATAACTGGCCATTTCAGCCCTTGAAAGGACTTTGACCTAGCTTCTTATGATCAACTGTGCTGTGCGTGTTATTAAGTTTGTACACAATTCACCGAAAAATGGACCTACAGGCTTAACGGAATGTTCTTATTCTCAAGAAGCTTTACATGGCATTTTTATTACTCTCTGAGGTTTGCCATTGTCTGCAGTACAAAAATAATTTTCTGTCGCTGCTGGGGTTCGAACCTGGGTCTCCAAAGTTCGTTGACATAGCGGCCACGCACTTTAACCAACTACGACACGGACGCCACCATTTGTTATGCATGAAACTTTAATTTGAAGTTGACGTGTCGATACCAAAAAGAGCTGATGTGTCGATACCATAATAACTTTAGATTGGCAGCACATAGAAAAAAATATTCATAAATAATATGAGTATGGTTATCGAGTGTACTAAAATTTTTAAGTTTGGGAAAAAAAAAAATATGAAGATATGAAAAAAAGAATCGTAAAAAACGCAAGTTTTTTCTTGATTTTCTGCAAAAAAACTATAGAAAAAATAAAAATTTTTGCAATATTTTAGTTCACACGGAAACTGCACATGTGGAAAATATGCGGTTAAAATTTGGAGATAATGGGACAAGGTAATTGACGATGGTAGCCAGGTATAAAAATGTAAAAAACTTCAAATTAAAGTTTCATGCATTAAAAATGTTAAAAAATATTAAAAAAATTTTTTTTGTGTATTAATTCACCCCCAAAAATTTTACCATTATCTCTAACCGTTTCGCTGTAAAAAAATTTTAAATTTTCACTCGAATACCGAGCGCACCAAGAAGGAACATGCCTTAAAATTTGTAAACTGTAATAGTCAATCGTTCTTATGCATTTTTTTGTTGGGTTAACCGTTATGTAGTAATATTTCGCTTTAATTATTTATTTCATTATTAATTTATTCAGTATTTATCAATTACTAACTTATTAATTTAGTAATTAATAAATACTGAAAACTGCAATATCAATTCCATGAATAAAACCATTACAGTTTCAAATATATAAATTATATTCAAAGCTTTTCATTTCATTCAGTGAACTCACTGCATTGCACTCACTGCATTGCACTCACTGCATTGCACTCAATTTTCAAATACTTTCTATAAGTGTGCACGCTCTGATAGGCACCGTTGCCAGATTGGGCGATTTTTTTCTTGTTTTTGCGCTTAAATTTTTAGGAAATCGCCTGGCGATTTTTGGGCGATTTTTGTGAAAACCACGCTTTTTCATAAACTCATCTAATGTGTTTAAAAATTGAACTAAAGAAAATAACAATTATTTTAAAAGTGTTTGGAACACTCTGTTAACAATGCGATCGATAATTTATTTATATCGAAATCACATCGCTATCTTTTTGAATAAAAATTTAACTGACAGCAGCAACTCACCAATTAGAATTTGCAAATTCTAGTTGCTAGTTTTGAACACATACATAGTTCTTTATAGTAATTTTGTATACATACAAATGAATACGAATCTTTGTTGACATTTCCATGGATCAATGTTTTCAAAAACAAAGTGCCATCTGAAAATGAAGAATTTTGGGAATCGGCATACAAAATTATGACAGCAGTAGGGGGAAAAATGTTTGGCAATATTTGTAAGTTGGCATTCATCTTGCTTTCCTTGCCACATTCTAATGCATTTGTGGAACGTATTTTCTCCGTCATGAATTTGACCAAAACTAAAATTCGTAACAGAATGATATTAGATATGCTAACTTCAATCATATGAGTAAAATGCTTCATGAAGGCTCAAAACTGTCGTTGCAAGTCGCTGCCAATATCCGATGATATTTATTTAAAAATGAATAAATCAATGTATGAACTAACCAATACTTCGAGAATTGATGTAACGGAGGAAGAATCTAATATGGCTGAAGTATTAAAGGCCCAGTTTCAATTTTTTTTTTGATACATTTTCGAATTTTTTTTTTATTATATTCAAAAACATCCTAAGAATGTGTAAAAAAAATTTCAGAATAAAATTCAAAGCCGTTTAAGACATACACCTTGTTGCAGTTCTATCAGACAGCTTGATATTGGCTCTCATTTAAACTTTAAACGCGTTTTTCTCGAAATGACATTTTTTGAAACGGCTTGCATCTAACTCGAAAAGAATGTGTCCGATTAACTTAAATCTTTTTTCATTTTGTAAGATAATTGAATACGCAGTGCGTGAACCAAAAAAATCAAATAAAAAAATATTTTGTTTTGCTTTTTATTTCATTTATAAGGTCCAATTTCGTGTGTGAAAAATAGAATTTTTTTTCTTTATGCGGCATTTTTTTATTTTTTTTTTCATTTTACACTTTTTGTTGGTTCACGCACAAGACAAAGCTGTTATAAAATTTGGTTTTTTGTTTTTTTTTTATCAAACCACCTGAAGAGGTGATATCGTGCAAGCCGCAAGAGGCCTCTTGTTCGCGACCTCAACTTTTACGCGCTGTATAGCCGTAAATATGGCTTAAAAAAAAAACAAAAAAAAATTTGTTAATCTAAGACTGAAATAAAAATAAAAAAAAATTGGTTTGAAATTTAATAAAATAAAAAAAATACAGGCATTCAAACAAGCCCGTTTTTTTACCCAAAAAATTGAAACTGGGCCTTAATAGAATGGAGCTACGTTTCTTGTAAAAACTTTTTATTTTTAAAGTTGCATATTGAAAAATTCTAAATAGTTATAGTTTCTAAAAAATATTCTTTAACGATCAAAATTCTCGTATAAAATTAAGTAGCTTTTTTATTATTTTTTACAGATCTCAATATTATTTCAATAAATATGAAAATAAGAACTTTTATATATCTAATACCATTAACAGATCTCAATATTACTTGAAAAAAATGTATATAATTTTTTTGTTTTTTCTAATATAATAAATTTCTTAGAAAAAATTGCGATTTTGGCGATTTTTTTTTTCATTGGGCGATTTTGGGCGATATTTTTTTTAAATCTCGCGCTTTTCTCAAAAAAGTTCTGGCAACACTGCTGATAGGTAGACAGCACACAAATGTATTCGTTGTCTGTTGTTTTCATTTTGCTCTTGGCGCAAATGATGAATAATGCTCTCATTAATTTGTTTCACTGCCTTAAAGAAGATGAGAATAAGAATTTGAAAAGCAAGTGAATGTTTTGATACGCATTTCAAACACATTCATGCAGCTCTCTAATCCCCATGTCTGAAGGGGAGTAATTTAGGGAAAAATAATAAACCTTTTGAGTCACACCGACTCAAAGCTTTCGTTCTCTTAGAACGGCTATACGTACAGAACTCAGCTGACTGAACTATTTGGATTAAAATTGAATAAATGTTGAATGCTAAAAAAAGGCCATGCATTTATGAGTTAAGCTATCTCAAAGCAAATGCAACCCTTCCAAAACAAAAAAATTTTAAGCGCACGACCGAGTAGACATTTTTCCTACTCGTCTCGTTAGATCGTACTTTACTCCTTCGTATGTTATTTACGATCAAAGTACGATAAAATTTTGAGTTCGAATTGCGAATTGCTGCATAAGAACACGTGAGTTTCTACTCCAGCTGTCAACACACGATCGACCTAGCGCATTATTGTGATTTTGGTATAAATCATCACTGACATCACATTAAATAGTTAATAATAAAAAAAAAATATATATTTTTTATTTTCAATGGAACCTTTCCGAAAATACCAAATTTATTGATATTTTCGACAGCAAAATTTCGTATTTTTGTCTGTGGGACGCATCATTTTGCGCCATCCCGATTTTGCAGCTCTGATTTTAGAATCGTAATTAGCTATCTCGAAAACTATAAGATCGCTTACGTCTTTCAAAATTCATCCTGTAGAATAAACTGTGCCCCTCAAAAGGTTAACTAGGGTGCAAGTATGAAACCGCTGTTTTTTCTTTGAAATAAAGGCTTTTATTCGAAAAGTATCAAAACAGATATCATTCAAAGTATATTCCATAGGAATTCATGCGTTTATTCTATCTTTCGGACAGTTTCTGGAGCCATTGCCAGTAGAAGTTTGTATTTTTTGAAGCGAACCAATCGTTGAGCCGTTTTCCGTCATCTTCGTAGGAAGTGAAGTGCTGCTCACCAAGTGCGTGACCCATCGATGCCGAGAAGTGATATTGGGAAGATGCCAAGTCTGGTGAGTAAGCCGCATTGGGCAACACTCCCACTTGAGTGCTTCCAATGTGTCCCGAACCGGTTCTGCCGTTCGGAGCATTGTCATGCAAAAAAATTACTTTGTGCTGCCTACTTTGATATTCGGGGCGTTTTTCGACCAATGAATGGTTCAAATCGATCAGTTAATCGATCGATTAAACGTTTCACCCGGTTTTAGTCCCACCAAACACAGAGCATCGTCTTCCTACATGATTTTTTTCGCTTAGGGTTCAAGAAATGGATCCACTTTTTATCCCCTGTGAAGATGCGACGCAGGAATGACTTCTTCTTGCACCGTTCAAGCAAGATTTCGGATGTGGTGTTTCGTCTCTCCATATGCTTGTCATTCAATTCATGCAGTACCCATCTTCCGATCTTTTGAATCTTTCCCATTTCTTGTAAAAGAAGGGAAGTGGCTTGAAGAGTAACGCCCAGCTTCTCTGCGAGTTGTTGTTGCGTTTGCGCATCGTCCTCAGACAGGAATTCTTTCCAATTGGCATCTCAAACTTTTTTGGAGGCCTTCTATGTTCTTCGTCTTGGACAACTAAATCGCCTATTTTAAACCGCCGAAACCACTCTGCAAGTTGTTTCAGAGAGAGCGTGATTTTCGTATGCTTCCACAAGCAGTCGCTGAGACTCAGCAGCAGTTTTTTCAAAAGGAAACAAAAACGCAATGTTGTCCGCAAATCAACACTTTCTGGCACAAAACTTGACATTTTTAACGATTTGGAAATGTTTTTTATCAAATAACACATTTATTGTTACACGGTTCTCAGTGTTGCCAGATGTCAAGACAATCAAAAACAGCTTATAAAATAATAACCCTCAAAGTTGAAGCAATAATCATTTATATGTAAACAGCGGTTTCATACTTGCACACCAGAGACCTGCAATTATTCTTGTTTTTGAGTCATTGGTTGACTAAAACAAGAAAGATTTTTAGTGGATTTAAGTCAAAGAAAAACTTCCTCTCATATCCACTCATACTCATTCGCTCACGGCACACAACGAATAAGTTATCTGCTGATATAAACCGGCGCAGTGCTCAACTCTCTCATTGACTCAATGTTTTTATTTTGCATTCCGTAACTCAGTGATGTGATTCTGATTTAGTAAAAAATCCCGATTGCATCCCCATTTAAACCTGTTTATCCCACCAAAATGACATAAAAAACCCACAAAAAATCCCACCAAATATTTATACCAATAATGTTTTTGTATCCAATTAATGAATAGAAATAACCGTCAGAAACTTTTTATATAAAATTTGTTTATTAACGAAACCAAACAAAACAAATTTTATAGGTAAATTCATATAAAAACTTTTAAAATCTGAATTTTTTGCTTGAAATAGTTTTACAAAAATTTAAAACAGTATAATCGCTTTTGTCATTAAAAAAAAGACAAGTTATTCCATTCATTGTCCGGTGAATACTTATTTACCTCTACAAATTTGAAAGGAAGGAAAGATCTTTTGAATATTTTCTTTTTTTTACATCTAAAGCAACTTAAGGGTCTAAAAATTTTAAAGTTTAGAAGAACTTATCATTTATCGGAAATTTATCAAGCAACTTAGCAATACATTTTTTTATAAAATGTCCGCAATTTGTTTTTACTTTGAGAATTTCAGCTGAAGACAAGTTCTCTTGAGCTTCTTCATAGGACAATGATTGAAGAATTTTTCTCTTTTCTTCTCCTGATTGAATTTTTTTACAGTGTCCCTATTTAAAACAAATTTTTCTAAAATAATCAACACCTGCTTAGATTCTTCATAAAGCTTATATATTAGAAGTTAATTTGCTACTAAAGCATTAAATCTATTAAAGTGTGCCAATAAATTCTTTAGAAAATAATACTTAATTAATATTTCCTGGATTCTATCTGCTTTTTTTTCTTTCTGTGCAATTTTGCTTCATATAAAAAAAAAAGCACTCCAGTTTTTCCGACATTCTTATATTCCTATATCTCTTAAAATTATTTCGCATTCATCCGGCAAACAAATTTATTCTGCTTTTAAATGGATATGAATGCATCTTTCATTCATATCCAGTGCATATGAATGACAGATGCATTTAATCAGAATCAAGTTATGGATTCTATTGAATATACATATCCCTTTCTTATATATTTAGTACCAAGGAAACACCAATTAAACGAACAATCGTAAAAGATTACAAAAAAGTGATGCCAACCAGTTATTTTGTAAAGAATTTAAACTTTTCAAAATTATGACACAGTAGAAAATCCCACCTAAGTATCCGAAATCCCACACGTTCTCAAATTGGTCAAATATCCCAAAATGAGCCCGAAATTCCACCAAATCACATCATTGCCGTAACTCACAACACATATCACCCACCCAACCACCAGTGATGTTAACATAATTTGTTGAAATTACTGTGTTGTTCATGAAAAAATAGTTTTTGGTGCAAAATTACTGTGAATTGAAACAAAAATTACTGTAGAATTACTGTATAACTAAAACGAATAAAAAATCAATAAACACGCAAATTTTTGTATAATTGTTTTATTATATCGGCTGTATTCATAAAAAATTATGTTCAATACGTTCAATAGCGTTAAAAATATCTTTAAAATGCTTCATAAAAAAGATCATTTTCAAAATTGTTGAAAACTTAAATAAACCCCTTTGAATTGCATTTTTGCTCTCATCTGAGCCCAAATTTTGTCAAAAATATATAAAACTAGTAAACCCGTATGGCATTAAGACGCCAAAATGCCACAATATCTTCGTTGTGAGGCTTAATAGGACATCAGAATGTCGTTAACTAAAATTTACCGTAGCACGTCTCCTGAGCGAGTTATAATGCAACAATACTAAGTTTCTGTTGGATAAGCTGCTATCTTCACGACCTGACCTTCCGTGCGTAGAGTTGGGCTTATCACCTAACACAGATGTCTTAAGAAGAGGTATAGGATGTTTGAATTAGTTGTGCAAAGTATGCTCTCCTTGAAATGAGCTGGCTACGACGCCAGTAAAGGCTCCTGGAATAGCGATTTTGCATGAACTTGCTATTTTGTGGCTAGTGTATCAATATAAAATATATTTTTGCTTGGCTCAACTGCTTTAATAATATCGACTCATAACCGCCAAAATATCTTAAGCGCCAAAAAGAAAATTTTACAGGAGAAGGTTTTTTTTAATTATCTTTGCTATTAATTTTATCTTTTATCTCTTATCTCTTTGCTATTAATTTTATTTTAATAATTTTATCTCTTATATTGATTAATTTCTTTTAGAGAATTTCATCTTAAGCGACACTTTGCTGTCATGAAAAATGTAAACAAACATGTAGTGTGTACTTAAGCTAAAATTGCTTTTGGTTTAAATTCATAATCTAATTTCGTACACCTATGAAATTTTGACAGACGATGTAAACCATCGCAAATTATCGATTTTCATCAAAAAACATAAATCGGATATTATGTCGCTTAAGATATTTTGGCGGTTATGAGTCGATATAGTGGTATGAAAGTGGGAAATTTAAGAAAAAATTTATCACATAGTTTTAGGCATTAAATAGAAAGCTGACTTTCTTCGTAGAAGATTGTTTTGGTTTTTCTTGTTTAAATACACAATTTTTTAGAAAAAGTAAGACCTTATTGCACGTCTACAGAGCAAGACCTTTCTATTGATACCCTCTTTATAAAAATCGCATTAACGGTATAGATTTGATGGTCATCACAAAAAAAGCGCTTGCGTAATAATAATATAGATTATTTCAAAATATATCAAAAAGAAACAAAATCCCAAAAAATTTTTAAAAATGTTTGTTTATTTTGAGGATTTATTGAGAGGATTTTTAAAAATGGTTGAAACATACTACAAACTCCTCACAAAGCATTTCTAAAATTTGCTCTTATTTGAGCACAAATATTGTCAAAAATTATTAAAATAATTCAAAATTAAATAATGACAACAAAATTTGTCAAATCATTTAAAAATATTTAGAAAAAAAACACAATAAAATTACAATTCTTTTCTGTGCAGAGGGTATCTTTGAAAAACTTTTGATGTTTTAATATCAAAATGTTGACAAAATTGTGACAAATAAATAAAAAGCCATTGAATTTATCTAATACACAAACCATTGCTTAAACTCATCCAACTTCAAATCGAAAGTGTGTCTATTTTAACTACAAAGCCGGTAGAACATGTTATAATAAGAAAATTTGAAAAGACTTTCTAACATTAAAAAGCTAACTATTGAACGTTTTAAGGCGTTTTTTAAAATATTTTCATGAATACGGCTTATAATATACAAAGGAAACAAATATGTTTGGATACTTAATACATTAAAAAAAATTAAGAATTTTAGATATTATTCATATAACTAATCGTACATAGACCTTCCTTAAAGCGCAAAATGGTTTCTTTGGAATTGTACGGTTGTAAGAGTGCTAGCCATGCGTACACTATAATTTGCAAAGTTATCAAGGCATCGTTCCATTTTGCACTAAAATCCAGGGATGTTCAAATTATGAGAAGAACAGACACAAATGTGATTTTAACTAATTTTTTCTAAAAAAACTTTATATTTTTGTCGGCCATTGAAATTACTTGATATTTCAAAAAATTACTGTCGTACTATATGTGCAGTCAAATTACTGTAAAAAACAGTAGTTACTGTGCCGTTAAAATCAGTGCCACCCACCCTTATAAATTCCCTCGCTCACTCTCTTAAATTTTCCTTTTACATTGAAACAACAACAATGCGTGAACCTGATGAGCCCGTGAGCGTCTGCATAACAACGGTCTTAAGTACTTAGGAAGCATTTTTAGTTCAGCTTTCTTGTTATTTGAATTTTTTTGAAACAAACTATAATTGTTTCGCAAAAAGCATTAGGCATAACAAAAAATAATACTCTATATTTTCTTACACGAAAAAGTTAACAAATCAGCAAAAAGAATAAGCAAAGGCAAAACACAAAATAATAATACTCACTCATACTTATTTTCCTCTCACATGAACAAGTGAGTCGCATAAGATCATAAACTCAGAACCAATAGAGTAATAATTTATCGACACACATGCGTGTAGAACAGTGTTGCCAGAGGCCGAGCTCCAAATATCCCGTTCTCTTCTTTAAAACACCCTGTTTATCCCGTTTTAAAAATAAAAAATCCCGAAAAAAATCCCGTTCACAAACCTTGCACATAGCTTCATGTTTAATTACTCGTTAATTTTTTTGGCTTGTTTCTCTTTTTTACCTGGTAAAGTCAAGTCAAAAAGAAAACGAATCCGACCGTCCAAAATTTAATTCTTCTTCTTTCTCTTTAAAATATTCACAGTGTCATTGTGTTCAAGTTCAATTCTTAAACAGCTATGCAAGGGTCTTGCTTTAAACAGCAAGAGTATTGCTTTTAATGAAGGGGAGATGGCTGGGTTGTGAACCGGGTTTTGTTTTTGGGCTCAAAGTTTTCCTCAGAATAAAGATATCGAATAATCCAAGATACTGTTGGAAAGGTGAATATACAACGCAACTTTTTTATGCAGAAAGATGAGCGTTTTGATTCAAATTTAACTCTCTACTGCCAATTTTCTAAAGACGTGATTTTTGGCTCTTCCAACAATGGGTTGTGAAAAATCTGGCAAATACCAATAAAAGTCGGAAAATACGAAGTAAATCACCAATAATATTATAAGTTAGAGGCAAAACAAGTTATAATGACGGCAATTAGGCTAAAAAATCGTAATGAATGGAAGTGTTTTATCATAATTTTCTTCATCTTCATCCAAATCGGTGTCGCAATGTTTGAATGTGAAATACAAACGCCTTCCCATATTGACGTACTTCAAGTGAATAGGCTAGCCACATGTGTTGCATTCGATGGAGGTTTTGGGTGTCAGTTCTTTAGGCAAAAATTTCAAACAAATGGTGCAAAAATCAATATCCTCATCAGATGGTTTTGATGGTTCTTTTGCCTTAGGACGCTTGAATGGTGTTGGTTGTGCCTTCTTCAGTGATGCTTTTGCTAGGGATTTTGACTTTTCTGCTGTTTTTTCCTGCTTCAGATCATCAATTTTGTCTGGAGCAGTAAGCTCGCAGCTCTCCATTGCCTTTCGCAAAAGTTTTCACTGTTTCAAACACGATGTCTGCCACAGTTGAAAGATTGGCGATATGTCAATTACTTACTTACTAACTTATCTGGCGCTTACAACCGTAGGTCGGTTTTGGCCTCGTATAAGAAATCTACGAAAATATAAGAAAAAAACAAACGAAATTCGCTCGATAATTAGGGAAAGAAAAAAGGAATGGTTCACAACCCATCCTGGTTCACAGCCCAGCCCTCTCTCCTAAATTTTTGAAATTAAAAAAAAGTTAAGAAACCCGACTAGAGCGAAAATCCCATTTTTGGTCTCAAAATCCTGTGCGCCCTTTTGAGGTTTAAAAAACCCGAAATATGGGCGAAATCCCAGGTTCTGGCAACACTTGGTTCGAATGCCAGAGCGCTCTCTGCCCGTAGCTGCTCATGAATCAAGTATACTAATTTCATTAGTACTCACTGCATATCTCTGTTGCACACCTGGTAACTGTGTAAACTTAAAATAATAGAAAAATATTTTATTAGTAATACTAGCTGATATACCGGGTCTTACTCGTGTGAAAAAATATAAAAATTTGATATTTAGTACTCTTTTTAATCCAAATAATGAAAAATAATCTGCACTAGATTGATTATTAAATAACTGACTGAATTTTTTTTTTTCTCTATTGTTTTTCAATATACACGCTTATGAATAATAATACATTTGTGCATTAGAGTGTCCCTTATTTTGCGATTTTTGGAAATGTTAAGGGGCTGAAAGGTTTTTATATGCGTTTTTATATTCTAAGAACGAAACTAAAAAAAATTTTTTTTTACGACAACGTTTACCCGTGCCAATCGGGCCCGAAAGTTTCGAGAAAATGCCCATATTAGACCATATTTGCACAAATTAAAAAAAAAATCTTTTCTCTGCTTTTTATAAATGTTTTACATTTTTTGGAACACATACATAAGAAATATGATATCCACAAAGTTTTTTTATGGTGGGCGTGGTTACCGCCCCTGCTGCGTCGAAATTTCTCCCGCAGCCTTTTCCCACCTTTTCATGAAATTAGTGCGATTTAGGTATTAATATCAACAATAAATAAATACATTTTTATTATGCTAAAAGTATGATTACATTTCATTAAATTCACATTATGTACACTGAAAAAAAAAGTTAGCTTAAAATTAAACACAATGTGTTCACAAAATGTGTTGTTAATTTGACTTTTTTTTCATATGTTTTTCAAAATTTTTAAATACATTTGCTCTTACTTTGACGAAATTTGTTGCAAGCTACTTTTTAAACACAAATATCGTCAAATTAATAACAATTGTCGTCAATTTTAAAACATTTTTTTTTCAGTGTACTTACAAAAATTAACAAAAAATAAAAAACTAGTATTTTAACCTGCGGCGGGCGCGCAACAAGCTAATACCTACAAGCAGTCTTATTGCGGCTTTTCAACCGAAATCATAGTTTTTTTTATAAATAAAAGATATCAAAAACCAAAAATGTATGCCCTGGAGGGTTAAATTATAATAAGAAATACAAATTAATTAAAAAAGACAGAGCCTTATTTGGAGCTTTTATGCTATTCATTATTATCGGAATCCGTCAAGTCTGTATTTTTGTAGTTCTACTATACATCAAAGTCTGGTTTGAAGCTTCTAATAGCATAAAAGCTCCAAATCAGGATCTGTCTTTTTTAAAAGATTTGGTCGCATACAAGACAATTAACAAAAAATATCCATTGCTGCAAGTCAAAAATTTGGTCGGCATCTTTGGTACCTTGGCGAAGAACTTGTAGTTCTCGCTTTTTTCGATGATGCAGTTTCTATTGAGAGAAAACGCAGTATGGTGACAGCATTGCAAGCTCAGAAGTTTCCATGTAATCATCCAATCGCAAACCCAAATTCTTTAAATGAATGGACAAAAAAGATTTAGATTGTTTTGCATCTTGTCGAACAACAAATCTATTTCGTAGGTTTAGTTTGACATGCAATTTTTTAAAATATGATTCTGACGAATGGGAAAAAGATGAAGAATACCAGAGAGTAAAAAATTATTTTAAAGATCTTTGTATTGTAAATGATGTTGCGGAGCGTGGGGTACAACTTGCTCAAGAATTTCTCGAGCTTACAAAATCAGAAGCGCAGCTACAAAACCTACTTTTGTGGCCCAAAATACTCGAAAAATATACTCGAACTGTCAAAAAAAAAAAAAAAAATTACATGCTCTTAAAAAAAACTTATAATTAATTTGTATTTCTTATTAAAATTTAACCCTTCAGGGGGAATATATTTTTGGTTTTTGATATTTTTTATTTATAAAAAAAACTATGATTTCGGTTGAAAAGCCGCAATAAGACTGCTTGTAGGTATTAGCTTGTTGCGCGCCCGCCACAGGTTAAAATACTAGTTTTTTAATTTATTGTTAATTTTTGTAAGTACATAATGTGAATTTAATGAAATGTAATCATACTTTTAGCATAATAAAAATGTATTTATTTATTGTTGATATTAATACCTAAATTGCTCTAATTTCATGAAAAAGTGGGAAAAGGCTGCGGGAGAAATTTCGACGCAGCAGGGGCGGTAACCACGCCCACCATAAAAAAACTTTGTAGATATCATATTTCTTATGTATGTGTTCCAAAAAATGTAAAACATTTATAAAAAGCAGAGAAAAGATTTTTTTTTTCATTTGTGCAAATATGGTCTAATATGGACATTTTTTCGAAACTTTCGGGCCCGATTGGCACGGGTAAACGTTGTCGTAAAAAAAATTTTTTTTAGTTTCGTTCTTAGAATATAAAAACGCATATTAAAACCTTTCAGCCCCTTGACATTTCCAAAAATCGCAAAATAAGGGACACTCTATTGTGCATGCGTTCGAACCGTTTGCAACATTTATCCCATTCCGCTTGAGGCATCTCCAAAACATAGTTTTTGAACGCATCAATGGCTTGATGTGCTGGAACAAAAAGAAGTCATTGGGTGCCAAATCAGGACTATACGGCGGATGACCCATCAACTCGATGTTTTCAGGGCTGAAAAACGCCATTGTTTGAGCTGATGAGTGGGAGCTCGCATTGTGTGGATGAAGAATTATTCTTCGGCACTTGTTTGTTGTACACAGAAAAAAAAGAGTACAACTTTTACCTAAAAATGTAGTGAATTCAGCTAAAGTAATCCGGTGATTTTCAGTCAACGAATTTGATTAGGTGCGCTACCAATTTCTAAATGTTAATTATTTGCAATTATATTGGGTAGTTTAACTGCGAGAGTAGCTAAAAAAACCTAAATATTTAGGTGTACCTTCAACCATAAAATAGATAAGACACATAATTTATTAGAAGAATAAGCTAATTTTTTTTAAACTATGACCACTTCAGATTAGGCAAGCCACCTACTAAGTGTAGAAAAATCATCTAATTATTTAGATAGCATTCCCACTTAAGAGTGGGAATGCCGTGCAAAAAATATACAAAAAATATGTTTTTTGTTTTGCAATTTCTATTTTGAAGTGAAACTTCCCCTTATGTGACTTTACTTCATTTCGTCACATCATAGAGAAGAAAGATTTGTTTTATAGTAGATAGAATGAGAGAGATATATACATTGTATAAATGACTGAAAAAATTTCTTTGCCACCGCTGAGATTCGAACCTGTGATCTCAAGATTTCAACAACCAACGCCTTATCTATTGACCTAAATTTCCAATACAGGAATTTACGCTACATACCAATTAATCAAATTGCTGTAGATGCCCAGTGGAAAAATAATTTCAGAGTTGTGGACCTCATATTTTTATATACATTTCGTTCACAAGTTATCAAACGGCGTAACAGCACAGCGGTAAAGCGTTTGACTATACCGCCAGCGGTCCGAGTTCAATTCTCGCATGAGACTTTACTTTTTGTAAAATTTTCTCACTTTGTTTTTATTTATGTTTTTTATAGGAGAGCGCTGTGCTCCTATAAAATTCAAATACGGGAAAAAAACAAGTTGTAAGGAAAGCATTTGATTTATCCACGTAAATATTTATGTATATAAAATTTATACTAGGCGTGGATAATGCTAATATGCGTTATTTCCCTAGTGTACGAACAAATCGACAACTTGCATTAGGTAAAATAACTAGAAGAATTAGATGATTTAATAAGCAAAATTTTAGTTGAATTAACTAATTTTAATTAGGTGAATTACCTAATGCATGATTGTTAAATTAACTGTGTAAGTAGAAAAGTTGTTGAAAAGATTAGGTGAAATAGAAACTTTCACATTAGCTAAACTAGTTTAGGTAATAAATCAATTCTTTTATTTTCTGCGTACTTATTTCACGGAACATTCTTATTTTTCTACGCGTCTCAAGTGTTACGGTGACAAAAATTAATAAATTTTGTTGTCTCTTTTCCAAAATGAATAAAAGTTCGGTTTCTATGTTTATTCTCGAAATATACGTAGCATCCTACGTTTATATTTTTCAATCCACAAAGCTGGAATTCCACGCCCGATCAGTTTACAAAATGTGGGCTTGGTTGTGCTATGGAGCAAGATTGGCAAGATAAAATAATCCAAATATATGAAACTTATGCTTTATATCCAATAAGCTTTTGACTAATTATGAAATGTTGTTTATTTGTTAACCACTAATGTTTATTTGTTTTTTGTTACTTTCAGTTGCAAACGTATCCTGGCGGACAACTAAACATGCTAAGGTACAATGTCAAAATACAAGATCTTCGTCGATGTTGTCTTTGCTGAGATAATTTTTACCAAACTTAAAAACTCAACCAGAGATTTGATGATCATTGCGGAGAAAATACAACTTATTCTTTTAACCAATCCTTATAAAGAACTCTCTAACTCAACTAGTATAACATCCCTCACAGTATTTGCTGGTGTAAACCAAAAACTACACCAGACGTGAATTGCTTGCGTTTACAACTAATATAAATATATATTTTTTTTTCAATGTTTCAAACTGTTGGAAGATGGAACATGAACTTTTTTGCCTTGCGGATAACCGCCCTTATATCTATAAACAATACACATATGCAAATAAATATATATATATATATAAATACATATAAGCATGGATTTCAAGCGCTTATATATGTTCATATATATAAATATTTTTAAATAAACTCGTAACAAAAATAAAAAAAAATAAAAAAAAAATGAGAACAAATAAGAAAGTACTAAACACACGATAAAACCACACATACACAAAGACATATTTATGCTATATGTATATACATACAAGTAGTTATTGTGCGCAATTATTTAAATGTGGAAAAATATTTAAATCTTTGATAAAAGATCAAAATTAATTTTGTAAACGATCGCGTACTCGTCAAGAAAGAAGTGCTGAAAAAAAAAATCGGCAAATAACAAAAAACTTTCTTAAAGATCAGTCTTCTTCTTCAAGAAAATCAAATCTTCTTACAACAAAGTAATTAAATTTCAAAATTCATTTTTGAACACATGAGTTAACTTCTATGCGAGAATTTATAACTCATTTATTCCGGTCTTCACGTTGATCTTGTCTCAGAGTTATTTAGAATTATAAGATAGTATTTCAAGCCATGAGTCAACCGTGTTTTCAAAAACGAATTCCGTGTCGCTACATCATTTTGTCTAAAAACCATACAGTGAGCCACAAAAATGTTCATAATAACACGCGTTTGTAGTTAACATTAAATATTTATTTTGGTAAAAGAAATGTTAAGCAAAAAACTTTCCAAAAAACTTAAAAATTCCTATTTATAGTTTTTTAAAGCGCAATCAGAATATTTGTTCTTTTTTCTTTAACTTTAATATAGTTTTTACATGATATTTTTTGTGAACAATTATGTGACTTAAAGAAATAACCATTTTTGCATAATATAGAATCAAAACTTAATATTTGACATGCCCGCCCTTGTCTCTAATGATGAGCTGCATCCTTTTAGGCATACTTGCTACCAAGTTTTTCAATATATTGGGACTTATCTTGGACCACTCTTCATTTACCCCTACCCATAGCCGCACCAGGTTTTGTGGTGTTTGTTTTCGAACAATTATGTTTTCTTTAAAATATTCCACTTATTTTCAATGGGATTGACATCAGGGGATTGTGCTGGCCAATCCATGCAGGTAGTATCTCGGTCGCGGAGCCAATTCATTGTAATTTTGGCCTTATGTTTGGGGTCATTGTCCTGCATAAATACCGTATCCTCTGGTTGACAGCCAAATTTTTCGAGACTGAGTAGGTGGGAGTCTTCAAGAATGTGAATATAATCTTCAGCTTTCATTATTCCTTCGATTTTACGAAGAACTCCTAGCCCCAGATCATTAGAGAGCCTCCTCTGAACTTTAAGGTTTCCTGTATGCCAACTTTTTTGTCAAACCAAGACCATACGCATCCATCCAACCCGAAGCATTGGATACGCATTTAGTTTCGACTCATCTGACGAAGTAACTAACTTTCACTGCTCCACTCCAATCTAATCAGCATGTCGCTTTGCAAAAGCCAATCGCGCAGCCTTGTGCTTTGCTATTAGTAGGGGGCTTCTTTAATTTTATTTTAGCTTTCATACCGCTCTTTTTAAGACATCTTCGAATCGTTTCAGCGCAGACTTGAGTGTTTAAAGACTCAACGAAAGCATTTCTGGCATTATCCACTGCTCCTGATACTAACAGCCTCCTTACCGCTCTCTGTGTTTGTGAACACAATTTTTGTGGACGTCTAGCTTTGTTAGTGTTTGGAACTGAATCAATATTTTTTCTTAGCTTTGTGATAAATCCCAGTGAAGCACGGCATTTTCCGCAATTTTTCGAGGCACATTTTTCCCTGTACCTTCTCATTTGCATGAATAACTTTCGACATGATTTTTAGCAAATGTTAACGCTTTTTTTTTGCTCAAAACTCGATTAAATATGCGCTGTGCAGAAAACTAACAGAAACGACGAAGTAAATATTTTTATTTTTAAATGCGACAACCACACGCTATGAAACCCCCACATCAACTAAGAAATCACGTGAGTCGCAAAATTGTTCACAAAAAGTACCGTTAGCTATGGCAACAAAGAATTGAACAGCAACAACAAAATTGCTACGAGGTGTCGCTTAGGGGCTTTCGGACTATCCTACATGTAGGATTAACTTGAAAGGTCGGATGGACATGTAGGATGTGTGCATGGAAATCAAAAATTGTTTGATTTTTTCTGTTGGTCCGTCCTACATTTAGTAAGTGTGAACGCTCGTTCAGCCGACTTCATACATTTTCTCATTCTAAAAAACACGTCGAGGAGTGAACATATGAAGAAAAAGGTGAACAAAGCGCAAATTTGACCAAATGAAAATGGCAGCTTTTTCGAAAGCTCGAACAGACTTTCCCGTTATTCTGCCGTCCTACATGTCAATCCTACATGTAGTATAGTCCGAAACCCCCTATTATCAATGTGTTTGTTGATAAGAATACACGCACATTTCTGAAAGTATTACTTTCTCAGTTTAGATAAAAACGTGAAAGATTTTAAATCAAGTTTTTTATGAACATTTTTGTGGCGCACTGCATACACCGTATCCAATATATTCTCATACAACTTTAAGAAAATCCTGTCTAGCAACCTTTGCTATGTATTTATTTATTTTATTTTAAATTCAATGTTACATCAATAAGAAATGTTGTCAACAAATGTTTTGGAATGACAGCCTCCCTTGAGCCGCTTTATTAGCTTCATTCGCTTTTCAAACCCTTTGCAGGTGACACGCACGGCATCCTTAGGCATTTCTTCCCATCTTTAAATTTGTTCAAGTCGGTGAGGTTATAATTGTTAATTTTTGACATCATATACTACCAAACCAAAAAAAATCTAAAGGATTCAAATCAGAAGTGCTGGTAGGCCATTCATGCTTAGTAATAAAATCACATAAATTGATACCACACCAGTCTTGAACGATTTTAGCGTTATCAGAAGGAGGACAAAAACAACGGAAGTTTTCCACGGCTGCAAATAGCGCCCCACACCATAACTGATGCGGCACTCTGGAACCTTGGTACATGTTTCTGCTTCGGAGGAATGTCAGTATTCGAAACAGACCATATTCTTTTTGAAAGTTGTGTGACTGCTGCAGCACAAAAAGTTTCTTATCAGAAAAAACAAATTCAACACCACCGTGCCAAACAAGCAGATTTTTTTTATGATTGCATCCGAAACTCCATGAACTTTGCGTTTCTTGTAAGCCTTGCATCTTAGGTCTGACACCAGAATGTTATGGAGAGATCCTCTTGATATATTGAAGTCGGCTGCCAATTTTCTGATTGAACCGGTTGAGGTTTTCGATTTATTCGTTCTTCTACACTTTTTACGAGAGCTCTTATTCTAACTGACCAATTTCGACCGGATCTCTTCCTGTCTTTTATGGATAAGGTCTGTTTGTACCGTCTTATAGTCTTGTCTACATAGTCTCGTTTGACTCCAAGAGTTTTTAAGTTCTTGAAAATAAGAGGTGCGCTTTCGTCTTTTCAAAACTTATTTACTGTGACGGCACGTTATTGCTTCATCGTTGAAAGCTAAAAAACAGGCAAAAGCATACACAATTGACTTTGAATTTACACGTTGCAATATATGACGGAAGCTTTTTCTACAAAAAAATACGTTGCTTACTTGTATCATTTCATTTATATTAATGGTTGAAAAGTTGTATGAGAATATATTGGACACGGTGTAGTTCGAATACTCAAATGGTAAATTAAACTCAATATCTTATGGTTTGCTTGCAATTCCAACACAAAGCCACACATTAGCCCTCAGTTGATTTAATTTGAATTTTAACATTTATAAAATTACAACATTTATGTGATAATTTTCCTTTCATAAACTCTAAACACCAATATTGCTCACTTTATGTTCACTTCTTTTTTCACAACTTAACTCTAAGTCGGCTGAATTCTAAAGGTTATTTCATACATTCTCTCTCTTCGCGAATCAATCGATTTTATCCTTTAAAAATCTGTTGTTGGGTAAAATTTCAGAAAACCCTCTGTTGCGTATTTAAATGAAAGCGTACAATAATTATTTGCTTAATTAAGTAACACTCAAAACTCGTTTGTGTATATATTGTATTCATAGATAAAGTGAAGAACATGCGTATATATATACATATATAATTATATACCAACACAGAAAAAAAAACACATATGTTATAACAGCAATGGAAAAAAACGCAACTAAGGAAAATGTAAAAAAATAGATGAGAAAAATCGAGCATTTCTGAAAATAAACTGCAAAGCGATGCATTGTAATATAGTTAAATTTTAAGCACGTAGAATAGCAAAAAGCAAGAAGCTACAAAAACTAAAAGTAAAAGAAAAAACAAAAAACCTTTAATCAGTAAGTTAAGTTATATATACTTATATATTCTCATATATATATATATCTATATATAGCAGAAACAATTTATAACCATTTGTATTTGCAAAATTGACACTTCATGATGACTTGTGAAGCTCTGCGAAAAGCTTTTTAGCAACTTTTCGCATTACAAGCTTCATTACTTCTTGAAACACTTTAACAAAAACATAAAAGCTTTAAAAGCAGACATATATCAGGTAATTTGCATTATTATGGCATCAGCTTTAATTTTTCGATTTCTTGAGAACGATCAGTGATGCAAACAACTTTCTGGAGATGTTTGCAAAGTTAAAGAAATCTATGGTCTTAGTAACAAAAAGATGTGCTTTTAAGATTCATGACACCACTTCATGACATCAACTTCATTAGCTTTTCCACACTCAATTTATCTTCATACCTCACTTCATATCTCAAGAAATCAAAAAATTACAGCAATCGTTAGAGTAGTAATGCAACGAACTTTACAAACACTTGTAAAATACACCTAAGCTAAGCAAAATTATACTGCTTTGAGTCGACTTCAAGCGAATTTTGGGAGTGTCTTAAAGTGACTCCTGACTTCTTCTCTTTTTGTTAAAAACTGAAACGCATTTTGTACTTGGAAAACGATGATCAGTAGAACTGGCACAAAATTAACCCAATTTTAGTAAGCAACAAAACTTTTCGGGCAGAAATGTTCGTTTACGTCCACTGAAAATGATTACCTCCTCAGGTTAAAGACATTCGTTGGGCTTAATGGCTTTCAAAATCGAAAGTTGTTTTTATTCGTAAATGATTTTTGAAAAACTTTTTTGTGCGTATTTTAGTAGGTAAATACCTAAATAAAAAAAAAAAAAAATTTATAATCGAAAACATAGTATTGTCGCGTTTATAACGTTTGCTAATGTTTGTTCTTCTAAACAATTTTCAAAAATTGAGATGCGGAGAGTGAGCACTAGGGTGAAATTGCCGAAGAAAGAATAAAAAATAAAACCATGTGGAAAATAGGTAAGCTTTTGAGGTGACGCTCATACAAAGCATGCGCGTATGAAACATCAATATGCATGCTTGAAATTGGCAAACTTTCAACTTTTTCGTACAACAAATAAACAAATTTTGCCAGACAATATATGTTTTAAATGCTTGCTATGTGTTTCAAAAAGCATGCTTCAAAACCATCGATACACGGATGCTTTCTATGTGTTCCGGCCTATTCTGTATCACGAAAAAGCACACCAACGATAAGCAAGACACGATGTGAGAAAGTATTGTTGATCGTTTCTTTTTTGGCATTCGTGCCTCGTTTCTTTTCGATAGTGAATGATGGGCTAAGACACGAATACTTTCGCAAACTCTCATTTTTCTCCACAGCTTTGCTGTAATTGTGAGTGGGTAGTTTTATTACGAGTCCGATGATTGATGATCGGGTATGGGCACCACTACACTTCCAGATTCTGCGTTGTTTCTGTATTTATCTTTGATTTGTTGTTGCATTTTGCGTTGCTACAAAAGCCTTTGCTCTCAATTCGTACTCTCATCGCTCCCAGAGCTCTCTGCCCATAGCTGTTGAGGATTGATGGTTGATGACCGGGTATGGGCAAAAGAAGTAGAAAGCAGAGAAAATCCAGCTAGTTGTCAAAATCAGCTGTTCATCTCGAGTTTCTTTATGTTCATGTTTCGCAGTTGATTTAAGGTTGAACTTGTTAAAGGCTGTTTTACAAATTGAACACTTCCTCAGCATCTTATAGTTTTATTTACACTGTTTTTTTAATATGTTCACTCAAATGAACACAAACTTAACACACGTGTCCATACTGTTTACAACTTGAAAACATAATATTTTTATTTCATATGACGTTTCTACGAACTTTGTCATAACATCGTTTGTGACAACAAGTCAACTTTTTCATTTTCTACTCTTCGTTGACGCGTGAGGGCACTCAGCGATTCGGCCCTACCTTATAATTCTACCATGGGCAGCACTACATTTAAAGCTTCTATGTTGTTCCTGTCTTTTGTCTTTGCTTTCTTGTTGCGTTTTGTGTTGCTACATAAGCTTTTGTTATCAATTGCTTTTAATTGCTCTCAATTGGCTCCGAAGCTTCCCAGTAGAAAAAGCGATCATCCCAAGCTAGCTTCTTGGCACATCCTTTAAGACTCGGCGATCATACCCCTTCACTACCAAATACCATATCTTTTTTTGTATGGAGCTGCTACTTAAGGGGTATTAATCTCTTCGTCACATTTTCGAGGACGTAAGAAGTTATTAGTCAAGAATCCGAGTACCTTCTTTTGGCAATGAAGGAAGGATATGGATGTCAATGTCGGTATGGGTATAGATTTTTTTCTATTTTGTTTATGTTTTCCACTTTTGTTTTCTATTTCGCCTTACACTTTACTGCAAATTTGTCGAATTTTGTCGCGTTTCTTGACCGTTACTTGTAATAATTCTTCCCACCCCTGTACTAAATTTCAATACCCTAGTATCAATATTAACCGAGATACAGGGCTTTTTTAATAATGACGCGTCCCTTTTCTATATACCGCCCACTTTTTTAGAAGGATATCTCCGTGTTCATGGTTTCTGCTGTTTCGTTTTGTTCTGTTTTTTACTTTTGCATTTTTTTTCGTTTTCTTTTCAACACATCGCTTTGCAGCTGCCATGTTCATCTCCTAAGGTATAAGTGCCTCTTTCCAATACTTTAAGCAATAAGAAAAGATAGATCGCTTTACACTGAACCAAATATTGTTCTTAAAATCAAAGAATCTCGTTCATAAAGCGAAATTCATTGATTTTTAAGAACTATTCATTGCCTCAAAGAACGAATTCTTTGGCTCAATGAATCGTTGTTCTTAATTTTAAGGAACAGTTCATTGTTTGTGTTCATTAAAATTTTGTTCCAGTTCTTGTGTAGTAATATCTAAAAAACCATTAGAGAATTTTATCTCAATAAGAAACTGATTTTTTAAAATATATCTTGATATTGTTTTAAAATTTCTAAGGACAGACATGTGTCATTAATTAATCATTTTTCTTCGTAACATATCAAAGAAATAACGTAAGAACAAAGATTCATTGAACCAAGGAACTCGTACTTTGGACCAATTTTAATGTATAATACCTTGGGACAAAGAACTTTTTCTTTGTTATTAAGTACGTTTTTGGTTCTGTGTAGAGAGGTGTTCGCCTACCTTCCGACTGGGTTACTCCGTGCCCATAGCTGTTGATGACTGAGTACTCTTCTTCGAAAGTTTCACAAATACAGCTTCAACACTACATTCCCGTCAAAGCGATTATAATTTTCCTTATAGCGGCTTACCATTTCCCTATGGGTCATTCTTTTATAAATCACACACCTTATTTAACTTGACATTTTAGAATCGGCTGAACATTTCTTTACAGTTAATATACATTAAAAAAATTTCAGGGTTTTGCTCAAAAAATTTTTTTTGTTTAGAAAATATTCACGTCAGAGTCGATCCTCTTATAATCAAGTTTTTTTTCTCGAAATCCGTGCAATTTGTAAAGAAATGACCCTTATACGGAGTTATACGGGAAAGAGATCCATGTGACTACTCAAAATGGACATTTTTAGTTACCTTAACAAGTTTTGGGCCATATTGTTCACCTATGGATATCTTTAACCAGTGGGTAAAGTACTAGATTTTCAGCAGTTTCATACCAGCAGTCAACCAGCAAATATCCACTGGTTAAGGAGGTGAATAATACGGCCCTTCGATTCGAAAAACAAATTTCTTATTCCAATTACATTGAATGCTTATTTTTTCCAAAGAACCTACTAATTTTAATCGGATAGGTCGTAAAAATAAATTGGAAGATCACCAAATTCTTTAGAATGACGTATTTTTCAGAAGTTTGACAAACACCCTTTAGAAAAATCATGCAAAAACCTGGCAACCTCGATAGTCGAGCAGGTAGCATGCTTGACTGCCACCCCAGAGGTCCCGAGTTCGAATCCTAGCCAGGCCATGGTCCTTCGCTTTAACCTTGGAGGAGAAGATGGAGAAGACTGCCTTATAACTTCAATAGACCGAGGTAAAGGCATAACACTTGCCTCAGATTCAAATTCACACGTTTCTACGGCTTTCCACCCCGCTTAGAACATCCTACTCACGCTTCACTTAATTGCCCTTCCCTCCCACTAATCTATCAACCCATTTTCGAACCAAGGCAGACTTGACTGAATAGGTATAACACCTGAAATCCTTTTTTCGAAAGAAAGTTTTTTAGAATGACGCATTTTTCAGAAGTTTGAAAAAAAATCACCAAATTTTTTTGAATGACGTATTTTTCAGAATTTTGACAAACACCCTTTAGTATAACCTTGCAAGAACCTGGAAATTTCTTGTTGTACAGAGTTGTATAGACCAACCGATCAATTGATGTGTGATAATTGCTGATTCCAGGCTCGAGATGCCGATTTATCACAAAATCTCTCATTGTGATTCATGAGAAGCACATCACAGACCTACGTGTATAGCCAGTACTCCTCCTTCGGCAACTTTCCAACTCTACGTACTCTCACTCTCGGCTTTTCGAGGAAACAGAAAACTTTTCTTTCTATATAGTCAATACCTTGACTTTTTTCAAAAGAGTATTACGAGAAGAAGAAGAACAAGAAAGCTTTGAAAACACGGCCGAAAACACCAGCACTAACTCATAAATTTTGAAACGTTGTCTAGACACGTGGCACTTTTTCGGAAAAAATAGAGAAAACAAAATAAAAAAACGAGTGAAAGTCAGCAATATTTTAAATGAATTTGAAAAGTAGCAACTTTTTTATAAATTCATACACATGTGTACATAAGAAAGTACGTTCTTTAGTATTTATAACATAGATTATTTTAGAAAATATGTGTATATGTAAAAAATAATAATAATAATTTTCCATATAATAGATATGATGCAATATAAAACATATTTTTAAAGGTTATTTATAAAGAATGAAGAAAAGAAACAAATAACTAAATATTGCTTGAATTAAACAAAGGGAAACAAGAACAACAACAATTTATAGTGAAATCAATACACACACACACACATAATTGATAAGCGTAGTCATGAGATTTTCTTGTCACTTAAGAAGCAACCTTCATCCACGAGTTTCGTTAAAAAAAAATCAAAAAGCTTGGTTTATATATAGATATAATATATAAATATATATATATTTATAGAACATTACTTTTATTTTGTCGGAATGCATGCATACACCCACAAACTTTTGTAAATAAATTAAAAAAAAACACAGATCTAGTCAATGGAAATCAAAATTATTTTTTAAAAACTGTCAGGATTAAAAACCTCATTGTCTCGTGAGTCAGGAGAACTTCATAATATTAGTTTATTGAATGAAATGTATTGAAGAAATGCTGATCAAAACTTTTCAGTTTTTTTTTCAATTTTTCGACATTTCTAGACTTTAAATTTAAGGGTCTTTCCGATCACAACTTTTCGAATATTCCTTGTGGTTTCATTTGAAAAATACTCATTTTATTTTGAAATATAGTTTGATCTTTAGAGAATATAAAAATGGAAATTTCGTTTTGTTTTTAGAAGATAATAAAAATTATGAAATTTGTAAGGCTCTTGAATGACCCACAACACTTCAAAATTAAAAGAGTTATTCTGTCAACAAAGCTAAAAATGTTTTTACTTTCAAATTTCTTAGCAGAAGAACCCCTTAAATATTTCGATGGAATAGCATGAGTTGGCCCATGGCTTCAGGACAAAACTAGGCTAGTCTTATCATGCTTATTTCACTCGGTTTCCAAAACTTTAATGACATCTTCGAGGCATCTTATGTATGAGCTGTACAAATTTTCGAATTTGTATCTTATCATTTAGCATACATATTTTTCCTAAGCTATCACTTGATGCAGTCCCACTGTAAATATTAACATATTCAAAGATTTTACTTTACACTCTATAACAGATCAGCTCGAAGCAGATTTAGTAGATTTTAATTTATAAAATTTTTAAATAAATATTTTATGTTAAATTTGAAGCAATTTAATTTTCCCAAAACTCACTAGTCTTAAACTAAGTTTAACTTATTTAAAACGAAAGCAAGCATTAATTTCAACAAATCTAAGAAAAATTAAAAAAAATATACAATCAACCCTAATCATTGTAAAAACAAACATTTTTTATTTAACACTGTGCAAGCAAATACATGCAAGCCCACACATATGTGTATGTTAAACTGTATATAGTACTGTGGGCAAAAAATGCCGTGATGCCCAAAATGTTTTTATTTTTAAGTTGGCACTCCTGTCACTGACATCTATGGCAAATTACACGTCAAAATATTCATTAGTCTTTGAAAGCGTCCTTTTGTAAATAGCCTTCAATTCCTTCTTCGGTTCGGTTTCTATCTCTTCAATCGATTCAAAACGGTGTCCACGGAGCGGTCTCTTGAGTTGAGCGGATAGCCAGAAGTCAAAATGGTGCTAAGTCAGGTGAATACGGTGGTTGTGGAAAAATATGGGTCGAGTTTTTGGCGAAATGATCAAGAAAGCCAAGAATTGTCTCTCTCCACAAATCGGATCTATTTTGACGCACCGCATTACGCAAATGACGCATAAAGCTCTGATTGTAATAGACGGATCGGAACGGAGTGAAATGTCATCGAAAAGTGACTGAACGGCAGCGGAAAGTAGCATTTATAATAGAAACGCAAGTAACATTTGATGGCAATTCATGGTAAAACGTCAAAACGTAATGGAACGAAGCGGTGAAGTCAAAAATTTGTAGATATCAACGTCGCGTGCCGCTCCGTTACGTCTTATAAATACTCGCATAAGAAACTCATGTAATTGATTGGAAAATTACTTTTCTCAGCGTGCTGCAACATTCCGTTCATAATCAGCTCTTAATATCTCTTTTATTTATCTCTATTTATCTCTATTTATTTCTATTATATTAAGCTCTTATAATCGGATCGTAAGCGTAGACCCAAGTCTCATCTCCAGTTATGATACGTTTAATTTTGCCTTGACAGACGGAAAGCATTGTTTCACACACATCAACGCGGTGCTGTTTTTCGAGATTTCACTTTTCTGAGGCCCAAATGGTCACTCAAAATAGTTTTCACTGATCCTTGCGATAGTCCAACAAGGTCAGTAAGGTCTCGAAGTGTCAATCGACGACTATGGATCAGCCATTCTTTGATTTTGTTGACAGTTGATGTTGACGGTCGTCCTGGCCGTGACTCGTCTTCAACGCTTTCTCGACCCTATTTGAACATTTTGTACCACTCATAAACTCTTGTTTTCAATAGACCTTGCTCACCGAAGGTCTTCTGCAACATTTTTACGTTTCGGCAGCAGAAATTTCATGTCGCAACAATTTAATGGAACTGCGTTGTTGAATACTTTCAGACATTGTAAAAAAACGAAAAATTCACTTTTAGCTATTTACAAAAAGACGCGTATCTCAAACACTAACGAACGTTTTGACGTGTAATTTGGCACTGATGTCAGTAATAGGAGTGCCAACTTTAAAATAAACACATTTGTCCCTTTCGCCCTAAATTTATTTTTGGGGATTCCGCTTTTTTTTGCCCACAGTAGTTTATGTCTGCATTTAAGCTTGGGCTGGTTTGTGCTTAATAGCCGGTCGCCATTTTGGGTTTTCAACTTCAATTAGGCCAGTTGACATGGCTTTAAATAATTTAAAAATATATATATGTTAAATAATAAAACCTTTTTTCTAGTTAAAAATCTAAAAAGCTTAAAATTCCGAAACGGAAAATGTATTATTTTATTTCGCTTTCTTTCGCTAATTTCTGGGGTCGAATGGGGGCGGGGGGTGGTCTGTTCTGTGAACGCATAACTCGTTACTTAAAAATGTATTTTTGGTACAAGAGCATTCGTGATTGAATTAGACTTTTGAAATCCTCCACTTGTGAAAGTGTGGTAGTCAGTTTCGGGACTGGAGGCACTGGAATAGACAAATGCACTTGGACTCTTCCAAAATGCTTCCTTGCTTAGCCGTTAAAACACACAATCGTTTAATAAAGGACCTCCGGGAGTTTTTCGAAAATAAAAAACGCACTTTTTTTAACTTGAAAATTTGAAATTTTTTACATTATTCAAGTATAACTATTTAAGATCCATCCCTGAAATTTTGGTCCAAAAAACTTCGTCGATAAGTTAGAAAACTGCAATGTCGCCAAAGAATTTAAATTTGAGATGAGAAAGATATCTGGAGACTGGTTCATTTGAAAAAAATTAATTTTTTTTTCTGTTTATCTAATAATTTTAATTGTGTAATTTTTATTCTTCCGTTTGCCGTTTCGTGCACGGAACAGACCATTCAACCCCTGGCATTTTTTTTAATTTAAATTTTTCGTGTTATTTAACTTGAGTTTTATGAGTATGTCAAAAATACCAAAATGTTATTTATTTTATATTAAATATTTTTTAATTTTTATTCGAATTAATGATTTATTTCCTTGAAATTATATTTAATGTGTGTGGTTTTATTTTTATATAGTTGTTTTTACACATTTTTGTTATTACTTTTATTTAAATTTATTTTAGTTTCTTCATATTAATTAATAAAATAGTGAAATATTTTTGTAAATAGGTACCATATAGAACAATTTTCATTTGTTATATTAATAATTTAAAAATAAATAAGCCCGTTTAGAGAAAATCCCACAAGAAATCCAAACAACCAGGTGGTAATGACCTTCTTTAGGAAAAACAACACCATTTTTTTTTTAAATCCTTAAATCTCCGAAGCACTTGCCTAAAAACTTACACAGCACACTAAAACACACAAACACACACACACATATACACACTCATTCAAATCCACGCCCCTTGCCCACACCCACTATGCTGCTGCTGCTTCGCTTTTCTTTTTATGATAGGCAGCTTTCGCGGTATAGTTGAAATGCAATGCAATACATTATATACTGAAATGCAATACTTACATATATACTTAGTATTTTATTATTTATATGTATTAATTATAAATATATATATATATATAAAAAAAAAATTAACAAAAATTTTGCATAAATAGACAGTTTTAAAATGAACAAACATTATTAAATAAAGTTTAATTATTTAGTTTGCAAGACAAAAATAAGAACCCAAAGATATAAGCTAACGTATTAAATAAAATGCTAAAAGTAACAACACTGGCAAAATAAAACCAACCCAGTTCAATAAAGTAAAAACAAAAAATAAAAAAAAAAAAATAAAAACAAAAATATTACTCATTAGCTGAAAGAAATTAAATAAAGTTAGTTAATAAAAATTCATTTAATTTAAACATATATATTATTCTTTTATTTGCACATACTTATATGAAATATACTCAGATATAAAAACAAAACTATGAGAAGAATTATTTGAATAACATTGAAAACAAAAAAAAAAAAAAAAATAGAAAAAACTAAATAAAAAATATATATATTTAAAAATAATAATTAATAATAATAGTAAACAAATAAAAGGAGATATTCTTAAAAACAGCTGGCATCCTTGTATTCTTTAATCTTTCAGGACAAACGTAAGTTTTCTGCACACCACCCAAAAAGCCAGAAAAATATTTTTCTCCAAGCTTGGAAAAAAAGGGTTCAACCTCCACTTGATTTCCAATTTATTATTCCAAGTCAACTCCAACATCTTGGAGTTGAACTGGAAATTGGGTTGAGATGTGTAAGTATAAACAACACACTATGGGACATCGTGTAGGGGAAAATGGGTCAAATTTTAGTTTTCTTGTATCTTTTATTTAATTTATTGACTTCCATTTAAGATCATCGTGAAGTTGTTAAAAAAAGCCTTGGTAAAAAAAATTTAACAAAAAGCCTTGGTACCTTCCTGACAGAAATTCCGAATGTGTTTAACGTAGACACCTGCCTTCATAGACGGGGAGCCCGTAATCCTACAAGTGCACTTACACGGATTTCAACGATTTTCATGGCTTATTTTATTCATAACTAGAGGATCCGGCAAACTTCGTCCCGCCCTAAATTAATTTTTTTGTTGAAATAATTTCGACCAACCACGATTCCACCCGAAATTTTTTATCGAACAAATAGCGGCAATCGAATTTCAGTTATTGATTGAATGAAACAGTCCAATACCCCTACTTTACACGGAATGTAAAGACGTTTGAGGGAAGCACATATCAGATCAATTCAATGCTTTTGATAGACAACGTTAGCAAAAGTAAACAAAGATGAAGGATTTTCAACACGCGAATATGTCATATATTGTTAGCCATGCAAGAAGCTTGGGAATTCAAGATTAATAGCTATAGATAACACACACTCTTTAAAAGTAATTTAAGTCAAACATTATTTCGCACAAAAATTTATATTATTTCCATATAATTTTGAACTTCCGTCCGCATATCTATATCTATAAAACTGAATGCACCTCCATGCTACAGGTTTAAAATGTATACGCTGCATTTGCATATTCTACTTGCTCTCTCTCTTTATATGATCGCACTGCTTTGCGCTCCATTATCTTTATATACATTACTAGAGGACCCGGCAAACTTCGTCCCGCCCTGAATTAATTTTTTTATTGAAATAATTCCGAGCAATCACGATCCCACCCGAAATTAATTTTGTATCGAACATTCACGATCGATAACAAATGGTGCCAATCGTATTTCAATTATTAATTGAATGAATCACTCTAATATCCCTTATTTACACGGAATGTAAGGAGGTTGAGGGAATCACATGTCAGATCAATTCAATGCTTTTTGATAGACAACATTAGCAAAAGTAAACAAAGATCGAGGCTTTTCAACATGCGAACATGTCATATATTGCAAGCCATGCAAGAAGCTTGGGAATTCAAGGTTAATAGTTATAGACATATAGCTATACATACATTTTTTACAAATAATTTAAGACATACATTGTTTTGCACTAACATTTATTTGCGCAACATTTATATTGTTTCCATACAATTTTTTGAGCGGAACTTCCGTCCGCTTATTTATATCTAAAAAACTGAATGCACCTCCATGCTACAGGTGTAAAATAAGCTGCATTTGCATAGTCTACTTGCTCTCTCTCTTTATATGATCGTACTGCTTTGCGCTCCATTATCTTGATATACATTATATATTATGTTATTGCTCGTATGTTCTCTTTATTCTTAAGGTAGAAAATAAGTTTAGATTTGATTTAATCCAGCACACAGTCCCATAATTAATTTCAAAGATTGACCTTGTGATTCATTGATTGCCATGGCGATGCAAGTCGAACTGAATTTGAATGGAACGTTTATGAACTCGAAAGATAAATCGGTTAGAATCAATGGAATTTTTGTAATGAGCACTTCCTCGCCCTTGAATTTGCCTACTTAAAAGCGTTCATCGTTGCTTTAATGACATTATTCTTGAATTGCTTCACGACAAATTTTGTTCCTTTGCACAATTTTGGTTGATTGAGGCCCGAAGCATGATGATAACAGATCCAACCTTCAGTGGTAAATTACATGGTGGTAATCCTTGTAAATCAATGAATTCAGGAACACTGTTCGATAATTGGTTGCTTCGTCCGGACACTGATCAACTGATTTGAAAGAATGAAATTGTCCAGCAATTGCCTTTTGAATTATGAAAAACAAATCATCGACATGCTTATTTTTCGCTGCCAAACTCCATCAATCGTGGTTGACATAATTCTGGACGATGTTTGGGACACATTCATAAAGAGCTACTCTTTCGTCGTTGTAAAATAGCAGAGATTCGGCGGGAATGGAATCAATCCGTTGTAAACATCGACTGGTGCTTCTCCATCGCCAATCGTCAACAATTGATTTGAGAAAATCTTGTCAGACAGATTGTTTTGCAACTCAATTCGCATATTCGTTGTTTGCCGCAGCTTCTTCACATAACGCCACAAATGCGAAAACTTAAGGCAAGCATTGATTTCATCGACTACCGTTGGTTGTTGAATAACAGGAAGCGTTTTCATTCCTCCTGAGTTCGTCCTGCACTCAGGCGGCCTCGGCAGTCAAGTTGGTAGCGTGCTTGACTGCCATCCCAGAGGTCCTGGGTTCGATTCCCGGCCAGGCCATGGTCCTTCGCTTTAAACCTTTCTTAATTTTCTCTCCTCATTTCTAATCAACTGAAATTAAAAATTCATCAATATTTACGACATGAAGTTGTAGTTGATGGTAGAGAAGTTTGTGGATGAGATTGCCTTATAACTTGAATTGACTGAGGTAAAGGCATAACACTTGCCTCTGATTCAAATTGACATGTTTCTTCGGCTTTCCACCACGCTTAGAACATCCTACACCTGTTTCAATTGATTGACCTTTCCTTCCCACTAATCTATCACCCCATTTCGAACCAAGGCAGACTTGACTGAATAGGTATTCCACCTGAAATCCTTGGTTCAAAGCTAAAAAAAAAAAAAAAAAAAAAAAAATCTGCTGAAAGCTCTTCATTCACTTCTCCGCGTTACTGAGGTATTGGATTTTGACGCATTTGACTGACTTCGTAGACCTATGATTGGGTATGGGCACCACTACATTTAAAGCTTCTGTGTTGTTTCTGTGCTTGCTTTTTGTGTTGCTACATAAGCTTTTGCTCTACCCAGTCGGAATATGAATCCTCAAAGACGAAGTCTTCGAGACTGTCTCGAAGACCAAGTACGCATTCTCAGAGCGAATGCTGACGCTCTGCAAGACAAGTCATTATATTGTCAGCACAAAATCTTCGAATATTGTCTAATAAGAAATTTTTTTTTAATGATGACTGCGGATCTGCAAAACTCGTGTACATAAACAACTGAGATGTGCTCTCATCGAGAAATTGCTTTTGTAATGCTCTGATGTCAATGCGGACGCTCTGTAAGTCTCGTATGCATATTTTCAGCATGTGTCTATTAATCAAATTTTTTTTTTTTAATTTTTAATTATCGACGCGGTTGTCAAGTGCAGTCAGTTGCGATTAAACTGTGAGCCTGAAGCACGTGCTAGAGTTAATTGCACGATTATTGTGGTTTTATAAAATATTTCGTTTAAATAATTAAATTGTGGTTTTGTAAAATTTGTCTCTTTAAATAATTAAAAAAAAAAATTATTAAGAAGGAAATATCCTCAATAAGAAAAGAAATTAAAAAAAAAACCAATATATTCACGTGCTTTACACGAGTGCGAAGTTGTTGCTGATCGGCAGCGGGCATTAGTGCAGCGCAGGGCGCTCCATAGCTCACTGAGCTCTCTGTGAGCGTAACTTTTCACATGTACATAAAGCTCACAACAGAAGAGAATATAATTCAGTCGTTCGCTGACGGTGATGCTGTGAGAACCTATGTCATTTTGCGCTGCAAATTATACGTACACTCGTGAAAAATCAACTTATTGTAGATTTATAATAATTTTGCATATATTTTTTTGTTTGTAGAATTTTATATTCGTATATATTTAGGTTTCATATAATTAATACATATTAGCTATTAAAACTTTTTGCATTGTTCATTCATATTTCTTATTAATTTTTGAGTACTAAATTTTTTGATTACTTGCTTACTTATTTTATTTAATTCCTTATTATGTACTTACATATTTTTTGTTATTAATTTTATTATTCATATATATTAATATTTTATATAAAAATAATTATTCGTATATTAAGGTTTCATATAACTCATTCATATTATCTATTAATATTCTTTACATTATTCATTCATGTTACTTGTATTAATTGATTAATTAATAGAAGAAATAATGAACAATACCGATGACTGAAAATAAAAACATAAAATAAAAAATAAAAACTTACAAATCTGGATAATTGGGACAAATATTTCGCTCAGTGTGCGCAATTCGAGAGAGCACCAATACTAACAAGATATAATAATATGTGACTGTGTTAGAATGCCCAGCCCTGCATTAGTGGTATCAAGAGAAGTTTCTGTATATTTTAATGTGCCGTTTTCTCTCTCTCTCTCTATCTCTCTCTCTATAGTTTGCGCTGTCTGAGTGTAAAAATTTCACTCATGAAGACAACATTCATGCACGAAGAGCGCATCGTTTTGGTTAAATGAGTCCGCCCTGCAAGACATGGATTGACGCCGTCACTGAAGACATTTCAGCAAAATGTCTTGCAAGTCGAAGTTGCCTTTTGTTTGAAATTGTCTTCGAGGACTGCTATGGAAATGGATCGATCCGTCTTGCAAGAAACTGACATGTCTCGAAGACGGATCGATCCATTTCCTGCTGGGTAAGTCAGTAGTGTTCACACGCATACAACTTTTGTACTTGTGTTAGTAGCTTTCTCACTCTCTGCACTGATACAAATTGTTGTGCAGGTATTAAGCAAGAATTGTTTTATAATTATCATTGTCATCATCATTATCATTATCAGTATCATTATCATTATCACGATCATTATTATTCTCACTATCATTATCATTATTATTATTATTATTCTGAAAATAATGCATATTCATATGCCTCAAACATTTCGTGCAGTGCAAAACACACAACCAAGAGGCGCGGAACATCCTTCTTGAAGTTGATTGAGAGAACTTCGTGAATTCGATTGTGTACGTGTTTCGATTCTCGAATAAAGCTTTCGAGTCTCACCACGCGTGGTACTACGTGAACATCGCTGCTCTAAATTCTTACGCTCAACGCTCCCAGAGCGCTCTCTGCCCATAGCTGCCTATGACAGCACGTTCTCTCTCCATACAGTTGTAACGTAACACTCTACGACACGAAAAATTACCAATTTAAATTCTTTCGTTTGTGTTTCGCTGTTCCTATCCTATTTTTTTTTAATTAATTTTTTAATTTAATTGACGAACATTTTCGCTAATAAAAGTTCGCTAGTAGGTTGATTTGGTTTCTTGTAAAGGGGCGGAAGAGGCGTGGTCAAAAATAAGTAAGCCTTTACCTAATCTAGGATTCAAGCAATATGTGTGCCGAATTTGAGTTAAATCCGTCCAGCTGTTAAGATTTGTTGGCTACTTAAAGTAGTCTGAAATGGCAATTCTCATACAAAAGTACTAATTTCGATTTTTTCGATTTTTCCGCTGTTCCTTCGAGTTTTCCATAATTTTATTTTTTTTCTAAACCACATCTGTTTTAAGGTGAACAATACAAATTATTGAAATCGGCCGAGTTTTAGCAAAACGCACACGCATTTGAATTTTATATAAATTGTTTTCTATTAACCCTTTCAGACCCGACGCTTATCTACTGAACATTTTTGTATGATTTTTGGAATGTATGGTCGTTATATGGAATGAAAATATTCTCAATGTTTAGGTTTCGCAATTTACATATCCTTCAAGGATTTTCAGGACACGCACAATTGATGCAACTTTATCTGAAACCCATTTTTTTAGCAAAAAATTATTCAAATTTATTTGAAACATCAAAATTTATTATTTTTTTAGTTCAAATGCGTTAACTTCACTAGTTTTACACTGAAGTTTTACACTTTATATTTTTGTAATTGAAGACACAAATTACCTCTGCGACTCATTTTGACAAAACTAAAAAGTTTATCAAGAATTCCACGCGTGTTCAAGAAACGGTAAAGCGAATCGCGGAATTGTGTGAGAAACAAAAGTAAACAATAACAAGCACAATCGATTCATTTCGTTCTTTACAACATTCGTTAAATAAAAGTGGAAATATTAAAGATTGAACCCACCCGCACAAACGATGCATCACGGTCTGAAAGGGTTAAGGACTTGACAACTTTTTTTTAAATAAAACGCAAACCATTTGCGATATTTTAAAAAACTTTACTATCGGCTTAAAGTAAATTTTCGATAATTCGGCCACACATTTCGGCCGAAACGGCCGCTTTTTCGCGTTCAATGTTGGCTTTGAGCTCTAACAACGTCGTCGGGATGTTGACATAGACCAAGTGGCTTGTGGCATGTGGAACCACATGTCGCCCAAGTCCATATATTCCAATTCGGGCCAAAAATAATCGGTAATAATGGCGCGATAACGATGGCCATTTACAGTAACGTTACGTTATTGTTGACGAAAAAATATGGTCCAATGACGCAGCCGGCATGCAAACCGCACCAAACAGTTATTTTTGTGGATGAAGTGGTGATTCATGAAGCACGTGTGGATTTTCACCCGACCAATAACGCATATTTTACTTTTTGACGAACCCATTGAGCCAAAAATGAGCTTCGTCACTGAAGATGATTTTGCGATGAAATTCATCATCTTAGCGCATCTTTTCTGGAAAATCGGAGAAAAATTCGCCATAAAGTGGTCTGGGCGATGCCCAATACTTGAGAACGCCGTGGAGTTGACTGTTTTGTATCGTTTGCTCCGGACGCCTGAACGGCAGCTATATTTTCGACACTTCGACCAACCCGTTGTCTCACTGACACAGCAACATCACAGAACGAATATGTAGACATAAAATTTTGCACTAAAGTTGTTATTGTCTGTCCACTAGCGCGAGAATAACGACCGAAAATTGCAATTAACTCTCTAAAAGTTGCGATCACCGACTTCGAATTTCGGTAGTAAATTTTTATAACTTCCAGACGTTGTTTGTTCGTGTACTTTACCTTAATGAAAATGTTGAGTTTACTGAATAAATTGACAGTGACAGTTCGATGATTAGTGAAAAGGTGCGTGCAGAAATTTAATTCAAAGCTGTCAAGTCCCTATTAGAAAATCCTGTATATAGATAATGTAGTCCTTGTCATAGGATTTTTTTTTCGTAGCTTTATTTATTAGTTATAGGCAAAATAATAACGAATTTTTCCACCATATTGTGAAAAATGAATATTTTCTAAATCGGCTAAGACAAGTACGAGTTTTAAGTATGTATGTTCAATAATCTTTTTTGTTTTTTTGTTTCAGATGAATTTCGAAGGAGCAACTTAGGTCACCGCTTTTCTCGTTTTTTTTCACAGCCCTCTATAAAAAATGCTGTATCTACCTTAATATTAATTTTTTTTAATAAAATAACTAAACATACTCTTGAATGTGTTTATTTTTAGGCATAAAAACTCTCACTAAAAAAACCCCTTAGGTTTCCTAAAAGAATTCACAAGCATTACCTTTTTTTCTGCTTCTGGGTATATAATCCCTCTTAAGAGATTTTACTTAGTACTCTCATATCCACATCACCAGTTTTTTGCAACAAAAGATTGTTTTCAAATTATTTTTATTTATTAAGTCATTCAATAGCTACAAATTGTAGAACAACTTATTCGAAATGGCCGCCATTTGCTTTCCAGCACGAGCGAAGTCGATCCGGCCAGTCATCGGCAGCACACACCATGGTATAATAATACAAGGTAGCATTGACAGCTGCTTGGGAAAACATCTCCTGTCAAAAAATATACTCAAAAAGAGAGCGCTCACAATCGGCCATTGAAAACACAAACAATGTTGAAAACCATGGTATAATAATACAAGGTAGCATTGACAGTTGCTTGGGAAATCATCTACTGTCAAAAAATATACTCAAAGAGAGAGCGCTCACAATCCGCCATTGAAAACACAAGCAATGTTGAAAACGTTGAAGTGAAAAAAAAAACAACCACAGCAGCTGCTGATGTATTTCCACAAAAAGCTGTTTTTGACAGCAGATGTTTTCTTGCAGAAGAGAAAATAAGCAGTTGTCAATGCTACCTTGTATTATTATACCATGGTTGAAAACGTTGAAGTGAAAAAAAAACAACAACCACAGCAGTTGCTGATGCATTTCCACAAAAAGCTGTTTTTGACAGGAGATGTTTTCTTGTAGAAGAGAAAATAAGCAGTTGTCAATGCTACCTTGTATTATTATACCATGATCAAAGCCTATGCCCACGGGCATTTGAGCTTTTGTGCTTAAAAGCTTTCTGTATAAGTTAACACCAAACATATTTACTTCTCTAAACACCTATGTAAAGCTAACACGCGCATCCGTTCCAGACGTGTAACCCGAGAAGAGTACGTGACAATTTGCAGTTGGAACACTCTCACACAATTGAGCAGTGTCAGCAATTAGCGGCTACTCCAGGAACATCAACAACAAGTGCAACAACAACAACAACAACAACAACAACAACTTCATAACTACAACAGCAATAATGAGTGCAGCGGTACGCGGAGGCAGACGCAGCTGCAGAATTATGTTAAGAAATATCATTGTTTAATTTTAAGTTTCAGTTCAATTTTAGAATTCATTAATAAAGGTCGCAAGACCCAAAAAATATTTTTTTTGGTTTTTTAAATTAAATAAACCTTAACTGGCGCCCAACGCTTGTTCGCTTGTTCGCGTGTTCAGAAATTAAAAAAGCCCTCAAGCAGTGCTACAGCCCTAAAAAGTGCTCGGACCGCAACTTGGAACCAGAACCTTGTGGATAGCTTCGGTAGAAGACGGCCACAAACCCATAAAGAGTGCGCATCGCTGGACCCTCAGTAGATAACTTCGGATCAAACAGGATAACTCCGGATCGCCGTGGGATGTTTTTATTACTGTAAGCTAGTTTAAAAATTAAGAAATAAAAATAGAATTTTAAGGAAATTTTCAACATATAAAATTTAAAAGTGAAAAGTTTTAAGCAAATAAATAGTTAACATTTAAGAATAAAAATTGCCTACTTCAAATAAAGCTAATGAACAAATACAGTTTTAAGACTTAAATAAAGAATTTAATTTCGTTAAAGAATTTTTTTGAAAATTAAAGTGGAAAAAAAAGAAAGAAAAATCAGAAAATTTTAGATAAAATAGCGTAAAGAAATAATAAAATATTTTTGAAACTGCGATTCCGTAGCCCAAAAAGCCGGACCCTCCAGTTTATGAAGGAATAAAACCCAATAAAAAAAAAAATCATAAAAGAAAATAAATAAATACTAATTAATAAAGCAATAAATAATTGGAAAAACTCTGCGATTCACCACCGTTAAGGGGGACCCTCCAGAGTATAAATCAAAAAACATAAACGAAAATAACTTGCGAAACATAATAAATAAAATCAATTAACAAAATAATAACAATAATAAAACAAAAACTCTGCGATTCACCACCATCAAGGGGGACCCTCCAGAGTATAAACTAAACATAAGTAACAAATATCAATTAATGAAATAATAATTATAATCAAACAAGAAAACTCTGCGATTCACCACCATTAAGGGGGACCCTCCAGAGTATCAACCTATAAAACAATAAAAGAATTATTATCAATATATAAATATATTAAAATTAATATGGCTCAAAATAATATAATCAGGCCCTCGTTGCTAGGAAACTCTGGTGTACCGACACCACCAGCACCTCCTGCACCTTCTGTACCTTCGGTATCCCAAAATACCGCCAATGCAAGCCCAGAGTTTGCAAGTCTAATTAAAAACCTTATGAAGGACATATTAATAACTGACGGACAGAACCTCCTCAGAAATTCGCTTTACGCACCACACCAAATAATGACAGACCAAACAATAGACGAACAGTACCAAAATAACTTAGCAGACATGGACAAAATCCCAGATGTTGTCCGTTCACTACGCGAATTCAACGGAAATTCGGCAGAATTTAGCAGCTGGAGGAAAAGCGTTGAAAGAATCCTCAAAATTTACGAACCAACCATTGGTTCTCCCAGATACTTCGGTATTCTCAATGTAGTGAGGAATAAAATCGTAGGTAGTGCAGACGCTGTGCTAGAATCATACAACACACCCCTTAATTGGAAGGCAATATCCCGGTGCCTTACAATGCACTACGCGGATAAAAGAGACTTAACCACCCTGGAATATCAAATGACATGTCTGATTCAAGGACGAAGAACAGTACAGGAATTTTATGGTGAGGTATATACTCACTTATCACTCATTCTCAATAAAATTGCATGCATGGAGATCAATGATGAAGCCATGCGAGTTCTTACCGATACATATCGCGATAAAGCGCTGGATACCTTTATACGAGGTTTATCCGGAGATCTTTCAAGATTGCTAGGCATGAAAGAGCCTACCGATTTGCCAGAAGCTTTGCACCTGTGCATTAAACTCGAAAACCAAAACTTCAGAGCCGTACATGCGAATAACCAATATAGCATTTCAAGAAAGCCAAATCCAATACCACAACCTTATTATACTCGACAATTTCAGCAAAAACCTTTGTTACCACCCAGAAAGTATCAATATGAAAAACAGACATTTTTTCCACAACTTGCTCATATCCCTCGTATTGTCCCACAAACAAGACCACAAGTACCTCAGTTTTATCACCAACAACCCCAATATTTTAATCAACAATTTAGTCCAAACGTTCCTTTCAATAATTTTGCACATAATGCTCCACCAGCAAGGCCATTACAACCAAAACCTCCAACACCAATGGATATCGACGAATCCCAACAAACAAGAAACGTAAATTACATGAATAGACCAAACTTCAATACCTTTCAAGGAAAACGCCCACCGCCAACACAGTCAAACCAATTTAACAGAAATATTAATAAAATGCAACGAATCAACCAAATTTCTCAGGAACCTGTAAATAACACTTCACAAGAACCAGAAGCAAATGAATACGACATACAGCAAGGAAGTCAACAATGGAACGAATATTATCAGGATTACATAAAACAATCACAGGACGAACAAAACGACGACAACGAAGAATTTTGTGACATACATTTTTTAGGCTAACGGACTCTACGTTACCATATTTTCAATGTAAAACCGGTAACGGAGAGGTACTCAAATTCTTAATCGACACCGGATCTAATAAGAACTATATACAGCCTTCATTAGCAAAGAATCCTCTACCAAATGACAACATTTTTTACGCCAACTCAGTAGGTGGAAAAATCAAAATATCCCATCATATTTTTTTAACTCTTTTTGGAATAGAAACTGACAAACTTAAATTTTTTGTATTACCCTCTCTCAAGTCCTTTCATGGTATCCTTGGCAATGACAGCCTCAAACTGCTTAATGCAATAATTTTTACGTCAAAAGACTATATGCTTATAAAAAATGGAAAAAAAGTTCCAATTAAACAACAAATAGCTAAATCCGTTAATAGCTTAGACACTAAAATAGAACATTTAACAAGGGAACAAAAAGAAAAACTTCACTCATTGTGCAACCAATACTCATCACTTTTTGCAGAACCTAATGAAAAGTTAACTTATACCACAAAAGTAAAAGCAGAAATAAGAACGACAACGGATAATCCAATATACTCTAGATGCTACCCATATCCTATGTCATTGAAGTCCGAAGTTGAAAAACAAGTCAACAAACTCCTAGAAGATGGAATTATCAGGCCATCTCGTTCACCTTATAATGCACCTGTGTGGATAGTAGATAAAAAACCAGATTCCTCAGGCAACAAACAGTACAGATTAGTCATAGATTACCGAAAACTAAATTCAGTCACGATTGCAGACCGATACCCAATACCGGAAATAAATGAAGTACTCGCCCAATTAGGAAGCAATAAATTTTTCTCCGTCATAGATTTGAAAAGCGGTTTTCACCAAATTCCTTTGAGGAATTCGGATATCGAGAAGACAGCCTTCGCCATTAACAATGGAAAATACGAATTTACAAGACTACCCTTTGGCTTAAAAAACGCCCCCTCAATTTTTCAGAGAACTCTAGACGACATTTTACGAGAATACATAGGACGTAATTGCTACGTATACATAGATGACATTATTATATTCAGTAAAACAGAATCGGACCATGCAAAAGACTTATCAAATATCTTTAGTATACTTGAACAGGCAAACATGAAAATCCAACTAGACAAGTGTAAATTCTTCGAAAAAGAAGTAGAATTTTTGGGATTCATTGTTACACCAGATGGAATCAAAACAAATCCTTCAAAAGTCAAAACTATTCAAAATTTTCCAATTCCGAAAAACCTTAAAGAACTCAGATCCTTCCTAGGCCTTTCAGGCTACTACCGTCGCTTTGTTAAAGACTATGCAAAACTCGCTAAGCCACTGACAACACTGTTAAGAGGAGAAGACGGACGTACTTCCAAGACCCAGTCAGCAAAGAAACAGATTACATTCGATAAGGACGCTTTCAATGCATTTCATAAAATCAAAAATATTTTAATTTCAAGTGAAGTAATGCTAACTTACCCCAACCTAAATAAAGATTTCGAGCTCACAACAGATGCATCTAACTATGCAATAGGTGCTGTTCTATCTCAAGAAGATAGGCCTATAACATTCATATCAAGGACGCTCTCAAAAGCAGAAGAGAACTACGCTGCTAATGAGAAAGAAATGCTCGCCATCATATGGGCATTGAAGTCTCTGCGAAACTACTTGTATGGCTCAGCAAAGGTGAAGATCTTTACCGATCATCAACCTCTAACATATGCTCTGAGTAACAGAAATAACAACAGCAAAATGAAACGTTGGAGAGCAATACTTGAAGAGCACAATTATGAATTAATGTACAAACCAGGCAAAACTAATGTAGTAGCCGATGGACTATCCCGACCACCACAACATGCACAAATAAACACCTTAACAGCTACACAACATAGTGATGAAAGCTCATCACAAAATTTAGTTCCATACACTAATGCTCCGGTCAATGCATTTAAAAATCAACTTTTTATAACAACAGCAGAAACTTCATCTTACCAATTTAAAATAATCTTTCCGACTTACCATAGACATATCATTACCGAACCAGAGTATACAGAAGAAATTTTAATAAGCTTGCTTAAGCGCTATCTTAACCCTTCAGTCACTAACGCAATCATTACAGAAGACCTCATCCTTGGCAAAATTCAAACCATTTACCAATTACATTTCAGCCGATATAGAGTACTATACACTCGAAAGACAGTAAAAGAACACAAGAAACGGAACAGGAATGCGAAATTTTAAAAGAACATAACAGAGCACACAGGAACCCAACCGAAAATAAAGCCCAACTTCTAGAAAAATTTTACTTTCCTCAAATGAATGCAAAAATAAAGAGAATTACGAAACAGTGTACAATATGTCAAGAAAACAAATACGAAAGACACCCTTTAAATCCAATTCTGAAACCAACCCCTATTCCGAACTACCCAGGACATATCGTCCATATTGATATCTATCACACCAACGGTAAAGTTATCCTTACCGCAGTGGACAAATTTTCAAAATATGCCCAAGCCAAAATTGTAAAGTCAAGAGCAACCGAAGACATAAAACAGCCGTTACAAGATCTACTCACATCCTTTGGAATTCCAGAAAGTATTGTCATTGATAATGAAAAATCCCTAAGTTCAAGCCCCATTACATTTATGTTAGAAAATCAATTCGGCATTGCAGTATTTAAAACACCTCCATATACCAGTTCTGTCAATGGACAGGTAGAGCGATTTCATTCAACCCTTTCCGAGGTATTACGATGTGTTAAAGCAGGAAATACCCATAACAATTTCAGTGAACTACTAAATAAGTCAATATGCAAATATAACTACTCAATCCATTCGACCACCAAAAGAAAACCCATTGAAACGTTTTTCGGTAGAAGAGTTTACGCAAATCCAACATTAGTCGAAAAAGAAAGATGCGAAAACATAAAGAACATAGTTGAAAAACAGGGAAAAGACCTTGCATTTCACAATAAGAAAAGGACTGCAGTAAAAACATACGCAACCGACGACATTATTTATGTTAAAATCAATAGACGTATAGGTAATAAGCTCACACCCAGATATAAAAAAGAAAAAGTACTAGAAGACAAAGGTAATACAGTTACAACACAATCCGGACGGTCAGTACACAAAAGCCACATAAAACCATAATTAAAACGAATAACAAATCAAAATAACATAATAATATTTACATTGATAATAATAAAATTATATGATGGAAAAATTATAATTTAACTACAATTTAAGAATAACATAAGAATAAGAGAAATAAATAATACTAGTAATAACAATAAATATAATGCTATCAATAAAATAATTAGAAAATAGCATAATATACGAATATTTATAAGTAATAGAAGAAAATCGAACAATATGCCATAGGCGTACGATCATAATTTTAAAGTAATATACGATAATCGAACAAAATGCCATAGGCATACGATCATATTTCTAAATAATAATGAAAATATGCCATAGGCGTACAATTAATAATTTAATATCGAATTAAACAAATTATCAAGGTAGTTATTTCTTTTCAGTTTCCTCGCCTGCATGGCTTATGCAGATGTCCAAATCCATGATTACTCCTCATCCCACCTAATAACCATTGAAAATGGACAATCCAAAATAAAAGATGGTACCTTAAATTTTATACATTTAATTAACACTCAAATCTATAGAGATCTTTTGGAAAATATAACTAATATAATAGATAAAAATATTTCACAAGAAAATCCATTATATCCCACTCTACGACATGAGGCCCAACAAGCCATAGAAACGTTAGAAATCCTTGAACCCATCCGAAATCCCAGATCAAAAAGATCCCTAGATATACTTGGCACTGCATGGAAATATCTTGCAGGTAGCCCTGATCACGATGATCTTAATATGATCAATGATAATTTGAATAAATTAATAACGAATAATAATAAGCAAACTTTTATAAATAATGCTTTGAATCAGCAAATGAATAAATTAACTAAAATCACTAACGATCTATTAAATGCAATAAAAAAAGATAACATTGTAGCAAATGAAGTAGCTTTAAGCCTACAAAGTAAATTAAGATTAATTAAAGAAGAAATTATAAATATAAAATACGCAATACAATGGGCTAGAATAGGAATTGTAAATTCATTTATTTTAAATAAAAAAGAAATTGACATAGCAGTAAGAGAAATGAATAAAGAAAATATGCCCTTTAATACCGCCGAAGAAGCATTAGAATTCGCAGACGTAAGCGTATTAAGTAATTCATCAGCAATTTTATATATTGTAAAGATACCATTAACTACCAATGAAATTTATGACAATTATATCATTAAAGCTGTTATAAGAAACAATTTAATAATTAATTTAAAATATAACAATATTTTAGCAAATAAAGGAACAATTTTTGGAATAAAAGCTAGTTGTAAGCAATACAATATGATAAGTATCTGTAAGCAAAGTGAATTGTTAGATTTAAGCAATGATTTTTGTATACCAAATTTGATTAGAAGCCTCAACTCGTCATGCCACATGATAAACTATCATCACATCCCAAGAGACGAACTCATAGCACCTGGAGTACTTTTCTTGAACAATTTCCAAGGAAACGTTATGATAGATAACAACGTTCGAACTTTGAATGGCACCTTTATATTGAACTTCAAAAATGCATCAATAATAGTAAATGGGAAAACATATAAAAACTTTGAAACACCCCCATTAAAGATAATGCCAGCAATAGCTCAACCAACACCAGCGGAAGAAAGCCGAACTAGGCTACTGTCACTAGAAGCAATTAGTGAATTACACATCAATAACACAGCAGAAATCAGATTACTACAAACTGAAAAGGTGATAAACAGATCCTTTGTAGGAGTGACCCTCATCATTATAGTTGCCCTGTTAGCCAGCATCAAGAAACATATTTTTAAAAAAGGGAAAATCTTAAAACAACCGGCAGAAGTTGTCCCAGAAGTTAACCAAGGTCAAGAAACCGCCCCTCAAGTCCCTACACCTGAAGTAAGAACTTTCCAGATATTTCAGACGCTCGAGGACAAGCGTATTTAAGGAGGGAGGAGTTAACACCAAACATATTTACTTCTCTAAACACCTATGTAAAGCTAACACGCGCATCCGTTCCAGACGTGTAACCCGAGAAGAGTACGTGACAATTTGCAGTTGGAACACTCTCACACAATTGAGCAGTGTCAGCAATTAGCGGCTACTCCAGGAACATCAACAACAAGTGCAACAACAACAACAACAACAACAACAACAACAACTTCATAACTACAACAGCAATAATGAGTGCAGCGGTACGCGGAGGCAGACGCAGCTGCAGAATTATGTTAAGAAATATCATTGTTTAATTTTAAGTTTCAGTTCAATTTTAGAATTCATTAATAAAGGTCGCAAGACCCAAAAAATATTTTTTTTGGTTTTTTAAATTAAATAAACCTTAACTTATACATATTAACTCACGGACGAGCACTGAACTGCGTCAGTAATACTGACTCAGTATCTATTGAAATTTCATGCAGACCTGCGGCACATGCATGCTTGTTAGATTGTTTTTTTGCTACGCATACGCAACTTATGCTACACTCATAAAAATATCAGTTTTTGCTATTTCTATGCAAGATGTCTCTACTTGAATGGGAGTTGCAATTCTTTTTTGCAGAAAATATTTTTTCGGAACCTCAATGTATGGTTTAATTAAATCTAAAACGAAAAAAAACCTAAAGAATTAAAAAAAAACAAAAAAGCAAAAAAAAAAAAGCCACAGTTTCGTATAGTAAGTATTGACACTTCTAAATAAAAATTGAATTTTAAAAATTGAAATTAAATTATGAAATTAACCTTCACTATTTTAAAGTTTTCTTCTTTTTTGTAACAGTGCATAAAATAGTGAATGTTTATATGTTTCTTCGATATGAATGATATTATTATGAACAGTAGTAAGCATACGTAAATCGCAAAATTTTTTAAAAACATTTCCCCCTCACGCCTCTCCCATAGATTTGTAATACACCAGATAAAAATTTTTTCCGGCGCCACTGAATAATCAAACAAGCGAACCATCGTCTTGCATGAAAGCTGGACTGAGACTCAAGTAGTATTTTTTTTCAGTGCAAAGCTTTCAATGAGCTTTTATACATAAACAATAGAGTGTCCCTTATTTTGCGATTTTTGGAAATGTCAAGGGGCTGAAAGGTTTTTTTATGCGTTTTTTTATTCTAAGAACGAAACTACAAAAATTTTTTTTTTACGACAACGTTTACCCGTGCCAATCGGGCCCGAAAGTTTCGAAAAAATGCCCATATTAGACCATATTTGCACAAATTAAAAAATAAATCTTTTCTCTGCTTTTAATAAATATTTTACATTTTTTGGAACACGTACATAAGAAATATGATATCTACAAAGTTCTTTTATGGTGGGCGTGGTTACCGCCCCTGCTGCGTCGAAATTTCTCCCGCAGCCTTTTCCCACTTTTTCATGAAATTAGTGCGATTTAGGTATTAATATCAACAATAAATAAATACATTTTTATTATGCTAAAAGTATGATTACATTTCATTAAATTCACATTATGTACCTACAAAAATTAACAATAAATTAAAAAACTAGTATTTTAACCTGTGGCGGGCGCGCAACAAGCTAATACCTACAAGCAGTCTTATTGCGGCTTTTCAACCGAAATCATAGTTTTTTTTTATAAATAAAAAATATCAAAAACCAAAAATATATGCCCCCTGAAGGGTTAAATTTTAATAAGAAATACAAATTAATTATAAGTTTTTTTTAAGAGCATGTATTTTTTTTTGACAGTTCGAGTATATTTTTCGAGTATTTTGGGCCACAAAAGTAGGTTTTGTAGCTGCGCTTCTGATTTTGTAAGCTCGAGAAATTCTTGAGCAAGTTGTACCCCACGCTCCGCAAAATCATTTACAATACAAAGATCTTTAAAATAATTTTTTACTCTCTGATATTCTTCATCTTTTTCCCATTCGTCAGAATCATATTTTAAAAAATTGCATGTCAAACTAAACCTACGAAATAGATTTGTTGTTCGACAAGATGCAAAACAATCTAAATCTTTTTTGTCCATTTATTAAAGAATTTGGGTTTGCGATTGGATGATTACATGGAAACTTCTGAGCTTGCAATGCTGTCACCATACTGCGTTTTCTCTCAATAGAAACTGCATCATCGAAAAAAGCGAGTGCTACAAGTTCTTCGCCAAGGTACCAAAGATGCCGACCAAGTTTTTGACTTGCAGCAATGGATATTTTTTGTTAATTGTCTTGTATGCGACTAAATCTTTTAAAAAGGACAGATCCTGATTTGGAGCTTTTATGCTATTAGTAGCTTCAAACCAGACTTTGATGTATAGTAGAACTACAAAAATACAGACTTGACGGATTCCGATAATAATGAATAGCATAAAAGCTCCTAATAAGGCTCTGTCTTTTTTAATTAATTTGTATTTCTTATTATAATTTAACGCTCCAGGGGCATACATTTTTGGTTTTTGGTAACTTTTATTTATAAAAAAAAAACTATGATTTCGGTTGAAAAGCCGCAATAAGACTGCTTGTAGGTATTAGCTTGTTGCGCGCCCGCCGCAGGTTAAAATACTAGTTTTTTAATTTATTGTTAATTTTTGTAAGTACATAATGTGAATTTAATGAAATGTAATCATACTTTTAGCATAATAAAAATGTATTTATTTATTGTTGATATTAATACCTAAATTGCACTAATTTCATGAAAAAGTGGGAAAAGGCTGCGGGAGAAATTTCGACGCAGCAGGGGCGGTAACCACGCCCACCATAAAAGAACTTTGTAGATATCATATTTCTTATGTACGTGTGGTGACTCAATATCACCACATAGAAACACCGACACCACAACATACAAAACAACATACAAACTTTACAAATATTCACTTACACATTTATTTAAAAAATTATTATTTAAGATTTCAAAATTGTCAATTTTATTTATCAAAAATTTTGTATATCATAGTTAGTTATAAAATTGTGTTCGATGTTTTCACAAGTTTTAAAATAAATTGTTGAAAATAAAATTAATAAAAATATTTAAATAAAATAAAAGTTTATATTTGTGCTCACCACAACTGGCGATCCTGCCAGTGCAAAAACAAAAGAACATTATTAAGGTTGCAAGAACCAAAAGTTGAAATTACTCCAAGGCTTATCCGATCAAAGTCCAGCTCACCAAAAAAAGAGAAATTTCACCTATATTGAAGAGACCTTTTGAACCGAAGGTCGGAATATCACTATCACCGAACAACAACAGCAGCAGCAGCTACAAAAACTAACGCCACATCAAAAACAATTGCAAGAACAGCAGCGTTCATTACAAGAGCAGAAGCAAACTTGCACTCAATCCAATAAGCAAGTGGGAATAGATACACGTGGCAAGTATGTAATAATAAAGACGCCACCCAGTTATTCGGTAGTTCAGGCACAGCAGCAACAGCATCTAGAAGAACAAGCAAGACCCTACACCTGCCGGTAAGGTGGAACAGGCAACAACAACAACATTAACAATAACAACAACAGTAGCAAAATTAACAACAACAACAACAACAACAACAACAACAACAATAATAACAACAACAACAACAACAACAGCTACAACAACAAAAGACTGGCATATTCATTATTTTATTATTTCAAAAAATTGTATCAAATTTTGTAATTTTTTTTTTTGACATGTTATAAAATTTTTTACAGGTTGCTTTTCAATTTAGTTTATCACGAGGCACACAACGTAGCTTCTGAAACGTACGTAAGAATATAGGGTCGGAAGAAACCTAGATTCTCACATACGTAGGCACTCCACTGCACTAGGAAACACATTTTAGGAAACACATTTTAGGAAACACATTTTAGGAAACACATTTTAGGAAACACATTTTAGGAAACATACTTTAGGAGACACATTTTGAGGTACACGATGAGTCTTTCACACACACCACCACCCCACCCCAGACAACCCCCCACTCCCTTACATACTTCTAACCCTCTCTCACATCACTCTCATTTCGGCGAAGGTGACCATCGCCCTCTCATACAACTCCAAACGGATCTTGTCAATCCATTTGATGCACCAATGCATCCTGAAGTACAAGCAACGTCAGTTAAATTGCCACAATTTTGGACCACTTGTCCCGACGCATGGTTCGCACATGCAGAAATACAATTTCAGGCAAAAGGAATTACTACTGACAAGACAAAGTATGAGTACCTAGTAACCGCTCTACCTCAAGAGGTAATTATAACAGTGCTAGATTTCATACAGAAACCTCCTTCCTCAAATTTGTATGAAGGCTTAAAGAGAACCTTGATTGACCGACACTCTTTAAGTGAAGCCAAGAGGTTCGACAAAATCTTGTCTGGCACCGAGATGGGTGACCAAAAGCCATCTCAATTTTATAGGTCACTAATTATGTTAGCCGGTACTACAGTCGATAGCGACTTAGTTTATAAAATTTGGCTTCGCAAGCTACCCAAAAGCCTTAATATTGCTTTGACCGGATCTAGTCATAGAGCGCTAGAGGAACTATTGAAACTAGCTGACAATTTGTGGGAAGTTATGTCAGAATCCGAAGTCGCTTCATTTGGCAATAATGCCCAGCGCATGACAAAAAACACCCAAAACTCCGAGCTTGCGATGATAACGCAATCGTTTGCTGAAACAACGTCAAAAATTCTAGAAAGTTTCAACAAACTAGCAATTGAGGTCCAAGAATTAAAAAACGAACGATACCGGAATAATTCACGTTCGAACTCGAGAGAAACTAATTTTCGAAGATTTTCAAAACGTAGATCCCCGTCAAGAAGTGTGTCACGACAACGACCTGCCAACTGGGTATGTAGATACCATTTTAGGTTCGGAAGGGCAGCTAGACAATGCGAACAACCATGCTCATTCGGTCAAAACGACACCCAACACAACACAACACAACATAATTCAACAAACTAAGTGACTCCATCATTGCGACGGCTAATGATGGAAGTCAAACAATACTCACACGCCGCCTTTTTATTTACGATAACGACAATCATATGAACTTTTTGATAGACAGTGGAGCAGAAGTTTCCGTACTTCCAGTAAATAAATTCAAAGCCCACAAGAAAAATTCAGACTTAATTCTAACAGCAGCTAACGGTAGCACAATCTCAACTTTCGGCAAGAAATTACTCAACGTAAATTTAAAACTAAGACGCGATTTCCCTTTTACATTCATACTAGCAGACATTACAAGACCCATCATAGGAGCAGATTTCCTTACGAAATATGGACTCTTGATAGACTTAAAACACAAGAAACTCATTGATCCACTTACACAACTATCAGTTAACGCAATCACAGCATTTACAGAAACATCACTACCTAAACTAATTACACTAGACAACAAATATACAAATATACTAAAAAATTACCCTTCACTAACAGCAGAACCCGACTACAACAAACCAGTTAAACACAAAACAGAACACCACATAACTACAGAAGGACAGTTACCTTTTTCAAGACCAAGACGCCTTGACTCCAACAAATACAAAATTGCCAAACAAGAATTTGATTTCTTAATCAAAGCAGGTATCTGCCGTCCTTCAGACTCCATGTCAGCTTCTCCACTACATCTAGTACCCAAAAAAGATGTGAACGACTGGAGACCCTGTGGTGACTATAGAAGACTAAACGCCATTACAGTTCCAGACCGCTACCCTCTACCACATATACACGACCTATCTATAGACTTACACAATAAACACATATTTTCAAAATTAGACCTAGTTAGAGCATACCACCAAATCCCCATGGCCACACAAGACATACATAAAACCGCGATTACAACACCGTTCGGAATGTTTGAGTTTCTGAGAATGCCATTCGGTTTAAGAAATGCAGCTCAAACATTCCAACGATTTATCAACGAAGTATTACGAGAACTAGACTTCGTATTTGTATACCTCGACGACATTCTTGTGGCCAGCGAGACAGAAGAAGAACACGTTAAACATCTAAATTTAGTTTTTGAACGATTAGACAATTACGGACTAAACATCAAACCAAACAAATGTATTTTCGGCGTAGACAGAATAAATTTTTTAAGTTATGACATTTCAAACAAAGGCATACAACCATCTCCCGATAGAATTCAATGCATTGTTAGCTATCCAAAACCAGAAACAGTTAAACAAATGCAGAAATTCATCGGGATGATTAATTACTACCACAGATGCATTCCAAAATTAGCACACACACTCACACACATTTATGATATGATAACTTCAGCATCAAAAACAAAGGACAAACACTTAAGATGGACAGAAAACACAACAGAAGCATTCGCAACGATAAAAGAAAGTTTTACTAAGGAAGTGCTACTTAATCATTTTAATAGCAAAGCAAAACTTTCTATCGCTGTGGATGCATCCAACACTGCTATCGGTGCAGTTTTGCAACAAGAACACAATCAGGAAACAGAACCACTAGCTTTCTTTTCAAAGAAATTATCTCCATCAGAGACAAAATACAGTACGTTCGATCGCGAACTTTTAGCAATTTACCTTACAATTAAACACTTTAGACACTATTTAGAGGGACGAACTTTTACTATATACACAGACCACAAACCACTTACTTCAGCATTACATTCAAAAACAGAGAGAAGCCCAAGACAAACACGACACCTAGAATTCATTGCACAATTTTCCAACGACATCAGACACATTAAAGGTACCGAAAACACCGTAGCGGACGCACTTTCAAGAGCTGAGATAGAGGCTTTCACAACCTCTGAGATTAACCTCAGAACTCTACACAAAGAACAGAATACAGATCCAGAACTACAAGATATACTAAATAAACACACTTACAAATTCGAACAAATACACATCCCAATACTTAACATTAAAATTTGGTGCGAACAAACAAGTTCAGGAACACGTCCATACATTCCACAAACATTACGCAAACAAATTTTTGAACAATTACATAATATTTCACACCCAGGTACACGAGCTTCTCGACGTCTCATAACACAAAGATATTTTTGGCCCAAAATGAACACACAAATCAACAAATGGTCACAAGAATGCGATAGATGCCAACGAGCTAAAATACATCGACACACGAAGACAATCCCACACAAGATAGACATACCACACGGTCGTTTTGAGCATGTTCACGTTGATTTAGTTGGCCCTTTACCAATATCTAACGGTTATAGATATCTACTTACCTTAGTTGACAGAAACACACGTTGGCCCGAAGCGTATCCAATTAAAGATACCAACGCCAGTACTATCGTAGATACACTTCAAATGGAATACATCTCACGTTTTGGAGTTCCTCTGGAAATTACTTCCGATCGAGGTCCTCAATTCACGTCCACAACATTTCGAAACTTCGTTAAGACACTAGGAAGCAAACACATTACCACTTCTGCTTATCATCCACAAGCTAACGGGATTGTAGAACGATTTCACCGCCAACTTAAGACTTCTCTAATAGCGAGTAACAACCACACAAATTGGTACACAGAGTTGCCACTAGTTCTTCTAGGACTTAGGTCCACGGTCAAAGAAGATATTAAGGCTTCACCAGCTGAAATGGTTTTTGGTCAAACACTCAGGCTACCACAACAACTAGTAATTCCCAGCAGTCAGAATTTTAACTCGTCGGACACCTTGTCCAAACTTAAAGAGGTCGTAGAAAATCAAAAGTCAAACATTGCGCATCACAGCACCAATTTCCAACAATATATACCTAGAGCTCTTAGTACTTGTAACTTTGTCTTCGTCCGCAATGACACAATTCGTAAAACACTACAAGAGCCGTACGATGGTCCCTTCGAAGTTATTGAGAGAACACCGAAATACTTCACAATTCGTAAAAATAACACTAACATAACAGTCAACATTGATAGGATTAAGCCCGCCACCTTAGACACCGAAACAGCACAGACACATTCAGCCAAACATAAAAATACCAAAAAAGTACACTTTAACCTATTAGCCAACACGACCAAAATTTTTCAGAAGGGAGGGGGAATAATGTGGTGACTCAATATCACCACATAGAAACACCGACACCACAACATACAAAACAACATACAAACTTTACAAATATTCACTTACACATTTATTTAAAAAATTATTATTTAAGATTTCAAAATTGTCAATTTTATTTATCAAAAATTTTGTATATCATAGTTAGTTATAAAATTGTGTTCGATGTTTTCACAAGTTTTAAAATAAATTGTTGAAAATAAAATTAATAAAAATATTTAAATAAAATAAAAGTTTATATTTGTGCTCACCACATACGTGTTCCAAAAAATGTAAAATATTTATTAAAAGCAGAGAAAAGATTTATTTTTTAATTTGTGCAAATATGGTCTAATATGGGCATTTTTTCGAAACTTTCGGGCCCGATTGGCACGGGTAAACGTTGTCGTAAAAAAAAAATTTTTTAGTTTCGTTCTTAGAATATAAAAACGCATAAAAAAACCTTTCAGCCCCTTGACATTTTCAAAAATCGCAAAATAAGGGACACTCTAATAAACAAAGTATGCTTGTATAGAGTTTGATGACCACTGATTTGGAGCATGGTATAATTAATCAGATAGGTGTGACAGTTTTCAATCGAACATGAATTGTCAAAAATCATACAAAACAAAGCAAAAAAAAAAACAAGCATATTCATTTGATTTGGACAATCCATGAACGAACTCGTGAATAGCCTGTTGTCAAACCTACCTGTATAATTGTATCATGATTTGGAGTAATGTCTTGTTAAGAGGCTTCACAACTCATTCCAAAACATCGGATTCATACACTTTCGCCGAAGTTTTGACTCCTTTTTCACAAAAATTGAGCTTGGTGACCCCATCATAGACGACTCTTCACCAAACTATCAGCGAAGCTGGGTGGTGACCTCTCTGAACTTTCGGAAGAAGTTTTGCTGCATATCGTCATGACAGAACATACACTCTTTCATTTTGTTTATTGAACGATTCCTCTATGCCAGTGATACCATGGTATAATAATACAAGGTAGCATTGACAACTTCTTATTTTCTCTTCTACAAGAAAACAGCTCCTGTCAAAAACAACTGTTTGTGCAAATGCATCTACAGCTCCTGAAGTTGTTGTTTTTTTCACTTCTTCGTTGTTTGTGTTTTCAATGGCTGGTTGTGAGCGCTCTCTTTTTGAGAATATTTTTTGACAGGAGATGTTTTCCCAAGCGACTGTCAATGCTTCCTTGTATTACACTGTGGAACAAATTCAGGTTAGCAAAAGTTAGGTCGATTCTGAGAGTGAGGGGTCAAAATAGAGCCTAAATTAGAAGACCCGTATCGCAGCGTTTGTTTATGTTAGTTCGAATTTTTTTTTAATCGATCTTCGAACTTTGCAGTCAAATGCCGATTTTCAGCATATTGTTTATATGGTTTTTTGGCTATAACTCGTCGACAGATTGATATTTTTTCAATCTGTAAAAGCCAAATTATTAAAATTTATTGAAGAAACTGAGAAGCATATTATAGATCAAACAGAAAGCAAAAAAGACTTAGTTTTGTGGAAAATATTTTCAAAAAGCATGAAAAAAAAATAATTTTTCCAACATTTTGCTTCATAAGCACCAAAAAAATTTTTTGAATACATAATTTTAATTGATGCATAGGTCTCTAGCAATAATTTGGCTTTTACAGATTGAAAAAATATCAATTAGTCGACGAGTTATAGCAAAAAAACCATATAAACATTATGCTGAAAATCGGCATTTGACTGAAAAGTTCGTAGGTCGATTAAAAAAAATTCGAACTAACATAAACAAACGCTGCGATACGGGCCTTCTAATTTAGTCTCTATTTTGACCCCTCACTCTCAGAATCGACCTAACTTTTGCTAACCTGAATTTGTTCCACAGTGTTATTATACCATGATGTAGTGCCACGCGTGGTGAGACTCGAAAGCTTTATTCGAGAATCGAAACCACTGATGTTAACGGCACAGTAATTACTGTTTTCTACAGTAATTGGACTGCTCATACAGTACGACAGTAATTTTTTGAAATATCAAGTAATTTCAATGGCCGGACAAAAATATAAAGTTTTTAGAAAAAATTTCCTGAAATCACATTTGTAACATCTCTGTTCCCTTCATAATTTTATCATCTCTGCAATTTAGTGCAAAATGGAACGATGCCTTGATAACTTTGCAAATTATAGTGTATAGTGCACTAACAACCGTACAATTCCAAAGAAACCATTTTGCGCTTTTAGGAAGATCTATGTACGATCATTTAGATGAATAATATCTAAAATTCTTAATTGTTTTAAATGTATTAAGTATCCAAACATATTTGTTACGTTTGTATATTATAAGCCGTATTCATAAAAATATTTTAAAATAGCTTTAAAACTTTCAATAGAAAGTCTTTTATAATTTTCTTATTCATAAACATGTAGTAGCTGCTTTGTAGTTATAATAGAAATACTTTCAATTTGAAGTGGGATGAGTGTAAATAATGGTTTGTGTATTAGATAAATTCAATGGCATTTTATTTATTTGTCACAATTTTGTCAACATTTTGATATTTAACCATCAAAAGTTTTTCGAAGCTACCTTCTGCGCTGAAAAAATTGTAATTTTATTGTGTTTTGTTTTTTTGTAAATTTTTTAAATGTTTTGACAAATTTTTTTGGTTAAATATATTTAATTTTTGTTACATATTTTTTTCTTTTGTTTTTTTTTGGAAATGTTATATTTTAAATTATTTGAAAAATTTTTGACATAATTTGCGCTGAAATGAGAGCAAATCATTTGCAGAAATGCTTTGTGAGGAGTTTATAGCATGTTTTAGCCATTTTTAAAAATCATCTCAATTCACAATTCTCAAAATAAATAAAATATTTTCAAAAATTTTTTGATATTTTGTGTGTTTTTGATGTATTCTGAAATAATTTCAAATATTTTTGATAAAATTTGTGCTCAGATGAGAACAAAAATGCAATTCAAAGGGGTTTTTTTTAAGTTTTCAACAATTTTTAAAATTATCTCATTTATGAAGCATTTTAAAGACATTTTTAACAATATTGAACGTTTATGAATAATGTTTGTAAATTTTTTTTATGAAGGCTTTATAATATGCTCACAATATTTTATGAATACAGCCGATATGTATAAAAAACAATTATATAAAAATTTGCGTTTGAATTGATTTTTTATTCGTTTTATTTACACAGTAATTACACAGTCATTTTTGTTCCAATTCACAGTCATTTTGCACCAAAAACAGTAATTTTTCGTGCCCCACACAGTAATTTTAACAAATTATGTTAACATCACTGATCGAAACACGTACAAGATCGAATGCACGAAGTTCTCTCAATCAGTTGGCGCTGAAACTTCAAGCAAGTAGTTTCGCACTTCTTGGTCGTGTGTTTTGCACTGCACGAAATGTTTGAGGCATATGAATATGAGTTATTTTCAGAATAACAATAATAATAATGATAATGATAGATAGAATGATAATGATCGTGATAATGATAATGATACTGATAATGATAATGATGATGACAATGATAATTATAAAACAATTCTTGCTTAATACCTGCACAACAAATTTTATCAGTGCAGTGAACGAGAGAGCTACTAACACAAACACTAAAGTTGAAAATTGTGGTAGTATGCGTGTGAACACCACTGGCATGCGTACTACTACAAGCAGTGATGTGATTCGGATTTAGTAAAAAATCCCGATCGCATCCCGATTTAAACCTGTTTATTACACCAAAATATGACACAAAAAACCCACAAAAAATCCCACCCAAAATATATACCAATAACGTTTTTATCCAATTAATGAAAAGAAATAATCATCAGAAAATTCTTATATTGAAATCTGAATTTTTTGCTTGAAATAGTTTTGTAAAAATGTACAACAGAATAATCGATTTGGTCATTACAAAATAAAAAGGCGAGTCATTGCATTCATCCTCCAGGGAATACTTATTTACCTCTACAAATTCGAGAGGGAATTGCTCTTAAGCAACTTTAGGGTCCAAAACCTCTTAAGTTTCACTCCAATTTGCTAGCAAACTACAATGCAAGGCTGCATAGTAAGCCATCTTGTAGCTGCTGGAGATTTAATATTTTTTAGTGGAAAAGTTAGAAAGATTGCTGGAACTCTATTAATTGGGCTGAGCTTTTTGGACTTTCTTATATATTCTTATATTCCTATATCTCTTAAAACTATTTCACATTCATCAGGCAAACAATTTTTTCCTGCTTTTAATCGGAATCAAGTTATGGGCTTGTTGAATATCATATCCCTTTCTTAGATATATAGAATCAATGAAACACCAATTAAAGGAACAATTGTAAAAGATTACAAAAAAGTGATGCCAACCAGTTTTGTAAAGAATTTAAATTCTTTTATTAAAAAAGAATTTTGTAAAGAGTTATGGTAAAAAAACCAAATGTTTGCTGATTTTGAAACGCCATTTTGAAACCCTAAACATTCGATTGAGCACATATAAAAAAATACGTCAACCTTAGAATTTTATCCTCTAACACATATCCGAAAATCATTCAAATCGACGTCTGACACCTGGGGACCTTTCCTTGTAAGTCAAGCATTTGGTCATGGATTAAAAGAAGAGTTTGGACATGAAATAGGAGTATAAAGAAACACCGTCATGTCAAAGCCACGGGTGTGTCCACTACACAGCCAACTCTTTTTTATTTTTTTTTAGATATACTTTCTTTCATGTAATCGAAAAATTTTAATGATTATGCATTATCTAATAAGGAAATATCGATGAGTGAATTTGTTTTGGTCATAAATCAGCATAAGTCCTTCTACATCCAAGAGTGAAGGTAAAGTTGACAACTTTTTAACTGGGCATACTTTTATGTCCACAAAAAAGGAAATCATAACCCTTTCTTAAAATCAAGTTTAACCCTTTCAGTCACGAAAATCGTAGCGTTGAGCTAAAAATCTGAGAATTTGTATATATAGTAATCTGAGGTCCTTGAACATGAATCTGTAAAAAAGTTGGAGATTGTACATCTCACCGGGCCGGAAAACTATGTCCAATATATTGCACATTGGTACTACAGGTACCACAAATTCCAGAAAATGACTAATTTATTTATAAAGTGAAAATAATATTTTATTTAACTTTATTATTATAAGAACAAAAATTATTCAATTTATTTACATATAGGACAAATTTTTATTTTAAAACACTTTCTTCCGGCTTTGAATTTGAGGCTACCGTGCTTTACTACAAGACCTTACTAAAAACATTCATTTCGAAAATAAAAACGGTAAAAAATGTAAACATTTATATTTTTCTCAGAGAGAGACTAGTAGCAGCGCAGAGAAATCAAAGAATCTTATCTCCGTAAAACAATAATTCTTTGAACATGCTGAATTCTCTTGTCCAATATATTGGACAATGTGACTGAAAGAGTTAATAAGTATTATTCTATAAAAAATTCAATTTAGGAATTTTGTGTTAATTTAAGAAAATTGAAATATTAGCCGTGTTTTATTCGTACTGGTTTAACCAAAAATGTTCTTAATTACATGCAGAACACTAACAAAAAGATGAACCTGCTCAGTAGGTGGATCATCTTGTTAAACTTGTTTTCGTTCCGCTACTGGTCTATAGATGTCATTGTTTACTTGTGTTTTCATTGATTTATAGTCACCCTTTGCTGTCAAAGGAAACAGCTGTGCTTAGTTCTTTGCAATAAATAAATAAAAATGGATGCAAAAGAGTCGTAATTTTATTGCCCCAAGCGGTCAATGCTCCAAGCTCCAGTGTCCCAAGCGGTCAATGCTCCAAGCTCCAGTGTCCAAAGCGGTCAAGGCTCTAAGCTCCAATGTCCCAAGCGGTCAAGAGAAAAACTTAAAAAAGTTTAACTAATGCGATCTATTCGTTCATCAGGTTAAACCAGAACGAATAAAACGCGGCTGTTGTTTCAAACAGTGGCAACATTGAATATTGCAATTCTACATTTACTGGTTGTTGACTGGTTCGTGGCTTGACTACTGCTCATCATAACAGCATCAGCAACAAACAACTTAACGATGAAACTGCACGAACAACTGTAGGAAGCGTTCTGCAGCAAATACTACAACCTATCCTTTAACCAGAGCTGCTTCCGGTTGCAAAAGAAGAAGTTGCAAAAATATTTTTAACGTTGTGGTTGTTAAGGTATCGTTATTGTTGTTTACAATATTTTTTAGAATATTTTTTTTCTGCTGTTTATAACAGTGCTTGTCATAACATGCAGCTCATGTCTCGCTTCGTTGGGTATTCTTGTGTAGTAGGCATTCGTATGTTAATCGAGACCGCTCGTACTCTATGATATTCATATCCGCAGCGTCGTATATTGAGGATACATTCGAAACGCCATTTGAATGCTATCAAGTTGTTCTCCGTTATGCACCATCGCATTGACTGTTTGATACGGTCATAATCACCTGCTGTGCGTTATGCTGGAACCCCATATTCCCATAACCCAAATTTTGGCAGCAGGAAAAGCTCCGCTTGAAAATTTACTGATAATTCTATTAAAATTATGTATCTTAGTATCTTTTTCTTCACCACATTGTACTTCATATACATCGATAATATAGATAGATTCTATATGAATAAGCCATTTTCTGTTTGTTTGAGCCGAATAAAAATCTTAACGGCAGAACGGATTTAACTCAAATTCGGCACACATATTACTTGCATCTTAACTAAGTATGTCATAGTTTTGACCACGCCTCCTCCGCCTCTTTACAAAAAACTATTTTTACAAAAAGATTTGTCTAATTAATTTTACCAAGATTCTGTTATTTCGACCTCAAAAACTTTCACATATCTTCAAAATTGCACAAACTTTTAGTATAACGTCTTTTCCTAATAAAATCGTTTCCTTCGAATTACAAAAAACTTTCAGAAATTCGTATGTTTTACTTTCGATGCAAATAACTCCGTTGTTTTTGAATATATTTCATTCAGTTTTTTTTTTCTTTCATGGACCCAATTCAAGTAGGCTTGTGCTAAACAGTTCCGGGGCCGGAACGAACATGGAACGTTTCTTTTGTATGACCTTACATGTATGACCGACCCCCACTACTTTTGCAAAATGAACATTTTTCCCTGAGACACCCATTCCCTCCGACTACTCCTTAGGGGGCTCCCATATAAATTTTATGATTTCTGTATATTTATTCCCTACACCTGACTTCTATTCCCTCCGACCACTCCTTAGGGGGGCTTCCATACAAATTTTATGATTTTTGTATATTTATTCCCTACACCTGAACAGGGGGGGCTTTAAGAAGGGCCGGAGAAGGTTAATATGTATGACCGACCCCCTTTAATTTTGTAAAAAGGATAATTTTTCCCTCGGAGACCTATATCCTCCAACCACTTCTTACGTGAGCTCCAATACAAAAACGCAATAGGGGCATATTAATTTTGTCACTCTGTAACGCCCATAAGGAGGCGTAGGTATAGAAGATTGTATATATTCTTGATCAGCATCACCACCCAAGTAGATTTAGCCATGTCCGTCTGTCTGTCCGTCCGTTCGTATGTAACTTATAAGTGCTTAAAAAGAACAAATTGAGTACTCTCGAGTTGCAAAACATGTCCCGGAACTATATAGTTCCACTGTTCCATTTGATTGAATGAAACTCATGCAACTCATATGCAGCAGATTGTAACATGTCCGCGGAACTATATAGATCCGCAGTTCCATTCGAGTAAATGAAAGCATGTTAAAAACGAAATGACCAGAGCATTGCGCGCAACAAGAACGACGAAATGTCTTGTAGTCGATCACAAAAGTCGTGTAAGCCATAATATGTGTGAAAGAGATGTCGTCGGTTCACATTGCTTGATAAAAAAATCTTGCAAACCAGAACTGTTTGAACATGTCAAAAATGAATGGAAGGAACGATTGGAACTATATCCGACTGTGAACATAGTTCCGCGAACTTAACAGCTTCGGAGCGACCCATCTCTAAATTCAAACACTTAATAAAAAGCATTTAAAGAGTACCTATAGCTTAGCGTACTTTTTACTCGAAAAATGGCATAAAGAATATTTTTGTTGTTAAAATAATAACTCAAAATTGGATTTTAGACTACCTTTAACATGACATACCGTTTAATAGCAAAGAGGTTTTAGTTTTACGAAAAATTTTATTAACTATTTCTGTCATCAAAAAACTAGACTACCCCCTGTGATTTATTAAAACTATTTTTTTTTCAAAAGTTGTTTTTATTTTTTTCTATAATAGAATAATTACATAATTATCGCTCAAAGAATAATTAATTTGAAAAAATAATACCAATCATTATATTTTCTATATTTACATATGTCGCTATCAATCTATTTTCTGGATAGAAAAACCATGGACCGGAATATAAGCTTTTAAGTAATTTAATAATCAATTTAGTGCAGTTCATTTTTCAGTTGTATTAGAGACGTCACGTCATGCTGTTAAAGTTATTTCATGTTATCATAATATTTTATTGTCAGTAGAACTGTAAATGTGTGCAAATTACAAGATTTAATCAATACACGGTATGATACTGAATAAATCGTTAAAAGTTTGGGATTTAATTCCATTTATCTGGCCACACAGGTAAATATACATTAGTTCATAATCTCGCTGGATCGTGGCTTAGCTATATTGAAACATAGCTGATGATTGCACCACTCATTTAACGAAGGAACCACAATAAAAACTGTAGTGTAGGTAGTGCAGGTACTAGAACCAACATTCGTTAACTTTGAAGTATTTAATCGAATTTTGAGTATAAAAGAATCATCGAGTTTTATTTCGAATTTTTTAGTGTCCAAAACTTTAAAGCAGTGTTGCCAGATGGTCCGATATATCGGATTTGTTACGATTTTTAGCATTGGATACGATGATCCGATATTTTGCCAAAATTTCTCAAAATGTTACGATTTTAGGAAAAATAGATCCGACGTCCGATTTCACGTGGATGAAAATAAATCTTTTATTTGGATATGGCTAAATTTATGATTAAAAAGGTAAAAAAACTAGTTAATTATTGTTGCTTGTAATGTTTGTAGTATTACATTTCTTAAAGAAATGGATTATGTAGAAAATGTAATTTATTTCACCCGCATCAATCGGAAATTTCTAGAAACGAAAAGTACGTTGTGCATCAATTTGATGCAGATACAAAAAGACAATATTATTCATTAGAATATTTTCAATTTATCATGATTCAATTATTATAAGGTTGTCCAGATATTTGACTTCTACTCACAAGAATAAGAATGTGAACCCTTATTTGAAGAGGAGAGCAAAAGAGCAATTTTTCAATAAAATAAAAATCACGCAGTTGCCTGAATATGATACTTTTTCGTAGTACAAAAAGCTAAAGATACATTTGACTACTACGTTTTCTACTACTTGTTTTTTTTTTAACTAAAATTACATTATGAGCTTTTAAAAATCTAATGGTATAATTTTTGACATAAAATAACATTGAAAATAAAACATTTGTTTATGTAATACACAAATCAGAAAGAATTTGTTTGAATACATATATTTATCATGTTTTTGCGCTTTGAGTTCAAATAAGTAATAAATGAACTGACTATAGTTAGTTTATACTATGTTCACAAACAGGCTGAAAAGCCGCTTTTCAGCTGAAAACCCTCTTTTCAAAAAAGGGTGTTCACACTTGAAAAGCAGCTTTTCCTTTGACACACAGTAGTCATATGTTTGTTATTATTGCGTTTTGTTGCATAGTTCTCAGAAAATAAGGTGCTCATATTGGCTAAAAGTATACACATTAAAAAACATACAGACGAAATGTCAAATATCAGTCACAACCTGGATTTTAGTAATCGATTTTGACTTTACTTCAAAAAACAGACTTCAAATCAGGGTTGTTTTCTAGCTATTCAGAGTTTTTCGCTGAAAAGCACACAAAAAGATGGTTTTGATTTGACAGTTTTTCTATGGCGAAAAACTTAATATCATGTAGCTTTTCAGCTCAAAAACCATTATTGTCCAAAAGTCGGCTTTTCGGCTTTAGTGTGAACATAGTATTAGAGGTAAAATTTATTGAAAATGTTGTTAAATCTGTGATACATAGCTTTGAAATCTTTTGTTTAACCGAAAGTATGAATATAGTGATTTTTATATTTGTATTTGGGAAAGTGAGAGTATCTTAAATAGGGTTGAAACCTTTGAAAAATATTGGAAAACATTATTCATAAACGTTCAATAGCGTTAAAAATCTATTTTAAATGCTTTATAAATGAGAGAATTTAAAAAATGGATGAAATCTTCAATAAACCCTCGATAAAGCATTTTCAAATTTTATTTTGTTTTCATCTGAGCACAAATTATGTCAAAAATATATCAAATTGTTTCAAAGTATATCAAAAGCAAAAAAAATTATTGAAAATGTTTGTTTATAAATGAGAGGATTTTCAAAAATGGCTGAAACGTTCAATAAACCCCTCATAAAGCATTTTTAAAATTATTTGCTCTCATCTGAACACAAATTTTGTCAAAAATAATTAAAAATATTTCAAACATTTGAAAAATATGTCAAAAAAATTTTAAATATATGAAAAAATTCAAAACAAAAAGAAAATAAAAACAAGAAAATTTGTCAAAACAATAAAAAATATTTACAAAAAAAGGTAATAAAATGACAATTTTTTCAGTGCAGAGGGTAGCTTTGAAAAAATGTTGATGTTTAAATATCAAAATGTTGACGAAATTGTGACAAATAAATGAAAATTCATTGAATTTATCAAATACACAAACCATTATTGACACTCTTCCCACTTCAAATCGAAAGTTTTCCTATTTAACTACAAAGAAGCTATAACATGTGTATTTACAAAATTTTAAAAGAGTTTTTAACATTAAAAAGCTTTTTAACTATTGAAGATTTTAAAGCTATTTTAAGATATTTTTATCTTAAAAGTCTGTAAAAGTCTTTAAAATTAAAAACTTTTTAACTAACGTTTCAAAGCTATATTGAAATATTTTCATTAACACTGTAAGAAATTAAATATAAATGACGCTACAAAAATTGAAACAAACTTCCACGAATTATCTTAGCGTCAATAAATTTTACTAAAGTTGCACACTTGCTTTTTTTTTCTTTTTAACAGAAGCTCAAATATATAAAAAGGGTACTTAAAAAAAAAGGTACAGCAAAACCCTGAAACATAACTTTTTTTCGGAATGACCACACAACCCTGACTGCTATTTTTCCAAGAGCGTAAAAATATTTTTGTTTACATAAAATAAGGATGTGTCAAATATCTGGATAACCTTATAATTATTAAATCATGCAATTTATTAACTATTTTGCGGATAAGTATAAGACTATCTCTAACTGTAGAACTGCTCACTTGTTTATTTTGATATTTTAGGAAGGTAGCCAAAATTCTGAATTTAAATACGCATATTTGTTTTTAATATATGAATGTGTTTCAAGAATTTGCATCAATTTGATGCAAACGATGGATGCGGATTAAATAAATAAACCTTAAATGTGGATCATACATCTATATTGTATTTCATTTGTCTTCCTTCCGACAAACGCGACGAAAATCCGACGGGCTGAAAGCAAAAGTTACGATGCGAACTTTATTTTCCTGGCAACACTGCTTTAAAGTGTTTTTCAGCAACTAGTAATTTTTGAAGTCCGTGTACTTCATAACCCAAAATCTACTGAAACGATGATTTTGAAGTTTTGTACAGTACTTCCTCACATAATTCACCAGGTAACCTTGGGAGCTTATTTTCAATAAATCCTTCCAGGGTTACCTTTAGAAGCATCCTTTTTAACAAACGCTTTTTGATTTTTTTGTTTCAGATAATGCTGTTGCGAGCTATATTCCAGAGATTCGTTGTTACTCAAGCGAGTATTATTAAGCAATAATGAATAATTTACAATAAAAAAAATTATAAAAATATTGTTCAATATTCTTTTTATTATATGTAAATTGAATTAATAAATTAGCACTGCCCGTATCGCCAAAATAAAAATTTTTTGAAAACATGCCTTTTACTCCGGTTGACGAGCTGACATCAGCCTGAAAGGCATCCGCACCTAATCTCAACTTATATACATAAATATAAATAGTGAAAACGATCGAAACTGATGTTTGTTTGTCGAAAAATTAAGCCCTGCCCTCCTTCAACCCCTTGCACTGCAGATTATTAATTTTTGTTTTCTTTTTCTCTGCCAACCCTTACGGCTTGGTCTCTAAAGGGTTTTTTATTTGAATACATAATGTACACTAGGGTGTTCCTTAGTTGTATGGAGGAAATGTTTTTTGAGATATGAACCGTAACTCCCCCTAGAAATGTTACTTTAGGTGTAAGAACATGTTCTGCAAAAAATTTTAAGGATTAGATTACAAGAAGGCAAGGCGCCCAGCCCCCACAGATGATCCATACCATTTATATTGGACTAAATAGGTTTTTTTCGAAAATAACTAAAATTTACATAATATTTTTTTTAATTAACTCAATAAATGGTCATATTGAGTATTAAATCAACTTTCTAACACTGGGAAAATTGAACGCCTTAAAATCAAAGAAAAAAATTTGTTAAAAGACTGTAACCAACATATCTTTGCTACAAGGAAAAGATCGTTGCACTAATGATTTATTCTTTAACTAAGCAACAGCTACATCTTTGAAACAAAAGACTGAAGTTCTTTGAAGCTAAATCAATCATAAAATATTTGCCGTAAAGATAAATTATTTACTATAACGATTTAATTCTTTGTTATCAAGAATTTGTTAAAAAAGAAAAAAGTACGCAATATCAACAAATTGTCTTTGTTTTCTTGAAGCTAAGCATCGTTGTTTCAAAGACAAAGTCTATAACTTTAAACAATTTTTTCTACAAAATCATATTTTTCTTAAAAATACACACGCTTATAGTTCGCAGTTACTTTGTGGGCAATATGTAGTATATAAGGCAATTGATATATTAATATGTGTAAGTTGTAATTAGCTTGAGATTAAATCGTATGGGTGAAGGGGTTGGGAAGGAGAATGGAGAAGGGGGTGAGTAATAGAGAGAAAAGGCGGACATACGAAAGTAGTATTAAGGAAATCCGACTTTTTTAAAGACGTACATCTTTGTCACAAGAATTTAAGTCTTTGATATGAAGTATATTTTTCATGGCAATTTAACAATCTTTGTGCCTTTGCCGTAAGGATATTTTATCTTTGGGCACAATGTAACCAATAAAAGTCTTTGTGGCAAATTGTTTTTTTTTTTTTGGTGTGACGATTCTTTTCCCTGCTTTCGAGCTTTCATTCGTCGAAATCGGTTAATAAATTTTAAAACTATAAATTTTTTGTTAGCGACCTATTAAATGTCAAAATTGGTTGAAAAATGGGAAAACTACAATACTTTTATAGTAGAGCTGTAAAACTATCGATGGCACTATCGGTACTATCGATGGTTTCACTTTTTTTCAACTATAGATTGATAGTCGTGACTATCGACTATCAGTTGTGTAGCTTGTTCATCACAAATTCTTTATACTAGCATATGTTCACACTAAGACCAAAAAGGCGCTTTTCGGACAATAATGGCTTTTCAGCTGAAAAGCTACATGATATTAAGTTTTTCGCTATAGAAAAACTGTCAAATGGAAAGCAGCTTTTTGTTTCCTTTTCAGCGAAAAACTCCGAAAAGCTAAAAACAACCTTGATTTGAAGTCTGTTTGTCGAAGTAAAGTCAAAATCTGTTACTAATCTCCAGGTTGTCACTGATATTTGACATTTCGTCAGTCTGTTTTTTTTTTTGTGTATACTTGTAGCCAATGAGCATCTTATTTTCTGACAACGATATGAGAACAATCTCTGAGAATTGTTAATATGAAGTTTTTAAAATAATGATTTCAATAAGAAATGCTTTAAAATGAATATATAAATGTATAAATACATTTTAATAATTTAAATATTGATTTTATAAAAAAGCGTTTTTTAGCGATTCGAATACACAAAAATATATTAAGTTTGGTCTTCTTGATATTATGTATTAACAATCTATATTAAAAAGATATGGCCAGTGATGAATCAGTATGATCTTCGATACTATCGACAATGTATCGATAGTTTAAACTGTCACTATCGAAAATATCGACTATCGATAGTTTGACAGCTCTATTTTATAGTATTTATTTGATTTTAATTTTTTATATCTATTAAGAGCTTATAAATATAAATAATAGAAGACGACTTTGCCATCCTGAATACGTCACTAACAATCAACAAATAAACAATTTTAATTTAAAAGAGTTAATTTTTTTGCGTCTGGGTAGCTCTTATCTGACATAATCTGTATTATTAATTGTTTATCTTCTTCATTTTGCGCGTTCTGCAGAATCATTAACGATATTTAAGTTTTTTACAATATTAAGTCCAACATTACAACTTGGGACCTTTGTCCATTCCTCATGATCTTTTGTTAAGAAATCCGTTGGAAAGGAAAATCTTATGCTATAAAATAATGTTGGGCTTTTTCCGAAAAAAAAATCTGATCTGTTTTTATCAGATCAATCATAGATCCGGGTCGCCCTTTCTGTCTTTGATTTATGAGGAACAGTTTATCTTCCTCGATACTTATCAAATCCAAGGCATTAGCATGGGAAATATCGAATAAATCATCAAATTTTTCAGTGAAGGCTTTTTAACGCTGCTCCTGAAATGATGACCGTTTCTGGCAAGACTTATGCAATACTTTCCATTCATTGTATTTATCGGCATTTCTAGTTGGAATTCGAGCTTTGTCCCACTTAACCTGAACTTCTTTGTTCAGGTCTGAATTGATTTCTGAATTTTTGAATTGATCGCAGGTTTCAAATCGCAAAATAGTACACGTAAAACCTGAGCGTTTAATATAAGTTTAGCTCCCGTAAGTTCACTATCATCATAGTCCAGCAGAAATAAATTTGTTCGTCGTCTTGTTTCCATTTTTTCTTAATTTGTTCAATCTTTTTACTTCAAAACTCACTCTAAACTCACTGACCATCAAAACTAAGTAGTGGTGAAATTGTGGCGGGAAACAAAATCTTAATTTCATTTCAGTTGAAAAAAGCTGTTTCATATTTGACGTTTGAATTAAATGTTGCCAACTGGTTAGGGTAAAGGTAAAAAGCATCCTTTAATTTTGAGTACCATAAACTTTTAAAAAATGAATTTTTGCATCCAAAAGCTGTCAAAAACTCAATTTTTGTAGAAAGAACATCACATATATATAAATAACTAAAAACAAACATGTTGGAAGTTCCGCATTTTTCAACTGATTTCAACGAATGATACCTCGTTAGAAAGTTAATTTTATGCTCAATATGATAATGTATTGAGTTATTAAAAAAAAATATGATAATTTTAATTATTTTCGAAAAAAAAACAGTTTTTTTCCCATATAAATGGTATGGATCAACTGTGGGGGCTGGGCGCCTCGCCTGCATGTTATCCAATTCTTAGAATTTTTTGCAGAACACGTTTTTATACTTAAACGAACATTTTGGGGTGAGTTATGCTCTATAGCTCGAAGTTGCAAAATAGGGAGCACACTAATGTACATATATATTGGGTTCCCTATACTCGTACTACAATTTTATATTTCAAATAAATAACTAACACTAAGTTAACATCGTTTTCATTTAACTGTCCAAAAAGGACAGGAAGTTGCAGGAGAAAGCATACAAATTATTCAATTTAGACATGCGAAAGAATTCTGAATGGACTTAAAACAAATGGTGAGTGATGGGTAACAAAAATGACGTTCATCATAAATCTTTAAAATAAAGTAAATAAAATAAGATAAATACCACCTTGATCAAAAAGTTCCCGGAATTTATACAGGAAATTAAAAATCCAATTTTATACATCAAAATCGATATTGTCCCCTTCAAAGTACTCCCCATGGACTGCAATCCTCGATACATTTTTTATATTCGGTTTGCGGTATGGCCAACAGAGCCATCTTCGGTTTTTCCATCTCACCTTGGGTGCTGAAACGCGTTCCGCGGAGCGGTTCCTTGAGTTGGCCGAATAGGAAAAAGTCGCTGAGAGCCAAATCAGGTGAATTCGGTGGTTGTTGAATGATATTCGTTTCATTTTTAGCCTAATGTTCAAGGATAACGATGGCATTGTGCGACGGTGCGTTATCGTGGTGCAAGATCCACGAGTTGTTTGTCCACAAATCCGGTCTTTTTTGGCAAATTGCTTCACGCAAACCCTCATAAAGCTCAAATAATATTCCTTGTTGACTATTTGGCCTTGTGGAAGAAATTCATTACACACAACACCCTTATAATCCATGAAAACTGTGAGCATCGCCTTCTTTTTCGTCTGAAAACGACGTGGTTTTTTCGGTCGCGGCTCATCCGGTGCTCGCCATTCACTCGCTTAATGTCTCAATTTCAATTTCAATTTTATTCATCCAGAATTGCGACTAATACAAAAGTAAATATGACTTTTTATCAGTTAAGATATTTCAAGAAATGAGTAAATTTTTTTTTTAAAGGTGCAATTAATTATATTCGGCCTGGGAAATCATGTCTTTTCCGACGTCAACGCGGTTCCTTTTTTGCATGAAATTCAGGTCTTTCGGCACCAGCTTTGCAGCGTCACGTCTGAAGCCCAAATCATTAACCAAAATATTTCGAACGGATCCAAAAGCAATGCCCAACTCCTCTGCCATCTCTCTAATGGTTCATTTGCGTTCTACGGTCATCCATTCTTTGATTTTATTGATGTTTTCGTCTGTTTTCGATGTCGATGGCTTGCCACTGCGTTCATTATTGTTCACGGATTCACTGCCACTTGATAAAGGACAATTTTCTTCAGAGCATCGTTGGCGAAACACTTTTCTAACATTTGAAATGTCGTCGCACCATTGAAACCGTTTTTAACGCAAAATTTAATATAATCTCGTTGTTGCGAATTCAATTCCATTTTTGAAAGGACGATAATGACCAACCATTTTAAAGATAATGCATGAAAATTTTAAAATTTTAAGGAAAAATTTCTGTAATTTTTATCGAGGAGAGTTACAATATCTGAGAGAAGTCATTTGGAAAAAGTATTTTACTGATGCTGAGGTTGGCCATGGTCATTTTAGCTAGAACCATAATTTTCCTACTGATTCCATGTCGATATCGTAGAATTTTTAAAAGAAAACGATGCAGATTATCTCCAATTCATTTCTGACGAACTGTTATACTCAAATAATAAATGTTATATTCTTTTTTTCAGCCATTTCCATAGTACCTACAAATCTGCAAAGGATAAAGTTATTCTCTTAAAGATGGTTATTTCTATTTAGAATAGTTTCTTAAATAGTTCCAATTAGATAATATAAAAGGGAAACATCTTGGTATAGCTCAATAGTTATATTTTTATGCATTTAACACCATACTGTTCAATAAACAATGTGTTATTGACGAACTGACAGGGTTCTCTTCAAGCCTTTCTAATTATTTAAAATTCAGCAACAACAAATATGCTGATCAGAAGTGTGGAATGGGGTGGCACATTTTGTTGTGTTTTTGTTGTTATGGTTGTCTTTATGGTGTTGGTGTTTCTGGTGGTGGTCTTCACCACCATTGTGCCGTGCTGTGCCGTACTTGCCGCATTTAAAGATGGTCCCGCAAAATTCAAATTTGTTTTTTCTGATATTTTTTTTATTCTTTGAAAAATGCGCGTCATTTAAAATTTCAACTCTGTTGATTTTATATACTATAAACTTCTTTTAATTCACCCCCATTTTTGCCAGTAGAGTTTTCTAGTGGGTTTGTGTGTGAGTTTTTGATTTTTTTTTTCTGTGTGTATTCCTATCGGTGTAACTTAAATTTCTATGTAAAATAAGATAAATTTAAATATGAAGGGGTTTTTTGTGAGCTTTTTTATTTTTCAACCATATTTTGTTAGCTAGACCAACAAACAAAATGGCGGGCATTCATTTAAAGCCGATTTATTAGTTGAGACCGATTTAGTACAGTCCGAATGTATTTATAACGTAGTCACCTGCCTAGAGGCTTAATACCCCCATGGCGAGGAGTCGCAGGTGCAAGGAAATGACACCCAGAGAATGAATTCTCATGTTTTTAGTACTATAATGTAACTCCCTTCAAACTCTAATCAGCTGGTTGGTTGGTTCCAACTCCTTCAAACCATTTCCTGGGTGTCGCTTTCTTGTTTCCGGGTGTGAGAACCACCCTTTTATATTTATTTAATATTTAAAAATAAATATTTAATACAGGGTGCATCTCAGCATTGAAACTAATAGTACCAATTTATGGATGGCTTAGGGTTGATCACCATTCACATTTATTGGTCGAAATTGAGACCGATCAAAAATCTCTGCCAAATTTATGCTTGCAGAATTGCAGAATTGAAATTTATTGCCATCCGTTTGTAGATAAGCGCAACTTCACGCCAACCAACATAGGTCATACTTGCGACATTGAGCTTCCACAGCCGCCAGTACGATGCTCTCCGAAGAATCAGCCCACAATATTCGCTCCGGCAAAAGGTTCCAGAGAGAATGGTTGGCCAAATATGCACGACTGTGACTTTTTGTCACTGAATTGAATAGACGAAGCAAAAACATAAAATGGAATATAAATAAAATGTTAAAAGTGTTTAAAATAATAAAAACAAAAAATGTTTTCCTCAAGTTTAAGGTGAACTTCTTTCGTGAAACTCAAATTTCGACTTTTTGTGTTTGAAGAATAATTTCACTAGAAAAACTGTGAAATGTGGTCCTTTTTGTTAAATTAGAAAATAAATTTTATCGCCAGTTTGCCGCAAACGAACTTCGCTTGTCGTGCTTGAAATCGTTATTTGCAAATGTTTCAACAGTTGTCATAATAATACTCAGTTGCGAGAAACGCGTCCTTTAGTTGCAGGAAATTTATTTCGTTTGTCATAAACGCGAGCTATTTTTCAATTGCAGCAATTGAAAAAGTTGCTTTTCGTTTGTTTTTCCCTTCGTTGTATAAACACAACGCTTATAGTTCAGAGTTACTTTTTGGACAAATTGTTAAATTGGTACTTTGCCATATAGGCGGACGGAGATAGCAACGGAGGTGCGATGAGTGCAATCCGAAGACGGACGAACATAGGGAGAAAAGATAACATCTATTTTTAAGTAGATGACAACTAAATATTCGTTTGCGACAAATACAAGTGTAGTTGTGCGCAAACGAAGTGTAGTTGCTGAATTTTTCAGTTGCGGTAAACGAAAAATTTTTATTTGCGTGTATATTACATTTGTAATTTGAGTTGCATAATGACACAAGTTAATTCTGAAAAGAGAACGCACGGATAACGAGTTTATATGCAGACACAAACACATGTGGACAGTAAAATCGGTGTGAAAAAAATTCGCGATGTAACAATGAAATTTAAGTATGATAATGCCCACAAGAAGAATTACTTGTTTTGCATCTGGCAGCACTGTTTTCATGCGAAAATAGGAGTTCCCGTTAGTTTAAATGATAACTGACGAAAAATACGTTGAATTTCTTTGTTTAGCTCGCAATTTCTTGTGGACAATAAAATAGGTACATTGCCTTTAATATTACAAAAAAGAATTTTCGAACGTAATTAAATATTAAAAAGTAAATTTTTAGGTAATTTGATTTTATTTTAAATAAAATAATTTTAGTTTGAGACAATTTGTTTCTAAAAAAAAAGTAATAGATGGGTCGTGGACATCACTGCAGCGCAGAAGACAGAAGACTTGTGCAGGAGCTTCACAAACAAGGACACACTTACAAATGTATTCCCAAATCATTAGGAAGATCTGAAAATTTCATGACAAATGCTCTAAAGCCTTAAAAAAATGGTTGAGAGGCGTGGAGCATGGAAGAAAATCTCTTCAGTTGCGGATAACCGCATTGTTACTTTGGCTAAACGTGATAATTTCATGTCGTCGAAGGCAATTGCAGCCGAAATAGGTAATATTGTCAGATCTCGAACAGTGCATCGCAGATTGGTGAGTGCAAAACTACCCGGAAGGATAGCTCGAAAAGTTCCTTTGCTAAGAACGGCAAATTTAAAGAAGAGGCAAAATTTTGTTTTGGCCCATAAACCCTGGAGGCGGCAACATAATAGAGTGGGGCTGCTTATCGTGGCAGGGGGTAGGTCCTATACACCATGGTGAAAGCACCATGGACAGATTTGATTACAAGGACTTATTAGAGAGTGTCATGCTACCTTGCGCTGAAGAGAACATGCCTATTTTGTGGAAATTTCAGCAGGACAATAATCCGAAACATTCACCAAACTTCGTAAGAGCATGATTCACAAAATAAAATTTGAACGTTCTTGAGTGGCCAAGTCAATCCCTTGACCTAAACCCAATTGAGAACATTTGGGGTGAGCTTAAACGACAAATTTCTAAGAAAGATTGTAAAACTAAAGCTCAATTATGGACAAATATTGAAAAAGCCTGGTATAATATCCCAGTATAGACTTGTCGCAAGCTGATTACCTCCATGCCCAAGAGAATCGAGGCAGTACTAAAAAATAACGGTGCATATACCGGCTACTAAGTACTAATAACAATTTCTATTAAAAATTATACAACTCTTGTTCTTGTAGTATTATAAAATTTTTTATTTACATCTTTTTTTACTATCCAACTAAAACTTTACAAGTACCTTGAAGTAATGATTTTTAAGTTCTTTTTTTTGTTGTTAATTGTACATTTAAATTTTTTTTTAATAAACAATATTTATTTTTATATTCTTAAGTCAAATATATTACAAACTAACAAAAAACCATATAACTTGTGTAAAAATATTGCACACACCTATTTTATAGTCCACATATGTATATTCACTCATATATTTGTTGAATAAATATACAGACTGACTTTTTCTTTATTGTTTTTTGGAGCATTCTCCTTTATGATTACTTCATTTTTGCCTGCATTCGAGCCATTTGTCATAAGATTTATCCCATTTCGCTTGGGGACACCTCCAAAACAGTGTTTGAATGCATTGACGGCTTTTTCTGGCGTCGAAAATCGTTGTCCACGCAACTTTTCCTTGATGTGTGGGAACAAAAAGAAGTCATTGGGTGCCAAATGAGAACTGTACGGAGGATGATCCATTAATTCAATGTTTTGAGTGCTTAAAAACGCCTTTGTTTGAGCTGATGTATGGGAGTTCGCATTGTTTGGATGAAGAATAATTCTTGGACGCTTTTTTGTTTTCCTTATTTCACAGAATATAACTTATTTTTCTGCGTGTTTCAAGTGGTACCATGGCAATAATTAAAAAAAAATTGTTTCAATTTTCAACAAACGCTTAAGAAAGCTCCAAAATATTCAGTTCTTATTAAAAAATGGCGCATAACCTATTTTTGTTGTTAGAATAATAAAAACTCAAAATTGCATTTTTGACTACCTTTAACATGACGTACCGTGTAATAGCAAATGTGATTTCAGTTTTACGAAAAATTTTATCAACTGTTTCTTTCATCAAAAAACATGACCCTGCCCCCAGTGATTTTTTCAAGAAATACATTTTTTCAAAAATTATTTTTATTCTTCTATTGGAATATTTCAGCTCCAAGAATAATTTAAAAAATTATACTAATATCTCTTTCCGATCAAAAGTTATCGCTAAAAATCTATTTTCTTGGCCCCTCTGTATCGTTTTATTTGCAACCGATCAAAAAAAACATGCACCTTTAATATGAGCTTTAAAGTAATTTAATAACCAATTTTTTAAAAATATTGAAACGAGGACTAAATATCAAAATATAACATTTTTTTTCGCCCGAGTAAAGCCGGGTGCAAGCAATCCTATAATATCTACCTCACAAAAGTAAAATTAAACATTAAGTCTGATGCAAAATCATGCTGGAGCTTTGTCAACACAAAACGCAAAATTGATTCCTATCCTTCTTTTATGAAATACAATAATGTGGAATCCGATTATGACAATAGTAGCTGTAACCTTTTTGCTGATTTTTTTAAGTCGACTTATTCATCTTCTTTCAATAATGGCAGCTATCCCCATTATGTTCAATCTTGGGATATTTGTCTCCCAATAGTTGATACCAGTACAGTTCTAGCCTTCTTAAAAGATCTTAAATCTTCTTTTAAGAGCGGTCCCGACAACATACCCTCATGCATAGTGAAATACTGTTGCGAAGAATTAGTAACCCCTATCACTTTACTTTTTACTTCTTCTTTAAAATCTTGTAGCTGCATGGAAATCTTCATTTATTATTCCGTTGCATAAATCTGGTAACAGGTCTTTAATTGATAATTACCGTGGAATTGCTAAATTAAGTCCTTTGCGCAAACTTTTTGAGGCTTATGTTACATCTCAATTATCACATAGTGTAAAATCTTTGATGTCTCCATGCCAACATGGATTTCTTTCTGGAAAATCAACTGTCACTAACCTACTTGAATTTACATCTAAGACTATAGAGAATTTTGGAAAAGGTCTTCAGACAGATGTCATCTATACGGGTTTCAGCAAAGCTTTTGATGTTGTAAATCACAAACTCTTAATTTTAAAATTACCTCTTATCGGATTCCCCATACAGCTGGTGAGGTGGATTGAGTATCTCAGTAATAGAACTCAATCTGTTTCATTTAAACTCGTGAAATCTTACGAGTTCCCAGTTACCTCAGGAGTGCCTCAAGGGAGTCACATCGGGCCTCTTCTCTTTCTACTTTTCATAAATGATTTGCCAGCTACAATTATGCATTCTAATGTCTTGATGTACGCTGACGACGTCAAACTATTTCTTTCTTACAAAAATGAATATGACGCCGAATTCTTACAAATTGACATCTATAATCCTTATAACTGGTGTAAAATAAATCATATGAATTTCAATATGAAAAATGTAACCACATGACCTTCTCGCGTAAGCCATGGCTTAGACGCACGCACAAAATCTGCGATTACACATTAGAATCTTTAGATAGTTTCCATGATCTTGGAGTTACCATGGATCCTAAACTTCGCTTTCATATTCATATAACTAAAATAATAAATAGAGCAAATAGTACCCTAGGATTTATCAAACGATGGGCAAAAGAGTTTAATGATCTATTAAATCTTCCAACTTTAAAAAATCGGAGAACTATGCTTAATGTTAGTTGGATTGTTAAACTTCTGCATGGATATGTTGACAGTCCATATTTATTAAGTAAAATTTACTTTAATATTCCTATTCGTCCTAGAAGATCTTTTGAGTTACTTTACATGAACTTTTACAGAACAAACTACTTGCAAAATGAACCGCTGAGAAGTGCTTGTGGTGACTTTAATTTTGTTTCAGATGTAATTCTTTTAAATGAATCCATGTACTCAATAAAACTTAAGATTCTAGATTATCTCCAGTACCGAGGTTGATTTGGATTATGCTCTCACAAGAATACTTTAAACTCTCCTGGATATATTTTCTAATACTATCAAGTTGATTAAATTTATACATGATTATCCAGAGCGAGACCATGTCCGTCTCGCCTGGCATATGCCGGAGGTAGACCTCGTCCGCCTACCCTTGTATATGTGAGCTTTGCTCTAATCCCTGTTTACAAAAATCTACAAACATTATAGAACTTGATTATCAGCCTCACACACATATGTGAGCACTGCTCTAATCAATTGATCTATTAAATATCAATATGTTGATCCGGAATATATATGCAACCTAACATCATACATCATATCATAAATAACCCAATTTATTTTTATTCTTATATATTAAATCTGAAATCCTTTAAATAAATATTAAAATGTATAATGAAATGTATAGTATATAAGTTAACAAACAAACTGTAAAATTTTTTAAAATGCTATAAAGCCTTAGGGCTTAGCATGCAATAAATAATAATAATAATAATAATATCAGCTAGTGTATAAAATAAAATACATATAAAAAATATGACTTATATAATAAGCAACCTTTCCTACATTGGCATTTATCAGTTAAAATTCTTATGAATAAAAGTAGAAAAGTATCATTTATGAACGAATTTACGAATAAGAAAGTATTATGTATGATTCATTTACGAAAAAAAATAATCATTGACGATATAGCTACAAACTCATTTATGAACAAAGAAATATTGTTTACTATTTATTTCTGATGACGTTCAGTTCATTTTAGACAAAAAACTTATCATCTTACGCATGTTAATGTATAAAAAGCTTTCTCCAAGTTCCTCTTCACTTCAAAATGCTCGCAAATCTCTCACTTTTCGCTAAACCTTCGCTAAATATAGGCAGTAACGTAAAAAAATCTTTAAATATAATATTTCTGGCTATTTTCTAAGTTTTTCTTATTTTGTTTTAAAAATTTTCCTTTGAAACGATCAAGGATCTTTGAATTTTATAAAAGTTTGTTCGTTTAAAATTTAACGAACAAATTTTAAATAAACAATCCTTAACATATGCTAGCCAAGCACATGTTTGTTAAAACACACAAGCCCACACATACACAGTCAACTCGTTTAATTTTTGTTTTTCTTGTGTGGGCACATGTGTTTGTTTGTTTATGCGTGTGTCGTGCTTTGAACTTGACCTTGACGGCTGTTATGCCAGCTCAACACGTTGCTCTAAAAATCTCAAATTGAAAAGTGTTTACAACAACCACAAAACACACACTCACACGCACACATGTGTGCCATGCTCATGCATTACATACGCACATCCCCAACGCATAGAACCACATTAGTTCCGTTCGGGTTTTCATTTGAGCCAAAATCGTCATTCAACTTTGTAACATTCGCATTAAAAATTCCTCTTTCTCTTTCACTTTTATTAAAGATCTTTTATAAAACTTCTAAAGTTTTATATTTTAATGTTTCGTTGACCACACCCCAGTCGCCCACTTAACTCTTAGTTAACATAAGATAAATCTGAAAAACCTATCTGTTGTCAAAATCAACTGAAACATCAAAAGCAACATTATGAAAAAAAGATTAAATATATATACGCTAAGCTAACGGTAATCTTCAAATGGTTTTTATTAAGTGCTTGAATTGGGTCTATAAAAGAAAAAAATTTAAGGAAATATATTCAAAAACAACGGAGTTATTTGCATCGAAAGTGAAACACACGAATTTCCGGGAATTTTTTCATTTTAAGGAAACGATGTTATTAAAAAAATAATTATTTAACCGTAGTCCTACGTTGGTGTAGAAAACTGAATTTTTTTTTTTTTTGTAATATTTAAATATTTCCAAAACTATTTAGTTTAAGGACCCCAGCATACATGACTTTTATTTTATGCTGAATGTGAACCGAGTTAAAAACTTCAATTTCTCATGTTGAGGTGTAGATTTATACACCATGCATGTTGAAGCAAGATACTCGTATATTTTGTTTCTATTAAATTGTTGTTTTCTGAGAACAACAACTCTTCACATAAGGCTGAAGCTGGAACATCTCGAAAACGGCGTAATATAAGCCTTCCAGACCAAGTAAAGAAGCGAGGCAGATGCTTCTTTTGCGTTGAAGAAAAAAACTAGAAGGCAAAATACAATCATAAGTTGGCCTGCTGTCTATACCAAAAAACTATTTGTAAAGCATATCACAGCCAAAATGTGTGCAAGGAATGCATTTTAAACAAATAAATGTTTTTATTTATATTTCATGTATGCACTTTAACATTTAATAAAATGTTTTTTTTTTATTTAAAAGTATATGTTCTTAATGTTCGGTGGCGTCCGTTCGGTGGCGTCCGTTCGGTGGCGTCCGTGGCGTAGTTGGTTAAAGTGCGTGGCCGCTATGTCAACGAACTTTGGAGACCCAGGTTCGAATCCCAGCAGCGACAGAAAATTATTTGAATTAAAATAATTTTTCTGTACGGCCGCCACCTCTCTGCAGACAATGGCAAACCTCAGAGAGTAATCAAAATGCCATGTAAAGCTTCTTGAGAATAAGAACATTCCGTTCATCGCCGTTCGGAGTCGGCGTTAAGCCTGTAGGTCCATTTCTCGGTCAATTGTGTACAAACTTAATAACACGCACAACACAATTGATCATAAGAAGCTAGGTCAAAGTCCTTTCAAGGGCTGAAATGGCCAGTTATTTATTTTTTTATTTTATTTTTTATATGTTCTTAATAAAATCCACACAAGGTATATGGGTGTAGAAATCTACACCTCAACGTATAATTCTGAATTTTTTTCTCAACGTAGGACTAGCGTCAAGTAAAAAAAAAGAAATTTTTTAATATACAACGTTTTTAAGACTAATGAAAAAGTATAAACTAATTTCTCCAAGAGTGGTGCTTTTAGTTCTCCTAAAAACATATGGCGCATGCTATAGAGAATTGTAAGAAGTGTTATTATCAATTCTAGTACGTTAGTGAACAAACGATTTCTTAATCCAGGTGTCTTGTCCTTGCATGGATGGCAGATTCAAGTTTGCAGACATCTACTGCGTTCAGACCAGTAAGTTCAACTTGGGTTTCAGAATTCTTCAATTTTAATATCAATTTAATATGAGAGCCGTGGCGCAGAGGTAAGAGTACGTGACGCATATGCCAGAGAAGCCTGGTTCAACTCCAACTGACCCGGAAAGTTTTTTCAATTGAATTAATTTTTCTGTTCGGTCGTCACCTCTCTGCAAACAATGGCAAACCTCAGAGAGTAAATAATGCCATGTCATGCCCTAGACAGACATATGGTTTCCGTTCTACAATGTGTACTACAATGAAAGCTCAAGAAACCAGGTACTAGCATAGTGACAGACATGTGGTACTCTACTACATTGTACACTTAACAGCTGATGCCAAAGTTATAATTGCTAATAACTTAAAAATATTGGATTACCGGAGGAAAAAAAGGAAATATTTTATACTAGCTTCAAGGGCATTAAAAAGAAGCAAACAATATAAAACGCTTGCGTTAAATAAAGGGATTTTGAGAAGATGCCGAACTTGCTGGTCAATGGCCAGTGTACAGCAGCTAATTTTTTTATGCTGCCGGAAATCGAAAACATATGATTTTGACAGAAGAGCTTAAAGCTATGGTTGTGTTCAGTGCGATCCATCGTAGTACATTTCAGAACACCACTTAATTTCAATGGTACATTGCATGCTATTGTAGTATGGAACTCCATTTGCTTTAGAACAAGGAATACTGATGACACACATATAGTTTCCATATCATACTACAATTGGTACTACATGTCTGTCTAGGGTATAAAGCTTCTTGAGAACATGCCCATTAGCCGTTCGGAGTCGGGATAAAACTAGTAGGTCCAGTTCTCGATCAATTGTGTACAAACATTTAATAACGCACAACACAATTTGATCATAAGCAGTTCGGTCAAAGTCTTTTCAACGGCTGAAATGGCCAGTTTATCTATCTATATTATTATTACCCAAGCGCTTTTTGTTATCACCATCAAATCTATACTGTGAATGCGATTTTCATAAATAGTGTATCAATAGAAGGCATCAGATGAGCAATAAGGTCTTCCTTTTTCTTAAATATTCTGTATTTAATAAAAAAGCAAAACAATCTTCTGCAAAGAAAGTGAGTTTTCTATGTGGTGCCTAAAACTATGTGATATTTTCTTTCTGAAATTTTTAAAAATCATTTTATTGTACAAGGTGGCGCAAAAATAACCTTCCGATGTTTTTTGGCTGTAATTTAAAAAAAAATATGAAAAACTCTGATTCTTCTTGTGGATTATTTTTATTTGGTCTTTTAATTTTTTTTACATCAAGTCGAGAATATGATGTCATGTAAATGGCCGCCGCCACAGTTGATTGTCATTTGAGCCCTTTTTATGGCATTTTCCATCACTTCGGCCAAAACTTCCGGCGATAGGTCCTCACATTCTTGACGGATATTGTCTTTAAGAGCTGCAAGAGTCTGAGGCTTGTTGAAATAAACCTGCGACTTCAAAAAGCCCCACAAAAAGAAGTCTGGAGCGGTCAAATCAGGCGATCTTGCTGGCCAGTGCAAATCGCCAAATCGGGAGATTAGGCGCCCGGGAAATGCATCCTTCAGCATATCGGTTGTGGCACGTGCAGTGTGCGCCGTTGCATCGTCCTGTTGGAACCACATGTTTTCCAATCCCAATTCACCAAGTTGCGGCAAAAAGAACTCGTTGATCATTGCTCTGTAGCGCTCACCATTCACAGTAACCGTTTGGCCCGCGACACATGACATCCTCGGCTACAGCAGCAATATTCTCTGCAGAACGGCTACTCCGGGGTCTGCCACGCCTGGCAGCATCTCGTGTTGTGCCAGTCTCTTCGAGGCGAGCGGCTAAACGTCGCAGTGTTTCACCAGTAGGCGTTGGACGGCCAGGAAATCTGCGGCGAAATCCACGTTGTGCCAAAGTCACCGACCGATTATTGGTCAAATAAATAGTCAGCAATATTCCGCGTTCTGGAGCAGTGTAGCGTAACATTGTTTATTAACGTGTATTTCGCATGTGTTTACTACACAAATGTCAAAACAGAACTGACATTAGGGGCCAATCGCAAAATTTATAGCATTTTCAGATAGGAGGATTACTTTTGCGCCACCTTGTATAATTAAAGCAAAGAGAAAAACGTACAAATATATTTTATGGGATAGGAATAGGACAAAAATTTAGACAAGCGAGTTTTAGGTTTCCAAACTAGGAAAAGGATTCGGGCAAGGATTAAGTGAAGAATTTGTGGATAAAAAAACACTGTCACGTCAGAACCTGCGGATGTGTCCACGACACCATCACAACTTTTTTTATTTAAGGGGGAAATATACTCAGAGGCCGAAAAAAGGTCGTTTGGGAAATTTTTTAAGGAAACCTAAGGGATATTTTTAAAATGAGGGTTTTTATACCTTAAAATATACACATTCAAGAGTATGTTTAGTTTTTTTTTTATTAAATAAAAAAATTAATATTAAGGTAGATACAGCATTTTTTGTAGAGCGCTCTGAAAAAAAGCTGAATTGCGGTGACCAAGATTGCTCCTTCTAAATTCACCTGAAACAAAAAAATGAATAATATTATTAAAATAGATACTTAAAACTCGTACTTGTCATAGCCGATTTTGAAAATATTGATTTTTAAATACGTAAATTAACGACTTTCGACCAAAAATTCGTCATTATTTTGCCTATAAAAAATTAACGAAGCTACGAAAAAAAAATCCTATGAAAAGTACGAGATTATTATGAATTAAAGAAGCCTGCAAAAAAATCAAAACGATCGGTTCACTGAGCTTCGAGAAATCTTGGTCACCGACTTTGAAAACATGGTTTCGAGAAAAACGCGTTTGAAAGTAAGGGCCAGCACTGCGCGCTGTAGGAGGCGGTTCACTTACTAGGCTATAACTTTTTGTTATTTTTTGAGATATCGATTTGAAATTTTCACCACATATTTTTGAGACCTAAAGCTTTAAGAAAATAGAAAAAACTTTTTTGAAAAAAAAGTTCTGGGTATATAAACCCCCCTTAAGAAGTATTTTTTTAATTTCCGGTGTCTGTCATTTGTTATGACTATTCTGGGAAAGTCGTTGAGAACAGTTGTATCATACCTGTAAGCCCCAGTATTCACACATGGCCTATTATATTTGACATTATGTCGAGCCCGCTCTTTTGATGGTGTGTACATTTTTATTAAAGAGAATAGTATGCAGCGCATTTTACCCATTAATGAAGATTATGTTACATCAAATGAAGTTTGATGTCACAGACATTCATTTGTGTTCAAAATAATAGTAGCGCTTGAACGCAAGCTATTTCCAGGAATTTTTGGCATGTTTCAATATCGAAATTTTTCACCGATTCTCAGAAATGTGTAACACTTACAGACCAATTCTGTTGCGGTAACATTAATCTTGTTACCGTAGAAATTCACCTTTTAGTAACTTAAACACTCTGTTGGTATTCTGCGACCAAGCGTTACCGGTGAATATTGTTACCATCTCTTTAGGTGGTAACAAGCAAAACAGAAGACATTTTTTAGCCTGAATTACAAAAAAATTGCTTGTGTTTTGAGTAATTAATTTAATTTCAAAATTCTCAAATCGAAATCGGAGCAAATTAAAATAAAAAACGATGTTAAATTCACTGTTGCTGCTTCTTCAGCACTTTTCAATGATAAAAATTTATAGCAATTCACTGTGTAATATTTATTAATTTACATAAAATTATTATATAAATTAAATACAGATAACACCTCAGCTGCGCCGGGGTAGTGCGTGCATATTTCCTGCCAAGAAAAACAAATCTATATCTTCTATATCTATATCTATCTATACTATTATATAAAATGAAAGTGAACATTTTTTGTGTCCGCAAAACTCCAAAAGTACTGGTCCAATTTTTTTGAAATAAGTTTTAAAATATCACATTTGTGCTACAAAAGGTTCATTGGTTATTTTCTTTTCGAAATTTCAATAATTAGTATCTTTAATTAAAGTGTTAAGTTTTTTAAAAAATCATCCACAATGCTATGCATTGCTTGATCGTTAGCTTTTCATGCGTTTGTGCTGCGAGAGCCTCAATAAACTGCATGTTGCTCTCTACTATACTCTTTTTGTTCTCAGCAAGCACAAAACAACAAAACAAACAAACAAATACATATACATACATACTTTGCTGCGCTTAAAGCTAATTCGATCGAAGTAATTCTAATATGTTCAAAGTAGTTTTAATGAGGTGAATTAATCTAACACAGTTTTGTTAAAAGGGGATTCACTGACCACCTTTAGCATGTTGAGGATTTTTTTGATGAGAATGAGATTCAATCCGACTTGATGTATGTACTTATCCTTATTTGCTTCGCTGCATGCAACTTTTCTACACATGTTTTGATGGTGGTTTTCCTGTAATTTATAAATGAACAAAAGGAACAAACGGCTGACTTTTTACTTTACAGAATTGACATTGTGTGATTCAATAAGTTTTTTTTATAAATAAACAAGAGAACTGGAACGGGCATAGGGAAATGGGTTATGGCTTCGACCACACAAGTCAAATTTTTGATATTGAATAGCTTTGGAACTAAACGTCGCCTTCCAAAGTCTTTCTACTGGAAAACTGGTATGTGCATTGGAAAAGGGGGTGTGGTCCGATTCTCTATACAGAATAGCTATGGAAGCTAAAATCACAGGACATTGAAACTCATAATGGAATTGTCACCTGGGAGTGATGTTCTGCTACTGGAAAACTGTAACGGGCAGTGGAACATGAACGTGGTGTTAGACTAAGGGACTAATAAAAGTTTTGAATTTACTTATTATTTCCAATATACTTGCTGGGTGCAGCAACGCGCGGCGGGTATCGCTAATATTATATAAAAAGTTAACAAAAGCAATTAGTTCTATGTATTTACTTCTCACTTTCCATTGTTCATATTTCACCACACAAAAGAGTGAGCTCATTTCAACAAGGTGAGTTTACGACTGTTGAAAGCGTTACCGAGTGCACAGAATATCAATTTCAAAGACCGGTAACGAGTTTCGGTAACAATATTGCTGTTACCGGTAACGCACAGAATCGATCTGTTAAAGACAATTCGAAAACGCTTTGAAATTTATTGTTGTTGTTGTTCCTATAAGAAATATCACTCGCAAACAAGTTTCGGTGGTGATAAAAGCTGTCCATAATAATAGTAGCACAAAAGTTAAGTTTAAAAAATAATAACAAAATTTAAATTGAAAGTAAATCTTTAAAGAGTAAGTTGGGATTGTGAAGTAATTGGAAAATAATATTGTTTTTTTTTTTGTCACTTTTAGTGGGTCGCTCAAAGCACGGCACAAAAGAAAAGAGGGAGCTTATTAAAAATCTCAGGAAAAGTGGAAAATCCTACAGAAAAATTCAGAACATAATAGGGTGTATGCCTACAATGATTGCTGATGCGATTAAATTTAATTTAAAGCCTGAAACTCGCGGCCGAAAGAAGAAAACGTCGGAAGCAGATGAAAGACGCATTGTCCATTATAGCATATCAGTCCCTTTTGCATCCTCAAAAGACATTTTAAAGGAACTTCAACTTCCTGTTTCTGCAGTGACTATTCGCAGAAGACTTACGGAATGTAGTTTATTTGCCCGAAGTCCCCGAAAAGTTCCACTACTATCTAAGAAACACATTGCGACTCGTATTAAATTTGCTGAAGAGCATTTAAAGTGGTCTATTGAAAAATGGCGTAATATACTTTGGACGAATGAGAGTAAGATTGTTTTGTTTGGTGGATCTAGCTCCAGACAATATGTGCGAAGACCCCCTAACACTGAATATCATCCTCAGTACACAAAAAAAAACCGTTAAGCACGGTGGATCAAAAATTATGAGTTGGGGCTGTTTTTCACACCAAGGTGTAGGGCCGATCCACCTTGTCAAAGACATTATGGACAAACATATCTACATACGTAGAAATACTCAAAAATGTTATGCTGCCTTACGCTGATTATGAAATGCTCCTTTGTTGGGTTTTCTAACAGGATAATGACCCGAAACATACTAGTAAAACAGCTAAAGAATGGTTTCGGGTCAATGGGGTTGAGGTTATGGTGTGGCCTGCTCAGTCACCCGACCTTAATCCCACAGAAATCCTATGTCAGCACTAGTTGACTCAATGCAACGCCGCTGTCAAGCTGTTTTGAAAAATAAAGGTTTTACCAAGAAGTATTAAGTATTCATTAAATAAAAATACTAAGTATTGCTCAAAAAGTTATTTTTGATATTAGCTATCAACCGCTACTATTATTTTGAACACAGCTGTATGTCAAAAATTGTAAAAGTTTTAATAAAAAAACCAATACTAGATATTTTTCGCATTTTGGCGTTTTAACGCCATACGGGGTTACTACTTATTATTATTATTACTTCTGTCACATGACTGTTATATGTTTCAAAAAGATATAAATTTATTGATAATATGGTGCAATCTGAACGACTTACACTTGAATTTTAACAAATGTGAGATACTCACTTGCTCGCGAAAACACTCACCAGTTCACAACTATTATAATGATATTGATCAGTTTTTTGTAAGAGAAAATGTCATTAAAGATTCAGGTGTCCTTATTGATGCTAAATTTTCATTCGACGCGCAAATTGATTATTCGATACCAAAGGCAAATTCTCTTCTCGGTTTTCTTATCAGAAACTGGAAAGAGTTTAATGATCCGCTTACTTTAAGAACATTATTTATTTCTCTTGTAAGAACTTCTTTAGAGTACGCCAACATTATTTGGTATCCTTTCTATGACACAATTGTTAATAGAATTGAAAAAAACACAAAAGAGCTTCACTAAATTCGCACTTCGACGAAAGAGAATATGCCTGCATACGACTCTCGATGCCAACTTTTAAACTTAAACAGCTCAACTCAGCGTAGAAAAGTTCAGAGTATAACGTTTCTAAAGGACTTACTGGATAGTAAAATTGATTCGCCTAAACTACTTTGTCTAATCAATTTTTATGCTCCGCAGAAATCGCCGCGAATAAGAAATTTCTTTCTTCCACAGTTCCATGTACCTCTTTTACATTGGTCAAGAATTGACGTCAACAAACTTACCCTCTCTCACGTTGATGTAAGCGTCTTTCATCGACAAACTCACAGACTTGATTTCAAGTCTTGACCAATGTAAAAGTGGTCATAGTTCTAACTATAGACTGAACGAACCATTATTGCGATGCCTTACTCTGTTTAACTCTATTAACAGTCATGTGAGTTTCGAGGCAAATAACATAGATCTGCATTTCTAAGAGAAATTTATAAAATAATAACTGATTCAAACTGCTAATTATAAGAACACTAGCTTTTTCCCGGTGCGCTTTGCTGCACCTTATCTAGATAAGTACCGGAAAATGTCGCAATGCCTTCAGCGTTATTATTTCTAAACCATCTCGTACTCGAAACATAGGGGTCGTTCATAAATTACGTGACCGATTTTCAATTTTTTTTTACCCCCCTCCAGTACTCTTCGTAGTTAATTTCAAAAACACTCCCCTCCACCCCCAAAAAGGTACGTAGTATATGAAATAAAAAAAATAATTGATTAAAAAATATTCGAAAATAGAAAAAATAAATGTCGAAAAGCAAGCAAAGAAAAATTATTCCCTTACTACACTTGCTAATAGTTAACAGTCAATTTAGACGGTTAAACATGAAGATGTAAGGATGAAAATGGTTGGAACTGTTGGGTTGTATTAATTTCAATTTTGACGTAGAATACGTCATTCTCGGAGGTAAGTAGGGTAGTTGATAGTGATCAGGTGTCGGTATTTATATGACTTTTTGAGCCTTTGGTGGGCCTAAAGTACTAATCGTACAATGTTGATCTTAGCACTTGTTGGTCTGCTTGATCCTCAATGCGACAAAAATTCATGTTAGAACTGTCTAACTTATATCAATTTTACACAATTACATGAAATATAAAGCCAACATTTGATGTTTTTGTTTGCTTAAACATGCTACCTATTTATCGACGGCTTCCGGTTTTTTCGACGGCGAAGACAGCGCCATCTAGCGTGAAGACATAAATCTTATAATTAAAAAAAAGCATACTTTTGGGGGCATGTTGTTTTTAACAGACTCGCGTACCCAGTAATACTGAGTAATTTTGAGGGGCATGCTTTTTTAACAGAATCTGTTATTGAAATGTCAAACGCAGCCAATGTAATATCCGGGCATATTATCGACAGTGAAATTTTGAAACATGGGTTGTTGAACTTGACAGCATTGAACAAACTTTGTTTGCTTGTTTAAGTTTTCTACCTATTTATGGACAGTTTCCGGTTTTATCGACAAAAGCATAAAATTTATATGGGAGCGCCCCTAAGGAGTGGTCGCAGGGAATAGGTGTCAAAGGCAAAAATGTTCCTTTTGCAAAAGTAATGGGGGTTGGTAATACATATTAACCCTCTCCGGCACTCTCTTAAAGGTCATATCCTCAGGTGTATGGAATAAATATTTTTAAAAAATATGTCATCAAAAGCGAATTGAATAATTCTACGTCTTGTGTTACGACATAGTCGAAACTACTGTATCTTTTTTCGAGTTTTTTTATTTTTGGTCACATTACTATATCTGAGACCCCCTTCCACCATTCGTTACTTATCGTAGTACATTTTAAAATTTCTCTCTCTCTCTCTCTACTGAATTGGTAACGTAATTTATAGTTACTGCGCAAATTTGAGCTCAATCGGCTCAGTAGTTTTAGAGGCTATAGCAGCGTTCTCTATTGTAAATTTTTTGCATTTTTCATTTCCCAGTAGCAGGATATTACCATGTAGTAACTTCATTCTTACTTCTATGTTCTTTGTCTTTTACTTCCATAGCTTTTCTGTGTCATAAATTTGGCTTGTATGGGCGGAAGGTAGAAGGACATCACCAAATGGTATCTATATTCTGAGTTTCAATGTTCTGTGACTTATACTGCTCTATAGGGGTATGGAAAATTTTTACTATGCCTATATTTTTCGCGAAAATGCAAACTAAAGTTAGACTTGCCAAATTATTCCAATATTCCATTTATTTCCAATTTCCCTTGCAAATATTTCCCCATAAACACCATATGTGCTCACCTGTATTTGTTCACACCTGTATTGTTGTTGTAAGTTCACTAAAATGCCTTTAATTCATGAATCAATACACATACAAAGACTGTTTATACATAAAAACCTTCGTATTGACGTCACCTTTCATGGGAAACAAGAAACAAAATCGGTTCACGCATTACAGAGAACATCAATTTCATACACAATGCAACTTATTTATATATATATAGAAAATTTTAACATTTTCATATTAATGTTGAAACGTCTGTATCTTTCTATTTAAATTAAGTATTTTAGGTTAAGTTAAAGTCTGTAAGGGCGAAACCCGGTAGACATATGAATGAATAAAAAATAAAATAAAATAGCACTCTTCTCCAAAAGTCCTTATCCATATCCTTGTACTTGTCTACAAAATCTAGATGAAACCGTCTATTTTTTCAGATATTAAAAGTTTTTTACATGGAACTCTACTTAGATAGCCCTTGTCCCGTATAGTTTTTTGTACAGTTTTTGGGTGAATATGTTTGTCCGATATTGCAGCAATACTACCAGCTAACTTTGAGCACTTATTTTGGGATTTTTTCCAATTTCCTTTAGGATAAAGATCACATCCCGATGAAGAAGCCGTCTTTGGCCGTCCAGTTCTCGGCCTATTTTGCACTGTTTTGTAAGTTTTATATTTTCTTATAATGCATTGTACACTTGCAAACGACAAATTCAAAACCTTGCCTATATCTCGGTTATAGCCTTTGTTATAATATTTAATTATTAAATATTTTGCGCTACACTAGATTTGTTTTCCTTTGCACATTATTTTGTCCTTAAGCCTACCAACAATGATAAAATTACGACTAATACTGAACAATAATGCGTAAGTGAAAAAATTAACAAAAATTACAGAAGTTTTTTCCGAGGAAACTGCAAAAGCACGTGCAATAGAAATGATTTTTCAGTTGTATTTAAACTTTTGTCCAACGTACACCACGTTACAAAACTCTACAAACGACATCAGTTATTGCCATTTACTTCAATAATACTGCCGTCATAAGGAAGGGTACGACATCTACTATGAAAATCAAAATCAGTTTTATCGCTTTTTCTTAACCATATTTCTTCATTTCTTAACCATCTTCAAGAAAATAAAATAAAAAAAATTAATTTTTTGCTCAATTGCTAAATATTTTAACCTGAAGTGTCATATCTTCACAAATTAAAGCAATCATTCAAGCAAAAACGTAGTATCTACATAAACAGAGATAAAAAAGTGGTATCTACAGATGGACAATACAACAGCCTTCAAATCTTAACAGAGGATATAGTTCTGCTTTACCTTGACGTCACCAAAGGACAGCAAATTTTAAAACGTAGTTTTTACTTGATGTAGATACGGCTTTTTGAACTTTTTATGGCAGTGGGGCCCAAGAAATTTTAAGCGCGGGCCAATGCTTAAAAAACTAAAAACAAACAAAATGTTGCTCATCGTTGTTTTTGACAAAAAATCAAACAAAACAAAAAACAATTACAATGCAATGAAATCACATGTAATAAAGTACACTGCCAATGCACTGCGACAAGACTTAATTTCTGTTACAATAACAATGCTTGCGTGAAAAATTACTCGACACACAAGTAACGGGACAATCAGCTTCAGCATCGACATCATCGAGTGTGCGTTTTTTATTTTGGCTTTGCATGCATTTGTTTTTGTAAAGTTCACTGGAAAATGTACTGAACACTGAACGAGTGCGGTTTGTGTTGTTGTTTTTTGCAGGCGTTCTTTGATTTTGGCTCATCGCAGAGACAAAATTAAGATCAAAAAAGCGGCATCTACACTGTTTGTTCTATAGTTTTTGCATTTTTAACAAAATTGGTAAAATATCATTAATGTTGAAAAAAAAACTGGAGTTAACTATCCTGAAGAACCAAATATTTATAACCGTCCAAACCCTAGTCAGTGAATTTTTGATAAATTACTGTAAGTCATTTATCTCAGAATATTGCAATACGTAGATGCCGCACTTTTCCTTATGACGGCAGAATAGGTGACGGCAATGCATACTTTTTCTTTAAATTTTTCATTAATTAAAGGAACAAGACCAATGCTAAAACACATTCTATTAATCGTTACTTTTTCAAAACCCAAAAAAACTGCACAAAATTAGTTTGAAAGTTTCACGGAAGTCTACATACGATCAGTTTCTAGGAAAAGTTCTGTACCGACACGTGATCGCTCATAGTCGCATATCCTTAAGAAGTTCAGTCGCACTAAGACGAGCAAAATAAAGATTCGATTACGTGCTTTTTTATATTAAACTTAGAAAAAATTGCTCAAAACTGTCAAAAAGAAATTTCTTTCTCCTGCTTTGCGCGAAGTCAATGTTTTTGGAAGAGATGGACCAGCAAACGTATGGCGAAAACTAAATACGGCACTTCAGCCAAAGAATATTTGCCGCACAGTCAAACATGGAGGGGGTTATGTTATGGTGTGGAGCTGCATGGCAGCAAATGCAGTTGGCAAACTGCGATTTATGGAAGGGACAATGACTCGGCATATGTACAGTGAAAGCTCCCATAAGCGGACACCAATGGTCACCTACTTTTTGTCTGCATATGAGAGATGTCCGCTCATGGGAATGTCGTAAAAAATAATATTAAATTTCAAATTAAAAAAAAATGGGCATTGGGATATTCTAATTTAAAATAATTTTTATTCTTTAATAGATAAACAACGAAACGAGTACAAAATTAATTCATATTAAATATGTATGTAATTTTTGCAATTGTGCAAGAGTCTACGTTAAACTGGATTGGTTTTGCAAAACATTTCAATGATTTACCCCATGATGCAACTTTACAAGGTTGGAGCAACAGTTCTTTCGTTTTGCACCAACTGTCAAAAATAGTATAAATAAGAGAACGAAAAAAGTAAAAAAGACACTCGTGAGAATATAGCCAGTTGTCACTCTTACCTTGTATTTATAATTGTACCATGGATTTACCCATAAACTAGAGCAAACGCTGAAACTAATTGTTTTACTTTACCGTTACAAGTGAGCAGCGCATAACTAAATTCGTAAAACAAGAAGAAAACAAAACCCCCGAACTGTAGAAAGCGCCAAAACAAAAAAAATATATAAAAGCAGTAATGTGTGTCCGCGTCCGTTTATCGGAAAGTCCGTGTATGGGAGAGCATTTTCAATGGAAAAAAACCAAAAATTGTTCGTTCCCAAGAATGTGTCCGCTTATAGGAGATGTCCGCTTATTAGAGCATCCGTTTATGGGAGCTTTCACTGTACATTGATATATTGAAAACAAATTTCGTTCCAAGTACAACTAGCCGGAAAATATATATTCATGCAAGACAACGATCCCAATCACAGTTCTGTCTTGATCAAAAACTGGCTCCTGTATAATGTCGAATCTTCCGCAATCACCGGACCGCAACGTTATTGAGCATTTGTGGGCACATTTGAAAGAGAAGATTAAAGGAAGAGAAGTAACTTCCGACCGCACCCTTATAACGGTTTTAGTTGAGTAGTGGGAACAAATTTGTCCGGAAGTGACGAAAAAATTGGCCCTATCAATGCATTCTCGACTGCAAGAAGTTATTAAAGCCAATGGTCGCCCAACCCGATTCTAATATATTACTTTTTTGCTAAAAACCATACCGTATGTAGCCTTATGAAAAAAATGTAAATAAATTTTTAGTTTTTTTAGTTTTCAACTCATACATGAATCTTTGTTTTTTGTTTTGTTGCTTTAGTAATTTTGAATACTAAATAAAAAGAATTAATCGATCAAAATTTTTTCTTGTCTATTTTTTTTTTATTTATAGAAGATATAACAATCGTATCTAGACTTTCGTAGCATGGTGTATTTTTCGTTTACGGCAAATTTACAGTTATCTTTACGACAAAGCACAGAAGATTTTTTGTTATTGTTGTTGCTAACTGATGTACTTAACTCACGTTTAGGGTATGCAAAACCGGTTCGAATTATTCGGCGTTTCGGTTTTTTTTTTATTATTCGAACCGGTTTTTTTTTAAAATCGCCACTTTCGAATAATTCGAAAACCGTTTTTTTGGCTCGAATTATTCGACTGCTCGAATAGTTAAGAAATATATAAATCCACAATTGAAAATTTTACGTTTTTACATTCCACTAACGTTTCTAACATTTCTTATCTCTGGCTTCTATTTCATTTTGCTTTATTTGAGCTCATTTAAGCATATGCATGGTGTATGCATAATATTTCATTCCTTTCAGTGGTCATTTCTTTTTGCTTTCTTTTGTTAAAACAGCATTTACAAGCGGCTGGCGTATGTTAAACATGATTTTTTGTTTATAATGCATTCTTTTTTAAAAAAAATATTGAATCATCAACAGCTTGACATGAACTCAGAAGTCTGGAAGTATTTAAAAAAAGATAGGAAATTAATCAAGGCTTATTGTACGAAATGCCCAAAAAAATCTAAAAGCATTAAGTACAAATATAGAAATAATCATTAAAAGATATAAAACATGTGTTAAAAAGATTGAAAGAAAAACTCGAAACATAATTCTACCCAGTGAATCAAAACAACCATTTCACAAATTCATTTATGAACCATTTTGGATAGAAACGTTCAATTTCGGCACTCATAAATTAACCTTCGGACTAAAATGTCTCTCAAAAATTAACCTTTTTTGTTCGGAAATAAGTTAAAAAATAACCATTAATTTTACCTTTTTGTTCGGAAATTACTTAAAAAAGAACCATAGAAAACTAAATAAGTTTTTTATGAATTTCGAAAAAGAAGTTCAGTTTTTATTTTTGGGAAACATTTTCACGAATTTAATCTTCTATAGCAAGCACTTTTAAGCAACAAAATAAAAAAGCAAAAATTAAAAAAAATTCGACCCAAACACTTTCGAAAAACTCTCACCTTACGCAAAACCTTCGCTTATAGTTCAGTGGGTAGTACTGCATAAGCACCTTTATTTAATTTATTAAAAAATAGTTCCTATTTTTGTTAAATAAAAACTACATAGGTAACATAGGTAAATACATGTAGGTAAAAAAGTAAAACATTTATTTAATTTGAAAAAAACCGGTTTTCCCGGTTGGTATTTTTGTTAAATAAAAACTACATAGATATATGTAGGTAAAAAAAGTAAAACATTTATTTAATTTGAAAAAAAACAGGTTTTCCCGGTTTTTTTCTGGTCGAATAATTCGAAAACCGGTTTTGTAAAAATTGTACTATTCGAAACCGGTTTTTTTTATAATGTCGAATATTTGCATACCCTGCTCACGTTGTTGTAGAAATGCTTTGTATTTTGTTAAAGTAGGTTTTGTATTTAAACCTTAGTCCTTGACTGTATCTGACAAAACAAAAAAAAAAGTAGCTTGTTAGTTGAGCACTTTATACATAGCACAGCAGTGAATTGGTCATAATGCAATGAACAGGTAATATTTCCATGAAGGCATTCCACTATCTCTCAACTATCAAAACAGAACGTTTTTTATGAATTCATATTTAAATCATTTGCATCCTGCTTTTGCAAAAAAATCTTCGACACTCTTTGAATTCATTTCATATATAAAATGCCAAATTTTTTTTGCTTGTTTTTTTTTTATTTAAAATATTTATTGATATATTAACTTGTATATTTTTTAATTACATTTAATATAAATATGAAGTATTGGTGTTTTTCGTTTGAGATCTTCTTGTTATTTGAAGATTTTTTAATTTTTTTTTATCTTAAAATTATTTCGTTTATTTAGCTATTAACTTTGTAGAGAATTCAACGAGTATTTAATGCAGGCTGCACGAGTGCCAGTTGTTAACTTCCGGTTGGTGCTGTTGAGCCGTTGCTGACCAGCGTTTGAATGGAACTGACCAACAAGTACGTATGTACGTTGTCTGGCACACATATCGACAACAACAACAAGAACAACAATGAATATAACAACTCATACGCAACAACAAGACACAGTTAAATACAACGTTTCTCTTCCTATGAACATCAGTTTGGGATGCCCGCAAAAACCGGTTCGGTAGAAATCGCACCACTTGAGTCCGCGCTAGTAGCCAGCGGATGTCCAGAGGATGCCAATCCAAGCATGCCAAACGTATAGGCAATGCACACAAACAAACAAAAAAAAAAAAAAACAAAAAAATTTACATAATAACAATATAGCGGCCCTTTTTCGGCAGAAGGGGTTAAAAAGAACACATGTGTACGATATCCTGTTGGTATCACGATAGTAAACTACAACAACAACAACACTAATAAACTGACCTGACCGGTTTGACCGGATTCCTTGCAACATTACTCTCAGCATCAACTGACCTAATCCTTTATTCCTGCCATGCTATTGTTGTTGTTGTTTTCAACATAAATAAACGTATGAATGAGTGTCCTGCATGCGTGCATGCCTCTCAAATACAGGAGCGCTGTGCATACATGCTGAGGTCAGGGCATTGTATGTTTGTAAGCGAGATATTATCAAAAAAATTCAATATCGAGAAGAGATTTAATAAACGCTTGTATTTTGGTCAGTTTGTTTTTAAATGTTATATCATTTAAATTTAAAATTATTATTATTTTTTTCCCATGGCTTCCTATGTCACTTTCCTTGAGCAAGAGAGAAAATTGTTTGGCGAGAACGAATTAATTTGAATGTGTCGTCCAGGATTGGAAGAGAAAACAAACAAATTGGCCATCTCAGCCCATTTGAAAGGACTTATCACCGAACATCTTATAATCGAATTGTGTTGTACGAGAACTGGACCTCATAGTCTTATGCCGACGCCGAACAGACAATGACATGACCTTATTGACTCTTTCTCTACCAGGATTGGCAGAAACAAAATCATCCAAATTTGATTTATTTTGGATACCAAATTTGTCATTTCAATAAGGTTTATTGCTTAGTTTAACACAAAAAGTAAATACCAACAAAATGTTGAAACCTAGATGGACACGTAATAAAGAAGTAAAAAAAAGCGCAACAACAAAGTCTTTGCAGAATCAATGCAGTCAACTTTTTGAAATTTTGCCACTAGCAAAAGAGTAGAAGAACACTGCTTTGATAAAGTGAATAGCGCTTCTTTAATTCCGCTTTGGTTTTATTGCTGTTGCGCTTATTAGCTTTTCAAAGTTAGTAGACAGCTAAAACCACAGAGACTTCTGATGAGTCGGAGTATCGTCCGACGAAGCCATGGTCTAGTCTGCTCGGTTTGTTCTGCAAAGAACTTTTGTTGTTGTAGCAACCTGTTGCTTCATGAATTATTTGGCATAAAGCTCAAAATGTAAAAAACATATTTTTTAAGAATTATAAAATTACTAGCATACCCTTTCCCAGCGTTGCTTGGGAATATAAATATGATATGAAAACATATTTTAAATAAAGACTCAAGGACCAAATATGTTTAATTCATTTTATTGTATTTGAGGATATTTCGTATTGAAATAAAAAGAGTGGCTTCTTATTGAAATGAATAGAGTTTCACCTTAGTGAAATCAAAATAAATACGATATATTGGACTTATGGCAACACTGCAGCAGAAATTAACTGAGTGCAACTATCCACTCAAGATAGCAGCGCGGTGAGTTGTAGACTTTCACCTTTCTCTCAATAAAGAGCTTAAGCTATTGTTTGCTGTTATTTTGTGCTGCTTATACATACAATGGCAGCATGGATTAAAATGCATAAATTCTTAAATAATTAAATAAAAACTTTTACCAAAAACGTAGTACCCAGTAACAGGGTCGCTTTTTATAGCAATTGAATAGTGAAAGAATTGTTAAAATCGGTTCAGCGGTTACCCCGTGATTGAACGATAAAAATCCGAGAGAACCCTTTTATATAATAGTATAGAAATAAAAATTCCGAACTGTTCGAAATATTTTGGCACCATTTTTTAAAACAACAAAAACAAATGTCTGGAAAAGTCAAGATATACTTGTTAAGTCGAAATTGTTAAAGCATTTTTTTATCATTATTATTTTATTATCATAATCATAAAAAAAAAAAATATAACTGGCCATTTCAGCCCTTGAAAGGACTTTGACCTAGCTTCTTATGATCAATCATAATCATATCATTATTATTATTTCCAAAAACAATAGTTAGAAAAATTGTTGGTCACTTTTTTGATCTCAGCCGAGATTAGGTTATGGCATATTTCGTTTTGTGGCGGCCGGTCTACCTGACACCGAACGTTTTGTCAATTGAATTACTTTTTCTGTTCGGCCGTCACCTCTCTGCAGACAATGGCAAACCTCAGAGAGTAAAACATGGCATGCAAAGCTTCTTGAGAACATGCACATTACCGTTCGGAGACGGCATAAAACTAGTAGGTCCAGTTCTCGAGCAATTGTGTACAAACATTTAATAACACTCACAACACAATTTGATCATAAGAAGTTCGGTCAAAGTCCTTTCAAGGACTGAAATGGCTAGTTTATTATTTATTATTATACTTAGTTTTGACCACGCCTCTTCCGCCCCTTTACAAGAAATGCAAATCTACCTACTAACATCCTTTTTTAGCGAAAAGGTTAGAATAACAAAAATCTATCAGAAATTCGTATGTTTTACTTTCGATGCAAATAACTCCGTTGCTTTCGAATATATTTCATTCAATTTTTTTTCGTTGATAAAATCAATTCAAACACTTAATAAACCCCTCTTAAAAAGTGCAGGTAGTTTAGCGTATATATATTTAATATTTTTTTAAAAAAGGGTTCAAAATATTGGTTTTTACTCAAAACATGGCACAAAAACTGTTTTTTTTGTTAAAATAATAAAAACTCAAAATTGCATTTCTAACTACCTCTAACATGACATAACGGTTAATAGCAAAAGTGGTTTTAGTTTTAGTTTACCGATCCAAAGTTATCGCTATAAATCTATAGTCTCGGCCCCTCGGTATCTCTTTATTTGCAACCGATGCACAAAAAACATGCACCTTTAATATGAGCTTTAAAGCAATTTAAGAATAAATTATTTGCATCTTGATAAAATTAAAACCAGGACTAAATATCAAAATTCTACATTTTTTTCACCCGAGTAAAGGCCTGCTATTTTTTTAGGCAGCGCCCCTGTCTTCATGTCAGTCCAAGCGCTGTATAGCTGTAAAAATATGACTGCAACAACAACAGCACCAACAGCGGCCCATAATTATGCCAACAAAGTGAAAAAAAGCATTTCTCGTGTCCTGCAACGGGACATTTATTTCATGCATTTAGAAACGTTTTGTCCGTTAGACAAACTTGCCAATCAAGTTTTTCTTAAGCACCGCGCCACCGAAAGGGTTGAACTCTGAAGATCATCATCATCAACATCAACATCATTGACAATAACTCCAGCAGCAACAACGTCCATGTGTGAAAAACCAGTTTATCTACGTTGAATACCGTGAATGACCAGAAACAGGACATCTGCGTGTGTAGATGATATCCGTGCATCCTTAGTTCGTTAATAACAGATTTATTTTTTTTTTATGATTTCCGTACATTGAAAATATTCCAACGGGACATGAGGCGCGGCTTACCTGTGTGCAAGCAAATGTCCCAACTAGCCCATTCATAGAGAACACGCATGCATCCTTTTTCTTGACTTGTGCTACCTTTACGATTTTTTGTTGTTGTTTTTGTTGTTTCTTGCAGCACATTTGCATACTGAGCATCTTCTTCAACGTTCATGCTTCGCTGCTGGCGCCGCATTCTTATAAATTGTTGGCTCGGCGTGCGAATCCTGCTTAGCGGCAGTGCGGTTAATTGAGTTTCCTGCTCATACATCCTTACGGCACACAAAAAACGCAAACTCACACAAACACACACGCTCTTTCACACATGACCTTTCAAAGAATTTCATATTTGAACCTCACGCAGTGGTTGTTGTTGTCTATGATAAGCTTTTTTTATGTCTTTAATGTATGCATAAAAATATCATCCTTACGCATCCTTACGTGACCAAAAGCCTAACCGCTGTGTTTTATAATCATCATAAGGTTCAAAGACCGTTGGTCTTCGTCGGCTGCGCCGTTTAGCCGAGCTTGCTTGATAAGTGTCTTGAGCTGCTCCCATCTTAAGTATGTCCTGTGGGAAAGTTTTTCTCAGATTTTGCCCTTGTGCTGCTTCCGCTGCTACCTATGCAAATGCAGTTTGTTTTGACTTATTGTTGGGTCCAAAAAATAAGAAATATCTCATTGAGACAGTTGGGCAGAGTCCATTATACAGTTTGCAGTATTCCAAAGAAGAGAAAAGGTGAACAGCAATAAAAACATAAAGAATGGTTAAGTTGAACAGAAACATTAGTAATTTGGTCAAAAGTATTTCTAAAATAGAGTCAAGAATAATTGGTTGAAACAAAAAATAAAAAAACTTGAATGAAGAAAATATTTTCTTAATTATTATTACGCAAGCGCTTTTTTTGTGATGACCATCAAATCTATACCGTAAATGCGATTTTTATAAAGAGGGTATCAATAGAAAGGTCTTGCTCTGTAGATGTGCAATAAGGTCTTACTTTTTCTTAAAAATTGTGTATTTAAACAAGAAAAACTAAAACATTCTTCTACGAAGAAATTCAGCTTTCTATTTAATGCCTAAAACTATGTGATAAATTATTCTCAAATTTTCCAATTTCATACTATTGCATTATTAAAGCAGTTGAGCGAAGCGAAAAACGTACAAATATATTTTATATTGATACACTAGCCACAAAATAGCAAGTTCATGCAAAATCGCTATTCCAGGAGTCTTTACTGGCATCGCCGCCAGCTCATTTGAAGGAGAACATACTTTGCACAACTAATTCAAACTTCCTATGCCTCTTCTTAGACATCTGTATCAGGTGATAAGCCCAATTCTCGCACGGAAGGTCAGGTCGTGAAGATAGCAGCTTATCCAAAATTATGCTATGGTAAATTTTAGTTAACGACGGAATAGATGTGCTATTAAGCCTCACAACGAAGATATTGTAAGCGCATTTTGGCGTTTTAACGCCATACGGGTTCACTAGTTTTCTTAATTTAAGCAATCGCAGAGAATGATTTTAGTTTTCAGCAAATGGTTCACTTGAATAAAGCAAATTTTTCTCACTTTAATTGAGTTGTATTGGCATGCTTATAGTTCACAACATGTTTACATGAAAACATGTGTAAGATGGTGCGGATTGACAAACTATGGCATGGTTCGAAGGCGCAGTGTCTTATCTGTTACTTTACTTGGAAACTTCACAAGCGTCTACAAGAAATATTTTGTATATTCGGGCAGTTTTTTATGATCAGTTATCCTGTATCCTATATATTTGCTGAAGGTTTTTTATAATAAGAAAGTAAATTTTCTAATTTTAGGCAAAACATTCTAGTATTTAGAAAATTGTTAACTTCAATCAAGCAAATTGCTCTCAAATAAGCAAATTATTCTAGTTTTCAGAAAATTGTTACTTGAATCAAGCAAATTTTTCCCACTTCATGCAAATTTTTTTTCTTAATATCATGTGTTTTAAATTTGCTCAATTCTAGAAAAATAATGCTTGAATTGAGAAATTTACGCTTGAATTTAAGTTGAGAGTCTATTTGCTTGATTCAAGCATAAAATGCTTGATTTTTTCTCTGCGTGTAATGGTGGACACTTAAAGGATATAATTTTCCTCTGGATATCTTTAACTATTTCAGATAGCAAACCAGCAAATATCCACTGATAAAAGATATCCAGAGGCGAACAATATAGCCATTAGTGTAAAAAAATTCAAGAATAAAACCCTAAAATTCCATTTATTTTTTTTTTCTCATTTGCTTTGTTTGGAAGTTATTAAAGCTATAAATAGGGTGGGAACTTTTAAAACAACCTGTATTTCGTTAAGTGAATTAGGGACAGTCAGAGGCATTAAAGAAAAAGTATTTTTAATAATTTTTTTTATCAATATAACATCATTAAGTCATGTTTCATTGTCGTTTAACAACGAAATTCAGTATGGAATTACTATTGGGTGATATTCTTCTACTAGAAAACTAAGACGTCATTGAACAAGGGGGTGTGGCTCCGCCCATACAAGCGGCCTCGGTAGTCGAGTTGGTAGCGTGCTCGACTGCCAACCCAGAGGTCCCGGGTTCGATTCCCGGCCAGGCCATGGTCCTTCGCTTTAAAACCTTTCTAAATTTTCTATCCTCATTTCTAATCAACTGAAATTAAAAATTCATCAATATTTACGACTTGAAGTTGTAGTTGATGGTAGAGAAGTTTGTGGATGAGATTGCCTTTATAACTTGAATTGACTGAGGTAAAGGAATAACACTTGCCTCTGACTCAAATTCACATGTTTCTTTGGCTTTCCACCACACTTAGAACATCCTACATATGTTTCACTTGATTGCCCTTTCCTTCCCACTAATCTGTCACCCCATTTCGAACCAAGGCAGACTTGACTGAATAGGTATTCCACCTGAAATCCTTGGTTCAAAGCTAAAAAAAAAAAAAAAAAAAAAAAAAGACGTCATTGAACAAGGGGGTGTGGCTCCGCCCATACAAGCCAAATTTGCGATATCGAATATCGATTGCGGTTATCAATTTACACGAATCGTTCCACTTAGAGATAGAGATAGAGATAGAGATAGAGATAGAGATAGAGATAGAGATAGAGATGGAGATAGAGATAGAGATAGAGATAGAGATAGAGATAGAGATAGAGATAGAGATAGAGATAGAGATAGAGATAAAGATAGAGATAGAGATAGAGATAGAGATAGAGATAGAGATAGAGATAGAGATAGAGATAGAGATAGAGATAGAGATAAAGATAAAGATAGAGATAGAGATAGAGATAGAGATAGAGATAGAGATAGAGATAGAGATAGAGATAGAGATAGAGATAGAGATAGAGATAGAGATAGAGATAGAGATAGAGATAGAGATAGAGATAGAGATAGAGATAGAGATAGAGATAGAGATAGAGATAGAGATAGAGATAGAGATAGAGATAGAGATAGAGATAGAGATAGAGATAGAGATAGAGATAGAGATAGAGATAGAGATAGAGATAGAGATAGAGATAGAGATAGAGATAGAGATAGAGATAGAGATAGAGATAGAGATAGAGATAGAGATAGAGATAGAGATAGAGATAGAGATAGAGATAGAGATAGAGATAGAGATAGAGATAGAGATAGAGATAGAGATAGAGATAGAGATAGAGATAGAGATAGAGATAGAGATAGAGATAGAGATAGAGATAGAGATAGAGATAGAGATAGAGATAGAGATAGAGATAGAGATAGAGATAGAGATAGAGATAGAGATAGAGATAGAGATAGAGATAGAGATAGAGATAGAGATAGAGATAGAGATAGAGATAGAGATAGAGATAGAGATAGAGATAGAGATAGAGATAGAGATAGAGATAGAGATAGAGATAGAGATAGAGATAGAGATAGAGATAGAGATAGAGATAGAGATAGAGATAGAGATAGAGATAGAGATAGAGATAGAGATAGAGATAGAGATAGAGATAGAGATAGAGATAGAGATAGAGATAGAGATAGAGATAGAGATAGAGATAGAGATAGAGATAGAGATAGAGATAGAGATAGAGATAGAGATAGAGATAGAGATAGAGATAGAGATAGAGATAGAGATAGAGATAGAGATAGAGATAGAGATAGAGATAGAGATAGAGATAGAGATAGAGATAGAGATAGAGATAGAGATAGAGATAGAGATAGAGATAGAGATAGAGATAGAGATAGAGATAGAGATAGAGATAGAGATAGAGATAGAGATAGAGATAGAGATAGAGATAGAGATAGAGATAGAGATAGAGATAGAGATAGAGATAGAGATAGAGATAGAGATAGAGATAGAGATAGAGATAGAGATAGAGATAGAGATAGAGATAGAGATAGAGATAGAGATAGAGATAGAGATAGAGATAGAGATAGAGATAGAGATAGAGATAGAGATAGAGATAGAGATAGAGATAGAGATAGAGATAGAGATAGAGATAGAGATAGAGATAGAGATAGAGATAGAGATAGAGATAGAGATAGAGATAGAGATAGAGATAGAGATAGAGATAGAGATAGAGATAGAGATAGAGATAGAGATAGAGATAGAGATAGAGATAGAGATAGAGATAGAGATAGAGATAGAGATAGAGATAGAGATAGAGATAGAGATAGAGATAGAGATAGAGATAGAGATAGAGATAGAGATAGAGATAGAGATAGAGATAGAGATAGAGATAGAGATAGAGATAGAGATAGAGATAGAGATAGAGATAGAGATAGAGATAGAGATAGAGATAGAGATAGAGATAGAGATAGAGATAGAGATAGAGATAGAGATAGAGATAGAGATAGAGATAGAGATAGAGATAGAGATAGAGGTAGAGATAGAGATAGAGATAGAGATGGAGATAGAGATAGAGATAGAGATAGAGATAGAGATAGAGATAGAGATAGAGGTAGAGATAGAGATAGAGATAGAGATGGAGATAGAGATAGAGATAGAGATAGAGATAGAGATAGAGATAGAGATAGAGATAGAGATAGAGATAGAGATAGAGATAGAGATAGAGATAGAGATAGAGATAGAGATAGAGATAGAGATAGAGATAGAGATAGAGATAGAGATAGAGATAGAGATAGAGATAGAGATAGAGATAGAGATAGAGATAGAGATAAAGATAGAGATAGAGATAGAGATAGAGATAGAGATAGAGATAGAGATAGAGATAGAGATAGAGATAGAGATAGAGATTGACACTCAGTTTGCGATTCAGATAGAGGTAGAAATCATTTCAGCTACGACAGCAACGCGTCGGGTACCAGCTAGTTTCTATTTATAGTAACGACAGTATAACTTATTTTATTTTCTTAAACATATTTTGATGCATTACTTCACTAAATAATGGAAAGGCTTTCTTTTTTATAAAGTTGTTGTGTACCAGGACATATGAATTTAAATATAATGTAAGTTTAAGTTTAGGATCGAGATTAATTTTAACTAGTAAAAATGACCAGTACAGGTGGTCAAAATCATACCAGTGAAAATCCTGCTTTTGCTTATACTAGTATTTTACTGGTTTAAAAGACACTATTATCAGAACTAGTTCAAAAAATGCCAGGAAAAATACTACCTCAAATCATATTGGGAATAGGACAATTCTCTCTTCCTATGACATCACCACGGGAAAAATACCAGTTTGCACAATGGAAAAAGCATTTGGGCTGAACTAGTGCTGGTATTTTTTGACCTATTACATTTACTAGTATTTTAACTAGTTGGCTACACTGCAAGGTATCTACTCAGATGTGTGGTCTGGCATAAAAACGAAAAACGCCTTTTGTTTCATCGACAAGTGACTGAAGAATTTTGTTTGAATATTTTACATGGTCGCTCAGTCGATCCAATGATCGGTACATTTTTTTATATTCTCTTTTATTTCGTCATGTGCGTCTGTTGGTTAGAAAATGTGAAATCCGCAAAGTAAGCCTGATTGACTCTCTGGCTTTGCCCAATTCAGTTGATCGGCTCCAAATCGACATTTCTGGGTCTTTTATGACGGCGGCTATGTTTCTTCACTTCAAGAATCTATGACCAGATCTCTGTTTGATTGGTGGCTTAAGGTCCAAAAGAGTGTACTCACGCTGAAACTTTTCCACGGTGCAACAAATTGCTTGCGCACTGAAGCCATGATGTCGATTTAGACCTCACGTCTAAATTCACGTTGCGTGTTTACAACTGAGCCGGAATTTCGATAGTATTTTTGGTATCGGTACCAATCAGTTTTTTGTTTTTATTATTTAATCCAAGAGTACAAAAACTAAAAATAAAATAAATGCCTCAGCGTCAAAATCGTTTTGAAGAGGCTAACTGGCAAACTTATAATTCATACATAATATTATGTTATAATATTTTTCCTTATTTATTTTTATTTCATTCACTTATTCATTCAATTAAATTAATTCATTACTCAAATTAATTTACTTAATTATTTTATTTATATATACCGTACATATACCGTACATAAGAAGCGATTCAATATTGCTAAAGAAATAGTTCTTCAGAGATGCTTTAAAAACTGAAATTCGTTCCAATGTTTTAATAGAACTTGGCAGCTTGTTAAATTCGTAGAGTCCGGCATATTCTACTCGGTGCTTTTAGGCATCTAATTGAGATCCAACAGTTCTAAGATTTATGCTATTCCTAGTATTAAAATTGATTTGATTTTGATTAAATTGTAAAACCTGATAGTCCACACCATGTAATGTCTTAAAAACGAAAACTAGAAGCTGTTTTTTATAAAGCCCATAAATCGGAACACTGTTTTTGCATATTCCTTATATTAACTTAACGTGGAATGCCTCAATGGAAGATTAGACACTATTTTGAAAGCACGATTCTGAGAAGATTGAAACAACTTCAATTCTTGAGTCTTTTTATGTGCATATATAATAGGAAGATATGTCAAATGACTATGGATTAGAGATCGATATATATAAAGTTCAACTGCATCAGTAAGTTTGTTTTTATATTTAAAAAGAATTGCAGTTGCGGATGATACTTTGGAGTTAAGTAAATCAATGTGATCACCCCAGGAAAGGTTGCTTCTCAAATTCGATCCCAAATATTTCACAGTATTCGATTCTTTGATTTCCTTTCCCTCAACATACACTTAGCAAATCATCAATTTAAATAACAAGGGGCCAAGAACGCTGCCTTGAGGAACCCCACAATTAACAGAAACTAAATTACTTTTGGCATCACCAACTTTGGCATCACCAAAGGAAACTTCTAAAAAAAGTCAAAAGTTTTTGCAGCAAGATTTCATGATCAACTAAATCAAAAGCTTTATTTAAACCGTAAAACAGTCCTGCTTCCCCAGAATATCCCCCATCCCAACCATCACATATCAGGTTTACTTCGCTTACTATAGCTTCTTCTGTACTAGAGCCTTTTTAAACCCGAATTGCTGAGAATAGATAACATTTTCAGTATCTATGTATTTTGTTATTTGCTCACTTATCTCCTTCTCAACAATCTTATCAATTATTGACAAAAGTGCCACTGGTATAAAATCTTCTATCTTCTAACCTATATTTGGGATTGGTACTATTTTCTGTGTCTTAAGTGCCTCAGGATACTTTGAAAACACCACCATGTTATCAAAAACTTTTGTTAAAAGTGGTGAAATATAATCTTTCATACAGCATCCTCGGTGTTATACCATCGCTTCCAGCACTTTTTCTTGCATCAAGCTGCGTTATAATTGTTTCTATTTGAGATAAATTAAATTTTTCAAAATGACCCTATGTTGTACTTGTGATACTGATCCTAAAAGGTTAAAATGATCACCATCTTGTTGCTCCACTTCATTTCGAAGCTTAATGACAGCCTCAAAAAAATACCTATTTAAACCTATGGATTTTTCTAGATCATTGCTTAATGATAATTCTCCATCACAAATTGTTTGTACTTGCTTTTTCTTGATCCTACCAAGTATGTGACTGATAAATTTCCCGGTACGTTTTGGGTCTCGATTAGTTTTTTGCAGATAGACTGAGTAATAATCGTTCATTGTTTTTCTTAGTGCACACTTTATAACACGACATATCCTTTTCAATCTCTCAGCAACGAATCTATTCATGGGATACTTTCCACCGTTATTCCGTTCTTTAAGCGCTTCCAGATTTCCATTTACCAAGGTGTCATCTACTATCTTAATAATTGTTTGCTAACTGATTGAGTTGGCTAAACACTGATGTGTTATTTATACCTGTTATAATTTCCGCGGTTCATAAAGAGGGATCAGTACAGTACAATTTCGTAAATTTTTCTCAAGTTTCGTTCTAAAAAGGTTGTAGTTATTATGATAGGAGGTGCTTTCTAAAAATGCACCTTCTGTGTGCTCAACCTTAAATTAACAACACAACAAATTGTGATCCGAAAGTGGACACTCAATGGATTCCACTGCTATTCTATCAGGTATATTATTAAAAACATTATAAATCGATGCTTCACTTTCTGGTCGCATATTCATGAAGTATGCATATTCATGAAACCGAAACTTTTAAACAGATTTATAAGACCTTCAGTGGAATTAGTTTTATAAGCAACATTGATGTTTGAGTCGCCAACACAAAAGTGGGATTTTTGGCATGTAAAGAAATTATATTATCTGAATTATCCAAAAATGCATGCCATTACATTTTTGAGATCTATAAAAAGAGCTTACTTGAAGGGACTTCCCACCGGATTTAATATCGTGAATAGTTATTGAGATCGCACTAATAAAGCCTTTATTTCAAACATTAACTGTTAACATTAATTTTGAACTAATATAAATGGAAGTACCACCATCTTCCCTAGAACTATGTACACTAGGGTGTTCCTTGTTTTTTTGAGATATGAACCGTAACTCCCCTTAGAAATGTTACTATAGGTATAAGAACATGTTCTGCAAAAAATTTTAAGAATTGGATTGCAGGAAGGCGATGATCCACAGATGATCCATACCATTTATATAGGACCGAATAGGTTTTTTTTCGAAAATAACTAAAATTCACATAATAATTTTTTTTAATTAACTCAATAAATGATCATATTTAGTATAAAATCAACTTTCTAACGAGCTTTCTGTTGAAATCGGTTAATAAATTTTAAAACTACAAATTTTTTATCAAGCGAAAGATAAAAAGATTAATTAATTTTTTTTTCGAAATTTGTTAAAAAATACGTAATTAAGTTTTTCAATTGTATAATATATTAAGTTATCTGGTTAGCGACTTATTAAATTTCGACCCATGGTTAACCGAATTAATTGCTCTGATGGACGATTATGTCGACCATAAAATGGACGGAGCTTGCGGTAAACTTCGCGAACTGAACCATTATTTTCGAAATAAATTTGCACGATTTGCAAGCGTGGTTCTTTTGTCAACCTGTTCATGATGAAATGGCAAACCAAACTGAACATAAATGACATTAGAGTTGCCAGATTTGACCACAAAATGCCAGTTTTATCTCTATTCGAAAAACAAACCCCTAAAAAAAACACCCTGTATATTAAAAAGATATGGCCAGTGATGAATCAATATGATCTTCGATACTATCGACAATGTATCGATAGTTTAAACTGTCACTATCGAAAATATCGACTATCGATAGTATTTATTTGATTTTAATTTTTTATATCTATTAAGAGCCTATCTTATATATATTACGCAAACCCAAATTTTGTCCGGCGTAAGGCTTTTTAAGTACATGTTCAATAGGGTGGAGTGAAAAATGTCAAATTTGTTTTTTCGGAAACGGGTACCCTTCAATGACTGTGTATGAGACCTAGTAACAATTCTGTAAAATATTTAATTTTTACGACGTCATCTTGAGTCTGCACATTTGACTTTAAGTTTGAAAATTTTTGAAAGTTTTGACATTTTTACAAATTTTTTTTAAGTACTTGAAAAATAAAAAAAACCAATATGGGTAGTCACTAAATTGTTGAACTTGGCCTTATATATAGACAGGATTTTTTAAAACATTTTTAGGTCGTGGTTTCAGTATGCGCATTAGGCCTAAAATTCGCCCAATATTCGTAAATTTCTGATATTTTTAACGTTTTATAATATCTGATATACTCTTATAATGTTATAAATACTGGTTTATATAGCTTTCGTTAATAAACTTTGCATTGTGCAACTCTTCGCTAGTTCATATTAACCCTTTGACACGGGAATGAAATCTAGCGGAAAGAAAATTATGGGAATGACTTTATTTTGTTAAAAAAGCTTATCTTTGCCCATTTTTAAAGTTTTTTGTAGAAAAAATGTCCTGGGTGATGGATTTTAGATATGTATATTATAATGTACATTTTTTTAAAACACATGTTTTGATAAAAATTTCCAAAAACAATTTAAATATTTTTTTAATATAGATAATGATAAATACAAAACCTCACTTTTTTTTCAAAAAATTAAACCCTAAAATATTTTTTTTTAATTTTATGAAAACGCGGTTTACTACAATTTCGTTTACTACAGTTTCGTGCATTCGACGAATTTAAAGAAAGCACGAAAATGATCACTTGTTGACAACAAAACAATTAAAAAAATGCATAACTTGGTTGACCATGAAATAAATAAATAGGCGAGTTAGCAACAGGCTTTACAAATCGATGTACAGCATAGTGTACACCACTCGCCAAAGGGTTAAACTACCCAGGACTTACCACGGGGTGGTGCTTGCGCTTCGAGTCCCACCCATGCCCTCCCAACCACCCAACCATGACAGCAACAAAAAAAAAATGCACTCAGAAGCTCTGTTTACACTCTCGGTTTCTAGTTACCTTTGCAAATCCTGATTTGTCAAATGACTTGTGAGAGGTAGTTCTGTCACTTCCACATCATTCCAAATAATCATATAGACATACTCTGATGTTCCTAAATTTATTTTCGGGATTTCAAACCGTCTTAGTGGTTGACTAGCTTGTTCTCTAAATCGAGCCTTGATGATACGTCTTAAAGCCAGTTTCTTTATATGATCTCTCTTATCAACCAACATAGCTATGAGCATGTTTTCATGGTGAGCAAAGTATATATTGCCTTGGATACATTTGTGTACAATTTTCCGATTTTCCTCAGATAGGTAGGTGCAACCCTTTATGGTTTCCCACAAGTTTAACACATGTTCCAATAAGTTCCGAGACTAAGTAATAAAAAACTTTTTTTTTGCAAATATTCTTCTTTATTCATCAACATAGGTTGCTTTAAGAGCAATACATTCATTCCACCGCTTTTCTTACTTTTCAATACCGGTTTTGTATAACGGTTTGTGCTTCGCCACAAAATACGCTTCAGTTTCAGCCATCACCTCTTCGTTGGAGCCAAATCTCTTGCCAGCAAGCATTTTTTGAGGTCAGCAAAGAGCCAATAGTCGCTGGGGGCCAAATCGGGCGAATATGGGGGATGAGAAAGCAATTCGAAGCCCAATTCATGGATTTTCGCCATCGTTTTTATCGATTTTTGACACGGTGCATTGTCTTGTGGAAAAATAATTTTTTCTTCTTCAAATGGGGCCGATTTTTCGCGATTTCATCCTTCAAACGCTCCAACAACTCTATATAATAATCGCTGTTGATTGTTTTTCCCTTTTCGAGATAGTCGATGAACAAAATTCCATGCGCATCCTAAAATACAGATGCCTTAACCTTTCCAGCCGACTGTTGTATTTTTGTTCGTTTTGGCTTGCTTTCAGCGGTTGCTCTCCGCTCAGCTGACAACCGTTTTGATTCCGGTGTGTAATGGTGGATCTATGTTTCATCCATTGTCACATACATAAACAGTGCCAAACAGCTCTCCGAATCATCGACACGTTGTTGTTTTTGGTCCATGTGAGAAAACTCGGCACCCATTTGGAAAGCAGCTTTCTCATCGACAAATGTTCCTGTAATATTGTTCCCACACGCCATTTGATATCTTCAGAGCTTTCACTTTACACCATTTTGTGTACTTTTTTTATGTATTTACTTTACTTTTATCAAAGTGCAAGCACCTCCCCGTGGGGAGTCCTGGGTAGTTTAATATGAACTAGCGAAGAGTTACACAATGCAAAGTTTATTAACGAAAGCTATATAAACCAGTATTTATAACATTATAAGAGGATATCAGATATTATAAAACGTTAAAAATATCAGAAATTTACGAATATTGGGCGAATTTTAGGCCTAATGCGCACACTGAAACCACGACCCAAAAATGTTTTAAAAAATCCTGTCTATATTTAAGGCCTAGTTCAACAATTTAGTGACTACCCGTATTGTTTTTTTTTTCAAGTTCATAAAAAAAAAATTTGTAAAAATGTCAAAAATTTTCAAACTAAAAGTCCAATGTGCAGACTCAAGATGACGTCGTAAAAATTAAATATTTTACAGAATTGTTACTGGGTCTCATACACAGTCATTGAAGGGTACCCGTTTCCGAAAAAAAAATTTTGACATTTTTCACTCCACCCTAATGTTCAATCTTAATAAATTTGGTATTTTTTGGTAGGTTCAGACCTGTAGATGTGCAAACTGGACTTTTTATTTCTTAAAAATGTATATATTTTAAGTTATAGCTTTTATAAGTTATAACTTTAATAAGTTTGCATATAATTGCATATAATTGTTTTTGTTATGTTGTTTTTTTTTTTTCTTAACAGCAGCTGAGAACAATGTTATCAAACTCAGAGCAAAACTATTCTCTGCTCACATTTAGCTCTCTTCTGTCTCTTCTCGCCAATTATTATTATTTTATAGTTGATGGGTGCAGCAACGCGCACCAGAGGTCGCTAGTAAATATAAATCATAGAAGACGACTTTGCCATCCTGAATACGTCACTAACAATCAACAAATAAACAATTTTAATTTAAAAGAGTTAATTTTTTTGCGTCTGGGTAGCTCTTATCTGACATAATCTGTATTATTAATTGTTTATCTTCTTCATTTTGCGACAACTGTTTATCTTCTTCATTTTGCGCGTTCTGCAGAATCATTAACGATATTTAAGTTTTTTACAATATTAAGTCCAACATTATAACTTGGGACCTTTGTCCATTCCTCATGATCCTTTGTTAAGAAATCCGTTGGAAAGGAAAATCTTATGCTATAAAATAATGTTGGGCTTTTTCCGAAAAAAAAATCTTATATGTTTTTATCAGATCAATCATAGATCCGGGTCGCCCTTTCTGTCTTTGATTTATGAGGAACAGTTTATCTTCCTCGATACTTATCAAATCCAAGGCATTAGCATGGGAAATATCGAATAAATCATCAAATTTTTCAGTGAAGGCTTTTTAACGCTGCTCCTGAAATGATGACCGTTTCTGGCAAGACTTATGCAATACTTTCCATTCATTGTATTTATCGGCATTTCTAGTTGGAATTCGAGCTTTGTCCCACTTAACCTGAACTTCTTTGTTCAGGTCTGAATTGATTTCTGAATTTTTGAATTGATCGCAGGTTTCAAATCGCAAAATAGTACACGTAAAACCTGAGCGTTTAATATAAGTTTAGCTCCCGTAAGTTCACTTTCATCATAATCCAGCAGAAATAAATTTGTTCGTCGTCTTGTTTCCATTTTTTCTTAATTTGTTCAATCTTTTTACTTCAACACTCACTCTAAACTCACTGACCATCAAAACTAAGTAGTGGTGAAATTGTAGCAATAATGAAAGCTTTTCTTTTCGCGGGAAACAAAACCTTAATTTAATTTCAGTTGAAAAAAGCTGTTTCATATTTGACGTTTGAGATAAATGTTGCCAAATGGATTTTTGCATCCAAAAGTTGTCAGAAGCTCAATTTTTGTAGGAAGAACTTCACATATACAGGGTGTTTTTTTTAGGGGTTTGTTTTTGGAATAGAGATAAAACACAAGAAAATCGTTTTAATGTCCATGAATTTGGCTTTATTGGAAGGATAATTTTATGCCATTATTGTTTAAATATGATTTCGGGCATGTGGCCGCCGCGGCTGGCTCGAATAAAGCCAATTCTACAGGTCAAATTTTCAACCACTTTTTCGAGCATATGCGGCCGTATGTCGGCAATAACGCCACGAATGTTGGCCTCCAAGTCCCCTAACGTTTCTGGTTTGTTGGCGTAGACGAGCGACTTCACATATCTCCAAAGAAAATAATCCAATGGTGTCAAATCACACGATCTTGGTGGTCCATTCCGCGAAATTATGCGCTAATCGAATGTTTCCTTCAATAAATCGATTGTGACGTGCGCTGTGTGGCATGTAGCGCCGTCTTGTTGGAACCACAACTCATCCACATTCATGCCATCCAATTCGGGAACAAAATAGTCGGTTATCATGGCTCTATACCGGTCTCCATTAACGGTAATTGACTCTCCAGCATTATTTCGGAAGAAGTATGGCCCAATGACTCCACCAGCCCATAGAGCACACCAAACAGTCAGTTTTTGTGGATGTAATGGCGTCTCAAGGATCTCATGTGGATTCTCTTCACTCCAAATGCGGCAATTTTGCTTGTTGACGTAGCCATTCAACCAAAAATGAGCCTCATCACTGAACAAAATTTTGCGATGAAAATCAGCATCGAGATCAATCTCATTTTCGGCCCATTTGAAAGCGTTGTTCTTTTGTCAACCTGTTCGTGATGAAATGGCAAACCAAACTGAACATAAATGACATTAGAGTTGCCAGATTTGACCACAAAATGCCAGTTTTATCTCTATTCGAAAAACAAACCCCTAAAAAAAACACTTTACATAAATAATTAAAAACACACATGTTGAAGGTTCCGCATTTTTCAACTGATTTCGACGAATGATACCTCGTTAAAAAGTTAATTTTATGCTCAATATGACAATGTATGGAGTTATTAAAAAAAAAAATATTATGATAATTTCAATTATTTTCGAAAAAAAACCGATTTACCCCCCATATAAATGGTATGGATCAACTGTGGGGGCTGGGCGCCTCGCCTGCCTGTTATCCAATTCTTAGAATTTTTTGCAGAACACGTTTTTATACTTAAACAAACATTTTGGGGGGGAGTTATATTCTATAGCTCGAAGTTGAAAAGTGAACACACACAATGTACACAATTAAAACCTTGAATTATGTAAATATCTGAATTATTATTAACGGTCCGCAGGCAAAATCCAAAATGTAGTCCCTGAACTAGGACCCTGCTCTGTGATATATAATTTTTTTCTACCAAAAAAACCGTTGCCAATGACGGTATCTCTAAAAATGGAGTTTCGGACCTAGATCAGCTTTTATCATTTATTTTCTTAGTGTTTTATGCTATTTTTTAAACAAAAAACAACGTTGGGAAGTGTTCTAGCTGAATTAAATAAAAGTCGCAGGCGACCAACTTCATTGTTTGCCTGTTTTGTTTTACTTTATTGTGTTGTATAATTTTTTTTATATTTTGTTTTTTTTTTATATTTAGTTGGATAATAAATAAGGTTCTTTTCAACTTGACCGTTTAATATTTTTGCATTTTTAAAGTAAAACATAACTCTTTGGGCCGCAAATGAAAATGCTGAACTTTTTCTCAGCTTAAACCTTTTTATATATTTTTTTTTTTGTTGAGAGTAGTTATTGACTGATAATTACTTTTATAAATCCTTTGCTTTGTTTCATGTTTCTTAAATTTTTATGTATTTTTTTTTTTGCTATTTTGATCAATTAAAACTTTTTCTATTCAGTTTTTTGTGCATAAATTTTATAAAATGGAAATGTTTGGAGGAGGGAAGTATTTTAATTGCTTCAACTCAGTAGCAACCCTCAACAGAGCCAGCCACCCCACCTTGACTCTCTCGCTCTGCCCTTACCGCGCGCTCCCACACGCGCGTATTCAAACGCTTTTGACAAGAATGCCCGCGGCTTTTGTTGAGGAAAAACGCGCGCGCAAAAAGAAATAAATATGGACGTGGCCGAATCGCAGCAAAAAATAAGCAACAAAATGGAAGTAGGGAAAAAAAAAAAATAAATAAATAAAGGAAGCAGCGAAAAAAGTGCGATTGGTGCGGCATAGCAAAGCGTCGGGTGGCGCGGGCAGCGCGAATTTACTTTGGTGTGAGCTGTTGGCAGCGTTGATGAGTTCGCTGTTGTTGTTGTTTTGTTGTTGCTATTTGCATTAGTATTGGTGGGTGATGGCGCCTGATGGTGGACGCAAGGAATACATTTTTGAATTATTATTAACGGTGCGCAAAAAGCAAGGGCGAAACGCTAATAAATAGGCATAGAAAAAGTTCAAAAACTAAGTAGAAAAGGGAGACAAAAAAGCGCACATCCGGCAGTAGAAATGGATGGGTGTGTGGGTACAGTGGGTAGTAGGATGGGGGAGGGGGGAAGGTGTTTTATAAGAAATCAGCTAGGACAAAGGAGTTGCTTATTTATGCGCTCGTATTTGTTGTGTTTTATTTTGAATAAAAAGAGCGTGTCCCAACGCTTTTATTCTATTTTCACTCGACGAGCAAGAAATAAACCAACGCTTTTTATTGTCGCCAAAAATGAAAATAACCCCAATAAGGACCAAATAAATTCCAAGTTAATAAGAGTCTTCGATGCTTACCCGCTAAAGTTGAAGAAAAAATATTTAAGGATACTTTCTGGTCAGAAATTTAAAGAAAAATTGTTTAAAGTTCTTGTTTCTAGAAAGAAAGAAAAAATGTTCGCCTAAAATGTCATAATTAGAGGAAATAAATCCAAAGCCAATTCATAACCAGTCCATGAAAAGATGTCCTTGTGTATTTTAACAAAATCCAGTACAAATGCTGCCTTAAAAAATCTCTCTAATCTAAGTATGAAGTCTGTAGGAAACGGCTAAAAATGTTATTTTCATTCAGTCCTTCCTATAAGCTTTTCCAAAAATAGGCAGTCTTACAAAACTATAAGATTTATAGGCTCTTAATAGAAGGTTCCTTCTATATGTTTTTGTTTTTTTAGCTTTGAACCAAGGATTTCAGGTGAAATAGCCATTCAGTCAAGTCTGTCTTGGCTCGAAAATGGGGTGAGAGATTAGTGCGAGGGAAGGGCAAGCAAGTGAAACATGTGAAGAATTGTTCTAAGCGTGGTGGAAAGCCATAAGGCAAACGTTATGCCTTTACCTCAGTCAATTCAAGTTATAAGGCAATCTCATCCACACACTTCTCTTCCATCAACTACGACTTCAATCCGCAAATATTGATGAGTTTTCAGTTTCAGTTGATTAGAAATGAGGATAGAAAATTGCAAATGCGAAAGGTTAAAGCGTAGGGCCATGGCCTGGCCGGGATTCGAACCTCGCACCTCTGGGGTGGCAGTTGATCACGCTACCTAATCGACTACCGAGGCCGGTGTAAATTGAGTCTGCGTAAGGATAGGAATCTTTAAGAAGGCCGACATCAACTTTAGATCAACAATCCATATGACTTATGATGGCAGAGAAGTTTGTAGAGAGGATCACTGAATACCTTGAATTGCCTGAAGTAAAGGAAACTCACATGTTTCTACAATTTTAATGTGGTAACGTTACGTTATACCGCGCAGGTTTCCAAAAAAGTTGAAAAAGGATTTTTTTTTAAATGCATCGGCGTTTCGCTGAGTATAGGTTCCATGACAAAAATAATCGCACGACAGTCAAGGTTAATCCCTTGACTTTATGATAAAAATAAAAACAAATTTAAAGACGTCTTCGACGCAGAGGGAACTGCTCAAGCAAAGCAACTGAATATTTGCTACATGGAATTATAACACGTCATGTATGGGTGCTACGGTAAAAATTATTTTACCTCAATAAAAGTTGCATTTTAGCCCTTACGACAAAAATATACAAAAACTTCATGACATCAAACATTGTAAATGCAGCTATCATGCAACCGCGTCACATGGAATTATTACTGTCTGACCACAATCATTTCGTTACAATGAAAACCTTATGGGAGAAAATTGTGGCAGAAGAGAAATTTTGCAACAACAATGCTGTAGGAGCTACAAACGTCAAACGACAAAAGCAACAACAACAATGAGAAAATTTAAAAATGACCAGCTGATTTTGACAACTAGCGCACCCTGCTCTCCAATATGAGCCTACCTTATAATTGTATCATGATACAATTACCAGGTAGTATTAATCGCTACTTTAACTCGTTGCTGTGGGCATATACATAGTGTCAAATAGAAGTGTTGCAATCATAGCAAGAAGTAAAAGGAGATATTTTAGTTTTTTATACTTAAACCAATCATTTTAAATATTTAGAAGGAAATGATTAATGACGAAATTATATCTCTGTTTAGGTTTCGCTTTGTTTTTTATATTTAATACAAATATAATGAAATGATTAAATTGAAGTATTCATCTTTATTTTATTAAGACTCCCTCATGTAAACCTTAAAAATTATTTGAAGACTGCATCAACAATAACAACAAAACCCAACAACACAGTTAGTATATAGTTGTACACAGTTGTATAATATAAAAGTAAGTACAACTGTGTTGGCAGTGTCCGCCATAGCGCAAAAGTTCTTATATGTATGTTTGTTACATACATATATCACGCTTGAAACACATAGAAACAAATTCGTTCTTGATGTAAGCAACATGATGATATCGCGATTCAATTGTTTTACGCTTTACCAAAAAGTGCTAAAACAGCTAAAAAAAGTTTTAATTTTTTAAAAAATAAATATAAAAAATTTTTATAAAAATCGCGCTATTTTCATTTCCAATAATACAATAAGCAACATTGTTTGCACCTAAAAAAATAAAAAAATAAATAACTGGCCATTTCAGCCCTTGAAAGGACTTTGACCTAGCTTCTTATGATCAATTGTGTTGTGCGTGTTATTAAGTTTGTACACAATTGACCGAGAAAGGGACCTGCATGCTTAACGCCGACTCCGAACGGCGATGAACGTAATGTTCTTATTCTCAAGAAGCTTTACATGGCATTTGATTACTCTCTGAGGTTTGCCATTGTCTGCAGAGAGGTGGCGGCCGTACAGAAAAATTATTTTAATTCAAATAATTTTCTGTCGCTGCTGGGGTTCGAACCTGGGTTTCCAAAGTTCTTTGACATAGCGGCCACGCACTTTAACCAACTACGCCACGGACGCCACATTGTTTGCACCTACTCGCTATATTTTGACACTATATGCCCATAATGACAGTTTTTCCACAGCTGATTTTCAGCGAATAATACTACCTGGTAATTGTATCATGAATTGTATCATGCGCCAAGATAGATTCTATTTCTATTTTTCTTTTGTCGTTTGTTTGACAGCTCTCTCAGTTTCTCTCTAAAAATGTTGCCATATTATAACAAACTTTGATGTCAACCCATGTAGCGAGTAAACAGTGTTCCTACTTGCTCTAATAATGAAAGGAGTAATCTGAAGTTGAAAATGGAGTAAATTTATTTGAAGAATATTGCAAAAAGTAGTAGAATAAATGGAAGTGGAGTAATTATTACTTAAATCGGAGTATGATGAGAACACTGAAGCAAAATTAAATGACAGATTAACCGACAAAGCCAATGCTGCAATTCTGGGCCAACTCTTAGCGACTCTCTCGTGCCGACACGACAACGACATGATTCTGATCAGACCAGGGTTCGGACTTGTTGCAGAAACATATTTTTTACGGATTCAAAATTAATATGACTATTAATTTAACACTTATGCTGCCATCTTTCTAGTTTTTTATGTAATGGTATTAAAGGTTTAGTTATAATTGATGTAATGCAACGTTATATAAGAAATTGTCTGTATTTCCTGTCGTTTTTAAGATAAATACAAAAATAACCCTAAATATGTTTGTTGAGAATAAATCGCAGTAGATTTGAAAAAACCGCAGTGACGCAGTAAAACATTAAATGTTGCTAAAACGCGCAGTAGATCTACTGCAATTGCAGTAAAGTCCGAACACTGGGTCAGACAGTTACTCGTCGTGTATATGAGCTACGGTTTATTTTATAAAACGCAGAAGAAGGATTTGCCTTACAATAAAAATAAAAAACAAAATTATGACGTCGTCAGGTCGCGGAGATAGAAGCTTATGCAACAAAATTGCAATATTGTTGCATGGAATTATTACTCGCAGCGTAGAAGTGCAACGAAAAATTTTATTTTACAACAAAATATGGTTCTTTGACCTCATAAAAAAAAAAAAAAAAATTTTTTTCGGAACCACGACACCACGTTGGCAACCGCTGAATGTAGTAAAAATGCAACAAAAATAAAAAAACGTTGCATGGAGTTATAACTCCGTGACTATAGGCGCTACGTTAATTTTAATGGAACGACAATAAAGCTGATGTTTTCGGCCATATGATAAAAATAAAACAAAAACTTAATGGTGTCATGAGGCCTTTCACAGAACCGCTAAATGTAACCTACTATAGGTACCATCGTTGCATAGATATATGGCATGACGCTAAGGTAAATATAAATGTAAAATAAAAATAAAAATAAAATTTGAATTAGGACAAGAATTTGGATATTGGTAAGGACAACGATAAGAAAAAGGATGAGGACAAGGATTCGGATAACGGTTAGAACCAAGACTAACATAAGGAGTAGGACGAAAATTTTGGTATGGATTAGAGCATGAAATTAGACAAGGAGAAGACAAGAATTGGAAAAAGAAAGAATAAAGACATGCACTTTAGCGCGACTTGGCAACCCAGTATAAAAAACTTAAGGCCTTGTAATGAACAGCTGCCAAGCCGCATCAGTTTCTATCAAACCGTTCATCCGCAGTGTACTGTAACAGTTGGCCATAGTACGAAAACGTCGCAGTGGACACAAAACGTAACTTTTTGAAACTTTAGGTTAGTAAAAAATGTCCATGTTTTTTATAAAAAAATTTGTTAAGAAAAAAATAATGTCTTTTTGTTGATAAAATAGTTTTCAGTAACAGGTATATTTGCAAATAAGAGATTTTTCTGCATAGAAAGAATTTTGATAAAAAAGTTTTATACATTTTTGTTTGTATTTTAACAGTACACGTTCTTTTTATTTATTATTTTTTCAGGGCCATTAGGGTCATTAAAACCTTTTAGGGTCATTAGATACTCTTAAAAGTTTTAGTTATTCTAAAAAACTGGCTCGTATTTTTAAATTATTTTTGTAAGGACATACCTATTCTATATTATACATATGATAAAAAATATTTTTACGTTCCTCATTTCTTTCACTTTTTTTATTTTACCATTTGTAATATAATTAAGTTTTTATGTGGACTAAAAAAAAAACTTTTTAGAAAAACTCCATTTTATTTCTGTTATTTTTAAAGCAGGTTTTAATAATATTAAAAGTCGGTTAATATTTAATATTATTATATTAAAAAAAAAATAAATAACTGGCCATTTCAGCCCTTGAAAGGACTTTGACCTAGCTTCTTATGATCAATTGTGTTGTGCGTGTTATTAAGTTTGTACACAATTGACCGAGAACCGGACCTACATGCTTAACGCCGACTCCGAACGGCGATGAACGGAAAGTTCTCGTTCTCAAGAAGATTTACATGGCATTTTGATTACTCTCTGAGGTTTGCCATTGTCTGCAGAGAGGTGGCGGCCATACAGAAAAATTATTTTAATTCAAATAATTTTCTGTCGCTGCTGGGGTTCGAACCTGGGTTTCCAAAGTTCTTTGACATAGCGGCCACGCACTTTAACCAACTACACCACGGACGCCACAATTTATTTAAATTATTTTTCATAAATACAATCTACGTTCATGACGTAGATTAATATATATTATATTTAATTATATTTAATTTAATATAATTGCTGAAATTTAATTATACTTAAAGAATTCCATGCTGCCTGTATATCTTGCCACAACTCCTGCTTATTCCTAGAATTTTGTGGACCGACAATATATTTGAATTGTTTCCAAAGGTTTTCTATAGGATTGAAGTCCGGCAATGGAGCCGGCCAATCCCATAACTTAACATTTTTATTTCGAAACCACTGTTTGGTACAGTTTATCGAGTGTTTAGGATCATTATCCTGCTGATAGGTCCAAATAATGGGCATATTTTTACTAGAAAAAGGCTATATAACATTTTCCATGTCGCTTTTTTTAGCCATAATTCCTTCCACGAGATGTATTGGCCCAACTCCGTACCATGAAAAACATGTCCAAACCATTATGTTCCCGGCGCCATGTTTTACCATCTTTTGTGTACATCTCGATTTAATTCTGTGTTAAATTCTGTGTTGGGTGGCCGTCTAATATTGTGTCTGCTATCTGATCCTTATAAATTAAACTTACATTCGTTGCTCCAGAGTATTTTTCACCACTTTTTATTTCCTTCTTTTCCGAACCTATTATTATGTTTTAGGACAAAGTCATTCCTTTGCTTCAAAATTTTTTTTTTTTGCTTAGCAACGGGGCCTTTTGTGGTGACCTTAATGGGAGCTTGTACTCTACCAACATTCTTCTTACTGTTCTTGAACTCACGTTGGCTGCGACTGCATTCAGAATTTTTTTTAAGATACAAAAGGGTATTTTTGAGCCCCCATGGTAATTAAATGGTCAGTTTTTTTTTGTGGTTTTCCTTAGACGTCCTCTATTTTCAGCCTTAGATTAAGTTTTAAAAGCATTTTTGACCATTCCCAAAGAGCGCCCCAGAGCGCTTGCAATATTTCGGTACGATAAGCCATATTTTTTTAACTTTTTCGTAATATCTCTTTTTTCGTCAGAGCAATGTTGTTGCGCCCTTTGAATTTTCTTTTGAACGCAAAATAGTGACATGATTGCAAGTGCTGCCACCTAGCACAACTTTGTCTTGGTATAATACACATATTAGCAAAAGGGTTTCGCATTCGCTAAATATTTTTTTACACATGAATTTGAATTTTTCACAAATTCCACAGATATGAATTTTTTATTAAAAAGTATGAAAAAGGCTAATTTTTGACTGTTTCAAAACTAACTGTAGAAATATTTTTGAACAAAACCTTCTTTATTCTTTCATTTAAATCAACACTTAATAAAAAAACAAAAAAAAAAATAGGGTTAAAAATAGGCTTTGATAAAATCGTTATAGTGGGCACATAACGTTCGCAAAAATCAGCCAAATCGGGTGAAAACCACGCCTACCTCCCATCCAAACCATTAAATGGCTGCTTAAGACTTTGAATATACTTTAGATCGGCCGTGGGGGTATTTTAACTTTTAAATTACGCAGCACCGGGCTTCGAGAAAAGCTTCGGCCGATTTTGTTTAACATTTACGAAAAAAACAGCTCACTCCTTTTTTTTAACTCTGCTCACTTCGCCCCCACTATCTTGATAATTTTGGCGTAATCATTTATTTCGCATACAAATCGATGTCCTTAACTTGGCAGTGCAATGGTAACAGACGAGTAAAAAAGGACGAAGAAGAAGCAGTAGAATAAGAAGAACAAAAAGAAGCGTAAGTCATTTAAATATTATCGCTTGGAACCCATCAAAGAGTTGCTGCTAATGCTTCTTCTGCTGCTGCTGCTTAATATTATTTTTTTTTCGTCCTCCTCCTTTTTTTTGCTCAAATTCAAATTCAGTTTCAAAGGCAGCAATCAAATAAATTGCCAAGTTGTTGTTGTTTTTTTGCTGTTGCTGCTGTTGTTGCTGCCAGCAGCGATGGACTTAAATTGTAGCATTTTTTTGGGGGACAGCCTGAGTAGGCGTCCCGGGCAGGCGTTGGCGTTTAAAGAATGAAGCGTTTATCATGTTGTTGTTGGCTTTGTTGTTGTTGTTGTTGCTGTTTTTGTTGTTGTTGTCTCTGTACAGTTGATTTCTTCAATTTTATCCTTTGTGCGGCCCTTGTTCTGCTTCATCTTTTACTGCTTCTTCTTCTTCTTTTCATTTTTGTTATTATTTTTAGCATTTTCTTGTTATTATTGTTGTTGTATAAATTTATTTTTTCCCCCTCTTATTGCCCCCAACTCTAAGCAAAGAACTTGTCCATCAAAAAAAGTGCCAAAATAAAGCGAAGAAGAGCAGCAACAACAAATGAAAATAAATCACGCAAGGGGTCTGAGGTGCTTCATTATGCGGGGCAGCGGTGGGGTTGACAGCGTTGTCAGCCGGTTGGCACGCTGCTTGATGGTTGCGCAGTCTTCAAGCTTTTCATCATTATCATTAGTAGCAACAGCAACAACACCAACAACAACAACAACAACAACAACAACAACAACAACAACAACAACAACAACAAAAACAGCTATAGCAATAGCATAAAGCACTTGATGCCATTTGAATGGACCTCACGATAAAAAGAAAGCATCACCATCGACACACAACGCGACCAAGCGTGTCAGCATCGTCCTTATGCAGACCATCGCCAGTTTTCAGATCCAACAACAGCAACAACAAAAACAGCAACGCTCGCCTCATTCTCAAAAATTACCCCCACAGCCAGGCCACCGAAATTATCAGCCCCTGCCAGCGATCTATGTCAACAGCTCTTAGCTGCGTCCAACGTATTTGTTTAAAATTAAATATAATATAAAAAGAAGCTTTTTAAAATAGCCGAGACCAGCGAGAGTAACACTTAAATTTAAGGCAATCATTGGCATACGTACACTTTAAGTAAATTTTAGTCAATAGGTTAGCTGTGTGCAAATGAATAAGATACTCTCAAGTCAGATTCTTGTCACCATCTTAGATTTTCACACTCTGAGAAATGATTTGAACCGTTTCACTGTTAATGTTTTCAGAGTGTACTACTTAGAGCAAATCGAGTAGCTTATTGCAATGTTGGTCAATCTATAGAGAATCTTGGACCGCTTGATCACATTCAAAATAAGTGATTCTCTAATTTTTATGCTTCTTCAGTGTATTACTTCATTAGTTAATAAGTTATAAATACACACGTGGGCGGCGAAATGGATGGGGAAATATTAATGCTGAATATAGGCCGAAAATAGTGGAAAATATGATAAAAAATTAAAAATAAATTTTCAAAATTTTCATGAACCTTTTTAGGATGCAAATCAGTACAAAATAATATTAGTAAAATTAGTAAAAATAAAATTTGTCAAAAATTTTAAAAATTAATAAGTAATTTTTAAGGTTGTTTCTTATTTAAACTAATCAAATATGAATTTACGCATGTGCATTTTATTTCTTACTAGCTAATATACCCGGTGTTACTCGGGGGAAAAAGCGTAAATTTTGATGTTTAGTTTTTATTGGTTCAGCAGATAACGATTTTTAGCCAGAAAAGAAAAATCAGCTTTTGACGTAAAGCGTTTGGAAATATGCAAAATGGTTTTTTGTCATTCTAAGGAAACGGCGTTATTAGAAAAAGACGTTGTACTAAAAATTTGTCAGAAATTATGTCATCAATTTGGTTTGGTGTAATTTTGTCCACCATCCAAAAAAGAATGTGTGCGTGCGGCAAGCCTCTTTTCTGCCACTCAACTGAATACATCCAGCGTTGAACAGTACCGTATATACGTTGTTTCACAATGAAGTCCATCAAACATCTGAGTTTTTGTTTGAACACTCGTGCTATAACGTCATGACGATCGCTTGGTGATTGACCGGGATGCAATAACTGCGTAATCTCTGGCCATTTTGGATTGCAATTAACCGTCACAAACAAATCCGGCCGTCCATAATTGCGCACGTAAGTCATCGCGTCCTTGGAGTACTCGTGCATGTGTCTCGGACTGCCAATGTATGTCTATGGCAGAGATAACGAGATGGGAAACTTCGATTCGGCTGTCATTTTTGTTGATTTTGCGCCAAAATGGTGCTTGTTCTTCTCATTTTTGTGTCCTCACGTATTGTGTATGTGAGTTCACCTCATAGTTGTCAAAAATTGCTGTGTCGGCCGTCAGCTGTTGTGAAGATTTATAATTTTGTAACTTTGTTTTATAAATTGTCTGCTTTTCAAATACCTTATTTTTGCTGTAATTTAATTTCACATTCCAACGTTAGCTCGGGTCGAAAAAAGTTTATAATTATTTTATATAGTTGTGGTCATTCTTATATATAAAGCAATAAAACTAAAGAAATATGCCTGCAAAAGCTGTGCGTTATCAATGGCGATGGTAGTGGCGCCGTCTTTTTCGAACAAGAGAGTGCCGACGCGCCCGTTAAGGTTACTGGTGAAGTTAATGGTCTCACCCAGGGCATACATGGTTTCCTTGTGCATGAATTTGGTGACAACACCAATGGATGCACCTCCGCCGGCCCTCACTTCAATCCCCATGGCAAGGAACATGGCGCACCCGGTGATGAGAACCGTCACTTGGGCCAGGGATTGCCAAAAAGTGATTTTTGAAGAGTGCAACAACAATTATAACAAAAAATCAACAACATCAACAAATCGTTAGATGCGTAGTACAATAAGGAATTAGTAACAAAAAAAAAACACAAACAAAAAGCAGTAGGTGACGAAACCATACGCAGAATTTCCAACAAGAAACCTTCAGCGTAGCAAGAGTTGTACGCGATCGCATGCGCTATATATACCAACAACGACAAGAATAAACAACAACAAACACACGCTGTATGGTTGCGGTGCAGCTGCGCCTGTGAACGATTCGGCGAATTACAACAATCATAGAAATATTGAAGTTGTTGTAATAGAGTTGAAAGAGTTAGGCGATGGCAATCGCTGACTTGGGCGATTTGGACAACATTGAAGCCACACACCTAAGACAGAAGATGACTTTTCATCCATATCTGGTGATAATATTATAACATTCATCCGGTGTGTTCAAAGCAACACAACCAAAAACTAAAAGAAATTGGAATGGATGTAAGCAATATAGTTATGAGATATCTCTGCATATGTATATATATTGATTACTAGAGGACCCGGCAAACTTCGTCCCGCCCTGAATTATTTTTTTTATTGAAATAATTCCGAGCAATCACGATCCCACCCGAAATTAATTTTTTATCGAACATTCACGATCGATAACAAATGGTGCCAATCGAATTTCAATTATTGATTGAATGAAACATTCTAATATCCCTTATTTACACGAAATGTAGGGAGGTTGAGGGAAAAAAAAGGTTGAAAGAAAAAATTAGTTCTTGACTCCACCATGACACCACGGAGGCAGCTGAAAAAAAAAAAACAGGCACTAAGGTCAATATATAAAAACAACAAAAAAAGGAAGGTTAGGTTTTGTGTTACATAGTAAAAATAAAAAAAAATAATGGCGTATGAGGCCTTTCAGGAAACTTAAGTTAATCAAAATCAAAATCAAAATCTAAGATCCCACCCGAAATCAATTTTTTATCGAACATTCGTGATCTATAACAAATGGTGCCAATCGAATTTCAATTATTGATTGAATGAAACACTCTAATATCTGTTATTTACACGGAATGTAAGGAGGTTGAGGGAATCACATGTCAGACCAATTTAATGCTTTTTAATAGACAACGTTAGCAAAAGTAAACAAAGATGAAGGCTTTTCAACACGCGAACATGTCATATATTGTAAGCCATGCAAGAAGCTTGGGAATTCAAGATTAATAGTTATAGACATATAGCTATACATACATTTTTTACAAATAATTTAAGACACACATTTGGGCCTATTCGGCGAAATCTGTTATTCTGTTACGCATTTTCTGTTATCAATCGTAACAGATGCCGATCATAAAAGATCTGTTAAAATTGGTATTCAGTATATCGAACTTTTATGGCAACCTGTTATCAATCTTCGAAAATAAAAATCTATTACAATTCCGTTAACTTCTGTTATGAAACAGCTGATTATTGTAAATAAATTTATTCAAGCAAACAAAATGCAGAGCGAAAAGGTAAGTTAAGGGATGTTTTAGGCAAAGCTAGTTATAAATTAAACAATTTTTTTCTACAGTATATTTCAGTCCAACAACTGATCCAGCTGTGGGCTTCAAGGATGCTGCCGCTGCCTTCATGGTTGGTTCAATGCCATATAAGAAGGGTATGGAACGCAAGGATTTGCTCTCGGCGAACGTGAAAATGCATAAGATGCAGGGACAGGCGGTGGATCTACATGCACGCAAGGATGTTAAGGTACACATATTGCTGTAAAAAAAATAATTTTTCGACTAAATTCCCTTATTCTAGCAATGAGACAGTGTGCACAAAATCAGTCTGGGATGCCGACTTACTGCAAGGAGTATTTGATGAGACGGTGCAAAAGCGTGGCGCTGCCGTGATTTCCGCACGTAAGATGTCTTCTGCCATGTCTGCCGCTAAGGCTGCTTGCAATCATATGCACGATTGGTGGCACGGCACTCTTGCTGGTCAGTACATTTTACGTGTCATTTCGGATGGTGGAACGCCCAAGGATTCCAACGCATTCCCTGTTGTGATCTCAAACAAGCAAACAAATTTTTAAAGGTTTGCAGATCAACACAATTGGTTGGCTAAAGAATTTGTATTTGGTATTTTATACTTAAATTTTATAAATGTTTATTCAGTGCATATGTTTTATGCATATTAACACTATAAATGCAAGTTTAAGAATAAAATGTTTTATTCTTAATCCAAAAAACAAAAGTATATTCAAAGTCTTAAGCAGCCAATAAAATGTTTATTTGTAAAAACATTTTCGTCATAGTTTTAATAGAAAATATTCGCTTTTGTTTTGGTTTTTATTCGATGGTTGAATTTCATACTCGAAGTACAGGTTAAATATCAAAGTTCATATGCAAAATTGAAAGTTGAGTGCATATTAGTAAAGATATAAAAAATCATATTAATAAAGATTAAATATCGAAGCTCGAATTTCGTCATCACAGACTTTGGATGTTCCACGATTGGTTCCAATTTCTTCATGAGCAGTCGAGCTGATAAGGTGAGTATCCAATCAAAATAGCTAAGGATGCGCACGGCAGGAAGCTCGGGTTCTTCTAAAAAACAGTAAATTGAACACAAACATATACATATATTTACACTTAACAATTAGTTTACTTACATTTTTCGCCTTTTTCGGAATTTCTTATTGAAATTCTCAAATAAATATCCATTTCAGATATAAAATGTCACTTCAAAAGAATTTGTTATGATAAAAGACTCAAAAATCTGTCTGTTATTCTGTTATGGTTTTTAACAGATTTCATAACAGATTTTGTCGCGCTGAATACCAATTATAGAATTTGGAATAGACTTTTTGACAGTTCGAAAATCTGTTGATTTATAACAGATTTGATAACAGATTTTGTCTTGCAGAATATGAATTTAGAACGCATAGCAGATTTTTTGACAGCTGAAAATTTTGTATGGGAAATCGTAACAGAATAACAGAATTTTTTCATAAAAGATTACGCAGAATAGGCCCAATTGTTTTGCACTAACATTTATTTGAGCAACATTTATATTTTTTCCATATAATTTTGTGAGCGGAACTTCCGTCCGCTTATTTATATCTAAAAAACTGAATGCACCTCCATGCTACAGGTGTAAAATAAGCTGCATTTGCATAGTCTACTTGCTCTCTCTCTTTATATGATCGTATTGCTTTGCGCTCCATTATCTTGATATACATTATATAGTATGTTATTACTCGTATGTTCTTTTTATTCTTAAGGTATAAAATTAGTTTCGATTTGATTTAATCCAGCACACAGTGCCATAATTAATTCCAAAGATTGGCCTTGTGATTCATTGATTGAATTCTTGGAATGTGCACTTCCTCACCTTTGAATTGGCCTACTCAAATGCGTTCATCTTTGCTTGAAAAACATTATTCTTGAGTTGCTTCACGACCAATTCTGTTCCCTTGCAGAATTTGATTGATTGAGGCTCCGAAGCATGATAATAACAGATCCAACCTTCAGTGGTACATTATATGGTGGTAATACTTGCAAACCAATGAATTCAGGAACACTATTCGATAATTGGTTGCTTCGTCTGGACACAAACAACTGATTTGAACGAATGTAATTGTGCAGAAATTGCATTTTGAATTATGCAATTAAAATCGAGTTTATTTTTATTTTTTATTTTTCCATACAAAATGTATGGAACATCGATTTTTCCGAGAAAATTCCAATTTTTTTGCTGTTAAAAGCTACCTTGTGCGGAAACGAACACAAAAAAGAAAGGGTTCTTATGCATGCCACTCTGTTTTGTTTATATACTTATTCGGACATGATAATCTAATTGTTTTCATTATCCGTCAATCGCTGCTGTGTGGCTTACACGTGTATTAGCTCGCCGCGCATTTGGCTGTCTTCGTAGACCTATGTCAGGCTCGTCCTCTCCTTGGAGTTGTAATGAACACTATACGACACGAAAAATTACCAATTTCAATTCCTTCGATTCTTTTCCTTCCTTCCTTATTTTCTTTTTTCCTACACCACATCAGTATTGTGGCGAACAAAAAAAAATTATTAAAATCGGCCGAGCCATTTTCGAGTTTTACCAAGACCAACGCACGGCAATTGATAATTAAATATTCAGAAAATAGAAGATAAAAACGCGATTGGTTTTTGTCTAAGAAAAATATAATAGGCTGCTATAATTCGATTTCAGAAGATTGTGCTGTCATATCATTTTATTGCAAATTTTATTAGGAAATTTTTGTAGTACATTTCAATTTGAATAAAAATAGTCAGCTCAACCGTCAGTTTTGAAGCCATGAGGTGGTCTAAGGCTCGATCCTCACAATGGGCAAACAAATAATATTTTTTTTAAATTTATTTTTATATATTGAAAAGACAGCTTTTGTGTTCTTTTTGGAGTAAAAAGTGAATATGTTGGAGCTTTCTTCTAATAGGGATTTATTAAGTGCTTAAATGAAATTTATCAACGAAAAAAAATTGAATGACATATATTCAAAAACAACGGAGTTATTTTCATCGAAATAGGAAATACGAATTTCTGATAGTTTTTTGTTATTCTAAGGAAACGATGTTATTAGAAAAAGACGCTGTACTAAAATATTGTGCAATTTTGAAGATATGTGAATGCTTTTGGTGTTAAAATAAGAGAATTTTCTTTTCATGATTTAGACGAACAGTTTCGCTAATAAAAGTACGCTATTAGGATAATATGCGATTCTTGTAAAGGGGCGGAAGAAGGGGCGTGGTCAAAACTAAGTATGCTGTAACCTTATCTAGGATTCAAGTAATGTGTGTGCAAAATTTGAGTGAAACCCGTTCAGCCGTTCAGATTTGTTGGCTACTTAAAGTAGTCTGATGTGGCAATTCCCATACAAAATGACCAATTTAGATTTTTCGATTTTTCCGCTGTTCCTTCGAGTTTTTCGTAATTTTCTTTTTTTCTAAACCTCATCTGTATTAAGGCAAACAATACAAAAAAAGAATTATTAAAATCGGCCAAGCCGTTTCTGAGCCTTAGCAAGACTAACGCACACGCATTTAATTTTTATATATAAGAATAAAACAATTGAGCCCAAATACAGTCCAATATAAAGAATTAAGGGTCGAAGAAACATATAAGTATATATTTCATTTAAAAAACTTAGGACAAATACATGCCAATGTTAAGTCTATTTTTCCTCGAATTTATACTCTAATTTAATAATTTAAACCATACAAAATGTTTTGTATCATCATTTAAAAAATTTGAAATGAAATTAAATTACAATAATATATTTTGCAGATTCAATTTACTTTGATCGTGGCTGCTGCAATTTTACTTTGCTGGTTCTTGCACAATCGTAATCAAATTGGTTACATTCGCATGGGCTTTAAAGCTTTTTCTTGTTTGGATTCTTTTTTAGTTACTTGGAATGCAATAGGGTTTGAATGAAAAGCAATGAAAATATGCAAGTCAAGCAACTGAAGTGAGTGAGAGACTGTTTATATGTAAAATAGATATATAAAAAAAATTCTTATTCATTTTTATTACAGAAAACCTTAATACATGCCAATCAACCGTAACATCCTCACACACAGCAACAACAATTGTCCCATAATGTAACACATGCTATTGCCGAGGATCACATATCCGGTGAAAACCTAAAAATACTATTTAATGCCATTAAAACACCAAATATATTGGTTACAAATGTAAGCAGTGCCTCAACACCTTCTGTTTCTGGCGTTCAAGAAGTACTGGAACAAATTGAGGCAAAACCGGATTCGATAAATAAATTTATGGAACTTACAGCTTATAACAACAGTGTTTATATCAAAGAAATGGATGTAGCGATATCAAACTATTCATTGCTTGATAGTCCAGATTTTGCCAATGAACAGTAATTGATGTTTTTCTCCTTCGGTTCCCATCGAAATAATAAAGAAAGAATTTAAGAAAAGTATTTGCAATTTTTTATTTATTTAATGTTTCGTATATTTATATTTTTTATTTATTTTATAGATGTAAATAAACAACTGAATCATGTTTTGAAATCAATAATTGTAAAATTGTTCATAACTTAAAACAATGGTCTGATTTTTAATTTGTTTTTTTTTGTTTTTAAAAATACGATATTGTTAAACATATAAAAAAATGTAAAAAACTCATAGCATAATTGATTACTTTAATAAAGCAGTTTTTATTTGGAAAAAGAGGTGAAAGCATTTTTCTTATTAATAAAATGCATTGTTGCTCGTTTGAAATTTATTTATAGTTTTTTTTTTTTGTAATTAAAAAAAAAAGAAAATTATAAATTATTGCTACTTGAGTACAAAACCAGCAATTTTTCCACTTGTTTAGGTTTTGACCGTGGTCAGTTTGTCTAAGCTCAGTGAAATTTTACACAGTGGTGAGAACCCGAACAGCTGAATAACTCAAACTGGCACCCAAACTGGGTGAGTTTCTCAACAAAATGTACGACCACATCTATAATATTGTGTTAGTATTGACTTCAATTTGACATAAAGCAGGCATAGTGCTATCCCTTTCATCGAAGTTTCCCATCTCGTTATCTCTGGTCTATGGCGAAATTGTGAGTCGACCAACATCTGTAATATCTGCGTCGCTATTGACCGCATCTCACAAGTGAATATATTCTTCAGATCGCAACTTAGCCTGATTAAATCGAATGTAATTGAGTCGCTCTGTCTCAACCTTCACGTACATATCAACTGCATATTGTTGAAACAATCGGCGATATCTGGTCAAGTGGTTGTCAATGTTCTGGCGAATCATCATTCGATGAGCGTAAAAATTCATTGAACTGACATTTTTATTTGTATCGAACCCTAAAAATTTTCAATTTACGAAGTGACAATCAAGAGTGATTTTTTTTTACTAACCATAAGGCGGATTTATCATGTTATCATATCTCAAGTGATATCCGTCTTCACCACGGCAAAACATAAGCGGATAATGCAGTACGTCATACGATCGATGTGTCTCACTTATTCGCTCTAGTGCGTTTCCAGTTCGGCGTTTGATGACTATATATCGCGATTCGAAATTTTCACCAACAACAACAATTGATATTTCACTAACTGTAGGTGCATTGTTCCAACGATGGCATCTGTTCCAACAAAGTCGTAAACAGTTTGATGAGCCATTGTGTTCGTGTAACATTTGCTGCAATTGCTGGACTATTTCTCTTTTCATTGTATTAAAGATAGCACAACGCCGATTTACTTCACTATGTGAATCTCCAAGAAAGTATATTTGGAGATATTTGTGTTCTTTATCTGGATGCGGCAACAGCGATCCAGCAAGATGAAAAATTTGTGCATGAATCTCTGTAGTTGAAGGCAAATTTTGTTATTTGTGTATTTTGTTGGCAAGATAAGTGTTAGTTTGTGTTATATCGTTATGTATCGTGTATTGTGTGTGATGTTGTTGAAATTACCTTGAATGTTGGATTATAATTTCGTTTATTTACAATTTCACCACCAAACGACGTTCATTTGAAAGTAATCGTTGTATGTACATCTTGATGTGTTGCAAGAAATGGTTCGAATTAGGAGATTCACCGTTAAGCGGCGTGCGCAATGGCTCTGGTGGTGGAAGCAACTCTGGCAATTTCACCTTGCCGCTCGCACAACACAATCCAAGCGGTTCTTTCTCAAATTTAACTGCATTGCAATGCTGACAAACGACAGACATCTGAACTGATGCGTACGCACTATATTGAATCATATCGAAAGGCTGCACGTTCAATGTTTACCGGAAGAATTTGTTGTTGTTGACGTTGTTGTTCAATAGTCGCACGATGTGATCTGACTTCATCACTTTGTCGAGCACGAACATCTCTTCTTCTCAATCGTTCTTGCTTATTGTAAGCTTCGTTGATATCTTCTTCGTTGCATTTTGAGAACGCCGACCAATGTTACTATGACCTCTTCTTCGCATTGTAACAAATATTGAACTGTAACTGATCATCACTTTGTATAAACCGCACATAAAGTTTTCGCTAATCAATAACTTACCTTTGAAATAGCCAAAATAAAGAAATCAAACGAACGAAAAAGATGCAATTGAAATTTGGAAATCAACAAAATAAATCGATTACTAATCTATTCCAATGGAAATGAGGTTAGGTTTTCGCCTGCTAACAAAAACAATGCACTCACTTGTTTGCGATAAAAATATCAATAAAATCACTCAAAAAGTAATAATCCACAGATTCTCAATGATATATTTCGTAACTGTAAACGATTTCACTCGAAAAATCAACATTAAAATATCGGAAAATTATTTAACCGTGACCGCACAACTGAAATTATCAAATTAGAAAGAATAAAAAATATGCTGAATTGTCAAACGGAATGACCGCCTACTGCGCCACCTGTTGAACTGTAATTGAAGATCGCAATTGCTGTTTTTTATTTATTTGCTCAATTGTATATTCTTTTGTATCAAATGTTTATAATAGGATGTTTCACAAAATAAAAAAAAATTTATTGTTGTTAGGATAGGTACATACCTCTTATTTTGACTATGTGTGTATATCATATACACTTAAGGAAGTGAATTTGCATTTTAATCTGAACTGATGACCGCTGACATCACTGTGGCCATTAATAAAAAAGAAATGAAAGCTTTCTATCAACTGACAACATTTTTAAGAAATAATAATAAACCACCAAAAACAAATGTTGTGATCAATATAAATTAAATTATATATTATATAATAAATTAATATAGTTTAAAACAACGGTAAATATAGGGTTACCAGATCAAAATTTGGCTTAGGAGGACAACGGATGACAAAAACGAGGACATTTGTTCTAGAGAAGATGAAAAAGGAGGACACATAGAGAAACACTATATATTTCCATAATAACAAGTTTATTCAAAAGGAATTCAGAAAAATCTCACTTAAATAAATGTCAAAACATAAAAACTAATCAAACATAAAATAAAAGATAAAAGAAAAAAACATAGTCATTAAAAATTCAAGTACCATACATTTGTTAACATCAACACGTTTTAGCTTATAACGAAACCGAAAATAAAACAAAAGAAAACGAAACGAAAAGTTTTGCTTTGTTGCCAAATTGTTCACTACATGGTTGTAAATTTAAGGTAAAAAATCGTCCGTATTGGGAGTGTACGGAATGGCAAAAAAAAAGTAATGAGAATACGAAAAAATAAATGACGGAGAGAAGAAACTATTGCAAAAAAATACAAAAGATTTTTAATATGTAAAAAGGAGGACATTTGGGTCAAAAAGGAGGACATGATATTTTTAATGAAAAAGGAGGAAGTGCCCTCCAATTAGGATACCATCTGGTAACCCTAGGTAAATATAAAGAAGTTATTTCAATCGGTTTTTGTAGCTTAAATGTTCTCTGAGGATATTTTATATTAAATGTTATTAATTTTTACACCATTATGTAGCACATTTTAATATTAATATGTGCATATAATTACCATGATGCCGGTGATATTGTTATGAAGCACATTTTTGTAATAACTGTATTTTAGTCGTTCACATAGTGCATGTTTTTAAATGTGAAATTAGTAAGTTACATGCTTAAAGTGCTAAATGTGCTTCATAAACTTCACCAGCTAAATGTGCTCCATTGAACACAAAAAATGTGCTTGAATTTTTGCACTTATACAAAGGAGCGAAGGATATCTTGAGTGTAAAAAAATTAAGTATTGAAAATCTGTTTTTTTTATGTGTGCTAGAATAACATTTCTAAGAATAGTTTGTATTTGTGCATTATTGTAAAGAAATATAAAGCATTTCGTGTAGAATAAATATTTTCAAGTTACAAAGGCAAAAGTAAAAATTATTTATACATATAACACTTCATTTAATTTTCAATAATATTGACTGAACTAAAGCTAATAAAGCTTATGAATAACACATGTCAAAATTTCATAACAATCTGGTCTTAGTGACACTCTTTTTGTTATTTTCCGAAAAGTGGAAAAATCTGAATTAAATTTGTTGATACAGTTTTACTTTTAAATGGCAAAAATATCGTTCCAGTAACGTAATTCGGACTTTGCTCCTTTGAGACAAATGGTAGAGAAGTGATTTTCTGGATTTAAACCCGGCAGTACACACACGATGAACGCTTTGGTCGCCCAAAATCGGCAGTTGTACCAGAAATTCCCAAGTTTTGGGCTTTTTTTTAGTTTTGAACCAAGGATTTCAGGTATAATCCTATATTGACCTATTCAGTCAAGTCTGCCTTGGTTCGAAAATGGGGTGATAGATTAGTGGGAGGAAAGGGGCAATTTGAATCTAAGGCAAGTGTTATGTCTTTACCTCAGTCAATTCAAGTTATAAGGCAATCTCATCCACAAAAGTCGTCACTACCATCAACTAAAACTTCAAGTCGTAAATATTTCAAGTGCGTTTTCAATTTCAGACCCGGGACCACTGGGGTGGCAGTCGAGCACACTACTTACTCGATTACCGAAGCCGCTGACGACGGTAGTAACGATATGTTGTCATGGTCATAATCATTGAAAAACTCGTAAGAAATGATCTTCGAATGGACCGAAGTTAAAATACCCCCACGGCTGAACCAAAGTATATTCAAGGTCAATAAAATGGTTACTTGTAAAAACATTTTCGTCAGTTTTAACAGAAAATATTCGCTTTTGTTTTTTGATTAAGTGACTTTGTATGGGAGGTAGGCGCGGTTTTCATTCGATTTGGCTCATTTTCGTACTTGATCTTTATTTTTTAGATACAAGCTTAAATATCGAATTTCGTTATGATAGCTTGAAAATTACGACTGTTATCGTAATCACAGACAGACAGACGGACGGACAGACAGGCAGACAGACCTACCACGCCTCCTTATTGGAGTTAAATTACTGTACCCCGCTTACGTTTTTTAAAATATCAATGGTCTCATAGAAGATGTTGATCATAATCAAGCATAAAAATAAAGCAACAAGGAGAACACATTTTTATTGAATTGTAGGCGGTAAAAGGGGGTGTGGCAACCCATTTAAACACATTTGATGTCAAGAATGAAAGTTTTACAACTGAGAAAATATAAACCAAGGATCGAAAATTCGATGCAACAAGAAATATCATCGAATAATTCATTTTCGAATAATTCAGTCATTCATTTATTTGTTTGTTCATTTATTCGTTTATTCATTTATTAATTTATTCATTCCTTCACTTATTCATTTATTTATTTATTCATTTATTCATTTATTCATTTATTCATTTATTCATTTATTCATTTATTCATTTATTCACATATTCACTTATTCATTTATTCATTTATTCATTTATTCAATTATTCATTTATTTATTTATTCATTTATTCATTTATTCATTTATTCATTTATTCATTTATTCATTTATTCATTTATTCACATATTCACTTATTCATTTATTCATTTATTTATTTACTCATTTATTCATTTATTCATTTATTCATTTATTCATTTATTCATTTATTAATTTATTCATTTATTCACATATTCACTTATTCATTTATTCATTTATTCATTTTTTCATTTATTCATTTATTCATTTATTCATTTATTCAAATTTTTATCAATCTTTCCTCAATAAGATAAATAACTGCGCTAAGGACATACGAAATCCTTATTCTAGTTATTGTTGTTGATGATGACTCCCACAGCCTCATCTTCGACTGCTTTTCCTCAGCTTCTTCCTCTGCTGCTTTGTCTTTATTTATCAGAAGTACAAGTTTTTCTTATTGTTTTAGTTGTTGTTGCTGTTGTTGTTGTTGGTGTTGTTGTTGTTGTTGTTTTTATTATTTTTCTTTATTATTTTTGCTGTTTTTATGAACATTTGAAATTTTAAGTATTTCTTCTGAAATTTGAAGCCTTCTCGGGTGTCATCAGCAAGGCACGCTTCACTGGACCGTAGACGAGAGCGGGATAGCCAATGACGCCAATAGAAGGAGTAAAAAGAAATAAACTACATAGAAGCTAAGAAGAAGAAGCGAGAAAAAAGAGCGTGCAAAATAAAAGAGTGGACAAAATCGCGAAGGACGTTACGCGTTTTTTAATTAAGCTTCACAAACTTCATACCTCTCCCCCATGCATCCAGCCACGGCCTAAGGATCCTTACCACCACCCACCGACTCACAATGCCGACTTCCATTTAACGTTGACGTTAAACGGATCCTTCGGCTGCTTGAAAGGCAAGGCAACGATTCGCAGGATGGAAAGTTTTTAAAAAGCCTTTTTTTGGCATTGAATCCAACTGTTTTTTCAGTCCATTTTTTGTTCCAAATTAATCACAAAAAAAAAAGAAGAACGAGAAGTGAGTCCAAGCAAGGCTGTCGTTGGTTGGGTAATGTTGCTTGTTGAAGGACGATAGGGGAGAGTGCCTTAAGTTGTTTAAGAAAATGAAAACAATTTCGTTTTTCTTTGCTTGCTACGTGCTTTTTTTTTTTTTTCTTGTGTTCTGTCTTTCTGCCCAACTTTAATCGCCACTGGATGAGAAGCTTCAGTCGGAATTTATTATTTAAGGATTAGGGAAGATTTAAGCAGGACATGATATGCAATACTTGCGCAGGCTGCAGCCAAAATAATTTAAATTTTAAATGAATTTCAACTTTTTCAGTTGATTAAGCAAATGTAAGTGATAGAACAAGATGAAGGTGGATAAACAAGAAACGCTTGGGTGACTGAAAAATGAAAAAGAAATTCAAAATTTGAAATTTCTTTTAATAAAAATTTAACTTTTTCCACGATAAACAAAACAGGATATATTAAATGCTTAAAATATTGTCTGATAAGCTAAAGACAAGGAAAAAAATGGCTACCTAAGTGTTGGTTAATTAACTAACTCGCATTTATCCTTCTCCCTTTTAAAAACTTGTATCTGTTTTCAAAATTTCAAATTCTTTGAAAATAAAAATTTGCCAAAATTAATACACAATCTAAATAAAACAAAAGCTTGTTAAACGTTCAGCGAGCGTCTTATGAGCAAAGGTTAGAGTAGGTTACACTGCGTCTTTGGCAAATTTTTAATATGGGCCCTTTTTTTGATTGTTCGTTTATCTCTCTGTAATGAATGCAAATGAAGAACCATATAAATTCGGTCCATAGGAGTTCTTATTGAAACTCGAATCCTTCTTTTATGAAGGACATAAGGCTTACTAACCGTATCTTATTACGTAGAACTAGACCAAAATTTAGAGCACTGAAATCGATAATTTTTTTCGATCACAAGAAATAAATGTTTTTTTTTTAAAAATTTTATAAATAAAAGAATGCCTCCTAAAATATGAGTATTATCTTGGATCCATCTCACATATAAAGATGTTGCAAGGACATTATTGTCCCGATGAACTCACTGTCGCTTGAAATGAAGACAACAGTTTTGGAAAGAAATGTTATGGTTGGGCTAATTTTTATTGAACTTTTATTTTATGTATAACTAGCTTTTTCCCGGCGCGCGTTGCTGCACTTTGCAACTAGGGTAAACTGGGGTACATTTGACTTTGGGGCACATTTGACTTTGGCATTTTCGGTGATAACGCAGCATTATGCTTTAAAATTTAATTTGAGGAAATTGGCAGCATTGTATTTGACTAAACACTACGAAGGTTCACAGTTTTTGTAAAACTAATATAAAAGCAACACGTGGTTTTGTGTTCGAGAGTGAGTTACACACTTTAATTTATATTTGAAAGTGTGTTTTAAAAAAACTTTTTAACAAAAAAAAACCGACTTCAAAATCACTACAAAGTAAAAAATAATTTTAAATAACTTTTCCCATTCATTTCTTGGTCATATTTTAAAAGCTATTTATATGTATTATAATATTGGAAATCTTATCATTTTCATTTTTTCTATTTTGTTTTATTATCATCAATATATTAATTGCTTTATGTACATAAAAGCTTTGAACTCGGCGCTTATCTTACTATGTCGAAATCTTTTTATTTTAATTTTTTCTAATTTGTTTTATCATAAAAATATTATTAACTTTATGAATATATGTAAAAGCTTCTTAGCCACTTTTTTTCTTTCAGTTGGCAATTTTTGAGTACGCTGAAGATATCCAATGTGTTCCATGCATTATTTGTGCGGCTATTACACACTATGTCATATTTAATATGAGCTTTACAAGCTCACCCAAACCAGTTTAGTGAGAATTTTAATGTGCACAAAGCTTTTAAAATTACTACAGTGTTACCAAGGCACCAAATAGTGCACGGATGGTAAAAGATCATGATTGTGTGTCAAAGACGAGCGCCGACTTCAAACCTTTTATGTTCATAAAGCAATTAATATATTGATGATAATAAAACAAAATAGAAAAAATGAAAATGATAAGATTTCCAATATTAATGCATATAAATAACTTTTAAAATATGACCAAGAAATTAATGGGAAAAGTTATTTAAAATTATTTTTTACTTTGTAGTGATTTTGAGGTCGGTTTTTTTTTTGTTAAAAAGTTTTTATTTCTTCCGTTTTAGAGAATATAAAATATTTTATGTAATAGTATTCTTGAGGAAAATTTCAAACATGAAACTTTGTTCTTAAAAAATTTGTTTTGTTAATTCCTGAAAGTTTGTTGGGTATTTTTCATTTCTGCTTCTTTGAAATTTTTAGTGCCACGCCTTTTATCTAATCCCGCCCACTTTATTTACCGTACCTAGCCCTGTGCCAAATTTCAGATTCCAAGTTTCTACCTAGATTCCTTGATTCTACCTACCCACTTACCTGCATACCAAATATTAGTACGCTAGTGTCAATATTAACTAAGATATAGTATTTTTATAATATTGGCACACCCCTTTGTTGACTAACGCCCACTTTTTTGGCCGTAATTCGTAGTAACTGTACCTACCCATGTACTAAATTTCAGCACCCTAGTGTCAATATTATTCGATATATGGTATGTTTCTAATATTGCCACACCCATATGTCAAATAACGCCTACTTTCTTTGCAGTTATTATTAAAAATTGTGTCTACACCTGTGCTAAATTTCAGTACCCTAGTGTCAATACTATTCGAGATACAGTGTTTTTTCAATATTGCCACACCCCTTTGTCAAATAACGCCCACTTTATTGACTGTAATTTGTAATAACTATGCCTACACTAAGGGAAAAAAATATTAAATATATCCAAAAACTTTTTTAATTTATCCAAAAAGCGAGTCATTTTTGCACCAATACGCATTTGAATAAATCGACTACGTAAATATTTAAAATTTATTTGAATACTTTTTTAATTAAATTAAATATTTAAATATTTAAACAAAATTAATAAAAAATATATTAAAATTATGCACGAATTTTTTTAAAATATCTTTCAAATATTTACTATTTGAAAATAAACTATCGCATTTAAAGAAAATTTGAATAAAAATATTGAATTAAAAAAAAACATATTTAAATTGAATATGTTATTAATGGTTTTATGGTATTATTTTCTTCATATTGCGTCCATCAAATGCCATCGCCTGTATAAATTATTATCGCTTCACTTTTTTCGTTCTCTAATTTATACTATTTTTGACAGTTGGCGCACTAATATTGCACCAAATGTCAAACATAGTATAAATTAGAGAACGAAAAAGCAATGTACAAAATTGTTTAGGCAGAAGCAAGTTATGCAGGTAAATGACAATCAGTCCAAGATATTCTTGGAAATACCGAGTTGTCACTCAACCCTACATAATTTAATTTCTTTGCCAAACATGCATAATATGTTACTCCTGAAACAATAACTAAATGAGAACTATGAGAACTATAAGAACTGCAAATGCAAAAAATAAACTGCAGAAACAGAGTGCGATGCTGTTGCTGCTTGTCGGAGTATGTGTGTAAGTGTGCGATGCTGTTGCTGCTTGCTTGTATGGAATATGTGTGTACGTTTGTGGTATAAATAAAATTCAAATACGGGGAAAAAACGAGTTGTAGGGAAAATATTTGATTTATCCACGTAAATATTTAAATAAAATTGATACTCAGGCGTGGATAATGTTAATATGCATTATTTCCCTTAGTGTACCCATGCACTAAATTTCAGCACCCTAGTGTCAATATTATTCGATATATAGTGTTTTTCTAATATTGCCACACTCCTTTGTCGAATAACGCCCACTTTCTTTACAGTAATTTTTAAAAATATTGTCTACCCCTGTACTTAATTTCAGCACCCTAGTGTCTATATTATTCGATATATAGTGTGTTTCTAATATTGCCACACCCGTTTGTCAAATAACGCCCACTTTATTGACCGTAATTTGTAATAATTGTGCCTACCCCAGTATTTTTACTGTAAATTTCAGTACCCTAGTGTCAATAATAACTGAAATACAGTGTTTTTCTTATATTGACACGCCCCTTTGTCGAATATCGCCCAATTTTTTAAAAAAGGACCTCCGCGTTCATGGTATCTATCTGTTGACAAAAAATTACGGAAATCGGGCAAGAGCTGTAGGAGTTATCGATGTACATACATTTAAAAAAAAAAAAACAAAAAAAAAAAAAAAAAAAAAAAAGCGGACAAACCAACGAACTTGAGAACCTCCTCCGTTTTGAAGTCGGTTAAAAATAAATGATATATTTAATTTTAGTATTAATAATGCTGGTATTTTGATTACTCAAAGAGAATAAATATTTATGTCAAATGTTCCCCTTCAAAAGTCAAAGGTGTCCCATAGTAGGGGCACATTTGACAAAACGACTTTTTTTAGAAATGTTTAAAAAATATATTTTAGGGTTTTCATAATACAATATCCTTTGAAAGCTTTAAAGTCAAAAAATCAACCTTTATAGGGAAGTAAAATATTTTAAAATCGGTTAACAATTTTCGGAGTACTAACACTTTAAAAAAAAAGTGTCAAAGCTACCCCAACTTACCCTATATGAGAACATAATAAGTATATTTAGCTTTTCTTAGATCCATAATTTGACACCACTGTCATTTTTCACTGCCCGTTACAGTTTCCCAGTAACAGGACATCACCAAATAGCAACTCCATTTTGAGTTTGTATTTAAGAACTGTTACTTTTACTTCCAAATCTAGGCGATATTACAAATTTTAATTGTATGGGCGGATCCACACCCCATTTTAAAATCCCCATCCCAGTTTTCTAGTAGATGGACATTATCCAGTTTTAGTACAGTTGCCGACAGTGAGCATACAAAATAAATTACCAAATTGTAGCCTAATACGGCTAAAACTATCGGAAATCCATCAAGCACAAAATTGTAAAAATCGAACGACCCGTTCTCGAGTTATGCCCGCACACGGACGTCAGTCTCTTTTATATATAAGACTAGCGATACCCGGCGCACGTTGCTGCACCCGGCAAGTATATTGAAAATAATAAGTGCATTCAAAACTTTTATTAGTCCCTTAGTCTGACACCACGCTCATGTTCCACTGCCTATTACAGTTTCCCAGTAGCAGAACATCACTCCCAGGTGACAATTACATTATGAGTTTCAATGTCCTGTGATTTTAGCTTCCAAGCTATTCTGTATAGAGAATTAGGCTACCCACCCTTTTCCAATGCACATACCAGTTTTCCAGTAGAAAGACTTTGGCAATTAGTAACTTCATACTGAGTTTTATTGTCATGCGACGTTTAGTTCCAAAGCTATTCAATATCGAAAATTTGACTTGTGTGGTCCAAGCCATAACCCCTTTTCCTATGCCCGTCCCAGTTCTCTTGTTTATTTATAAAAAAACTTATTGAATCACACAATGTCAATTCTATAAAGTAAAAAGTCAGCCCTTTGTCCCTTTTTTTCATTTAAAAATTACAGGAAAACCACCGTCAAAACATGTGTAGAAAAGTTGCATGCAGCGAAACAAATAAACATACGTAAAAACATACATACATACATACATACATACATCAAGTCGGATTGAATCTCATTCTCATCAAAAAAATCCTCAACATGCTTAAGGTGCTCAGTGAATCTCCTTTTAACAAAACTGTGTTAGATTAATTTTCCACATCAAAACTACTTTGAACATATTAGAATGTACTTCGATCCAATTAGCTTAAAGCGCAGCAAAGTATGTATGTATAATATGTATTTGTTTGTTTGTTTTGTTGTTTTGTGCTTGCTGAGAACAAAAAGAGAATAGTAGAGAGCAACATGCAGTTTATTGAGGCTCTCGCCGCACAAACGCATGAAAAGCTAACGATCAAGCAATGCATGGCATTGTGGATGATTTGTTAAAAAACTTAACACTTTAATTAAAGATACTTATTATTGAAATTTCGAAAAGAAAATAACCAATGAACCTTTTGTAGCACAAATGTGATATTTTAAAACTTATTTCAAAAAAATCTGACCAGTACTTTTGGAGTTTTGCGGACACAAAAAATTTTCACTTTCATTTTATATAATAGTATAGATATTCATTTGAATATTGATGAGTAAAATATAAAAAAACAACGAATAATCGAACTCATAATCAATCTCGTTTTTAATAAAAGTAAATAAAATATCAGGTGTAGTAAAAAGAAATCCATTATTTTTGCATGAAATTGAAGGCATAGTTATAATGATCCGATTTAGGTCGAATATGCACAGTTTTGCGATTTACAGCGATTTACAGATGGAAATTCGGTCCATGAGGTTTTTGCGTTAACTCGTGTGGTACCCATACATCGAGCATCTTATTGTATCCAGCCTTATTCAAGTGGTTTCAAACGGGTTTTTTTGTGCAATGTTTAGCTCCTGGTGTGCGCAACCAAGATTGCGCGCAGTATTTTACAGAGAAAGCTAGACGTCGAAAAGCTTCAATCAAAACGATCAGCCGAAGACTTCGCTACTCGACTCTCACTCCTGCTTCAAGAAAGCACTCCTCCGATCGACGATATATGCGCGCAATGGAATCATATCTCCCACTCTATGCGTACGGCTTCCGAAGAGGTGATTGGCTATCACCACCCTCGCCGAAACCAGTGGCACGACCAGGAGTGTCGCGACGCCACTGCAGAAAAAGACGCCGCTTACAAAGCCCCCCTGCAGTCGGTTTCACCGCGTGCTGCTAAGGAGCGATACAAAGAATAGAGGAGGGAAGAGAGACGCATTTTCAGGCGAAAGAAAAGAGAAGCGGAAAAGCGTGAGTGCGAGAAAATTGAGATACATGGTAACAGGAATGAAGTCCGAAAATTTTTCAAAAAATAAGACGCATGGCCGATGGTTTCAAGACCGGGGCCTCTTCCTGCAAGGATGAAAACGGGAGTCTAGTGACAGATATCCAGAGTACACTGAAAATGTGGAGGGAACACTTCTCTAGGCTTCGGAATGGCGACGACGACAAAAGTTCCGCCAATACAGATGATATCCCGGAAACCCCAATTGTGGACGACAGCGTTGAAATTCAACTGCCCGACCATAGTGAAATCTTGAAAGCTATAGCTCGGCTTAAAAACAATAAAGCCGCAGGAGCCGATGGCTTACCTGCTGAGCTCTTTAAGAATGGAGGCGAAGCTCTATTTGAATGCATTCATGAGCTTCTATGCATAATATGATCGGAAGAATGCATTCCAAACGATTGTAACCTCAGTGTGCCCTGCCCAATCCACAAGAAAGGCGATCCCATAATTTGCGCCAACTACCGTGGGATAAGCCTTTTTAATATCGCATATAAGGTCCTGTCGAGCGTATTATGTGAAAGACTTAAGCCCATAGTAAACCAGCTGATTGGACCTTATCGGTGTGGCTTCAAACCTGGCAGATCCACCATAGACCAGATATTCACGCTACGACAAATCTTAGAGAAGACCCTAGAAAACCCTAGAAATCGACACACGCCATCTTTTTCTCGATTAAAAAGTCGCCTTCGAGAGTCCAATAAGGAACCATCTATACTCCACCATCCGTCTTTGCAGAATGACACTGAGCAACACCAGCAGCACAGTTAAAATCGGGAAGGATCTCACTCCTCCATTCGATACCAAACGAGGTTTCAGACAAGATGATTCCTTATTGTGCAACTTTTTCAACCTAATGATGGAGAAGATACTCCGAGCTGCTGGTTTGAGACGCAGTGGCACGATATTTTACAAAAGTATTATGCTGCTGGCGTATGCCGATGATATCGATATGATTGGCCATAATACGCGCGAAGTCAGTCAGCATTCTCCAGGTTACCGAAAGAGTCGAGTCGAATGGGTCGTGTAGTGAACGCAGATAAGACGAAATACCTAGTGTCAACAAATAAACAGTCCCAGCGTCAGTTCTGGCTTTTATATAGAGGGCGCTGAAAATGGCATTGAAAAAGAAATCCACAACGGTTCGATGGATATGGCCTTTCCCATGTATCGGAAACAAAAAACTCAAATGACATTTTAAAGCATAGACCCTATATTAAGCATCCCCCCTACGCAAGACCCCCGGGGTTTGGGTTTTTAATTATGGCGGAAGTTAAAAAAATAGACACATTTTCGCGCGCTTTTTAGTTTAGGGGGATGCTTAAAGGACGAAATAACGAACAAAATGCAAAAAAGTCATTGAAATGGAACCAATAGATTTCATGTTATCTATCAAACCGTTTTAAAAAAAAACTAGTTTCGAGGAAATCGCGTTTAAAGTTTTTTATTTCTAAATTTTGCATACATTTTAAAATTAGCGGTTGATAGTTAGTGCTATTATTTAATGTGCAATACCAGGTCCATACAGCAATCCAAAAGCAGTCTCAAAATGTTGTTCCTCGAGTTCCTTCGCTTTTTTTCTCCATACGGCCTGCTTTAGAATGTTGAATTTCTGAATATTATAACGAAAACCGTTATAACTTGTTTTTTTTAAATATCGATTTAAAAATGTGTATGTATATTCTTAAAACTATAAAGAACACATTAAACAAAAAAAAATTTTGTTGTAAATTTACACGTATGTATATTATACCTTAAAGCAATCAGCTGATTTTAAGGGCAACATTCTCTTCTCATAAAGTTTTGCAGGGCAAGAAATGTGCCTTTTTTGCCCTATATAAATGCAACATTTTAAGAACCGAACACATATTTTTTTTTCACCCCTTTGCACTTATTTTACAAACGAACACGAAAAAAAGAGGGCAATGAAAAGGCAACATTTTTTGGTAGAAACGAAAACACCATAAGTAAGTATTGAAACGGCATTCTTTAGCTTCAACGAACAGTTTATTTGACTTTCCTCTCATACCACCACAATTATGCTTAAGGTCCATAAAACCGTGAAATATCGTTTAATAAGCTTATTTGGGAGAAAGCTTTTATTTGCGACCGCACGATAACTTCTTAACCCTTCGTTGCATGGGATTTCACATATGCAATATTGATTTCTAAGAGATATAGCATACACACCCTGTAAATATACCTAACTGAATTTTATTGTTGTCTTCTTTTGTCAAGTTGGTGATTTAATTTGTCCAAAATATTGATTCGAACACGGTCTGTCTTATACGTAGAAAAAATAAGTGAATATTTTTAATAATTATACGAAAAATATCAAAAAACGTTCAAATGTAAGTTATGTTCCAGAATATAAGTTAATTTTCTTTTTAATAAAACTTTAATTTAATAAAATAAATGGCTTAATTGTAAATATGCAATATCATGCATTTGAGACATTTTGAAGTTACATTGCAGATATGAGGTTATATTGCACATGTGCAATTCTATGCACTTAACTAAATTTAAAGCTAAAATTGAAAATAAATTAATTTTAAAAATAAATAACTTGGGTCAAGAAAACAGCCCCTTTCTTCGTCACCACGAAGAAAATTATCTTCGGCTTGTGTAAATATTTTTATAAGACTTTTACGGGAACTAATTCTCATATGAATTACAAAGTTTTTTAATAATAATCGTTATATCAACACTACCACTACTGATTGAACTAGCCAAAAGGGGTATTTATTGGGAACAATCCGTCGGAACAGAATTCCGAACTCAAAACTACCGAGTGTTCCCATATTAATGAAAACATTTCGAGGAGAGTCTGTGGAATATGTAGCTTACCATGATGATGTTTACGTACATTTGATTTCGTGGAAAAATAATAAAGTTGTTAATTTGATGTCAAACCATTGCGGTAAAAATCCTGAGATCATAGCTGAACGATTTGATAAGAAGTTATGTAAAAACATATCCATTGAGTGTCTGAATATTGTTTCACAATACAATACATTTATGGGGGAAGTCAATTTGTTCCACTCATTTATTGAAAGCTACAAGATAAAAATACGCTATACGATAATATTAGGAAATGCATTGCTATTGCATGAGCGTGCGTAGCAATAAAGCGGTAAGCATGAAAACATAATAATTGTCAATTTTCGTTTGTAAGTAGTAGAAAGTCTTTACAAAGTAGGAAAACTATCCACAGAAAGTGGAAGACCTTCCGACTTATCAAAAAACGGTGCAAAAAATGACGAAAAATTCGAGAAGTTTCCCATTATCTCAAACAGAAGTTCGGTTGGACCATTTTGATCTCTGGCCACAATAGGAGAACAAGCGTTTAAGATGTAAATTACCAGGGTGCAATGGATTCACTCATGTTAGCTGCTCAATAGCTTAGACAAGAGTATGTTTTAATAATATATCAAAATAGAATCAAAATAGAAATTGTTTTAAACAATTTCGTAATGAATAATGTTTTATGTACTTATTTAATGAATTCTTATACAATGAGCTTCAAATTAAGAAACAAATCCTTGTATCCTTGCAAATCAGTGTATTTTATTTTCCTTTGTTTAAAATTGGCAATTTAAATTCACTATATAAAAAACTAGGAAATATATCTTAGTTTAAGTTATTGAAAGCATAAAGTTCCATTTCAAAAATGAAAAATACAAATTAATAAAAAATAATATATACACCATCGTATACTAATTTTTATTGCTTGCCTGCATGAAATTGCACATATGCAATGTTGCGTTACTTCGCTCCTATTCATTGCAGAGCATCCAAATTTCGTTTATACATTCTTTAAACCTCTCCAATCACAAATAAAGACATACAATATTTTTATACGTCCTTGGCGTCGTTGGTTAAAGTGCGTGGCCGCTATGTCAATGAACCCGGAGACCCAGGTTCGAACCCCAGCAGCGACAGAAAATTATTTGAATTAAAATAATTTTTCTGTACGGCCGCCACCTCTCTGCAGACAATGGCAAACCTCAGAGAGTAATCAAACTGCCATGTAAAGCTTCTTGAGAATAAGAACATTCCGTTCATCGCCGTTCGAAGTCGGCGTTAAGCATGTAGGTCTGGTTCTCGGTCAATTGTGTACAAACTTAATAACACGCACAACACAATTGATCATAAGAAGCTAGGTCAAAGTCCTTTCAAGGGCTGAAATGGCCAGTTAATTAATTAAATGAATATTTTTATACACAGGGAGAAAAAAATCATGTAACGAAGGGTTAAGTATTATTCATGAATTTGAAAAACTGCGATAACTCCAGTTGGTCTTTCAATGAACAAGCAATTGAAACGGTTAATTTGAACCCGGTTTTGCTTTTATTAATTCTGAGTGAATAGCTGAGCTGGACTACCAGACCCGTATTATCAGTTTTATTGAAAGCTTCAAGATTCAAGAAGCTGCAAGTTTCTATGGACTTTGTACGCATTATTATTATTATTATTTTTATTTTTTTTTTCATTTTTTAAGAATTTTTTGCTGTAAATAATTGCTTCACAGCATCCTGATCGCTGTATATTACTTTGAATATGGTGCAATTTAAACAATCCTTAGCCTATATAAGTTGTTAATGTTCAGAAATTATTCCATGAGCTTAATGGGCAAACAATTCCCTTTCAATAAACTGAAGTTTTTTAATCAAGAAGACTTTGATGCTGTTTTCTTCTTTTTCTTCTGCCTCGGCAACTTGATGTAAGCCATTAAAAAAAGCCCAGTAAAAAAAATCCTGCAGAGGCCGAGCGAAGTGCGTGTCACGCGCTTTTTTTAACAAAGGACCAAACGAATTCTGCTGCCATGGGAGAGTATATAATGGACAACAACAACAACAGCAGTGATGAGGAAAGAACAAAAATCAACTAACACCTACACAAACATTTATATATATATATATATATATATAATACACTTACATTCATTAATATTTACATAAACATAAATATATACAAACTATATATATATATTTATATATTTATATTTATATACATATAAAAAAGCAGCTCCAGTCCTTTTAGCCATTAATTTATTTTATTTTTTCTGTTGTTGTTGCTGTTTTTTCTTTTTTTTTTCCTTTTTTTTTGTTCTACGCATTTATTCGTCCATTCCGAAAGGGGACACCAAGTCTTGGCAACAGGAAAACGCACTTTATTGTTGTTATTGTTGTTGTTGTTGTTATTGTTGCCGTTGCTTTGGCGTGTTGCTGCTTTGATGGTTGGGGTTGATGCTGTAAGAATATAAAATACGAATAGTACATAAAAGCAAAAAATTAAAATTCAAATTTTCACAGCAAGCCATGAAGAACAAGAAACGAGAGAAGAAAGGATTTTTTCTTTTTTCATATCGTTTTCTTTTGCTCTGTCGAATTTTTCCAATGCTGTCAAAATAACACTGAGCAAATTTCGAAAAAAGAAAAACAAAAATAAACGAAGAATGAAAAATAAAAGACAAGGGGGTGGGTGTTTTTGGAAAAATATAGTTGTTTTTACTCAAAATTCGAACTCATAAAATTTGAAAATAAAATGAGGCAAAATGTTAATTAAAATATTTATTCCACTAAGGCATGCATCCCTCTAAATTTCAAATCGTATTTATGACTCGAATTAAAAAAATTGATAAAAAAATATTTTTAATTAACACGATTTTGTGTTCTTGAAACTCTTACAATACTATCTTTTAAACAAATAGATAAGAAATAATTTTTAACTATACCGACCTCTATTTAAAATACCTTTAAAGCCATCCAAAATCTAAGGTACGTTTCATATTTATAACCCACCCAATACACTTTTGTGATTTCTTTTATAAAAATTAAGAAATCAGTTTAGTTTAATTAAGTTTCAGGCAAGTAGTTTACGATGGCAGCACTGTTTTGTAATGCTCTTCGAAATCCCGTTATATTTAAACAAAACGTCATGAATTTAATTTGTTAACTAGTTAGTCAAAAAAATACTAGATGTTTAACTAGTCATAACTTACTAGACGAAGAGTTACAAGATAAGTTACTAAGTTAGCTAAAAAGTACCATGTGTTTTACTAGATTAAAAGGACTAGTTGGTTAATTTTATAGTTAACTAGCTAGTCGCTTTTGAACTACTTGAAAAAATACCAGCTGTTTTTCTAGCTCATAACTAAGTAGTCATAATTGTACTAGTGCCTTTGCTAGTTGCAAACCCGCTGTCTCTTTTTCGAACTTAATCTTTTTGAAGTGAAACTTCTTAAGCGGCGCTTCGAAATTTGAACGAGAATTGAGGAGTGAAATTTCAAGGTCGCACTCGCTTCATTTCGTTAACAGCTAGAAAGAAAGATATGTTTTATAGTAGAGAGAATGAGGGAGATATATAACATTGCATAAAAAACTAAAAAAATTCTGTTGTCGCCGCTGAGGATCGAACCAGCGACCTAACCATTATAAAGCGAACGGCTGAACGGCTACCAACCGAGCTAATCACTTCATACGGAATTGCTTTCTACAGAGCAATTTATCAAACTACTTTTGCTGTTTCAATTAAATGACGAGAAAATTGCACACACACGCACATGCAATTGTTTTACTTGATACTGCGCGCTGTGTTATCCTTGGACTATTCATAAAAGCATAGCGAGAAAATTTTATCTTAACATGCGAGGATTGAACTCGGACTTCTGACATCACAGTCAAATGTCTTATCGCTCTGCTATTTACTTGCTTGATTACTTGTGAACAAAATGTATAAAAAAATATGAGCCCCTCAACTCTGAACTCTGAAAAACGCATCCTCAAAGCATATCAAAAATGCGCATAAAATGCGCTGTTTCTACACAGAACCAAAAACGTACTTAATAACAAAGAAAAAGTTCTTTGTCCCAATGTATTATACATTAAAATTGGTCCAAAGTACGAGTTCCTTGGTTCAATGAATCTTTGTTCTTACGTTATTTCTTTGATATGTTATGAAGAAAAATGATTAATTAATGAAACATACAACTGTTACAACAAGTTAGTCTGTCCTTAGAAATTTTTAAACAATATCAAGATATATTTTAAAAAATCAGTTTCTTATTGAGATAAAATTCTCTAATGGTTTTTTAGATATTACAACACAAGAACTGGAACAAAATTTTAATGAACACGAACAATGAACTGTTCCTTAAAATTAAGAACAACGATTCATTGAACCAAAGAATTCGTTCTTTGGAGTAATGAATAGTTCTTAAAAATCAATGAATTTCGCTTTATGAACGAGATTCTTTGATTTTAAGAACAATATTTGGTTCAGTGTAGGAGCGCTTTTTATTTTCCCGCTGGGGTATTCGACCAGCCCGCCTGTTGATCCAATAAGCACATTTGCCATTGAGTACTTCTTTAACACTTATATTTCTTAACTGGTTTATTCAAATCTATATGTAAATACGACTCGAATTGAATAGCATGAAACGCACATGAATAACAATCTAAATGAATCAACAAAAAAATCTGGAACTACAATAGATTCAGTTTTTTTTTCACGGTATCTCGAAAATATCGATTCATGGACATATATCTCATACTTCAGTAATCACAAACCATGGTAGAATAACAGAGGTAGACGCATTTCGGACTGCGCTCTCTTCCTCATAGCCAAAATTGTCTTTCAATCAGTGTTGGCAGGTTTCAGCGAAAAAAAATCCCTATTTTTGCATACAAATAAATATTTTTCCCCGTTTTTAACTTCGAGTTTCCCGTTTTTTCCCCCGGTTTTTAATAGCTGAATTACAATACTGCGTTAGGTCGGTCGTGCGCTGACCGTACGTTGGTCTCCGTTGTAAAAACTTTACGATATAAGCTGTCAAAACGGACGACCTCAAACTTTGCAAAACTCAATGTTGCGTTGACAGATCGTGCGTCTGTCATTTTGGTGATGCCAATAAAAGCAGCTTTACTAAAAATGCCACAAAACGTCCCTTTTTCCGAAATCATGCAATTATAATTTTAATCAATGAATGTGAAAATTCGGACTAGAAGCTTCAAAATAGGTGAGCGCTTTCTAATTTAATGATAAAATGTGAAATTAAATTAAAATTTGAAATGAAATGTTTCTTTGATTAATCGATATTTTTATACTTATATATATATATATGTATATTGTTGTTTTTTTATTAAATGTGATTGCTTTATGTCATTATTTTTCTTGTTTTTGTCAAAATTACTGCTATTAATTATTATTATTACTGTTAATTTTTGACGAAATTTTTGCAAATTTTGAGAGCAATTTGAGTACTGTAGTACAAATTTTTTTACAAAATCGCCTAAAACTACAATATGCCTACCATAGAAGGATATCACCAAATGGAACTCCATTGTGAGTTTTAATCTTATGCGACTTTAATTTCCATAGCTATTCGATATGAAAACTTTGGCATGTATGGGCGGAACCACACCCCCTTTACCAATGTCTGTCCAAATTTTTTAGTAGAAATGCATCACCAAATAGTAATTCTACTCTAAAATTCAACGTTTTGTGACTTACTTTTATAGGCTATTAGATATTAAAAATTTTAATTGTATGGGCGGAGCCACACCCCCTTGTATAATGCCCGTCTCGGTTTTCTAGTAGATGGACATTACCAAGTGGCAACTCCATACCAAGTTTCATTACTATGCGGCATTTAGTTCCAAAGCTATTTGATACCATAAGTTTGACTTATATGGGCGGTGCCATGCCCCCTTGTCCAATGCTCACTCAATTTTTCCAGTCAAAGTACAAGACTAAATAGTACATTCTTACCGAGTTTCATTGATGTGTGACTAATAGTTTGAAAGTTATACCCACAATTTGGGAAGCCGAAAAAGTGCCACACCCTTTTCCCAACGCCCATAAAATTTTACCAGTGGAACGGCACATGTAAATCGAGGCCGAGCACCTAATTCTAATGTTGTGCGACTTATAATTCCAAAGTTATTCGATATTGCAGATTCGAGCTGCCACGCCCCCTTGTACAATGCTAGCTGAATCACTTGTAATTAGTGAGTACTTGGGTACAACTTTACAAAAACAAAGTGAACTGCATTTGCCAATCTACCTTACCACAACATTCCTTTATGTGTTATATTATTCAAACAATGATATTAAGGGTATTCGTCCTCAACCAACCTCATTAAAATATCTAATTGACCAATATATAAGTTTGCCATTTTGCATGAATACCCTTATAATATTATTTATAATATACTAAAAAATGCATAAATTTTAATAGGATATACAATTGAATAATATTAATATCATGTTAAATTCATCAAAATTATTATTATACTACTTAAGCAGCATGTTAATTTAAAAAATTTTATCAATTTAAAAAAAACTCGCATCAAAATATAAATTCCCACGATAATCCTATGAAAATCTTAGTTTTCCATCGGAATCCAAGAATACCCACATTTTAGCATTTCTCAACGAAAATGCAACCCAGCGTTAATATGGAATGTTAAAAAAGCACGAGCTAGTAGAGCATGTCTCTACTCATAGCGTTGATCGTACGTCACCCCCTCAAATTCATTTTTACGGAATGAGGTCGGAGCAATGCATGAGGTCATATTTTGTGTTGCTTCATAAGAACCCATTGTTTCTAGTGGAGCTGTCAAAGGCCGACCGACCTAACGCAGTATTGTAATTCAGCCATAAATTGTTTAATAAATAACAATTTAAAAAAAATTAAGTTCATTAATTCACTTTACAAAAACTATAATAAATACAAACAGGAAAAACGTACGTATTTATAAGAAAAATAAAAATAAAAAATGAAAATTTTAAGCGATATTGTATTTTAACTCGAACGTTACGTTTTTGAGATTATAAAAAATTTGTTAGAAATTATTTGAAATATACATATTATCAAACCAAGAAAACAAGAGTGTGTGTATTATTTCTATTATAAAAAGTTAAAAATTCTGAATTTATTTCAATTGCAAAGCAATTTTTATATTTCACTAGAGGACCCGGCAAACTTCGTCCCGCCCTGAATTAATGTTTGAAATAATTCCGAGCAATCACGATCCTACCCGAAATTAATTTCGTATCGAACATTCACGATCGATAACAAATGTTGCCAATCGTATTTCAATTATTGATTGAATGGATAACTCTAATCCCTTATTTACACGGAATGTAAGGAGGTTGAGGGAATCACATGTCAGATCAATTCAATGCTTTTTGATAGACAACATTAGGAAAAGTAAACAAAGATGGAGGCTTTTCAACATGCGAACATGTCATATATTGTAAGCCATGCAAGAAGCTTGGGAATTCAAGGTTAATAGTTGTAGACATATAGCTATACATACATTTTTTACAAATAATTTAAGACATACATTGTTTTGCACTCACATTTATTTGAGCAACATTTATATTATTTCCATATAATTTGAGAGCGGAACTTCCGTCCGCTTATTTATATCTAAAAAACTGAATGCACCTCCATGCTACAGGTGTAAAATAAGCTGCATTTGCATAGTCTACTTGCTCTCTCTCTTTATATGATCGTACTGCTTTGCGCTCCATTATCTTGATATACATTATATAGTATGTTATTACTCGTATGTTCTTTTTATTCTTAAGGTATAAAATTAGTTTAGATTTGATTTAATCCAGCACACAGTGCCATAATTAATTCCAAAGATTGGCCTTGTGATTCATTGATTGAATTCTTGGAATGTGCACTTCCTCACCTTTGAATTGGCCTACTCAAATGCGTTCATCTTTGCTTGAAAAACATTATTCTTGAGTTGCTTCACGACCAATTTTGTTCCCTTGCAGAATTTGGATTGATTGAGGCTCCGAAGCATGATAATAACAGATCCAACCGTCAGTGGTACATTATCTGGTGGTAATCCTTGCAAACCAATGAATTCAGGAACACTATTCGATAATTGGTTGCTTCGTCTGGACACAAACAACTGATTTGAACAAATGTAATTGTGCAGAAATTGCATTTTGAATTATGAAATTAAAATCGATTTTTTTTTATTTTTTATTTTTCCATACAAAATGTATGGAACATCGATTTTTCCGAGAAAATTCCAATTTTTTTTGCTGTTAAAAGATACCTTGTGCGGAAAGGAACCAGAAAAAAAAACAAAAAAAGGGTTCTTATGTATGCCACTCTGTTTTGTTTATATATGACACTTATTCGGACATGACAATCTAATTGTTTTCGTTATACGTCACTCGCTGCTGTGTGGCTTACACGTGTATTAGCTCGCCGAGCATTTGACTGATTTCGTAGACCTATGTCAGGCTCGTCCCCTCCTTGGAGTTCTAATGAACACTGTACGACACGAAAAATTACCAATTTCAATTCTTGCGATTCTTTTCTTTTTTTCTACACCACATCAGTACTGTGGCGAACAAAAAAAAAATTATTAAAATCGGCCGAGCCATTTCTGAGTTGTAGCAAGACCAACGCACGGCAATTGATAATTAAGTATACAGAAAATAGAAGATAAAAACACGATTGGTTTTTGTCTAAGAAAAATATAATAGGCTGCTACACTTCGATTTCAGAAGATTGTGCTGTCATATCATTTTATTGCAAATTCTATTAGGAAATTTTTGTAGTACATTCAGTTTTGAAGCCATGAGGTAGTCTAAGGCTCGATCCTCACAATGGGCAAACAAATAATATATAAAATTTTTAAAATTTTTTTTATTTATTGAAATGACAGCTTTTGTGTTCTTTTTGGAGTAAAAAGTGAATATGTTGGAGCTCTCTTCAAATAGGGGTTTATTAAGTGCTTAAATTAAATTTATCAACGAAAAGAAATTGAATGAAATATATTCAAAAACAACGGAGTTATTTTCATCGAAAGTATGAAATACGAATTTCTGATAGTTTTTTGTTATTCTAAGGAAACGATGTTATTAGAAAAAGACGCTGTACTAAAATATTGTGCAATTTTGAAGATATGTGAATGCTTTTGGTGTTAAAATAAGAGAATTTTCTTTTGATTATTTAGACGAACAGTTTCGCTAATAAAAGTACGCTAGTAGGATAATTTGCGATTCTTGTAAAGGGGCGGAAGAAGGGGCGTGGTCAAAACTAAGTATGCTGTAACCTTATCTAGGATTCAAGTAACGTGTGTGCAAAATTTGAGTGAAATCCGTTTAGACGTTAAGATTTGTTGGCTATTTAAAGTAGTCTGATGTGGCAATTCCCATACAAAATGACCAATTTCGATTTTTTCGATTTTTCTGCTGTTCCTTCGAGTTTTTTGTAATTTTCTTTTTTTCTAAACCACATCTGTATTAAGGCAAACAATACAAAAAAAGAATTATTAAAATCGGTCAAGCCGTTTCTGAGCCTTAGCAAGACTAACGCACACGTATTTCATTTTTATATATAAGATAATTAAATTAGCTCCAAAATCAGTCCATTTAATCCAGAATCTATTGTATATGTGATTCCAATTAGAAACTGTTTGGACCTTCTTTAACGATCTAACCGAATATTGCCCTGAGTAAATGTTTCTGTATTACAATACAATTTTCTTTTAATATATTAGGTCCTTAATTATCAAACGTTTTATTAATACCGTATAACTCTAAACACCTGTTTTATATGTTATTCTAATCAAAAACAAATGGAGCCTTCTTTTTCGATGCAACTGAATACGGCCCTTTGTGAATGTTTATGTATTTGTGTCAACCAACACGAATAAGAAAAATACCACACTTTTGGGCAATAACATCACTTCCTTATATCTTAGTTCTTTGAAGCGTTGTAACAATAGAAAATAGCATTAAAACTTAAGAATTGTGGTCTTACGTAAAAATTATCTACAAAACGACATAAACCAAAGCTTTGTACGACATAAGGTACAAGAAAAAGCTATTCTTGCACCAACAGATGAAGTATGACTTCAAAATTAATTTGTTGATAATTGAACTATTATCTTCCCACGGAGTTCCTTAATAGCACTAAAGTAGGTAAGTGGTCTTCCGCGACACCACTTAACGCTCAAAACAGATGCAATTGTTATGCTGATGAGAAATCTTAATACGGCGAAAGAACTAATGCAGATTTTTAGTCCTTACAATAATACTGTCAACTGCATTTTACTAAGCGGTGCAAGCACTGGTCAGCGAATTCTTATACAAAAAATTAAGCTCAGCCCAACGGAAACATTTTTTCCATTTAAAATACAACGTTTTCAAGTTCCGGTCTCTATTATTTGCTATGACTGTCAGTGGCGTTCCTAGGCTTGGTGACACCCGGGGCGGATATACATGGTGTCACCCCTATAAAAAAATTTCTAAATGCAAAAAGAAACCAATTCGATGAGATTAAGTGTTTTTATTATTATCTTTATGCTTTCCAAAAAAAAAAAACAAACAACATATGACAAACAATAAGAACAAGTAAACCCGTATGGCGTTAAAACGCCAAAATGCGCTCACAATATCTTCGTTGTGAGGCTTAATAGCACATCTATTCTGTCGTTAACTAAAATTTACCGTAGCACGTCTCCTGAGCGAGTTATAATGCAACGATACTAAATTTCTGTTGGGTAAGCAACAACTATCTTCACGACCTGACCTTCCGTGCGTAGAATTGGGCTTATCACCTAATACAGTGGTCTTAAGAAGAGGTATAGGAAGTTTGAATTAGCTGTGCAAAGTATGTTCTCCTTCAAATGAACTGGCGGCGATGCCAGTAAACGCTGGAATAGCGATTTTGCATGAATTTGCTATTTTGTGGCTAGTGTATCAATATAAAATATATGTGTACGTTTTTTGCTTCGTTCAACTGCTTTAATAATGCAATAGTATGAAATTGGAAAATTTGAGAAAAATTTATCACATAGTTTTAGGCATTAAATAGAAAGTTGACTTTCTTCGTAGAAGATTATTTTAGTTTTTCTTGTTTAAATACACTATTTTTTTAGAAAAAATAAGACCTTGTTGCACATCTACAGAGCAAGACCTTTCTATTGATACCCTCTTTATAAAAATCGCATTTGCGGTATAGATTTGATGGTCATCACAAAAAAAGCGCTTGCGTAATAATAATATAGATTTGTAAAACACAGAACAAAAATATTATATTTTCAGGTGTCTACATATTTAGATATGTAGGCATAAAGTAAAAAAGAAAACTTATTAACTTCACAGTCTTAAAAACTGACGGAACAAAAACATTACATTTTCAGGTACATATTTGTATATGTAGGTATGCGGTCAACCTTAAACCCGTTCATCGGGTCATTTTGACCCGAGGCACTTTTCATTTGCATAAAAAACATATTGAAAATACAAAAATTAAAAAAAAAAAATTACCATTTTATTTGTTGAACTTTTATCTTTGCAACCAGGTTCAAAAAATTGCACATATGATGAATTTCATTTAAAAATCTAGATAAAACTGAAATTTTGAACCCGACCACCTCAGATATCGATGAAATTTTGTTCATAGCTAAATTTGATCAATACAAAAAAACCCTCATTTTTAGAAATGACTGTTTTGCGATTTTTTGGGCGTGGCACAGTGGGAAAGTTTTCGAAAAAACGCGAAAATGGTCGAAAAGAGCTCCATTTAAACTGCAATAACTCAGAATCGGCTAAACCGATTTCCATGATCTTGGTATAATTAAAAAGATATTTTAACAGGCTTTATGACACGTTTAAAAAATAACACTGTAAAAAATTTTATAACAAAAAGAAAATTTTACCTAACGAAAAAACCAAAAAGGTCAAGGGTTTTTTTACAGTGTATTACTTTTTTAGAAAGGTTTATCCTTCACCTATAACATATCAAAAAATAAAAATGGGTTCTTTTTTAGTTTTTTTTATATAATTTTTTAAGTAGTGGCACTTCTAGTAATTGCCCATATATTTTTATATTGAAGCCACGAAAAATAGCCAAACATCTGTTATATTACTGAGAAGTGTTCAAATTTCAGTTATATTCAAAATATACTTATAATGTCCAAAGATTATTGATATAATATGCATAAAAGAAAATTATGTATGTATACAGGTAAAAAAATAAACATTGTCCCAGAAAAATTATGAATATGTTTTAACCCCAAAAAGGTCCTTGCGGCCGTACCAGCCCAAACCAATAAGTATACAGGTAAGCGCATAAAATGCTTACTGTAACTGTGTTTCTAGGATTAGCAAAATAAACACACTGCAGGTACCCCTAATTAAAGAATTGATTTTAAATTGCCTTCAATATTGCTATATAAATGCACCTGATGAACATACCCAAATTCATAATTATAAGCCGTTTCGAGAAGCCAAGATATCCCATTACAATTTTTACGTGTATATTTTAAAATTTTGAGTAAATATGAATTCAAACAATAAGTACAGATGCATAAAAATATCTAATAAGTGCTGCGCGTCGCTTCGTAAAATAAGTGAAAACGAGGCTGCAAATATAATTGAATATTTTCCAGCTGTCGCCAACATTCGTTGTAGCCGTATTTGCGAAACTTGCCGGAATACACTAAGAAAAGCGCGCAGTCGTAATGAATCCAACGTGGAGCGGAATGAAGTCTCAAATTATTTACCAACAACGCCCAGCGATGAAATTAGCGAAGAATTGGATGAACTTCCAACTTGTACCAGCCGTAATGCAAACATCGAAAGCAACGAACTCATTGAAAATATAAATGATCATATTATTCCTCATCTACCAAACCAAATGTCGCCTCTTAAAAGGAAATATATCAAACGAGATGCATACAGAAATAGAAAATCACTGCAAATTTTGGAAAATATAGCAGATTCACTTGGAGCTGATCCATTATCTGATTTGTCAGCGCAACTTGAAAACGTCAAAGCCATTTACGATCAAATTTTGCAAAACATCAAATATCAAATAGAGAACAGCTCAAATCTTTTGGAAAAGCAAATACTTTTATTTCTCTTACCAATCAATATGACTCACGAAGAAATTAAAGATCGTTTTGGGGATGATATATCTCACGATTGTATCAAAAAAAGTAAAGATATCCAAAGGAATAAAACGAAGTTTGCGGATATCAAACTATAGATAAAGAAGCTCAAACTATAACAGGAACTCAAGGCTTCCATTCATTCATTCCGATAAATGAAACGTCTGTACATGTGCGCAGATATTCTGACTGTGCCAAATTTGAGGAGCGCAAAATTTCTTACAAATAATTAACTTAAAAAAAATGTAAATAAAATAAAACACAAATTAATAAAAACATGGCAAATAATATAAACAATTGTTGATGGTTTTTTATTTGTAAACATTTAAAAAATGTTAGAATTGTTGAACTATTTTGTAAATGTGTAAGAATGTGACCTGATATTTTCGCTGTTATTCGAATTATTTCGAAAACTTTCGGTACGTTCATCAGGTGCATTTATATAGCAATTTTTAAGGCAATTTTAAAATCAATTCTTTAATTAGGGGTACCTGCAGTGTGTTTATTTTGCTTATCCTAGAAACACATTTACAGTAAGCATTTTATGTGCTTACCTGCATACTTATTGGTTTGGGCTGGTACGGCCGCAAGAACTTTTTGGGTTTAAAACATATTCATAATTTTTCTGGGACAATGTTTATTTTTTGTACCTGTATACATACATAATTTTCTTTTATGCATATTATATCAATAATCTTTGCACATTATAAGTATATTTTGAATATAACTGAAATTTGAACACTTCTCAGTAATATAACAGATGTTTGGCTATTTTTCGTGGCTTCAATATAAAAATATATGGGCAATTACTAGAAGTGCCACTACTTAAAAAATTATATAAAAAAAACTAAAAAAGAACCCATTTTTATTTTTTGATATGTTATAGGTGAAAGATAAACCTTTCTAAAAAAGTAATACACTGTAAAAAAACCCTTGATCTTTTTGGTTTTTTCGTTAGGTAAAATTTTCTTTTTGTTATAAAATTTTTTACAGTGTAATTTTTAAACGTGTCATAAAGCCTGTTAAAAGATCTTTTTAATGATACCAAGATCATGGAAATCGGTTCAGCCGATTCTGAGTTATTGCAGTTTAAATGGAGCTCTTTTCGACCATTTTCGCGTTTTTTCGAAAACTTTCCCACTGTGCCACGCCCAAAAAATCGCAAAACAGTCATTTCTAAAAATGAGGGTTTTTTTGTATTGATCAAAGTTAGCTATGAACAAAATTTCATCGATATCTGAGGTGGTCGGGTTCAATGCATCTCGATTTTTAAATGAAATTCATCATATGTGACATATGTGCATTGCAGAGACAAAAAACTGACATGTACACTATACGTTTATCTGGGTCAAAATGACCCGACATTTTCTACACTCAGGGAAAAAAATCGTAAAACCAAAGAAAATACACTTTGCCACAAAGACTTTTATTGGTTAGATTGTGCCCAAAGATAAAACATCATTACGACAAAGGCACAAAGATTGTTAAATTCCCATGGAAAAATATACTATATATCAAAGACTTAAATTCTTGTGACAAAGATGTACGTCTTTAAAAAAGTCGATTTCCTTAATACTATTTTCGTATGTCCGCCTTTTTTTTCTATTACTCACACCCCTTCTCCATTCTCCTTCTCACCCCCTCCCCCTTCCCCTTGACCCTTAACGTATACGATTTAATTAAATAAAATTTGAGAATTTTTGTGCTTATGTAAACTTCATAAACATCATCGAATAAAAGCACATTCTTCATAATACGAAGCAATACAACATCCAAAATTTATAATTGTTGTCGTTTGGCTTGGGGCCACTGTCCAACCCAAGATCCTACGTGGAAAAGAGATGCAACTCTCAAACACCAAACCAATACCAAACATAGCACAGATATACAAGTATATATTGTGCAGGCACAATATATTTATATATTCGGGTCACTAAAATAAGGGAACACCGAGCTAAAGTTATTATTTGGATATGCATTTGGGGCAACGCAGGCAAAAACTTGTATGGAAAAGAGATAAACTCTGACGCACCAAGCCGAGAGACACGGTTTTCATGGTCCCATTTCAAAGTTCGGAAGCAAAAGAACTAAAGATCTAAAACAAATTCATGAAAAAAAATAAAGCAACGAAACTGAATAAAACGAAAACTTAAAGTATCTATCATATTCGATGATGCTTATTTGTTAAATCGTAAAATCTACACATTATCGCGAGTTATATTTGTTATCACAAGGAATGCATTAAGTATTCAAATGTAATATCATTTTGCGTTTTAAGACATCCACCGAGTCAGAAAAATTTATCAAGTTCAAGTTGCCATTGAAATCACTACACATACATCGCAAAGGGTCGTGAAGGGCATAATTAGAAGTGCACTGACTCAACTTAAAAAGATGGAAATGTCTGGCTCCGCTCCTGGGGATGTTGAAGTTTAATGAAGAAAGGAGGTATTGTGAGTCTATATCGCCACTGAGAAGTTTGTATAAAAAGGAGACATTGAGCATAATTCTTCTGCTTCTTAAGGAAGGCAGGGAAATAATTTTAAGGCGGGTTTCATAAGGGGGTAGGATAATGTTGGGGTTCCAACGATAATGTAAAGCAAAAAGTAAGAATTGTTCTTGAACCGATTCTAATGCATCGATGTGGACATTGTATTGAGGGTTCCATATTACGGAAGCATATCCAAGAATTGGTCTAACAAGAGAGGTATAAAGTATTTTAGTAGTAAAAGGATCGTTGAATTCTTTAGCCCATCTTTTAATGAAACCAAGGACACTTCTAGCCTTATTTACCTCCAAATTAACTTGAAGATTGAAACGAAGCTTAGGATCCAAAATTACACCTAAATCAAGAAAACTGTGTACAATTTCTAAGTTAGTATTATTTATAGTGTAATTTACACTATTAGCAATTCGACGTGAGAATGTCATTTGCTTACATTTTTTTAAGTTTAATTTTAAGAGGTTAAAATTACAGCACTCAACTAGACTGTTTAAATCCGATTGTAAGAGTTGTTGATCTTCAGGCGATTTGTAAGTTAGGAAAAGTTTCACGTCATCGGCGTACATTAAGACGTTACAGTGTTTTATTACAGAAGAAAGGTCATTTATAAACAGTAAAAATAAAACCGGACCAAGATGACTTCCCTGCGGAACACCAGATGTGACCAAAATATTTTTTGACATAGAATTCTTATATAAAACTTTTTGAGAACGATTCGACAAGTACGATTTAATCCGGTGACTAATTGACGGGAAACCCAATTAGATAAAGCTTTTTCAGAAGAAGATAATGATTAACACTATCGAAAGCTTTGCCAAAGTCTGTATAAATAACGTCAGTCTGTCTAAAACCTTTGATGACACGCGAAGTAAACTCCAAGAGGTTAGTTGACGTAGATTTTCCCTTTAAGAAACCATGTTGAGAGGTGGAAATGGAGGAAGATACAACGTGGGTTATTTGATCAGTTATAATTTTCTCAAATAACTTAGGGATTGCGCTTAGTTTTGCGATACCTCGGTAATTGGAAACATCAATTTTTGAGCCGGATTTATGAAGAGGTATTATATAAGATTTTCTCCATATATAGGGAAAATGACCACTGTGCAAGGATGTGTTAAAAATTTTTGACAGGGGAGAACACAAACTAATAGAAATGTTTTTAAATGCAGCTCGGGATTTCGTCAGGACCAGTCGTAAAAGAAGATTTAACTTGTCGAAGGTAATGCATAACTATATTAGAATCTATTACGGGGGTTTCAAAAGAGTTAACTGGTGGTAGGTAAGAATATTCAAGACTCATGCTCAATGGTATATCGGAGTAGGTTGTTTTAAAGAAGTTTGCAAACATGTTGGAAACTTCGATGTCGCAAGATGCTTCTTCATGATTGAATTTCATAAGAGGTGGGAAGCTGGAGGTTTTTTGTTTTGAGTTGACAAAAGTGTAGAAAAGTTTCGGATTATCTTTGAATTGAATTTTTATTTTGGCTATATAGGCAGAGTAGCATTGTTTATTTAATAGTTGATATCGGTAACGACAAGAGGAATAGCAAGCGAAATCTAAATTAGAGCCTGACTTTTATATTTCTTAAATAAGCGATTTTCGGAATTTTTTAAAGACTTAAGTTCACTAGTTAACCAAGGAGGGTTTAAAGGCTTGAAATTACTATTTTGTTTTGGCACAGATAATGAAAAGCAATTTTGCAAGGTATCATTGAAAAACTGCTCTGAAGATTCGACATCATAAAAAGAGTACGAAGACCTATTATTTAAAATTGGGGACCAGTCAATCCGCGCGAGAAGAGCATTAAGTTTAACATAATTTGTTTTTTTAAAGTTAAAAATTTTATTATTTCGCGTATTTGGAGCTAATTTATTTTCACTTTCGTTGGCAAGTAATATTGTTATTTCAAGAGTTGGATGATAATCATCTTCCGGAACAGAAACTGGGTTCGAACGACGGAGATTTACAGAAGTGCATCTGTCTACAAATACAAGGTCAAGAGATCTACAATTTTTATTAAGAATATTATTAACCTGTTGAAGACACAGATCAGACAACTTATCTAAGAAATCATTTATCCAATCGGAGGCAGAAATAGGAGTAAGAAATTTTGAATCATCGGACAAACTCCAGGACACGGAAGGTAAGTTGAAATCACCTAAAACAATGATAGTATCCATATTTTTAAGCATATTATGGACAATTTCGATGGCATTAATATGGTTTAAGTAAATTAATAAATCACTTTTAGGTGGAATGTAAGAGCAAGTAAGAAAAATAGTATTATTATTAAATTTAACTTAAATAAGCGATTTTTGGAATTTTTTAAAGACTTTAGTTCATTAGTTAACCAAGGAGGGTTTAAAGGTTTGAAATTAATATTTTTTTTTGGCACAGATAATGAGAAACATTTTTGCAAGGTATCATTAAGAAACTGTACTGAAGATTCGACATCATAAAAAGAGTACGAAGACTTGAATACAATTTCTGTCGAAATATAATTGTCATTTTTATAGTGCCTAATTTTATCAGCTGGGAATTTTGACGTTTTAGATTTCGGTAGTGTAGTAGCGCAAGAATTTAATTTAATTTGCAAAATTGTTTATATATACGGAAAATTAAAATAATTTTATTTAAATTTTTTTTTTGCTTGTGTCAAAAATTCTCTTGCCGATTATCAAAATTTATACTAGCCCCTGGGGCGACAGGAATTTTTAACAGTTATATTCATCTCACATCTGCCAAATATTCTCATTCAGACTGTCAAAATTTCGTTATCCGAGAGAAAAGTTTCCGGATAGCACATGGCCTAAGAATTGCTTTGAGTTTGATTGGTTTGAAGCTAAAACGCCTTACAGAATCGCTTCGAATGCCACAAGTTTAGGTATAAAATAAATAAATTATTTCCATTTCAAATGAATGTTGTTCATTTTTGTTTCATTCACTGTTTTTACTAGGATAAGACACCACGACGTAGATGCGAAGCACAAAGGATAATAAAACGTCTGCTGTGTGTGACCATTGCTTAAAAATTTTTTGATCTTTGCATTATGTTCGTGCATGTTAATCGTATTACCTTCACAAATACAAAGGACCTGATATATTGGAAGATAACGATGATAATGATGGGGCAGATCCATCAATGCCTAGCACATCAAATGCAGCGCAATCGAATCTGATTTATCAATCGGTTATAAATCTTATGTAAATTGCAAATGTTTTGTGCAAAAATATATTAAAAAAAAAAACAAATATTAAAATTAATATTTTATGAAACAACAGCACTTTTTAATTTTCTCATTGAAAAATAGAAAATTTCCATACAAAATACACTACGGGTCAATATGACCCAGATAAACGGGATTAAGTTGTAAAACATGTGAACGGGTCTAAGGTTAAACAAAGAAATCTTATTAATGGCGTTGTCTTAATAACTAACTTTTCTTACTTTGAGAGCTGCAAAATTTAAAATAACCTCATCGAAATCAATATTACTTGCAAGCTCGTTTTCAATGGATAAAATAGAAAGATCAAAAAGCCTTGCCTGTCACATGGAAGACCTTAAATAAGTCTTCATAAATTTTAGCTTTGAAAAACTCCTTGCGCATGAAGCTACTGATACATACAATTGTTAGAAATAATGTCAATGCGGCAAAATGGGACACACATTTTGTAACGCAATGTATTTGTACCTTTTTCTTTGTTTGAGAAATAAAAAAAAATATCGAAATGGTGTCACCCCTAAAATGGTGGTACCCGGGGCGGACCAACCCCGCCGCCCCCACCTAGGAATGCCTCTGATGACTGTTAATAAGAGCTTAAGCCAGTCGTTGAGAAAGGTTGCAGCATTCCTGTAAGCCCCAGTATTCGCACACGGCGAATACTATTTGGCATTAAGGCGAGTCCGCTCTTTTGATGTCGTAAAAATTTTTAGTAAAGAAAAGAGTATGCAGTGCATCCTACCCAACAATTAAGGTTTCACAAAATCAAAAATAGTACTTACAGAAATGTGTTAAAAAGTGATAAAAGAGATTTTTTTTCTCATTTTGATGTTTTAACGCCATATGGGTTGACTAGTATATTTAATTTTCTAAACTTCCTTGCAACTCTTCCAGTCACTTTGTAAGAAAACGAACGAACATTTTCAGAATATCGCCGACTCAAAACTTATTTACGAAGCACGATTTTTCAAGATAGATTAAACGGTCTCACATTGCTTCATCTGTATAGAGATATGACACCATCGGTGGATATTACTTAAGATAAACTCGCTGAAAATAAGCGTAAACAGAATTTAAAAATATAGGTTTGGTTCGTTTTGTTCTTGTTAATCATAATCGCAATAATCCTGTAACTACCGCTTTTTTGAAGTGAAAGTTCTTTACCCGCTATGGGGAGTAAAACCGATGAACCCATCCGCCGATGAAACACTTCGCCATGAAACGCTTCGGAGTGTTTTAACACAGGTTTACGCAAAATGAAATAATTATAATATAGTATGGACACAGTAGCTTTTCAACTGCATGGTTCATACATCGAGTAATTATAATATTGCCATAAAAATTCGAAGCATATGGAGCATGTCTTTGATATTCATATTGAAAATATCAACCTTAAACAAATGGACAAACAATGACTGCTGCTTAGTAACAGAGTAACAAAATGTACAACATTTTAAAGTATATTTCTAACTTTTGAGAGTAACAAAAGAGTACACAGAGTATACTTCTCTATTGCATTTATTTCCCTTATGTATTTATGTTTTTGATACAAAATTCTATATATCACATAGTTTCATGATACATATTAATCCTCTCCAGTCCTTCCTTAAAGCCCCCTGTTCAGGTGTAGGGAATAAATATGAAAAAATCATAAAATTTGTATGGGAGCCCCTTTAACCCATTTCCGACTAGTGTTCGATTAATCGAACGTAAAATTTGTTCATTTTCAAAAATTTTTATAAATATGAAGGTATATGATATCAGGTAAATCGTTCATATCATATATTACTTTGATAATTGGCTATTCCAAAATAATGGTTGCCATCCCTCCGACCTCCACCCCTACTTGTGAAATAATTTTTCATAAAAAACTTTGTGAGGGCATATGTTTGCCACACTTCTCGCACATCCAAATTGTTACTTTGCCACAGCCTTTCAACTGGCAACGACGATATTTTCCTTCCGACTGACGGACGATAAGGTGTTCACCAACAACCTTTAGTAAGTTACGCGTTCTCTGGAACTCGAGATCATCATCCACTTCCATTCCTTCTTTATCATCGGTCAATAATAGAGACTCAGTGACAGACAACTTAAATTCTTTCTGGCTCATTGGCTTCTCGTTTTTATATTTCGCTACCAAACATTGCAGTTTCCAAGCGTTCACAACTGATGAATTCAGGGTGTTTGTTCAAAGTGGCCAGTACCATTTCTTTCCACGGATGTTGACTCGATAATTTTTTATAGCGTTATCGTGGAGATCAACGCCACCCATCCCATTATTTTAGCTGTGAAGCACAGCAGTCTGATCCATGTTAACAAATTTGCCTTCTTCGCCCGGCCCCTTCTTTGAAGCTTCAATTGTGCTTTGCCAACGCCGAACAGGGTGAAGTGGCAGAATCTGATCGTATTTTGTAGCTATGGTGACCTCCTTATTATCTTGCCAGCTACAAAGAGTGATCTGGTTCTTAGATTCATACATATAATCATGTGCTCCGCGGGGCAAATCTTTTCAGGTCCTCATATTAGTAGCACCACCAGCTACACGATTACAACGACCAGTGCCAGTGGCACAGAATCCCTTTTCTGATAACAAGCACAGAAGATGATAGGATGAGATGAAGTTGTCAAAAAATACCATATCATGCATGGGAGCCTCGACTTGCTGAGTAAACGAAAAACAACATTAGCTCCAAGACTATTCTCTGTGTTGTATTCATCCGATTGTCCACAGTATGGGATGAAAAAAAATCAAATAGCCAGTTGATGAACAGAGGCACCCAGTATAAAATAGCAATAAAATTTAACATTTCCTATTTGTATGGGATTTTATGGTTTGGGATAAGCGCCAACGTTCGATTAATCGAACATTTGATTTTTTGATATAACGGGAAAACAGGTGGGGATAGATTTTTTTATGACGTATTTGGAATCAAAGGACCCTAATTACTCTATGAATGTACTTTTTATTTAAAAATTCAACAATTTTTGCAACGTGGTTGAAAATGGGTTAAGGAGCTTATTGCTGAGCAATAAAATAAAAATCTAAAAATAATAATTAAACTTTTGCAGCCGTATTCATAAAAATATCTTATAATAGCCTTAAAACGTTCAATATTTAAAAGTCTTTTAAAATGTTGTTATTCATAAACATGTTGTAGCAGCTTTATAGTTAAAATAGCACTTTCGATTTGAAGTGGGAAGAGTGTCTATAATGGTTTGTGTATTAGACAAATTCAATGACTTTTTTTTTATTTGTCACAATTCCGTCAACATTTTGATATTTAAACATCAAAATTTTTTCGAAGCTACCCTCTGCACTGAAAAAATTGTCATTTTATTAGCTTTTTTGTAAATATTTTTAAATGTTTTGACAAATTTTCTTGTTCTTATTTTTTTTTCTTAGAATTTTTTTTGTATATTCTGAATTTTTTTGACATAGTTTCCAAATGTTTGAAATATTTTTAGTCATTATTGACAATATTTGTGACCAAATGAGAGCAAATAATTTTAAAAATGCTTTATGAGAGGTTTATGTCATGTTGATATAAATATAAGGTGTTCTCATCCGGAATATCAGAAAAAAATAGGCTGGCTTGTTATGACATTTTCATACAAAAACGTTTATATTAAATCCTTCAGATTGTCAAAGTAAGGCAGCATGTTAAAAAAATATATTGAGAAATGTCATGGAACGAACCCTTATAATGATTCCACCATGGTTTATCTCACGTTTCAGCCATTCTTAAAAATCCTCTCATTTATAAACAAATATTTTCAAGCATTTTTTTGACATTTTCTTTGTTTTTGATATATTTTGAAATAATTTCATATTTCTTTGACAAAATTTGCGCTCAGGTGAGAACAAAAAATTTAAAAATGCTTTATCGAGCATTTAAAAGAGATTTTTAAGGTTTGACGTTTATGAATAATGAAGGCTTTATAAGGACGTGTGTACGCGCATAACTCGAGAACGGGTCGTTCGATTTTTACAATTTTGAGCTTGATGGATTTGTATTGGCCCAAGGAAGGACACTATGCCCAGTGAAAGGACACTTAATTTTGCCAATGCTATATTTCCGATGGTTGGCCGTATTAGGCTACAATTTGGTAATTTAGTTTGTATGCGCACTGTTGGCAACTGTACTAAAACTGGGTTATGTCCATCTACTAGAAAACTTGGATGGGCATTTTATAAGGGGGTGTGGCTCCGCCGATATAATTACAATTTGTGATATCGAATAGCTTTGGAAGTAAAAGTAACAGTGCTTAAATACAAACTCAAAATGGAGTTACTATTTGGTGATGTCCTGCTACTGGGAAACTGTAACGGGCAGTGGTGTCAAACTATGGGTCTAAGAAAAGCTTTGAATATACTTATTATGTTCCCATATAGTTGCTGGGTGCAGCAACGCGCGCCGGGAAAAAGCAGTTAGTTTATAATAATAACGATCCCTAATTTAAACAGATTCAATTCATTCTGGGCATTATATGAAATGGGACTTTTTAGTAAGACTATATTAAAGAGTAAATCAATTGACCTCTTAAAAATCAACTTTTTTGGGTTAAAGTCTCACTTCTACCGTGCGTGGTGGCCACACACATTTTATTTATTTTTTTTTTTTTTTTTTTGATTCTCCCGGAGGTAAGAAATCTTCATAGATACGTATGACCCATACGCATGCACGATTTACATTCTAAGATGTTCCCGGATCAGCCGGACTGAATAGAATGCACCTACGTGCTAAAACTTACCACCTATTGGCAAATAAAAGCCTCCACTAAGCGCAATTGCTTGGCCTTTGAGCGGAAATTAAAATTAAATAAAGAAACATTTGAAATTTGAGAATTTTTGTGCTTATGTAAGCATCATAAACATCATCGAATAAAAGCACATTCTTCATAATACGAAGCAATACAAGACAACCTCCAAAGTAATTTATTAGACCATATATAACCGCGTTTATAATTGTTGTCATTCAGCTTGGGGCCACTGTCCAACCCAAGATCCTACAAACACCAAACCAATACCAAACATAGCACAGATATACAATAGAGTGTCCCTTATTTTGCGATTTTTGGAAATGTCAAGGGGCTGAAAGGTTTTTTTATGCGTTTTTATATTCTAAGAACGAAACAAAAAAAAATTTTTTTTTACGACAACGTTTACCCGTGCCAATCGGGCCCGAAAGTTTCGAAAAAATGCCCATATTAGACCATATTTGCACAAATTAAAAAAAAAATCTTTTCTCTGCTTTTTATAAATGTTTTCCATTTTTTGGAACACATACATAAGAAATATGATATCTACAAAGTTTTTTTATGGTGGGCGTGGTTACTGCCCCTGCTGCGTCGAAATTTCTCCCGCAGCCTTTTCCCACTTTTTCATGAAATTAGTGCAATTTAGGTATTAATATCAACAATAAATAAATACATTTTTATTATGCTAAAAGTATGATTACATTTCATTAAATTCACATTATGTACTTACAAAAATTAACAATAAATTAAAAAACTAGTATTTTAACCTGCGGCGGGCGCGCAACAAGCTAATACCTACAAGCAGTCTTATTGCGGCTTTTCAACCGAAATCATAGTTTTTTTTTTTATAAATAAAAGATATCAAAAACCAAAAATGTATGCCCCTGGAGGATTAAATTATAATAAGAAATACAAATTAATTAAAAAAGACAGAGCCTTATTTGGAGCTTTTATGCTATTCATTATTATCGGAATCCGTCAAGTCTGTATTTTTGTAGTTCTACTATACATCAAAGTCTGGTTTGAAGCTACTAATAGCATAAAAGCTCCAAATCAGGATCTGTCTTTTTTAAAAGATTTGGTCGCATACAAGACAATTAACAAAAAATATCCATTGCTGCAAGTCAAAAATTTGGTCGGCATCTTTGGTACCTTGGCGAAGAACTTGTAGCACTCGCTTTTTTCGATGATGCAGTTTCTATTGAGAGAAAACGCAGTATGGTGACAGCATTGCAAGCTCAGAAGTTTCCATGTAATCATCCAATCGCAAACCCAAATTCTTTAAATGAATGGACAAAAAAGATTTAGATTGTTTTGCATCTTGTCGAACAACAAATCTATTTCGTAGGTTTAGTTTGACATGCAATTTTTTAAAATATGATTCTGACGAATGGGAAAAAGATGAAGAATACCAGAGAGTAAAAAATTATTTTAAAGATCTTTGTATTGTAAATGATGTTGCGGAGCGTGGGGTACAACTTGCTCAAGAATTTCTCGAGCTTACAAAATCAGAAGCGCAGCTACAAAACCTACTTTTGTGGCCCAAAATACTCGAAAAATATACTCGAACTGTCAAAAAAAAAAAAAAAAAATACATGCTCTTAAAAAAAACTTATAATTAATTTGTATTTCTTATTCAAAATTAACCCTTCAGGGGGCATATATTTTTGGTTTTTGATATTTTTTATTTATAAAAAAAACTATGATTTCGGTTGAAAAGCCGCAATAAGACTGCTTGTAGGTATTAGCTTGTTGCGCGCCCGCCACAGGTTAAAATACTAGTTTTTTAATTTATTGTTAATTTTTGTAAGTACATAATGTGAATTTAATGAAATGTAATCATACTTTTAGCATAATAAAAATGTATTTATTTATTGTTGATATTGATACCTAAATTGCACTAATTTCATGAAAAAGTGGGAAAAGGCTGCGGGAGAAATTTCGACGCAGCAGGGGCAGTAACCACGCCCACCATAAAAAAACTTTGTAGATATCATATTCCTTATGTATGTGTTCCAAAAAATGTAAAACATTTATAAAAAGCAGAGAAAAGATTTTTTTTTTAATTTGTGCAAATATGGTCTAATATGGGCATTTCTTCGAAACTTTCGGGCCCGATTGGCACGGGTAAACGTTGTCGTAAAAAAAAATTTTTTGTAGTTTCGTTCTTAGAATAAAAAAACGCATAAAAAAACCTTTCAGCCCCTTGACATTTCCAAAAATCGCAAAATAAGGGACACTCTAATATACAAGTATATATTGTGCAGGCACAATATATTTATATATTCGGGTCACTAAAATAAGGGAACACCGAGCTAAAGTTATTATTTGGATATGCATTTGGGGCAACGCAGGCAAAAACTTGTATGGAAAAGAGATAAACTCTGACGCACCAAGCCGAGAGACACGGTTTTCATGGTCCCATTTCAAAGTTCGGAAGCAATAGAACTAAAGATCTAAAACAAATTCATGAAAAAAAATAAAGCAACGAAACTGAATAAAACGAAAACTTAAAGTATCTATCATATTCGATGATGCTTATTTGTTAAATCGTAAAATCTACACAATTATCGCGAGTTATATTTGTTAAATCGTAAAACCTACACAATTATCATTTATTTTCACATATACACATATTTTCTACTTTTACTGAAATAAATAAATAACGAAAGCCAGTACTAAATTTTATCATAACTTTGTGCTTGAAAAAATGTTATTAATATTCGGCTTCGGTATTCGGCTGAATACTTCCACTAGGCCGAACATTCGGCTTCGGCTTCGACGAAAATTTCACATTCGGTCGGACACTATAGTTAATCATATAGAAGAATATTTCGAAAAACAATGAAGCTATTTGCAATGAAAAGAAAATAGGTCTTTATATTTATTCCCGAAATATATGTAGCAACCCTCATACACCGAGAAAAAAAAAAGCAATAGCAAAATCACCTAAGCCGGGCTTGGTGAAAAAACTTATGGAAATTAAAAACTTATGCTTATTCACCAAAGTTTTATATTGTTTCATACATTTTTTTTTATAATGCGTAATAAGCTTAAGTTTTTAATTTCCATTCAAATTCTTTTCATCCCAGCCCGGCTTAGGTGATTTTACTATTGTTTTTTTTCTCAGTGTAGTTAGTTCGTAAATCTAAAAAACCCAGGTATTTTAACAAAAAGCTTCGCTTCAAAAATATTTTTGCAAAGATTTAAAAAGAAAAGCTCTGTCATCTTGATCAATTGCATATTAAAAAAATATAGCCAATCATTACCGGATCTTATAGGTAACTTAACAAAATGTTCTGTTTGAAAACAAATAGACGGTAACAAATAGAATTTTTGTTTTTTTTTTTCTCTTTTTGTTGAGAGTAAATTTCAAATCCTTAGATCAACTAAAGTTCCTCGGAAAATCTCCAATCTGTGCTAATTTTTTAACCTGCACTGTATGTGCAAATATTGGGAAATTATCAAATACATCTGGTGAAGTAAAAAAATCCTCATCACATTTTACTTTATATAGAAAATTTAAATATTTCCAGCGTTTTTCCACCATATTCTTTGTACTGGTTAACGTACAAAGTCAACCTTTTTTTTCAGTGTAACGTTGCTCAAATTTTTCTTTATTTCGCTATTAACTATTTTTGCTATAATTGTTGTTATTGCCGCTAGCAACGCTAACGTTGCTACTTGCTTGGCACGCTCAAAAAAAAAAAAAAAAAAACTTTTACAACAACAATGACAATAACAACATTGCAAAATCGTGCGTAAGCAGAAATTGACCCAGAAAACGCAGTTAACCAGCAACAACAACAACAGAATGAAACACTTTTTAAGGAGCAGCAAAAATAACCCATAGTTGTTGTTATTGTTGTTGGTGCTACTTTTTACTTTTAAGTATTTTACGTTTTTAATGCTTACCTCAACGTTACTTCGTCGTAGTCGACGTCGTCAACTAAATTCTTCGTACTTTATGCTCGTGCTGAGTCCGTCTTCGTTGGTCAAAAAAAAACAAAAAAAAAAACGCACAAAAAAATCCCAACGAGGTTGGCCGAATAAATGGACGCTGTCGAAGGAAAGCATCGTCGTCCTGAGAGGTAGTTGAGCAAAAGAAAAATAAACAACAATCAGCAGAAAAGAGGAAGCAACCGAAGCCCCAAAGTAGTAGTAGTTATTGTTGTTGTTGTTGTTGTTGCGGTCGTCCTATCGAATGCCGTCATTTTTATTTTTTTGCATATAAACAAAAAAAAAAAAACAAAGCAAGGCATTTATATAAATTCTAGCAGGAGAAATTCTGAGTTATCCTTGAGTGAGTGTAAGATATGAGAGTGAGTAGCATCTTTGGAGCGAAATAACACGAGTGTGAGAGCAATTGTGAATTGAGCAAAGAAAAGCAACTAAGCTGGGGACAGCGATGTAAAGGAAGGAGAAGCGCTCATTTCCCCACCACTTTGCAGAAGAGTGAAGAAAAAAATCACTCCATTCAACTCTAAGTAGAAGTTAAGAGCGAGAAAAGGATTGCGTATTAAGAGTTACGTTCAAAATTTATTAAAGAGAATTGTAAGAAGGAAAGAACTCAGAGTAAAAGTAAACTCTTTACATGGAATTAATTGTAAGCAGAGCGCATTGCAAAGAGACATCACAACAGTGAGTTAAGCAGCAAATTTTTACTCTTCATACTGAGAGAGCCTAGCAAAGAGAGTAATTGTTATTAATACGCATTTCTTGAAAGCATTCAGATAAGAATAAAGATAATTTCTCAGGCTTTAATTTGAAACTAATTTTAATTTATTTTATTCAATTAATTTTTTTATTTAATTTCACTGTGTCCTTGTAATTGTGTAAAAACAGAAGTTTATAGATCAAGCATTTTTCTAGTTTTTCCTGCATTTTTATAATCAGGCTATGGGGAATGAATGACCCTTAAGCTTACTTGCCGTTATATTACTGTAACGGCCAATCTCTGAGATGCGTCGATGGTTTATCCAAAACACTGGCTTATAACGCCTGAAAAAAGAAAAACACCAATAAAAACAACGTCGATTCAACGCGAATTTAAGTCATGTATGTAAATTTTATTTTTTTTTTTTATTTTTTTTTTTTTATGTAAATTGCTCACTTAGTGACTAATTTAATAAATAAGTTATAGTTATAATTATGATAATCATTACACAGTAGATCAAAATACTCCTTGACATTTGCATAATCCTAAGCAGGGCTGTCCTGTAAACTTATAACCTGGATGGATTGTGTGAGGAGCTATGGGTCTGAAAACCCCAATAGAAGAAGGCAACTTTGAAAGGAAATTTTAGAAAAACTGCTCATCCTACACACTTGGAGAATGAAAATCAGACTAAGCGCCCCTAATTCAATGGGCAGGAGTCAAGAAACTACCAACGAGTTTTTGAAACAAATAAATAGTTTAAAAGAATAGCTTGGACCTCCATACATTTGAGAGCCATGATAATTACAATTTTGTGTTGCACTGTGTTGACCATCAAATCAATAACGTAAATGCGATTTTCATAAATGGGGCATCAATAGAAATTACTTGCTCTGCATATGTGCAATAAGGTCTCATTTATTCTTAAATATTGCGTATTTAAACAAAAAAAAAACGCAAAACAATCTTGTACAAAGAAAGTATGTTTCCTATGTGCTGCCTAAAACTATGTGATTTTTTTTTAAATTTATCAAATTTTTTCATTATTATTTTTATTTTTTTTTAAGTCAATTTGTTATTTGCATCCAAATAATTATTAATTATTTTTAAACTGAAAATCCTGTAACTTTAGAACCTTAGCAATAGAGGAATTTGTTGCGTATCCTTATCAGTAAAAAATTTCCTTTGCATATAAGTAGAAAATTGCCTGAGCGTGCCTGCCATCTAGTGTTAAATAGTGATATGATGAATCAAGCAGCAAGCATACAATTTCTTTAACACCAGATATTTCCCACTATTTCTACGTCCTTTCACTAAGGGATGTTTGAATAGCAGGAGCATGAACCAATATTGAGCTCAAACCAACGAATATGCCGAGGGTTATTTGCACTATTCGGGTAGCACTATTTGAGGGATATTATTTTCTCAAAACATTGGCAAAATAAAATATTTTGAATATTTTAGAATAAGGCTCAGGAATAGACTTCAATAAAAAAGAATCGATTTACATAAATCTGACATACTTGTCATATAACGAGAAAAGGACAAATACAATTAACCCTTTCGGCGTATTTGTTACCATACGGCAACAACGTATGCTTAAGATAGTAGCATTAGTACGATAGTAGCCCCACGTTATAATGAGAACTAAAAGCCCCACTGTAGCAAAAATTATTTTATACTTTTTAGTTAATTTTAAAAACGGTTGTCTGATATAAGGAACGGCGTGACATAAATATTTGAAAATATGTCTTTTTTCGGAGTTGCACAATGTAATCAAGTATTTTGTTTACTACTTTAAGATGGCCACTCAGCTTATTAATTTTTACGTGTTTTTTGAGGGATCAGGGGAGATACGCTATACTGGGTAGAGACACAAAGGCCAGGGCAGGATACCTTATTGTACAGTGGAGATAAAAACGTGATTATTTTTTTAAGAATCAACTTTATTTATACATTTTTTTATGATAGTTTATAACTATCAAATCAGAATTTTAAATCTTTAAACGGTCTTTATAATGTAACTTGAATTATTAGACTCAGAAAACAAAATTCCTTAGTATCTACATAAACAAAAATTAAATAATTTCTTTTTCTACTTATAAAAAAAAACAAACTTCTTAGAGCTTCTACTTGAAACGAATTTCATTTCATTTCTTTTCATTTATTTTCATTTATTAAAAAAACATAAAAATATAAAAAATTTAAAAAATAATTAAACATTTAAACATATAAATAAAATATAAAATGAAATGAAATAAAATAAAATGAGATCTTAATGTATATTCAAACATTTCTAAAATCAACCAACGTATAAAACACAGAAAAACGAATGTGTGTTGTTGTATTAAAATAAGATAATATACGTAAGCAAGTGAATTATCGATTAAAACAAAAAACAAACGACTGCGTAAACATATAAGTTGTATACATTTAAACTCTTTATTTTTATACACCACTTGATACATTTTAAGAAAAGTTACCCATTTTGTGTTCGCGGGCGCCGCTTATATCCCACTTTCGTATCTATCCTGGACTTATGGTCTCTACCCTGGCATCTCGGTAGGGAGGGGAAATACGGCAGGGGAGAGATATTTTTACCAAAAATCGAACACAATCAGAAGAGTATGTATTGTTAAGAAGAAACAAAGGAATACGATAAACAACGCAGAAATTAAAGTTAATATATATTAATAATTTTTTCTCAATTGAATTCTATTTTCGTTCTGCCAGTTTTGATTTTTTCATTTTTGAAATTATTAAAAATAAAAAACATGATTCTGAACAAATTCAACAAATTCATAATTAACAAGTTCAAACCAGTAAATAGATTAAACAATAAAATGTTGATAAATATTAATATTGTCTTGTAACCATTAACTTATACATTACACACAAAGTTATACCGTGAATAACAAAGAAATAAAGCTTACCAGTGGAGATACTGTATTCACCGACATATCCCCACATGCCAAGTGGCATGATCGAACTGCCCGCCGATGAGAGCACGCGAGTGGCTTGCGCGTCATTTGTTGTTAACTTCACATAAAAGTCAATGCGTGAGATTAAAATTTGTAACGACAAGTACTTTATCGACATTTTAGGGTAGGAGACTTCAAAATGAGCGACAAAAATTGCGGATTTTGACGTGACGAAGTTACGTTTTATCGCTCAGGTTTCCAAAAAAGTTGAAAAATTCATTTTTTCAAAATTCATGTGCGTTCCATTGAATTGTTACTCGCTGAGTATAAGAGCTATGACTAAAAAGATTATACGACCGTAAAGGCCAATTCGTTGACTTCATTACAAAAACAAAACAAAAATTCAAAACATCATCGGGACGCGGAGAGAACTGCTTAAGCAACGTAACTCTAAATTTGTTACATGGAATTATTACTCGCTGAGTATTAGTGCTAGGACTAAAATTATGATACACCAATAAAGGCCTTCTCTAAGCCCTCACAAAAAAATTAGACAAAAAATTTATGTCGTAATGGGGACACAGAGAGAGCCGCTCAAAGATCGACAATCAACATTCATGCAGCGGCGTTGCATTGCTTTTTTAATCGGTGAGCTACGAAAAATGTTTAAAAAGGAAAATGATGAATTTCTACTTGGCCTTACGACAAAAATAAAAAACAAAATTCTGACGTTACCAGGTCGTGAATACAGCAGCTTATGTAACAGAAATGTAATATCGTTGCATGGAATTATTACGCACTGAGAAGACGAGCTGCCGTAAATTTTGTTTTACGACAACATAGATGTGTTATTACGTCTCACAACTAAAATACAAAAAAAATTCTTATCGTCATAATTTCAGGGTGGCAACCACATAAACCAGTAAAAATGCTACAACCATGAAAAAACGTTGCATGGATTTTTTACTCTGTGACTACTGGCGTAACGGTAAATTTTATGGATCGAAAATGAAGGTGAGATCTTCGGGCACATGATAAAAATACAAAACAATTGACCGCGTCATGAGGCCTCTCATGGAACAGCCTAAAGTGAAGTGATATACATCACTTTTGCTGGATTAATTGCATCTAGCTAAGGAAAAGTTAATGCACCAAGGAAAAGCACAACCAATGGAGAAACAAATAAAAAAAAGCCAACACCAACACCAACACCAACACCAACACCAACACCAACACCAACACCAACACCAACACCAACACCAACACCAACATCAACACCAACACCAACATCAACACCAACACCAACACCAACACCAACACCAACATCAATACCAACAACAACACCAACAACAACAACAACACCAACATCAACACCAACACCAACATCAACATAAACATCAACATCAACATCAACATCAACATCAACATCAACATCAACATCAACACCAACACCAACATCAACACCAACAACAACACCAACATCAACATCAACACCAACACCAACACCAACACCAACACCAACACCAACACCAACACCAACACCAACACCAACACCAACACCAACACCAACACCAACACCAACACCAACACCAACACCAACACCAACACCAAAAACAACACCAACACCAACACCAACACCAACACCAACGCCAACACCAACACCACCACCAATACCAACACCAACACCAACACCAACACCAACACCAACACCAACATCAACACCAACAACAACACCAACATCAACACCAACACCAACAACAACGCCAACACCAACACCAACACCAACATCAACACCAACAACAACACCAACATCAACACCAACACCAACATCAACATCAACAGGCTTTCTCGGTGTTCTCATGACGGCAAAAATTTTTTTGTCTAATTTTGTTGTGAGGGTGTAGAACAGGCCTTTATTGGTGTATCATTAATCATATCTTTAATCCTGGCACTTATACTCAGCGAGTAATAATTCCATGTAACGAATTTGCAGTTGCGTTACTTAAGCAGCTTCCACCGCGTCCCGATGACGTTTTGAATTTTTTCTTTTTGCTTTTACGAGCCTTTACGGTCGTACTATTATTTTAATCATAGCACCTTTACTCAGCGAGTAACAATTCAACAAAATGCCGATGAATTTTGAAAAAATAACTTTCTTGTAAATTTGTGCGGTAAAACGTAACTTCGTCACGTCAAAAAGTGTGGACAGAACTCTGAAAGAAATTTAGAGGAAATATATTCTTCTTTATTATAATTTCAAACCATGCACCAACTTAATGATGAAGAGAAAAACCAAGAAAAAAAAATAAAAATGTAATGAAAAACCAAAAGATCAAAATCAAAACAAATCTAACCAAATAGAAAATTAATAGGCAAAGGGAGAAGAGTTAAAAGGAACTCTTCTTGTACATCTAGAAGGAATGAAATAGAGTCCCACTAAAATACAGGAAATGTTGTTATAGGGTCGTATACTCAGTACACAATAGCTCAAGATGCTATCTTAACACAAATATGCGTGGAAATTGAATATTTTAAGCCAAGAAAAAAATTAATTATTAGGGTAATGTCTCCGGTTGTGGATACCCCAACCTATTTTTTGACAGTTGAGAGATGCGGCGAAAGTGATGAATGTCAAACTTGTAGTTTGACAGCACACATAATCTGAGCAAATACTAAAGCGTAAACACGCAAACGATTTCTTGTTGCGAGCAAACAAAAAAAACATCGTGAAAATTTTGAAGCGTTTCTAATATTTTTCATTTCCTAAGTGCGATAAATAGAAGCAAAACATCGAAAAGAGGTGAGTGTAACACTTTGTGTTGCAGTCTATTAGTGTACTTTGTGTGATGATGTGTAGTGATGTCCTTCAAATCGACTGCCAAGTTATATGGCCTTCCTCGAAACACTTTGATCGGGTACTTGAAGAAAGTCGAAGCAAATTTTGATGACTTTTCTTCTGTTGAAGATAGCGTTTTGTTGAAATTCGTTCGTGATTGTGGCCAACGAACTCCATCAAACATGGCATGTTTATTTTACTTCAGACAAGAAGAGTACAAATTTTTTAAGCTTGCTTGTGACATTTCTTAATTAATAAAAATATTGACCTCTCCTTTACCTTAACTTATCTATACTTACTTATATATTTACTTTCTCTTTCATATTTACTTTCCCTTAATATTAATCTCTCTCTTTATTGAACTAATCTTTAATTATTTAGTTATAAGTATTATTAGTTGTTTATTATTATTGCTCATCTATTGCTTATCCATTCTGATTCCTAGTCTTACGCTCTTTTTAGACTTTGTTAATTTCTAATCTTGTTATTTATGCTGAAATCGCAATACTGCGTTGGGTCGGTCGTGCGCCGATCGTACGTTATATCGACGTTTCAAAAACTTTACGAGATAAGCTGTCAGAACGCACGACCTTCGAATTTTGCACTCTCAATATTGCGTTAGTAGGTCATGCGTCTGCCACTAAGATGATGCCAATTAAACCAGCCATGCAAGAAAACCCACAAAAGTTGTTTTCCCCACAATTCTCAATCCCGCAATTTTCTATATAAATGCCTTTAATATATCGCGCTTAATGCGGTTCGTGAAAAGTATGGCAATAACAGCAAAATTGCTTTAACAGCAAAATAAAAAAAAAATTTTATATAAATCATAAATTCCAACGATGATAAACGAAATCCCATGAAATCTATCTTTGCCAGTGAAACTATAAAACACCCACATACTAAGCTCTTTCAACGAAAATGCAACTCTGCTATAGCAAGAAATGTCAAACGCACGACCGAGTAGAAATTTTCTCTGCTCATCTGGTCAGATCGTACTTTGATCGTACTTTGATCGTACTTTCGTATGATATTCACGATCAAAGTACGATCAAAGTACGATCTCGAGCTGTCACCGCACGACCGACCTAACGCAGTATTGCGATTTAGCCATTATGATGTGACCTAGTATGTAAGTTCTCAGTTTGTAAGCTGATGTCAAATAATAAAGAAGTGACTTTTGAACTCATAACTATATGCATTTTACTTCATATTTTTAAGATTTTAAGCGATTTTACAAGGATGGCCACAACCGGGTACAAAAATTGGTTTGGCGAAAAATGACCCCTTCACAAAATACAATTGATACAATTTTCCTGATCTACTGAATCTTTATAGTTACTTCAGGAAAAAGTTAGCTGAGGTCTCTAGCTTTCCACCGGTGCACAGTGGTTTAGCCCCATACAAAAGATGTCAATAAATATAAATAATAGTCGTACAGCCATAAAATTTTGCATGGAAGTTAGATTTTAAAATATAAAACCATAAAGCAACAAAAATTGAAGTCTGTCCACAACCACGCCCACCTTCCAAACTATAATAAAATTTAAAACGTCATATTTTCTTTCATATTGGCCCGATTTCAAAATAACTCGGTACAGAGATACATATTTTTGCGCAGAATTGAAAAGAAATATTTCTCACGCGTACTTTTTATAAATTGCAGCTTTATCATGACATTGCATCTTAACGATATGCATAACGATTATTCGACTCTTACAAAAAAAAAATAAAAAAAATTATGTTAAAATACCTCATCGTTTTCTTTTAATTGAATAACAACTAAGCTAGCCTAAACTTTTATTTAAGCTAATCTAAGCTAACCTATTTTTTTTATTTATTTATGGCATCATTTTATAAATCACCGTGATGAAACGCAACGCTAACGCGGCGCATCACTTGGATTTAAAATTTACATTTTATTAATCCCTACGTTATTGCGTTAGCTATGTTACGTTACCACGGTGAACTGTCAGTCAACAACAGTTTAGGGTTGTCACATGTAAAATAAAACTAGCATCATTATTGAAAATCTTTGAAATATTTAAGATTCACCAAATTCTGACTTGTTGGCAACCATATCAGCTGTTCTTTTCAGCCATCATTAAATTGAAATTGCAATATAAACGCCAAACACTGGCGTACCATTTGCTACCTGTGGTAGTTTTTTTATTTCTTTTAGCAACATTTCGAACTGTTGGTTCGTTGTTGCTGTCTTTAAGCTATATTCAAACGATATACATATGTAAACATTTAAGAATATATGAGTGAAACAAACAGTTATTACCCTTTCAATGCCAACTTATTCGTTCTAACGGCAGCTCAAGAGCAAGTGATGAGAGTGACAGTTCAAGTGAACGAATTTCAAGTGCAGCGTTTTATAAAATGCGAACTTTGTACTTTTTTCACTACGCTATTGCGTTTCTCAACGCTGAAGATCACGGCGTGAAGTGTTGCGTTTTATAAATTGCAAATTTCAACAACGCAGCGTGAAGTGATGTGCAGGGATTTATAAAATGATGCTATTAAGCTAACCTAAACTGTTTCGAATCAATTTGCATATACTATTTGCAATTTTTTGGTGCATATTTTTGGGCATAGATTTTACTTTTCAGATCTCGTATTTTGTATGTTGCATACTTTGTATTGCTTTTATGCCGGTGGTTTTTATGATGCGGAATTAATTGTTTCTTGTTGAAACTTTGTAAATTATTTAATAGTTTGTTTGAAATAAATAAATTCTTGTAGGGTAGGGTGGTAACAAACCAAAAACTTGTTGTGTTTGTTGTTGTGACCAAAAAATAAACAAAAGCAGTTGCATCTGCTCTGCTTTGCTCGCCCTTTCAAAGTAAGCCTAAAAGCATGCTGCAAAAATTGCAATTTAAATCAATAAAACTCGATTTTTGTACACAAAACGCATTTAGTTTTTCATTCATAAAAACTGTTTTGGCAGGTTTTAGCAGCTAATTTTTTTTTGTAAGTTTTAGTATAAGTCCAATAATGATGTTAATCTAAACGAGCACACACCGGTCAACGCCGGAAGATAGTTATTCTCTGCCAAAAATGACTTCAAACTGTTTGTAGAGTTTGAAATATAAAAAGTTATTTGGCTTAAAAAAAAAATACAATGAATTCTAAGTCTAACTATGCAAGTTTGTTATTTCATAAGACTAAAAAAACCAAACCATATTTTTTTCATTGGTTCACATGTTATTTAATTTAAAATATACCTCTTGTTATAGAGAATTTATTGAACTCTTTATTATATATCAACTTTGATGGTTTCTGTACAATAATCCTGTAAAGATTTCACCAAGACCTTTTGGAAACATGCTAATTGAATTTTTAAAAAATGAAAAATTTAATATCGGCCATAGAAGCCATAAATTTTCGTATTTAAATCCACTTTTAAACCACTGTGCGGAGTACGTACTACTGCATAATATTGAATTGAAAGAAAGTTATGCGCGAAAACGCAAGTGGGTCCACAACCGGCGACAATCCCCTACTCAAATTTAAATTTATTTATATTAAAAAGTATTATTTAAATATTATTTTCGTTTTCATTTTTCAGTTTTCATTTATTAATCAATGCACGCAAAGAAATTTTTCGTTTACCACAACTGAAAAATTCACCAACTATACTTCGTTTGCGAGCTGTATTTGCCGCAAACGAATATTCAGTTGTCACAACTTAAAAATATATCTTATATATATAAACCGCAAGCTATTTCGGTCATTATTATTTATTATATTAATAATCTTTCTCATTATGTCCGTCCGTCTTCTTATGGATTCCACCTCTGTTGCTATCTTCGTCCGCGTATTAAGCAAACTACCAATTTCCTTATATAGCAACAATTTGTCCAAAAAGTAACTCTAACCTATAAGCGTTATGTTTATACAATGAAGGGAAAAATAAACAAAGTTTTCAGTTGGGAAAAACGAAGTTTTCAATTGCTGTAATTTAAAAATCACTCGCGTTTATGACAAACGAAATTCATTTCCTGCAACTAAATGACCCGTTTCTCACAACTGAAAATTTTGTTTATTTTTCGTTCAACGTTTATGACAACTACTGAAACTTTTGCAATAAACGATTTCAAGCACGACAAACGAAGTTCGTTTGCGGCAAACTGGCGATAAACGTTTTTTTTCTTTGCGTGTGGATTTATTCCTTACTGACTGATATTAAGTATAATTTTAATACTATTAATTTTTTAATACAATTTAGAATATATATATATGTATATGTGTTATAATTATATGTTACAACTTAATAAATTGAAGATAATTGATTGAACAGTCTTGTCTTAGATACAGAAAAATCAGTGGGGTACATAGTTGATAAATTATTAAACTCTCGCAAAGTTCTTGCGATCGGTGAGTTTAAAGCATAATTTGTTCGGTGAACTCGAATATTAAATGGGGCAGTACATCTTAAAATTCTGGATGGCACATTAAAGTGTATTTGTTCCAGAAGGTACCAGCAATCCGAATTTACGTTGAACGCGTTCTAAACGATTTATGTGAGTATGATAGCACGGGCTCCGAATAAAGCTCGCATATTCTAATCTAGACCTCACCAGAGAATTTTAAGCGCGTATGGATCAGAAAATTCATAACTATTGAGCATAATAAATGCTGAAAGTGAATAAGCTTTTGGAATTATATGATTTAAGTGATAGAAAAACGTGAATTTGGAGTCAAATATAACTCCCAGATGTTTTTTTAACCCTTTGTTACATGATTTTTTCTCCTTGTGTATAAAAATGTTTTATGTCTTTATTTGTGATTGGAGAGGTTTAAAGAATGTAAAGAGTGATTTTTTAAGTGCCTGATAACTTTTTTTTTAAAAAAAACGCATAAAATTTGCAAAATCTCATCGGTTCTTTATTTGAAACGTTAGATTGGTCCATGACATTTACTTTTTGAAGATAATTTTATTTAAATGTTGACCGCGGCTGCGTCTTAGGTGGTCCATTCGGAAAGTCCAATTTTGGGCAACTTTTTCGAGCATTTCGGCCGGAATAGCCCGAATTTCTTCGGAAATGTTGTCTTCCAAAGCTGGAATAGTTGCTGGCTTATTTCTGTAGACTTTAGACTTGACGTAGCCCCACAAAAAATAGTCTAAAGGCGTCAAATCGCATGATCTTGGTGGCCAACTTACCGGTCCATTTCTTGAGATTAATTGTTCTCCGAAGTTTTCCCTCAAAATGGCCATAGAATCGCGAGATGTGTGGCATGTAGCGCCATCTTGTTGAAACCACATGTCAACCAAGTTCAGTTCTTCCATTTTTGGCAACAAAAAGTTTGTTAGCATCGAACGATAGCGATCACCATTCACCGTAACGTTGCGTCCAACAGCATCTTTGAAAAAATACGGTCCAATGATTCCACCAGCGTACAAACCACACCAAACAGTGCATTTTTCGGGATGCATGGCCAGTTCTTGAACGGCTTCTGGTTGCTCTTCACTCCAAATGCGGCAATTTTGCTTATTTACGTAGCCATTCAACCAGAAATGAGCCTCATCGCTGAACAAAATTTGTCGATAAAAAAGCGGATTTTCTGCCAACTTTTCTAGGGCCCATTCACTGAAAATTCGACGTTGTGGCAGATCGTTCGGCTTCAGTTCTTGCACGAGCTGTATTTTATACGGTTTTACACCAAGATCTTTGCGTAAAACCTTCCATGTGGTCGAATAACACAAACCCAATTGCTGCGAACGGCGACGAATCGACATTTCACGGTCTTCAGCAACACTCTCAGAAACAGACGCAATATTCTCTTCTGTACGCACTGTACGCATTCGTGTGGTTGGTTTAATGTCCAATAAAGTAAACTGAGTGCGAAACTTGGTCACAATCGCATTAATTGTTTGCTCACTTGGTCGATTATGTAGACCATAAATCGGACGTAAAGCGCGAAACACATTTCGAACCGAACACTGATTTTGGTAATAAAATTCAATGATTTGCAAGCGTTGCTCGTTAGTAAGTCTATTCATGATGAAATGTCAAAGCATACTGAGCATCTTTCTCTTTGACACCATGTCTGAAATCCCACGTGATCTGTCAAATACTAATGTATGAAAATCATAACCTCAAAAAAATCACCCTTTATAAACGAAATTTGGATGCTCTGCAATGAATAGGAGCGAAGTAACGCAACATTGCATATGTGCAATTTCATGCAGGCAAGCAATAAAAATTAGTATACGATGGTGTATATATTATTTTTTATTAATTTGTATTTTACATTTTTGAAATGGAACTTTATGCTTTCAATAACTTAAACTAAGATATATTTCCCAGGTTTTTATATAGTCAATTTAAATTGCCTATTTTAAACAAAGGAAAATGTAAAAACACTGATTTGCAAGGACACAAGGATTTTGTTTCTTAATTTGAAGCTCATTGTATAAGAATTCATTAAATAAGTACATAAAACATTATTCATTACGAAATTGTTTAAAACAATTTCTATTTTGATTTTATTTTGATATATTATTAAAACATACTCTTGTCTAAGCTATTGAGCAGCTAACATGAGTGAATCCATTGCACCCTGGTAATTTACATCTTAAACGCTTGTTCTCCTATTGTGGCCAGAGATCAAAATGGTCCAACCGAACTTCTGTTTGAGATAATGGGAAACTTCTCGAATTTTTCGTCATTTTTTGCACCGTTTTTTGATAAGTCGGAAGGTCTTCCACTTTCTGTGGATAGTTTTCCTACTTTGTAAAGACTTTCTACCACTTACAAACGAAAATTGACAATTATTATGTTTTCATGCTTACCGCTTTATTGCTACAATGCATTTCCTAATATTTTCGTATAGCGTATTTTTATCTTGTAGCTTTCAATAAATGAGTGGAACAAATTGACTTCCCCCATAAATGTATTGTATTGTGAAACAATATTCAGACACTCAATGGATATGTTTTTACATAACTTCTTATCAAATCGTTCAGCTATGATCTCAGGATTTTTACCGCAATGGTTTGACATCAAATTAACAACTTTATTATTTCTCCACGAAATCAAATGTACGTAAACATCATCATGGTAAGCTACATATTGCACAGACTCTCCTCGAAATGTTTTCATTAATATGGGAACACTCGGTAGTTTTGAGTTCGGAATTCTAATCCGACGGATTGTTCCCAATAAATACCTCTTTTGGCTAGTTCAATCAGAAGTGGTAGTGTTGATATAACGATTATTATTAAAAAACTTTGTAATTCATATGAGAATTAGTTCCCGTAAAAGTCTTATAAAAATATTTACACAAGCCGAAGATAATTTTCTTCGTGGTGACGAAGATAGGGGCTGTTTTCTTGACCCAAGTTATTTATTTTTAAAATTAATTTATTTTTAATTTCAGTTTTGAATATAGTTAAGTGCATAGAATTGCACATGTGCAATATAACCTCATATCTGCAATGTAACTTCAAAATGTCTCAAATGCATGATATTGCATATTTACAATTAAGCCATTTATTTTATTAAATGAAAGTTATAATGCACTAAAAAACTAGTAAGCTTAAAGAAAATTAACTTATATTCTGAAACATAACTTACATTTGAACGTTTTTTTGATATTTCTCGTATAATTATTAAAAATATTCACTTATTTTTTTCTACGTATAAGACAGACCGTGTTCGAATCAATATTTTGGACAAATTAAATCACCAACTTGACAAAAGAAGACAACAATAAAATTCAGTTAGGTATATTTACAGGGTGTGTATGCTATATCTCTTAGAAATCAATATTGCATATGTGAAATCCCATGCAACGAAGGGTTAAGAAGTTATCGTGCGGTCGCAAATAAAAGCTTTCTCCCAAATAAGCTTATTGAACGATATTTCACGGTTTTATGGACCTTAAGCATAATTGTGGTGGTATGAGAGGAAAGTCAAATAAACTGTTCGTTGAAGCTAAAGAATGCCGTTTCAATACTTACTTATGGTGTTTTCGTTTCTACCAAAAAATGTTGCCCTCTTCTTTTTTCGTGTTCGTTTGTAAAATAAGTGCAAAGGGGTGAAAAAAAATATGTGTTCGGTTCTTAAAATGTTGCATTTATATAGGGCAAAAAAGGCACATTTCTTGCCCTGCAATACTTTATGAGTGGAGAATGTTGCCCTGAAAATCAGCTGATTGCGTTAAGGAATAATATACGTGTAAATTTAAAAAAATTTTTTTTTTGTTTAATGTGCTCTTTATAGTTTTAAGAATATACATACACATTTTCAAATCGATATTTAAAAAAAGCAAGTTATAACGGTTTTCGTTATAATATTCAGAAATTCAACATTCTAAAGCAGGCCGTATGGAGAAAAAAAGCGAAGGAACTCGAGGAACAACATTTTGAGACTGCTTTTGGATTGCTGTATGGACCTGGTATTGCAGATTAAATAATAGTTAGTGCTATCAACCGCTAATTTTAAAATATATGCAAAATTTTGAAATAAAAAACTTTAAACGCGATTTCCTCGAAACTAGTTTTTTTTTAAAACGGTTTGATAGATAACTTGAAATCTATTGGTTCCATTTCAATGATTTTTTTGCATTTTGTTCGTTATTTTGTCCTTTAAGTATCCCCCTAAACTAAAAAGCGCGCGAAAATGTGTCTATTTTTTTAACTTCCGCCATAATTAAAAACCCAAACCCCGGGGGTCTTGCGTAGGGGGGATGCTTAATATAGGGTCTATGCTTTAAAATGTCATTTGAGTTTTTTGTTTCCGATACATGGGAAAGGCCATATCCATCGAACCGTTGTGGATTTCTTTTTTCAATGCCATTTTCAGCGCCCTCTATATAAAAGCCAGAACTGACGCTGGGACTGTTTATTTGTTGACACTAGGTATTTCGTCTTATCTGCGTTCACTACACGACCCATTCGACTCGACTCTTTCGGTAACCTGGAGAATGCTTACTGACTTCGCGCGTATTATGGCCAATCATATCGATATCATCAGCATACGCCAGCAGCAAAATACTTTTGTAAAATATCGTGCCACTGCGTCTCAAACCAGCAGCTCGGAGTATCTTCTCCATCATTAGGTTGAAAAAGTTGCACAATAAGGAATCATCTTGTCTGAAACCTCGTTTGGTATCGAATGGAGGAGTGAGATCCTTCCCGATTTTAACTGTGCTGCTGGTGTTGCTCAGTGTCATTCTGCAAAGACGGATGGTGGAGTATAGATGGTTCCTTATTGGACTCTCGAAGGCGACTTTGTAATCGAGAAAAAGATGGCGTGTGTCGATTTCTAGGGTTTTCTAGGGTTTTCTAGGGTCTTCTCTAAGATTTGTCGTAGCGTGAATATCTGGTCTATGGTGGATCTGCCAGGTTTGAAGCCACACCGATAAGGTCCAATCAGCTGGTTAACTATGGGCTTAAGTCTTTCACATAATACGCTCGACAGGACCTTATATGCGATATTAAAAAGGCTTATCCCACGGTAGTTGGCGCAAATTATGGGATCGCCTTTCTTGTGGATTGGGCAGGGCACACTGAGGTTACAATCGTTTGGAATGCATTCTTCCGATCATATTATGCATAGAAGCTCATGAATGCATTCAAATAGAGCTTCGCCTCCATTCTTGAAGAGCTCAGCAGGTAAGCCATCGGCTCCTGCGGCTTTATTGTTTTTAAGCCGAGCTATAGCTTTCAAGACTTCACTATGGTCGGGCAGTGGAATTTCAACGCTGTCGTCCACAATTGGAACTTTTGTCGTCGTCGCCATTCCGAAGCCTAGAGAAGTGTTCCTTCCACATTTTCAGTGTACTCTGGATATCTGTCACTAGACTCCCGTTTTCATCCTTGCAGGAAGAGGCCCCGGTCTTGAAACCATCGGCCATGCGTCTTATTTTTTGAAAAATTTTCGGACTTCATTCCTGTTACCATGCATCTCAATTTTCTCGCACTCACGCTTTTCCGCTTCTCTTTTCTTTCGCCTGAATATGCGTCTCTCTTCCCTCCTCTACTCTTTGTATCGCTCCTTAGCAGCACGCGGTGAAACCGACTGCAGGGGGGCTTTGTAAGCGGCGTCTTTTTCTGCAGTGGCGTCGCGACACTCCTGGTCGTGCCACTGGTTTCGGCGAGGGTGGTGATAGCCAATCACCTCTTCGGAAGCCGTACGCATAGAGTGGGAGATATGATTCCACTGCGCGCATATATCTTCGATCGGAGGAGTGCTTTCTTGAAGCAGGAGTGAGAGTCGAGTAGCGAAGTCTTCGGCTGATCGTTTTGATTGAAGCTTTTCGACGTCTAGCTTTCTCTGTAAAATACTGCGCGCAATCTTGGTTGCGCACACCAGGAGCTAAACATTGCACAAAAAAACCCGTTTGAAACCACTTGAATAAGGCTGGATACAATAAGATGCTCGATGTATGGGTACCACACGAGTTAACGCAAAAACCTCATGGACCGAATTTCCATCTGTAAATCGCTGTAAATCGCAAAACGGTGCATATTCGACCTAAATCGGATCATTATAACTATGCCTTCAATTTCATGCAAAAATAATGGATTTCTTTTTACTACACCTGATATGTAATTTACTTTTATTAAAAACGAGATTGATGATGAGTTCGATTATTCGTTGTTTTTTTATATTTTACTCATCAATATTCAAATGAATATCTATACTATTATATAAAATGAAAGTGAAAATTTTTTGTGTCCGCAAAACTCCAAAAGTACTGGTCAGATTTTTTTGAAATAAGTTTTAAAATATCACATTTGTGCTACAAAAGGTTCATTGGTTATTTTCTTTTCGAAATTTCAATAATAAGTATCTTTAATTAAAGTGTTAAGTTTTTTAACAAATCATCCACAATGCCATGCATTGCTTGATCGTTAGCTTTTCATGCGTTTGTGCTGTGAGAGCCTCAATAAACTGCATGTTGCTCTCTACTATTCTCTTTTTGTTCTCAGCAAGCACAAAACAACAAAACAAACAAACAAATACATATTATACATACATACTTTGCTGCGCTTTAAGCTAATTGGATCGAAGTACATTCTAATATGTTCAAAGTAGTTTTGATGTGGAAAATTAATCTAACACAGTTTTGTTAAAAGGGGATTCACTGAGCACCTTAAGCATGTTGAGGATTTTTTTGATGAGAATGAGATTCAATCCGACTTGATGTATGTATGTATGTATGTATTTACGTATGTTTATTTGTTTCGCTGCATGCAACTTTTCTACACATGTTATGACGGTGGTTTTCCTGTAATTTTTAAATGAAAAAAAGGGACAAAGGGCTGACTTTTTACTTTATAGAATTGACATTGTGTGATTCAATAAGTTTTTTTATAAATAAACAAGAGAACTGGGACGGGCATAGGAAAAGGGGTTATGGCTTGGACCACACAAGTCAAATTTTCGATATTGAATAGCTTTGGAACTAAACGTCGCATGACAATAAAACTCAGTATGAAGTTACTAATTGCCAAAGTCTTTCTACTGGAAAACTGGTATGTGCATTGGAACAGGGTGGGTATCCTAATTCTCTATACAGAATAGCTTGGAAGCTAAAATCACAGGACATTGAAACTCATAATGTAATTGTCACCTGGGAGTGATGTTCTGCTACTGGGAAACTGTAACAGGCAGTGGAACATGAGCGTGGTGTCAGACTAAGGGACTAATAAAAGTTTTGAATGTACTTATTATTTTCAATATACTTGCCGGGTGCAGCAACGTGCGCCGGGTATCGCTAGTCTTATATATAAAAGAGACTGACGTCCGTGAGCGGGCATAACTCGAGAACGGGTCGTTCGATTTTTACAATTTTGTGCTTGATAAATTTCCGATAGTTTTAGCCGTATTAGGCTACAATTTGGTAATTTATTTTGTATGCTCACTGTCGGCAACTGTACTAAAACTGGATAATGTCCATCTACTAGAAAACTGGGATGGGCATTTTAAAATGGGGTGTGGATCCGCCCATACAATTAAAATTTGTAATATCGCCTAGATTTGGAAGTAAAAGTAACAGTTCTTAAATACAAACTCAAAATGGAGTTGCTATTTGGTGATGTCCTGTTACTGGGAAACTGTAACGGGCAGTGAAATATGACAGTGGTGTCAAATTATGGGTCTAAGAAAAGCTAAATATACTTATTATGTTCCCATATAGTTGCAGGGTGCAGCAACGCGCGCCGGGAAAAAGCTAGTTATACATAAAATAGAAGTTCAATAAAAATTAGCTCAACCAAAATATTTCTTTCCAAAACTGTTGTCTTCATTTCATGCGACAGTGAGTGCATCTTGGAGATAATGTCCTTGCAACATCTTTGTATGTAAGATGGATCCAAGAAAATACTCATTTTTTAGGAGCCATTCTTTGATTTATAAAATTTTGTTACAAAGACATTTATTTCTTGTGATCGAAAAATTGTCGATTTCAGCGACAAACTGCTCTAAATTTTGGTCTAGTTCAACGTAATAAGATACGGTTAGTAAGCCGTAAGCCGTTTCAAAACATGTCCTTTAGTGATTTTAAGTGGTTCGAAAAAATGTCGATCATTTGACACCTCACTGGGCCACTTTAGTTGGTTGTATCAACCACTTTTTTTAAAAAATATTTTTTAAAAAAAAAATTTTCAAAACTAAAAATGCAGTTTTTATTTTACTCAATTTTACATAAAATATATTTTTTCGGTAAAAATCGGGCGCCTTGTGCATTTAAGGGTTAAAAAAAAATAACTATTTTCTAGTTAATTAGTAAACAATTTTTTTATTTATTTCTATGCACTTAACTTGCTTTAAGTTATAATTTTTAATCACTTGCACCTGACAACGCAAAAATAATGATAAAAAATTATGTTTTTAAGTAGCGCACATAACATAAAAACTTGTTAACAAAAAAAAAAACCGACCTCAAAATCACTACAAAGTAAAAAATAATTTTAAATAACTTTACCCATTCATTTCTTGGTCATATTTTAAAAGCTATTTATATGTATTATAATATTGGAAATCTTATCATTTTCATTTTTTCTATTTTGTTTTATTATCATCAATACCTTAATTGCTTTATGTACATAAAAGCTTTAAAGTCGGCGCTTATCTTACTATGTCGAAATCTTTTTATTTTAATTTTTTCTAATTTGTTTTATCATAAAAATATTATTAACTTTATGAATATAAAAGCTTCTTAGCGATTTTTTTTCTTTCAGTTGGCAATTTTCGAGTACGCTGAATGTAGCCAATGTGTTCCATGCATTATTTGTGCAGCTGTTACACACTATGTCATATTCAATATGAGCTTTACAAGCTCACCCAAACCGGTTTAGTGAGAAATTTAATGTGTACAAAGCTTTTAAAATTACTACAGTGTCACCAAGGCACCAAATAGTGCACGGATGGTAAAAGATCATGATTGTGTGTCAAAGACGAGCGCCGACTTCAAACCGTTTATGTTCATAAAGCAATTAATATATTGATGATAATAAAACAAAATAGAAAAAATGAAAATGATAAGATTTCCAATATTAATGCATATAAATAACTTTTAAAATATGACCAAGAAATGAATGGGAAAAGTTATTTAAAATTATTTTTTACTTTGTAGTGATTTTGAGGTCGGTTTTTTTTTGTTAAAAAGTTTTTATTTCTTCCTTTTTAGAGAATATAAAATATTTTATGTAATAGTATTCTTGAGGAAAATTTCAAACATGAAACTTTGTTCTTAAAAAATTTGTTTTGTTAATTCCTGAAAGTTTGTTGGGTATTCTTCATTTCTGCTTCTTTGAAATTTTTAGTGCCACGCCCTTTATCTAAACCCGCCCACTTTATTTTCCGTACCTTATAATGATTCTACCTAGCCCTGTGCCAAATTTCAGTTTCCAAGTATCAATATCAACCGTAATATAGTACTTTCCTTAAAGTGCCACACCCTGTGTACAATCCCGCTTACTTTTTTAATGATTCTACCTACCCACCTACCTGCATACCAAATATTAGTACGCTAGTGTCAATATTAACTAAGATATAGTACTTTTATAATTTTGACATGCCCTTTTGTTGAATAAAACCCACTTTTTTGGCCGTAATTTGTAGTAACTTTACCTACCCATGTACTAAATTTCAGCACTCTAGTGTCAATATTATTCGATATATGGTATGTTTATAATATTGCCACACCCATTTGTCGAATAACGCCTACTTTCTTTACAGTAATTTTTAAAAATTGTGGCTACCCCTGTACTAAATTTCAGTACCCTAGTGTCAATACTGTTCGAGATACAGTGTTTTTTCAACACTGCCACACCCCTTTGTCAAATAACGCCCACTTTATTGACTGTAATTTGTAATAACTATGCCTACCCATGCACTAAATTTCAGCACCCTAGTGTCAATATTATTCGATATATAGTGTGTTTCTAATATTTCCACACCCCTTTGTCGAATAACGCCCACTTTCTTTACAGTAATTTTTGAAAATTGTGTCTACCCCTGTACTAAATTTCAGCACCCTAGTGTCAATACTATTTGAGATACAGTGTTTTTTTAATATGACCACACCCCTTTGTCAAATAACGCCCACTTTATTGACCGTAATTTGTAATAATTGTGCCCACCCCAGTGAAATTGTGCCTGTACTGAAATACAGTGTTTTTCTTATATTGACACGCCCCTTTGTCGAATTTCGCCCACTTTTTTTAAAAAAGGACCTCCGCGTTCATGGTATCTATCTGTTGACAAAAAATTACGGAAATCGGGCAAGAGCTGTAGGAGTTATCGATGTACATACATTTAAAAAAAAAAAAAAAAAAAAAAAAAAAGCGGACAAACCAACGAACTTGAGAACCTCCTCCTTTTTGAAGTCGGTTAAAAAGAATATCAAAGGAAGCAAATTAAAAATTACCGTTAATTGATCTTACTTTGCTCTCTTTACATTTTTTTTAGTTAGTTACTTTAACTTTAGTTAAACCATGATACAATTATACAGGTAGTATTGACAACTACTGCTTTTCTCAGCAACGAGGAAACGACCATCTGTCAAAAACATTTGTTCGTGGAATAATGTGAAACGAAAGTGAAAAACATAACCTAAATAAAATTTGTGCGTTTAATATAAAATAATGAAAGTTTTGAAAAAACTATGTGTGATTTGTGCTAAACGTTTTCCGGTCGGAAGCGTTAAATTTTATTCAATTATGCACAATTTTAATTGAAAACTAATTTCATTTCGTCTGCATTTCGTCCATATGCAAGTTAACACATCTAACACGTGCAGCCGCCTTTATAAAATGCTAACGATTGGTCCGCTCCCACGCTGACGATCAGTTTAGCAAAACGTACGTGACAATATCAAAATTACAATTTGACAACAGCAGCAACGATCTGTTCTTTCAATTGTAATAAGACGCCCATGATTCGACAACGGCAACAACAACAATAGCACCAGCAACAAGAATTGCAATAGCAGCAACTGTAACAACAACAACAACAATAGCACCAGCAACAAGAATTGCAATAGCAGCAACTTTAACAACAACAACAACAAGCAAATGCAATTGCTTTTAGAATTATAAGCAGATTAATTATATTGAAGTTAGTTTTAAGTTAGTTCTTAATCTTTGTTCCTAGTGGTAAGACAGTTTCCACATAGTGGATTCTTTAAATAAAAATAAATATATTAAAATAACAAAGAGTGTTATTAATTGGCGCCCAACAATTACCCACGGAATACCAAGGAATAAGGAGGAAAAGATGCTGAAAATTAATATTATAATGTAAGAATTGATACGTTAATAAAGAATTGTAAAATTTTGTGAATCATTATCAAGAAAACTTAAGTGTGTAAAAGAAATAATTGTAACAGATAGAAAATAGTTAAGTAAAAAAAAAAAAAAAAAAACACAAGTGTGTAAAAGAAATAGTTGAACAAATAAAAAATAATTTAAGCGAAATAACTAAAGAAAACTTAAGTGTGTTTAAGAAATAATTGTAACAAGTAGGAAATAGTTGAAGTGAAATAAGCTCGAAAATGAATGAAACACAAATGAGAGAATTGTTTGAGGTATTTGCAAATAAAGTGACGCAAACACTGAAAGGAAATATAGATGAATTAGCAGAAAGAATAAGTGAACTAGAAATTCCGAGACAAGTTAAAGAATATGAGGCTATTTCTATAGTGAGTGGAGTAGTGTGTGATGAACCTTTGGATATTGTTAAAACTTTACCCGAATTTAACGGAGATGAGTCAAAATATGTGTCTTGGCGGCAAGCGGCCTTTGCAGCCTATAAATTATTTGAGCCATACGTAGGCAGTTCAAAGCATTACCAGGCTGTTGCCATAATAAGAAACAAAATCACAGGTCGTGCAGATGCCACATTAGCATCGTTTAATACAGTTCTAAATTTTAATGCAATTATAGCGAGACTAGATTTTTCTTTTGCGGATAAACGTCCAATTTACTTGATAGAACAGGAATTGTCCACTTTAAGACAGGGACGTTCAAGTATTATAAAATTTTATGAAGAAGTTGAAAGAAAATTAACACTTATAATAAACAAAGTGGCCATGACGAATGAGGGAAATGTGAATTTGATCAACTCCTTGAACGACAAATATAGAAGTGACGCGCTTAGAGTATTTATATCGGGATTGAACAAACCCTTATGTGACATTCTATTTTCGTCGAAACCCAATAACCTTCCCAGCGCATTGGCGCTTGCACAGGAACTTGTTGCTAATAATTCGCGATTTGCCTTTGCTAATACTTTCCATAGTAATGAGTCTCGACCAGTTAGACACAATTTTAATTCAGACTATAGAAATGCATCCACTAATATGCGACAGGAAACAAACAGGGATCGAGACCCAATTCCGATGGAAATCGATCCGAGTACCTCACGCTTTGTCACAAGAACTCAAAATAACATTATTAATCGAAGCGATGTTACACCACTACATAAAAACAATAGCAACCGACATTATCCCGAACGGAGATTTCCTCCTTTCAACAATGTAGAGAAAAGACATACTAACAGTGCACAACATGTACCGTATAAACAACAACGAATAAATTATACCGAGACAGATGAGTGCAATTTTTTAGAAATGGATCGCAGTTGCCATACATAGAGAGATATCTAAATGGCAAACTGCTTAAATTCCTCTTGGATACAGGTACGGCTAAGAATTATATTAAAGGGGGAGTAATTTTAAAGGGGGTTAAGAAGCTCGAACACCCATTTATTTTAAAGACAGTTAATAGTAAATTGATCATAGATCAAAAGTGTCTGGTAAATGTGTGCAATGAGTATTCATATTTTTATTTATTACCTGAACTCCAATCGTTTGATGGAATAGTAGGATACGACTTCATTAAACATATAGGGGGAACTATTGATGCAAAAAAAGAAATATTCAGTTTTAATGGTGGAATAGAACCACTTAAATTCAAGAGTTGTGCCGAAATTAATCAATTAGAATTGGCACATTGCCTGCCTTCATGTGTAAAGGCACGGTTCTATGAAATTATAAATGAACTCAAGGAGGTTTTTGCTAATCCAAATGTTAAGCTATCGTACAACACAAATGTGATTGCAACCATAAATACTATATCGAATGACCCGATTTATAGTAAAAGCTATCCGTACCCTATGGCTGTTAACGAATTTGTTAACAAAGAAATCAAAAATTTGTTAGACGACGGAATTATACGGCCATCTAAATCAGCATATAACAACCCAGTATGGGTCGTAGATAAGAAAGGTATCGACGACAATGGACAAAAAAAGAAGAGACTGGTCATTGATTTTAGGAAGTTAAATAATATCACTAGTAATGACAAGTACCCAATACCGGATACTTCAGTTATCCTCTCCAACCTGGGCAAAGCAAAATATTTTACCACCTTGGACCTTAAATCGGGATTCCACCAGATTTTGTTACATGAAAGGGATAGAAAAAAAACAGCTTTTGGTATTAATAACGGTAAGTATGAATTTTGCCGGATGCCATTTGGCCTGAAAAATGCACCAAGCATTTTTCAGAGAACTATAGACGACATATTGAGGACGGAAATTGGGAAAACATGCCACGTATACGTGGATGATATAATAGTTTTTTCGCAAAGTGAAAATGACCATTTGAAGCACATTGAAGACATTTTAGTATTACTTAATAATGCAAATATGAAAGTAAATTTAGAGAAGTCAAAATTTTTTAAGGAAGATGTAGAGTTTTTAGGATTTGTAGTTTCTAGAGATGGGTTAAAAACCGCACCTGAAAAGGTAAAGGCTATAATTGAATACCAGGAACATAAAACCGTTCGTAGCCTTCGTGCGTTTTTAGGTCTATCAGGATATTATAGGAGATTCATTAGGGGATATGCTGACATAGCGAAGCCACTGACTACCTATTTAAGTGGGGAAAACGGCAATGTGAGTGCAAATCAATCGAGAAAAATAGCAATACAGTTAGACGAAGAAGGGCGTAAAGCTTTTGAAAAATTCAAACAGATTCTGGTATCAGAAGATGTTGTACTGCTATACCCGGACTTTACGAAACCATTTGACCTAACAACGGATGCATCCTCAACAGCTATTGGTGCAGTTCTCTCACAGAATAATAGGCCTGTCACATTCGTATCGAGGACCCTTTCAAAAACAGAAATGAATTATGCAGTTAACGAGAGAGAATTATTAGCCATTGTGTGGGCAATAAAAAACTTGAGAAATTTTCTATATGGTTGCAAGGGACTGAATATCTACACTGACCATCAACCTCTTACTTTTTCTATGTCAGACAAAAATCCTAATGCCAAGATCAAGCGATGGAGGGCGTTTATAGAAGAATTTGCCCCCAAATTTTTTTATAAGCCAGGTAGTCAAAATGTTGTGGCAGACGCCCTATCGAGACAATACGTAAATCACCTTTCTGAGTCTGGCTCTCATTCAGAGATGTCTCTAACAGATACAATTAAAATGGTACAAACATGTTTAAATAGTTTCAGAAACCAAATTATAATCCACAGACAGGACAGTAATTCAAAGAAAACAAAAATTATGTTTCAGAAACATATTCGACACGAGATAAATTTCACAGACGAGTAGAACCTTATTCAATTACTAAAAGAAACGATTAATCCCAATGTAATTAATGCAATTCACTGCGAAGAGGAATATTTCGGACAAGTACAACAGGCATTATTAAGAAACTTTGTAGGTGTTAAATTTGTATATACTCGAAGAATCGTAATAGATGTAATCAATAAAGATGATCAGGAGGAAATTTTAATCACAGAACACAATAGGGCACATAGGAATGCCAAAGAGAATTACAAGCAAATAACCAAAGATTATTTTTTCCCAAACATGAGAAAAAGATTAAATGAGTTAATAAAATCGTGCAAAACATGCTTAGTTTCTAAATACAATAGAAAACCAGACAACCACATAATCGAGAATACTCCAATTCCAACTTACGCAGGAGAAATTTTACATATAGATATTTATTCAACGGCGAAAATTTCATTTTTAACATGTATTGACAAATTTTCGAAATTCGCGATAGTAAAAAAATTAGAAACAAGATCAATTCCTGATATAAAAGTAGGCATAATGGAAATACTGAATATATTTCCAAATACAAAAATTATCGTATGTGATAATGAACCCGCGTTAAAATCAGAATCTATTAAAAGTTATATCAGAAATAACCATAATATAGAACAGCATGAAGTCCCACCATACCACAGTAAATCAAATGGTCAAATAGAGCGGTTTCATAGTACATTAACAGAAATAGGCAGGTGTATTAAGAATGAAAGAAATTCAAGTGATGTCGTAGAAACTATTTTGTCAGCAACAATAAAATATAATAATTCAATACATTCAGTAACGGATTGTAAGCCAATAGACGTAATTTATGGAATAGGAACATCGAACAGGGATATTGAACAGAAACTGAAAACGAAGCAGACTAAGGACTTAGCATTTCATAACAAAAATACGAAATATAAAACGTATAATATAGGAGATATTGTGTATGTTAAAATAAATAAAAGGTTAGGAAATAAGTTATCAGATATTTATAAGGAGAAAGTAGTTCAGGAAGATTTAGGTACTACTCTTAAAATAGATGGAAAACATATTCATAAAGACAATATTCGATAATTTCAGGATATGTCTCGCTATCACTGCAGCAAAAATTATAGACTATTCGGGTTCCTTCTATATACCAATAGAAGATGGAGAAATAGCAGTTTATAACGTCACAAAATATTTGATACATAAAACAGATTTAATGGAGTTTTCCAAAATGGCCTACGAAAATCTAAAAGTTGCTGAAGGCTTATCATATGCCGAGCTACAAAAAACAATAGAAATAGACTCAGAACAAATACTTAGGTTGGTTAACATGCTAACTCTACACCACAGGTATGCACGAAGCATAAATTTATTAGGATCAGCTCTGAAATTCGTCGCCGGTACACCAGATTTTTATGATTTTAATGAAGTCAAGATGAAAACGGAAGCTTTGATTGAATCAAATAACGACCAGTTAATTGTAAACGCAGAAATTGTAAACAAAATTAACCAACTAACGAAGGGAATTAATGAATTGAAACATGAGAGCTCAGTAACAAAGGAGGATAACATTTTCGAGTTGATTTCACATAGAAACAATATTATTATATTGGAATTACATAATATAATATATTCAGTAATGTTAGCGAGAATGAATATTGTAAACCCTTTATTATTAAGTAATAACGAACTATTAGACATAGATTCAAGTATTAAAAATAAGATTAGTGTAGCCACAATATTAAGTAATTCTAAGGTTAAGGTAGTGCAAAATAATGAAACAATATTCTTTGTAATACAATATCCTGTAGTAGAAGACTTTTACCGAAAGTTTATTGTAAAACCAGTTATTCATAATAAAAATGTAATTAATTTAAAATTTGACACAGTTGGAAAGAAAGGGAATCAATTCAAATTATTAAGAAATTGTAATGGTAAAACAGTTGTTGATTTTTGTCAGATAGGAGCAAAGGAAGATTGCTTATTAGATCTACTTAACCGAAATACCGCATATTGCAACACAAGTTATGCTAAGAGCTACCGAAAAATAGATAAAATTAAAGAAGGTGTAATATTACTGAACAACGGTGAATTCGTAGTAAGAGATGGAGATGGCGAAGAAGAGATCGTAAATGGGACGTATCTTATAGTATTTGATCATAAAGTTGTTGTTAATGGTACACTTTTTGAAAATAAGGAACATCAAGCTTACAATAATATTGAACATCCCGGATTGCAGAAACTAAATGTGATAAAACAACTTGAGGAACTTTCTCTAGAAAATATTGACGAAATTGACATAAAAAACATTAAGAGAATAGCAACCATCAACCAACAAATAGAATCGAACCATAGCGGCATGAAAATAGCTTTATGGGCAGCAATAGCAATTTTATCAATAATAATTATTGTCAACATTTGCAATAAGAAAACGATCAGAGTAATAACAAGAAGGCAACCGCAGCAAAGCAATGACGTGGTCATGCGGGAAATATTAAGTCGAATTATTGAACCGAGTGAAACAAATGACTCCGTGTAATCAGGGACGATTACATTTAAGAAAGGGGGGAGTTAACACATCTAACACGTGCAGCCGCCTTTATAAAATGCTAACGATTGGTCCGCTCCCACGCTGACGATCAGTTTAGCAAAACGTACGTGACAATATCAAAATTACAATTTGACAACAGCAGCAACGATCTGTTCTTTCAATTGTAATAAGACGCCCATGATTCGACAACGGCAACAACAACAATAGCACCAGCAACAAGAATTGCAATAGCAGCAACTGTAACAACAACAACAACAATAGCACCAGCAACAAGAATTGCAATAGCAGCAACTTTAACAACAACAACAACAAGCAAATGCAATTGCTTTTAGAATTATAAGCAGATTAATTATATTGAAGTTAGTTTTAAGTTAGTTCTTAATCTTTGTTCCTAGTGGTAAGACAGTTTCCACATAGTGGATTCTTTAAATAAAAATAAATATATTAAAATAACAAAGAGTGTTATTAATTTGCATATGCAGCTGCTGAGGTTGCTGCATTTGAATGTTTTTCACATTTTTTTTATGTTTGCACTAAATCACATTAAGTTGACAAATTATTTTCGCTGAAGTAATATTAAATCACTATTATTACAATGCTCACTATTTATTATTACATAAAATAGAAAATATTTTACAAGCAAATGTTTGGTTAACGCAAACAATGGCGTAAAACATCAACAATAATTGAACACTCTCTTTCTAGACATTTTTTTTGACAGATGGTCGTTGCCCAAGCAACTGTCAATACTACCTTGTATCATGATACAATTGCAAGGTAGGCTCATATTGGAGAGCAGGGTGCGCTAGTTGTCGAAATCAGCTGATAGCTTTTAGTTTTTCTTTGTTGTTGTTGTTGCTTTTGTCGTTTGACGTTTGTGGCTTCTACAGCTTTGTTGTTGCAAAATTTCACAATTGAGCAGCCATTTTAAAATGAGCCTACCTTGTAATTGTATCATGCCTTGTATTATTATACCATGGTTATAAACCACATTTTATGTTTTGAGTGCAATATTTTATTTTACTCTCTTAGAGTAGGAAGTATTAAAGAAAAAATGCTATTTAAAGGTGCTCTCAGCGAAAAAGATATAAATCCAGTTGCAACCAGTTTCCTTATCATGACAACTGAGTTAAGCTGCAAATTGCTTAAAAAAATAAAATATCAATATTTATTTTATATGAAATCATATAAAAATTTTGTTTTTATTAATTTTTCATTTTTTGGTGCCGGTGGACTTTTCTGTGTAAATGCCCATATGGCTTCGGTGCGACCGACTAAATTGAAGTTTTTCAAATAAATAGAGAGGAGTTTTAAGATGTATTAGTTTATGCAGAAAAATACAATTTCTGGCATAACAGTAGCTTATTATATCATAACCAGATCTTTTATTAATGGAACAGACTTCAAAGGTTGACTATTGAAGTTGTATTGATTTTGAATTGAGGTATTTGATTTAGAAAATGAAACGTGAAAACATTTATCAATGTACAAGGATAAATGGTTTCGGGAACACCACTCATTAAGATTATTTATTTCGGATTGTAAAGCAAGCATATCGATAATACTACCAACTCGTGAAAAGATTTTTAAGTCATCAGCAAACATCAAGAACTTTGAGTTCATGAAATGTCAATTACTAATGTCATTAATAAAAATAATAAAGAAGAGTGGTCTTAGAATACTCCCTTGAGGAACGCCAGAGGAAGCAATAAATGGATTCGGGGTGACTCCTTCAATGGATACTATGCATAGTCTATTACTTAGGTAACCGAATGTAAATTGTGACTAAACCCAATTGTGACTTAACCCAATGTAAAAAATTTAAGTGAAATCCCAAATGAAAAAATTGAAATGAAATCAAAAGCTTTTGCAAAATACATGTAGATAGCATCAACTTGCATGTCATCTTAGAACGCCGATATACAATAGTCTGAGAAGGCCGTAAGATTTGTGAGTGTTGACCGATTCGGCATAAAGCCATGCTGGTACGGAGAGATTATATTTTTTATTTCAAAAGAGAGTTTCAATTTTACAATGCTTTCAAGCATTTTTGAAAAATTCGAAAGCTTAGATATTGGTCTGTAATTACAAATTTCATTTTTATTTCCATTTTTAAAAATTAGAGTGATAAAAGAGACTTTCCAAGCATCCCAGTCCATCCAAGAAAATTCCCGATTGTAGAGATTTATTGAATATAATTTTAATAGGTAATATTAGTGAATTATGGCATTTCTTTAAATGGAATGCTGAAAATCCATCAACATCATTTCTTTGTGAGTTCGTCAATCCAGCGTAGACATCAATGTCTGAGATTCGAAAATAACCAAATTCAATATTAGCTCCAAGGTTGGAGTTTATATCAACATCCATGTTATTATCATTAATAAAGTTAGAGCAAAACTATTTATCAAACAAATTCGCAGATTCACACCTTGATAATACATGGAATTCGGAAATCCGGCAGTCGATTTTTTTGAATTTATAAAATTCCAGAGTTTTTTAGGATTAGACTTAATATTATACTCATAACGACTAATGCACTGCTTGTACAAGAACTTGTTGAGAAAATTAAATTCCCTTAAGTAGTGCTGATGCTTATTGGAGTGTTTAATATTAACTTTTTAAGACCAGTGGTATACCACGGAAGCTTAAAGTTCCTTCTGGGACATTGAGGGATAATTCTGTCACAGATGTCCAAAAATTTAGATTTAAAAAAGATAAAAGAATCATAAGTATTCAAATATTTCAAATTATGCTCCCAATTCACATTCAGAATAGCAGAATTAAGCTCATCAAAATTATATTGACTGAAGTTATAATAGATAGTTGAGTTCATAAAGTTAGCCATCTTGTAAGAAAAATTATAAAATGATATATTTAGCACTAGAGCCACATGGTGTAAGTTAGGATCACAGATAGGCCATTCCTTTCCGTGAATGGCTGTTGTACAAAATAATCTAAATTCTCTCATCGGTCATTATTCAGGGAAGACATTTGTAAAGAATGTGCAGAGAAGTTTTTTAGGATTATAAGGAGTTTTTTTTCAGAATTTATTTTAAAAATGGCACAGTTATTTGAGGTATGGGCTTGAACTTTAAATTAAGCAGGAACATTTATGCTTTCAAAAATGTCAAAATCATGGGGAAAGAAAATTGCTCCCCCACTCATTTGATAAATTTTATACGTGTCGCTTTTCTTTGTCTAAAATCCGTAATAACGCCAAAAAACAGCATTAACAAAGTCACATTAATTTTGCCAGAACGAAGGTTTTTCGTACCTTTTGTCTGTCCTATTATATTATGATAGCAATTTCATTCTATCTTCCTTTTTTATTTCTTCTCTTCGTCATTTCTTAGAAATAGTATTTTACACCCAACTTTTTACGACTCATCCCACCTTCATATATTTTACTTTGCTATGTTTATTTAATCAATATTTTTAGGTTGTTTCAAACATATTAAAATTTATACACATTTGAAAGAGTCCTTTTTGTTTTTATTGTTGTTGTTGTTGTTTTCGTTGGTGTGGTTTTATTGTAGGTACGCTAAAAGTAAAAGAAAATAAGTTTCACTTGGCAAAAACTACCCTTGTAAAGGCCTATAAACAATATATTCCGTTTGCCTCCCCTCCTATAACACCCACTAACCTGGCGCCACCAGCATAAACGGAAGCATCCATCATCTTGGCAGCCACAGCGCAAGGGTTGCTTGGCAGCTTGTCGCGGCAACCATTCAAAATATCCAACAACAGCAACAGCAACAACAACAACACCAACAACAACAACAACAACAACAACAACAACAACTTTTCTACAGCAAGTAAAGAAGCCCACAAAGAAAGCAAAAAGAAGTTGGTAGCGGGGTAAACTTGTTCTTGAAGTTAGTATAGCTTGTATGGCTTGAAGGTCGGCAGCGTACAGATTCAGTTAAAAAGTCGCTCGAAAGGGTGGGTGGGCTGAGCGACTGGTACTGGTAGTTATTTCAAAAATGGTTGGTTGCATGGTGGGCGCAGGACGGAGAACGCCATTAAAGTGATTACGATCAAAGCTTGTGGATATTTTATGGTGATGGGCCAACGTCGAGTGATTGTATTAAAAAGACGCCATGATACTTCCGAGCAATGAAGCACAAGATGAAGATGCCTGCTGGCGTTGGGGTAGAGTGTGGGTTAGAGCTGTCCTCCAGTTGTATGGAGCCGAAGTTTTTTCCGAATTTTAACTCATACTGCTCGGAAAAAGGTGACATTTGGCGTCAAACCGAGTTTCCAAAATTTTCATGATGATCGCGTAGTGCCTTACACTGCCTAGTTGGGCTAAAAGTTGAGGTAATGGGAAAAAATGCCAATATTTCACTATTTTTTAGTTTTTGGTCATTTTTTGGACACTAAGCGTCAATTTAGTTTGTTTAAAATATTTTCATCCTAAAGTACACATAATTACCTTTCCAACAAGCAAAATAAGCTTAAAATCGGTTGATATACAACAAAACTCTGTCCAATCGAATTTGATGGAGATGCCATGATTATAAGTCTCAATCCAATGAATTTCACCAGTAATGAATTTGATTATTCACTCAAGGAATAGTTAATTTTATCAATATAAGTATGATAAGGCTTTCTTTTGCAAATCGTAGATGATCATTTATGGAGCGGTTACCCGTCTTGAGAATTACTTGGTCACTCCTCCTTGGACTTCACTCCGTTGAAGTTTCCAAAGACATGTAAACAAACTTTTGCTTCTAGCAATTTTTTAAGCTTTTTTCGCAATATCATCTGCGCCTGAGGTTTGATCGTTTTGGAAAACAATGAAAAAATATAGATGCTACTAAGTATATGTCAGATATGATTGATGAAATTATTAAGAGAAGTATCAGTCTTGAGGAATGCTAAAAATTTAAAGCTTTCTGTCGTTTGCATCTACGGGATAAGCACCCGCATGGCGACTACAAAGAACTCTTGGAAGTGGCAGTTCTTTTTCTAGGCAGTGATGATTACAAGCTTCGTACTTCTGGAGCAATTTCTCATGCTCATCTCCATGCTTTATTGCCAAGGCCATTTACTCATTTAAAATGTTCCTGTTTCAGAATCAATTCCAAATGGTAAGAAAAGAACTGGATGGCTTGCATGAAATATACATTTATATAAAATACTGGTTTCGATGTGACAAAGCGATTGAAGCCCCGATGAAAGACTTTACTTTCATAAAAGAAATAGTTAATTACCCAAATCCAAAATTTTCTGCTGCTTTGGTTCACAAATTCCGAAGACATGTGTCATTTCTATCGGAAGAGCCAGCTGCATTTGCGTTCTTTGATGAACAAGTGCCATTAGAAACGAAGAAGAAAATGTTAGCAGCATTGCACGTTCATGACGAATATTACACAGATTGTCGCACAAGAAATATTGTTTCTGTTGAAGAATTCAAGTCGTTCGCTGAAAGAGATATAAGTGATTTCATAACAACCAACAGCAAAGGATAATTTTAACATTTGGAAATAAAAATGGATTTTTTAAAATGCGATCCCTGAACATGCAGTGAACATGAAGACTTTGCCACAGGATTGCAAATTTCTAAGAGTATTCATGTCGTAAATGATCCCGCTAAAAGAGCGGTTAAATTGATCACTGAGTACAATCGCACGTTTAACCAAGACGAGGAAAAGATCCAGTATTTGTTGCAAGTAAGAGAATTTTATGTGGCGTCCGTGTCGTAGTTGGTTAAAGTGCGTGGCCGCTATGTCAAAGAACCTGGAGACCCAGGTTCGAACCCCAGCAGCGACAAAAAATTATTTGAATTAAAATAATTTTTCTGTACGGCCGCCACCTCTCTACAGACAATAGCAAACCTCGAGAGTAATCAAAATGCCATGTAAAGCTTCTTGAGAACGAGAACATTCCGTTCATCGCCGTTCGGAGTCGGCGTTAAACCTGTAGGTCCGGTTCTCGGTCAATTGTGTACAAACTTAATAACACGCACAACACAATTGATCATAAGAAGCTAGGTCCAAAGTCCTTTCAAGGGCTGAAATGACCTGTTATTAATTTATTTTTTTAAAAATTTACAGTACGGGTCAAACTTGCTTATTGATTTATTTTGAGTTTCTTTATAAATTAGCTTCGAAAATATTTTGCCGCCTGTCGATTCTGCTACAGCAAAATTGATTCCGTTCCTAAATTTTGTTTTCCTCAAAATATTCCAACCCTCGAAATTTTGCCGCCCTAAAAGTTGTCGGGATGGCGCTGCATGAACCCTCGGTACCACATACGGCCAGCCATCGAATCGTCATTCCAAGAGACCGGATAGTCCACTTGTAGTGTGATTGCCTACTATTACACCAATTCCTTCAATTCATTAATGCTGAGGCCGTAATAATGATTGACGCACTTCAGGATATATTCCACGAGGTCTTTTTCTTGTGAGAGAGAGAGAACACCTGAAAAATTTAAGGAAAATCCATTAAAATGCCATTCACACACAAAATGCCATTAAAAAATATTAAAAACGATGAAAAACATACCATGTTCGATGGAATCTGCATATTGGAAATGCGGATAAATTCCAACAAATCAACATCACTGACGGTGGAAATATCTGTGAACTTTCTCCGCATGACGGGTCAGCGTGATCCTATCGACATAATATTCATAGGCAGCGCTCGTATGGCTTTTTTCCTCATCAAAATGTCATTTGGTAGCCTTTTTTGGTAATGCGGCGGTTTTTTTTTTTTTGAGGTTAACATGGCTAAAAATTATAATATAATTTATAAAAACCGATTAAAATGGCATAAAAACACTTTATTTCCATATATTCAACGGTATTTGGCAGTTGTAGTACAAATCTAATACGAAAAAATGGACGTTCATAGTCCAGCCATCACAGCGGTTTTGGAAACGTCAAAAACAACGACACTTCCAATCATATTTCGACATAACCAAATATTGGCTCTTAAAATAGAATCAACACACTTAATAAATATGCATTACAATCACCTTTTTGAAATAAATCCCTCACTTGGATATTACTTTGAAAAAAAAAAAAGTTTTCACAGTCGATTTTCAAACACGATGTCTGTCGCTGGCACAAGCAATACATCGGTGTACACTTCGGTGTAACTCCAAAAATGGAGTCATGTCAAAAGACAAATTTAGCCGTTCACAGATTGGCGAGGGAAAGAAAAGAATAATGGTTCACAACCCAGACCGGTTTTTGGTTTTTCCATTTCGGTTTTCTAGTAATCAACAATTTCGGGTTATTTGAAAAGCCGCCTATTACGAGTCAGATGTATTCGACATTTCAAATTAATTTTTACCTTAATTTGTTCAAGCAAATACAATTGTTTTGATGTGATGGTGAACACTTTTTTAATTTCTTTATTGAGATGATACATTTAACCCTCATCGGTCTTCCCGAAAGCTTTGTCGAATTGGTTCTCGAGTATACGACCATATTACACAACGAATTTTTACATGAGTAGAATATACAGTGGATGATCATATTATTTGAGCCAACTTAACAAAAATTTGTTGTCTTAGTTTCGGGTTAAATTAATCCTTAAATGCCCAGTGTATCTTTTTGGATGCAACCGAGAAAATAAGCTACTTAATTTAGAATATTGCAAAAATTAAAATGCTGGCATAAAATTAAAATATAAAACATAAATTTCATTATTGGTATAAATTTGTTGGTTTGGGAAATATTGACCGTCAAATTCAAAAAATAGTTTTTTTTTAATTTTTATGGAAAGTTCGCTTTTTGACATGAAATATCTTTTAAACTATTAACAATTTTAGAGTAAAAAAATTACTGGTTGTGTTAAATGTTAAAAAGAATCGTTTTCTACGTTTTGCCTTGAACTCCTACAACCAAGCTGATTGATGGTATGCGTCGGAATGCCCACTGTAACTTTTTGGATACAACCATGTTTCTTTAATAACTCGTAAACAAAACTTTTTCCAAAAAAATAAAAACGGGGTCGCGTTCAGGGGATCATTTAGCACAAATTAATTTTTTTAATGAAATCGGTGTTGTTGGGCATTTAAGGGTTAAAGGCATTATAGTCGATGTTTTTGCATCACAACTATTTTATTAGTAAAAGTCATGCAATAAAGCATAGAAAAAATGAACATTTAGCTTTTATAACTGAAGAAAAATATATTAAAAAAATCTAATATATAAAATTCTTCTGTCACGGGGTGCGTGATCGAACTCCTCCGAAACGGCTCGACCGATTTTCGTGATCCTTAGCGAGGATATTAGTCAGGGGTGAGAATCGAACAACATCTATTTTTCATCCCCCTAAAATAAGGGGGCGTGGCACCTCCCATACAACCCAAATCTACGGTAGCGAATAGCTCTGAAGTTATAGGTCGCATAGCATCGGAATTCGGTGTTCTACCTCAATTTACAAGAGCCGTTCCACAGGTAAAATTTTATTGGCGTTGGACGTGGGGCGTGGCACTTTTTCAGCAGACCAAATTTTCGGTATAACTTTCGAGCTATAAGTCACACATTAATGCAACTCGGTTAGAACGTTCTATTTAGTTGTGTCTTTCGACTGGCAAAATTGAGCAAGTATAGGCCAAAGGGGTGTGGCACCGCCCATACAATTCAAATTTTTGATATCGAATAGCTTTGGAACTAAATGCCGTATAATAATGAAATTCAGTACGGAGTTGCCACTTGGTGAAATATTTCTACTATAAAACTGGGATGGGCTTTGGAAAAGGGGGTGTGGCCCCGCCCATACACTTTAAATTTTTGATATCAGATAGCTTTGGAACAAAAAGTCGTATAACAACGAAATTCAGTATGGAATTACTATTGGGTGATATCCATCAACTAGAAAACTGAGACGTCATTGAACAAGGGGGTGTGGCTCCGCCCATACAAGCCAAATTTGCGATATCGAATAACTTTGGAATTATGGGTAGCATAGCCTCGAAATTTGGTTATCAATTTACACGAGTCGTTCCACTTAGAAATAGAGATAGCGATAGAGATAGAGATAGAGATAGAGATAGAGATAGGGATAGAGATAGAGATAGAGATAGAGATAGAGATAGATATAGAGATAGAGATAGAGATATAGATAGAGATAGAGATAGAGATAGAGATAGAGATAGAGATAGAGATAGAGATAGAGATAGAGATAGAGATAGAGATAGAGATAGAGATAGAGATAGAGATAGAGATAGAGATAGAGATAGAGATAGAGATAGAGATAGAGATAGAGATAGAGATAGAGATAGAGATAGAGATAGAGATAGAGATAGAGATAGAGATAGAGATAGAGATAGAGATAGAGATAGAGATAGAGATAGAGATAGAGATAGAGATAGAGATAGAGATAGAGATAGAGATAGAGATAGAGATAGAGATAGAGATAGAGATAGAGATAGAGATAGAGATAGAGATAGAGAAAGAGATAGAGATAGAGATAGAGATAGAGATAGAGATAGAGATAGAGATAGAGATAGAGATAGAGATAGAGATAGAGATAGAGATAGAGATAGAGATAGAGATAGAGATAGAGATAGAGATAGAGATAGAGATAGAGATAGAGATAGAGATAGAGATAGAGATAGAGATAGAGATAGAGATAGAGATAGAGATAGAGATAGAGATAGAGATAGAGATAGAGATAGAGATAGAGATAGAGATAGAGATAGAGATAGAGATAGAGATAGAGATAGAGATAGAGATAGAGATAGAGATAGAGATAGAGATAGAGATAGAGATAGAGATAGAGATAGAGATAGAGATAGAGATAGAGATAGAGATAGAGATAGAGATAGAGATAGAGATAGAGATAGAGATAGAGATAGAGATAGAGATAGAGATAGAGATAGAGATAGAGATAGAGATAGAGATAGAGATAGAGATAGAGATAGAGATAGAGATAGAGATAGAGATAGAGATAGAGATAGAGATAGAGATAGAGATAGAGATAGAGATAGAGATAGAGATAGAGATAGAGATAGAGATAGAGATAGAGATAGAGATAGAGATAGAGATATAGATAGAGATAGATAGAGATTGAAATTGAGATTGAGATTGAGATTGAGACTGAGTTTGAGATTCAGATAGAGATAGAAATTATTTCCGCTACGACAGCAACGCGTCGGGTACCAGCTAGTAATATTATAATATTATTGTCAACTAGAGAACCCGGCAAACTTCGTCCCGCCCTGAATTCATTTTTTTATTGAAATAATTTCGAGCAATCACGATTCCACCCGAAATTAATTTTTTATCGAACATTCGTGATCGATAACAAATAGTGCCAATCGAATTTCCGTTATTGATTGAATGAAACACTCTAATATCTCTTATTTGCACGGAATGTAAGGAGGTTGAGGGAATCACATGTCAGACCAATTTAATGCTTTTTGATAGACAACGTTAGCAAAAGTAAACAAAGATGAAGGCTTTCAAACACGCGAACATGTCATATATTGTAAGCCATGCAAGAAGGTTGGGAATTCAAGATTAATAGTTATAGATAACATACACTCTTTAAAAGTAATTTAAGTCAAACATTATTTTACACAAAAATTTATCTGAGCAACATTTATATTATTTCCATATAATTTGAGAGCGGAACTTCCGTCCGCATATCTATGTATATCTAAAAAACTGAATACACCTCCATGCTACAGGTGTAAAATGTTTACGCTGCATTTGCATATTCTACTTGCTCTCTCTCTTTATATGATCGCACTGCTTTGCGCTCCATTATATTTATATACATTACATATTATGTTATTACTGTATGTTCTCTTTATTCTAAAGGTAGAATTTAAGTTTAGATACGATTTAATCCAGCACACAGTCCCATAATCAATTCCACAGATTTGCCTTGTGATTGATTGTCATGACGATGCAAATCTAACTGATTTTGAATGGAACATTTTTGAACTCGAAAGGTAAATCGGTTAGAATAAATGGAATTCTTGGAATGAGCACTTCCTCGCCCTTGAATTTGCCTACTCAATAGAATTCATCGTTGCTTTAATGACATTATTCTTGACTTGCTTCACGACCAATTTTGTTCCCTCGGACAATTTCGGTTGATTGAGGCTCCGAAGCATAATGATAAAATATCCAACCTCCAGTGGTAAATTATGTGGTGATTCATTGATAAATCCTTGCAAATCAATAAATTTAGGAACACTTTTCGATAATTGGTTGCTTCGCCTGGGCACAATCAACTGATTTGAACGAATGTAATTGCCCAGAAGTTGCATTTTGAATTATGAAATTCAAATCGAGTTTATTTTTTATTTTTCAATACAAAATGTATGGAACATCGATTGTTTCGAGAAAATTCCAATTTTTTTGCTGTTAAAGCGACCTTGTGCGTAGACGAACAAAAAAAAGACAGCTCGAATCGGACGATCCGTTCTCGAGTTATGAGCGTTCTTATGTTATGTTTTCATTATCCGTCACTTGCTGGTCAGTGTGGCTTACACGTTATATGTGTATTAGCTCGCCGCGCATTTGACTTCGTAGACCTATGTCAGGGTCGTCCTCTCCTTGGAGTTGAAATGAACACTGTACGACACGAAAAATTACCAATTCTTTCGATTTTTTCGCTCATTTGGGTTCTTCCTTATTTTCTTTTTTCCTATACTACATCAGTATTGAGACGAACAAAAAAATTATTAAAATCTGCCGAGCCATTTCCGAGTTTTAGCAAGACTAACGCACGGCAATTGATATACATATATAGAGAAGATAGAAAGATAGAAGATAAGAATAAGATGGAAAACATGGTTTTTGTCTAAGAAAAATATAATAGGCTGCTATAATTCGAATTCAGAAGATCGTTCTGTCATATCATTTTATTGCAAATTCTATTAGGAAATTTTTGTAGTACATTTCAATTCGAATAAAAATAGTCAGATCAACCGTCAGTGTTGAAGCCATGAGGAAATCTAATGAGGTAATCTAAGGATCGATCCTCACAACGGACAAACAATTATTTTTTTTATATTTTTTTTTTTTTTTATATCTTGAAATGTCAGCTTTTGTTTTCTTTTTGGAGTAAAAAGTGAATTTGTTGGAGCTTTCTTCAAATAGTGTTTATTGAGTGCTTAAATTGAATTTATCAGCGAAAAAAAATTGAATGAAAAACATTCAAAACCAACGGAGTTATTTTCATCGAAAGTAAGAAATACGAATTTCTAAAAGTTTTTTGTTATTCTAAGGAAATGATGTTATTAGAAAAAGACGCTGTACTAAAGTTTTGTGCAATTTTGAAGATATGTGAATGTTTTTTGTGTTAAACATAGTTTTCTTTGGCTCTCCGCAAAATCGCCCAAAAAAAAAAAGAAAAATCACCCAAATGAAAAATGACCCAAAAATTTATGAAAAATCGCCCAAAATGAAAAAACGAAATTTTACCCAAAAAAACGAAAAAAAGCCCAAAAATTTTTGGAAAAATTACCCAAAAACAAAAACGAAAATTCACCCAAAAAAACAGAAAATTCGCCCAATATTTTACATTGTGTTCCCACACGAGATACGAAATTCCCTTGTACGAAATGAGCATTTTCAAGGCCAGTATTTTTTTTTTTTTAAAGTCTTTTTTTAATTCAATCATTTGATGAGATAAATACTATTTATTTATTTTTTATTAACCTGCAGGCGGCCGGCATTTCAGAATGTCCAACTGTGATACTTTGAAAAGTTTTTCCATACAAAAAGTTCCCAATGGACTAGCAATGTGGGCTGACTTTGAGGTGATGCCAATCGGCATCATCCCGGCCGCCTGCAAGTTAATATAGTTATTTATTAACCACTGTTATTAGCACGAAAACTATTATTAGAACTATTATTGCAACGATAAAAGGTACTGGGTAAGCTGATTATTAAATTGCACTACTATGTTACTAATCAATCTTAATTGTGTACAGTGGCGGATCTATGATTCGCGAAAGGGAGGGGGGTTGGAACTACAATTTTGTATGCCAAAGGGGGGCTGAAACGTCTTTTTCGGACTTTTTTAATTTTTTTTTCCATACAAAAAATTCTCCAAGGGGGGGCTAAAGCCCTTTCAGCCCGTATGTAGATCCGCCACTGATTGTGTAGGAAGTGCGTTAAATTTAAAAATTTAATTCATTTTAATTTTATATAATCTCACACCTAAAAATCTATAAAAACATTTCGTACAAGGGAAAAATACTGATTCTTTTTCAAAACAACAAGTTTCTTTGGTTATCAAAAAATTTCAAAAAGAAAAAATGACGGCGGAGGTGGTGGGGGGGAGCAGGGCGGGGCGACGGGTGGCGCGTGCAATCCGTCGCACTACGCGTAATCCGCCGCGCCGCGATACGCGCGATCCGCCGCGTCGTGATCCGCGGGCGCGGTACTAAATATTTCCTTGGACTTGACCAACCAAATGATGCTAATACAAAAGAAAAACAAAAGAAGAACGGCTGCTTTTACTTTAAATACCGTTATCTTTAAAAAGTGATTGATGTTTCTTATTTAATATTGAAAACGAAAGATCACCCAAAAAAAACGAAAAATCACCCAAAATCGAAAAGTGAAATTTCGCCCAACATATTTGGATGAAATTTCGCCCAAAAGCAAAAAACGAAATTTTACCCAACAAAAATGCAAAATCGGCCAATTTTTTTGGGTGTTTTTTCATATGAAAAATCACCCAAATTCGTATGGAAAACATTGGGTGATTTTTCATTATTTTTTTTTTGGGCGATTTTTCTTTGGGCGATTTTGCGGAGACCCGTTTTCTTTTAATTATTTAGACGAACAGTTTCGCTAATAAAAGCACGCTAGTAGGATAATGTGCCTTTCTTGTAAAGGGGCGGAAGAGGTGTGGTCAAAACTAACTATGATATAACCTAATCTAGGCTTCAAGTAATGTGTGTGCCGAATTTGAGTTAAATCCGTCCAGCCGCTAAGTTTTTCTGCCTATTTAAAATAGTCTGATGTGGAAATTCCCATACAAAATTACCAATTTCGATTTTTTCGATTTTTCCGCTGTTCCTTGGAGTTTTTTTTTTTCTAAACCACAAAAAATACAAAAAAAGAATTATTAAAATCGGCCGAGCCGTTTCTGAGCCTTAGCAAGACTAACGCACACGCATTTGATTTTTATATATAAGAAGAAGAAGAAGATATTTTGTAACTCCACCTTTTGCTGCAATAACTGCTGCTACTCGTTTAGGCATGATTCTATGCATTTGGTGCAGTTGAATTTTATGGATTTATTTCGGTGCCACATTTCACTCAAACGCTCTGTTAATTGGCATTTGTTGGTCACGAATTCCTTGGAAATTTCACGCTTCATGAGTTCCCAGAGGCAGTGATGTTAACATAAATTGTTGAAATTACTGTGTTGGGCACGAAAAATTACTGTTTTTGGTGCAAAATTACTGTGAATTGGAACAAAAATTACTGTGGAATTACTGTATAACCAAAACGAATAAAAAATCAATTAAAACGCAAATTTTTATATAATTGTTTTATTATATCGGCTGTATTTATAAAAAACTATGAACCTCTTATAAAGCCTTCATAAGAAAAAAATTGAAAAACATTATTCATAAACAGCTATGGCCAGAGAGCACTCTGGGAGCGTTGAGAGCAAGAATTGAGAGCAAAGGCTTATGCAGCAACACAAAACGCAACAACAAATCAAAGACAAAAAACAAACACAGAAACAACACAAAAACTTTAAATGTAGTGGTGCCCATACCCGTTCATAAACGTTCAATAGCGTTAAAAATATCTTTAAAATGCTTTATAAGCATTTTAACTTATAACTTGTTAAAGTTATAAAGGTTGAAAACTTAAATAAACCCCTTTGAATTGTATTTTTGTTTTCATCTGCGCACAAATTTCGTCAAAAACATATAAAATTATTTTCAAATATATCAAAAACAAACAAAATGTCAAAAACTGTTTGAGAATTTTTGTTTATTTTGAGAATTTTTTATTGAGAGGATTTTTAAAAATGGCTGAAACATGCTATTAACTCCTCAACAAGAATTCCTGAAATTATTTTCTCTAATTTGAGTACAAATATTGTCAAAAATTATTAAAATAATTCAAAATATAACATTTGCAAATATGTAAAATAAATGGCGAATTTGACAAGAAATTTGTCAAATCATTTATAAATATTTGCAAAAAAACACAATAAAATAACAATTTGTTTCTATGCAGGGGGTAGCTTCGAAAAACTTTTGATGTTTAAATATCAAAATGTTTAAAAAATTGTGACAAATAAATAAATATTATTTACACTCATCCCACTTCAAATCGAAAGTGTTCAGCACGTTTATGAATAAGAAAATTTTAAAAGACTTAACAAATATGATTGGATACTTAATACATTTAAAAAAATTAAGAATTTTAGATATTATTCATCTAAATGATCGTACATAGATATTCCTTAAAGCGCAAAATGGTTTCTTTTGAATTGTACGGTTGTTGGTGCTAGCCATGTGTACACTATAATCTGCAAGGTTATCAAGGCATCTTTCGATTTTGCACTAAATTCCAGAGATGGTAAAATTATGATAAGAACAGAGGTGTTACAAATGTGATTTTAGCAAATTTTTTCTAAAAGGACTTTATATATTTGGCTGGCCATTGAAATTACTTGATATTTAAAAAAATTACTGTCGTACTGTATGAGCAGTCAAATTACTGTAGAAAACAGTAATTACTATGCCGTTAACATCAGTGCGCAGAGGTTCCCTATAGAGTTGAGATTCGGAGAATTTCCGGGCCACTCAAGAACACTGACTTTTTTGTCATTAGAAAATTTTCTGACTCTCTTAGCCTTATGACAAGAGACAAAATCATGCATAAAAATAAATTTGTTGTTTGGGAACCATTGGGTTGGGGTACCTTCATGTGTTTATCCTGTTTCGTCGTTCCTTCAACAATGTCATGCGGTCTGTGCCTTGGCTGCTGATGACTGACCAAACCATGATGACTGACCAAAATCTGAACTGAAGATTCAAGGTTCATCGGAGAAGCAAACCTTGGATAAACTTTTCAAAAATAGTTTATTGCCAAAGTAAATCCATTATTGAAGCATATATAAAATTTTTAATTCAAGGATAGGCAATTTACATACTTTTTCCAGTCTTCTATTGTCCACTTTTCGTATTCTTTAGCCCAATTTTGACGTTTTTGCTGCATTGCTGCTGTAAGAAATGGTTTTTTTGCAGGTCGGCGACATGCGAAACCCAAGTCTTTCATGCGTCGACGAGCTGTCATAGGAGATATTTGAATTCCAGCATCCTGCATAATTTTTAGGCTATACCTATACACTTTTGATTTACGTGCGCTTACTGTGCTATTTATAGTGCTATTAAAATTGTATTTTAGTTAAAAAAAATGGAAAAAACACGTGAAAATTTTCGTGCGATTATTTTGTATAACTTTCGTATCGTTGAACTCGATGCGACTTTTGGCAATGAAGCACCATCCAAAATCGCAAAAAATTGTATAGGGTTGTCAAGATCACCAAAAAACTAGTAAGAAATAATCTTCGACTGGGCCGAAGTTAAAATACCCTCACGGCCGAACCAAAGAATATTCAAAGTCTTAAGCAGTCATAAAATAACATAAAATGTTTATTTTCGTCATAGTTTTAACAGAAAATATTCGCTTTTGTTTTTTATAAAGTCACTTTGTATGGGAGGTGGATGTGATTTTCACTTGACTAAGTTCAATTTCATTCACAAAGTACATGTTATCAAAGCTCAAAGCTCATATGCTAATTTGGAAGTCCATATATTAATTTTTGTGAAATTCTAAGAGACTATACCGTTTTGATAAAGTCACTTTGCATGGGAGGTAGGCGTGGTTTTCATCCGATTTGGCTCATTTTCGAACTTGATCTTTATTTTTTAGATAAAAGCTTTAATATCGAATTTCGTGATAGCTTGAAAACACGCCTCTTTATGGGCGTTACAAACGTAGTGACAAAATTAATAAACTCCTTTTAAGTTTTTTAAATGTGGGGGTATAAACAAATTTTAGGAAAATAAAAGTATGTCTTCCTCTCCCGCAAGGACAAAGTTGTTTTTTGAGAAAACTGTAAAAATAACGATCTTAAAATGCTTTGATTTTTTTTACAACAAAAACTACATATGTCTTAAAGCAAAAGTAAGTACCTTTTAAGACTTAGTACCTACTGGTACCTACCTTGGACTTATATTAATTTTTTTTTATATGATTTTGTATGGGAGGTACATACAATAGTTTACCGATCTAAACGAAACTCGGTCAGAATGCTAGAAAAGTAGATTTAAAGATGTGTACTGAAAATGGTCAAAATCGGTTTTACCTTAGAAGTACCCCCTTGTACCCCCTTTATTAATGATTTACATGATTTTATATGGCAGTTACATACAAAGGTTGGCCGATCCTAAGAAAACTCATCTAAAATGCTTAAAAAAATAGTGTAATAGGTGTGCACGAAAAAGGGTCGAAAGTGGTACCTCCCTAGGATCTATACTATTTTTATAGATGAATTTGTATATTAAAAAATATAAGTTTGTTCAGCTATCGGCAAAAGTCGGTGCGTTTGTTTCACATAAATTGAAAGAAAAGACTCACATATTGTTTTATTTTTTACTGAGATATATTTATTATATTTAATATAATTTTACATTTTTATTGCAATGACAAAAAAAAATTCTGTAAAATAGCAAATTTGTACCATTTTTCAAAAAGGATTTCGGGGCATTAGAACTCGGTGGGATTTTTTTTTTTGCAGCTCCAATTGGATAATTTTTTAAATTTCGTATATTTTTGACCATTTTCAAAATCCTGTGAAAACTCCACTTTAAATTTTTTCTATCAAATTATGAAAGCTGTTTTTTCTTTGAGAAATTTTATTAAAACAAAAAAAAGAGTTGGCTGTGTCCTGGACACACCCGTAGGTTTTGAAGTGACGGTGTTTCTTTATACTCCAATTTCATGTGTAAACTTTTCTTTTAATCCATGACCAAATGCTTGACTTAATCAAATATACCGCATCCCTTTCCTAGTTTGCAAAGGTGTGTCTTAGTTTTTGTCCTTAATTAATATCCTAATTCATGTCATAATCCTTTTCCAGTTTCATAGTCCGGTTTCATTGTGTTATTTTGTTGTTTGTAAGCAGTGTCGGTTGCCATGAAAAAACTGTTGAAATTATAACTAACTGTATTGTTGTTGTTGTTGATTTTGATGTTGATGTTGATGTTGTTGTTGATGTTGATGTTGATGTTGATGTTGATGTTGATGTTGGTGTTGATGATGATGTTGATGTTGATGTTGATGTTGATGTTGATGTTGATGTTGATGTTGATGTTGATATTGATGTTGATGTTGATATTGATGTTGATGTTGATGTTGATGTTGATGTTGATATTGATGTTGATGTTGATGTTGATGTTGATGTTGATGTTGATGTTGATGTTGATGTTGATGTTGATGTTGATGTTGATGTTGATGTTGATATTTATGTTGATGTTGATGTTGATGTTGATGTTGATGTTGATGTTGATGTTGATGTTGATGTTGATGTTTATGTTGATGTTGATGTTGATGTTGATGTTGATGTTGATGTTGATATTGATGTTGATGTTGATGTTGATGTTGATGTTGATGTTGATGTTGATGTTGATGTTGATGTTGATGTTGATGTTGATGTTGATGTTGATGTTGATGTTGATGTTGATGTTGATGTTGATGTTGATGTTGATATTGATGTTGATGTTGATATTTATGTTGATGTTGATGTTGATGTTGTTGTTGATGTTGATGTTAATGTTGATGTTGATGTTGATGTTGATGTTGATGTTGATGTTGATGTTGGTGTTGATGTTGATGATGTTGATGTTGATGTTGATGTTGATGTTGATGTTGATGTTGATGTTGGTGTTGATGTTGATGTTGATGTTGATGTTGATGTTGATGTTGGTGTTGATGTTGATGTTGATGTTGATGTTGATGTTGATGTTGATGTTGATGTTGTTGTTGATGTTGATGTTGATGTTGATGTTGATGTTGATGTTGATGTTGATGTTGATGTTGATGTTGATGTTGATGTTGGTGTCGATGTTGATGTTGATGTTGATGTTGATGTTGATGTTGATGTTGGTGTTGATGTTGATGTTGATGATGTTGATGTTGATGTTGATGTTGATGTTGATGTTGATGTTGATGTTGGTGTTGATGTTGATGTTGATGTTGATGATGTTGATGTTGATGTTGATGTTGATGTTGATGTTGATGTTGATGTTGATGTTGATGTTGGTGTTGATGTTGATGTTGATGTTGATGTTGATGTTGATGTTGATGTTGATGTTGATGTTGTTGTTGATGTTGATGTTGATGTTGATGTTGATGTTGATGTTGATGTTGATGTTGATGTTGATGTTGGTGTTGATGTTGATGATGTTGTTGTTGATGTTGATGTTGATAATGATGTTGATGTTGATGTTGATGTTGATGTTGATGTTGATGTTGATGTTGATGTTGATGTCGATGCTGATGTTGATGTTGATGTTGGTGTTGATGTTGATGTTGGTGTTGATGTTGATGTTGATGTTGATGTTGATGTTGATGTTGATGTTGATGTTGATGATGTTGATGTTGATGTTGATGTTGATGTTGATGTTGATGTTGATGTTGATGTTGATGTTGATGTTGATGTTGGTGTTGATGTTGATGTTGATGATGTTGATGTTGATGTTGATGTTGATGTTGATGTTGATGTTGATGTTGATGTTGATGTTGATGTTGATGTTGATGTTGATGTTGATGTTGATGTTGATGTTGATGTTGATGTTGATGTTGATGTTGGTGTTGATGTTGATGTTGATGATGTTGATGTTGATGTTGATGTTGATGTTGATGTTGATGTTGATGTTGATGTTGATGTTGATGTTGATGTTGATGTTGATGTTGATGTTGGTGTTGATGTTGATGTTGATGATGTTGATGTTGATGTTGATGTTGATGTTGATGTTGATGTTGATGTTGATGTTGATGTTGATGTTGATGTTGATGTTGGTGTTGATGTTGATGTTGATGTTGATGTTGATGTTGATGTTGGTGTTGATGTTGATGTTGATGTTGATGTTGGTGTTGATGTTGATGTTGATGTTGATGTTGATGTTGATGTTGATGTTGGTGTTGATGTTGATGTTGATGTTGATGTTGATGTTGATGTTGATGTTGATGTTGATGTTGGTGTTGATGTTGATGTTGATGTTGATGTTGATGTTGATGTTGATGTTGATGTTGATGTTGTTGTTGATGTTGATGTTGATGTTGATGTTGATGTTGATGTTGATGTTGATGTTGATGTTGATGTTGATGTTGGTGTTGATGTTGATGATGTTGTTGTTGATGTTGATGTTGATGTTGATGTTGATGTTGATGTTGATGTTGATGTTGATGTTGATGTTGATGTTGATGTTGATGTCGATGCTGATGTTGATGTTGATGTTGGTGTTGATGTTGATGTTGGTGTTGATGTTGATGTTGATGTTGATGTTGATGTTGATGTTGATGTTGATGTTGATGATGTTGATGTTGATGTTGATGTTGATGTTGATGTTGATGTTGATGTTGATGTTGATGTTGATGTTGATGTTGGTGTTGATGTTGATGTTGATGATGTTGATGTTGATGTTGATGTTGATGTTGATGTTGATGTTGATGTTGATGTTGATGTTGATGTTGATGTTGATGTTGATGTTGATGTTGATGTTGGTGTTGATGTTGATGTTGATGATGTTGATGTTGATGTTGATGTTGATGTTGATGTTGATGTTGATGTTGATGTTGATGTTGATGTTGATGTTGATGTTGGTGTTGATGTTGATGTTGATGTTGATGTTGATGTTGATGTTGGTGTTGATGTTGATGTTGATGTTGATGTTGGTGTTGATGTTGATGTTGATGTTGATGTTGATGTTGATGTTGGTGTTGATGTTGATGTTGATGTTGATGTTGATGTTGATGTTGATGTTGATGTTGATGTTGATGTTGATGTTGATGTTGATGTTGATGTTGATGTTGATGTTGATGGTGATGTTGATGTTGATGTTGATGTTGATGTTGATGTTGATGTTGATGTTGATGTTGATGTTGATGTTGATGTTGATGTTGATGTTGATGTTGATGTTGATGTTGATGTTGATGTTGTTGTTGATGTTGATGTTGATGTTGATGTTGATGTTGATGTTGATGTTGATGTTGATGTTGATGTTGATGTTAATGTTGATGTTGATGTTGATGTTGATGTTGATGTTGATGTTGATGTTGATGTTGATGTTGATGTTGATGTTGATGTTGATGTTGTTGTTGATGTTGATGTTAATGTTGATGTTGATGTTGATGTTGATGTTGATGTTGATGTTGATGTTGATGTTGATGTTGATGTTGATGTTGATGTTGATGTTGATGTTGATGTTGATGTTGATGTTGATGTTGATGTTGATGTTGATGTTGATGTTGATGTTGATGTTGATGTTGATGTTGATGTTGATGTTGATGTTGATGTTGATGTTGATGTTGATGTTGATGTTGATGTTGATGTTGATGTTGATGCTGATGTTTATGTTGATGTTGATGTTGATGTTGATGTTGATGTTGATGTTGATGTTGATGTTGATGTTGATGTTGATGTTGATGTTGATGTTGATGTTGATGTTGATGTTGATGTTGATGTTGATGTTGATGTTGATGTTGATGTTGATGTTGATGTTGATGTTGATGTTGATGTTGATGTTGATGTTGATGTTGATGTTTATGTTGATGTTGATGTTGATGTTGATGTTGATGTTGATGTTGATGTTGATGTTGATGTTGATGTTGATGTTGATGTTGATGTTGATGTTGTTGATGATGTTGATGTTGATGCTGTTGTTGTTGTTGGTGTTGGTGTTGTTGCTTTTGCTATTGATTGCTTTTTTTTATTTGCTTCGCCATTGGTTGTGCAATTAATCCAGCAAAAGTGATGCATTCACTCAGAAAAAAGTCTCTCGGAATATGATAAAAAAGGCACCATATTTAGAGAAAAATGGTATAGAGTTTGCTCCAGAAAATGCTTTTCTCTAATTGCGATACCAAAAATTCCCTAAAAATGGTAAAAAGCTTCCATGAAAAAGAGAAATATAACAAAAATATATCGTTCTTAGAGAAAAAGACTTTTATTTTTGAGAAATTATTTGTTTTTATTGAAGAAAATATTTCGCGTAGTGAATTGTTTATCTATAATAGAGAAAACTTTTCATTTTCTAGAAATTTTTATCTTTAAATGAGAATTTTTTATCTATAAATGAGAAATTTTTAGTGCGAGAAAGAATTTATCATTATTAGAGGCTTAAAATATTTTCATTTCCTACAAGTGAAAAAATATTATTTCGAATATTTAAAAATTTATTCTAATTGTAGGAAATTTTATTTGAAAAAGAGAAAATTGCTATTATCAAAAATAGAGATTTTTTATGGAGAAAAGATATGGGTTTTTTTCTGAGTGTATGCGTCACATTAGGCGGTTTCCTGAGGGGTCTCATGACGCCATACATTTTTTTTTTTTCGGGTATCATGTGCCAGAAGACCTCACCTTCATAAGGTTTTTTCATGGTTGTAGCATTTTTACTGCATTATATGGTTGTCACCCTGAAAGCATGGTGATAAGAATTTTTTGTATTTTAGATGTGAGGCGTAATAACATATCTATGATATCGTAAAACAAAATTTACCATAGCACGTCACCTGAGTGAGTATTAATTCCATGCAACGATATTACATTTCTGTTACATAAGTTGCTATATTCACAACCTGGTGACGTCAAAATTTTTTTTCTTACTTTTGTCGTAAGGCCAAGTACAAATCCTTCATTTTCCTTTTTAAACATTTATTGTAGCTTATATACTCATTGAGTAAAAATTCTTTGTCAAAGAAATTTTTTGTCCAATTTTGTTGTAAGGACTTAGAACAGGCCTTTATTGGTGTATCATATTTTTAATCCTAGCATTAATATTCAGCAAGTAATAATTCTATAAATACAAATTTTCAGCTGTGTTGCTTAAGCAGCTCGCACCGCGTCCCGTTAACGTTTTCAATTTTTATTTTGTTTTTATTATGAAGTCAAAGAATTAACCCTTACGGTCGTACTATTCTTTTAATCATAGCTCTATTACTCAGCAAATAAGAATTCAATGCAACGCCGATGAATTTTGAAAAAATGCATTTTTCAACTTTTTTGGAAACCTGCGCGGTAAAACGTAACTTCGTCACGTCAAAATAGAAAAGTTTACCTTTATTTATTACGATTTTTACAAAATTGTTTTTATGTTTGTTTGTCACGAAAATTAATTTCATCCACTTCCATTGCAAAAAGCTATCTCCGCCACTGTATAAGCATATTATTTCTCTCCGTGTATGAACCTTTGAATAGAACACTAAAAGAGTATAATTTTCTTAGTTCCAAAATTAATACTGATTTCAGTGATAGTAGGAATATTTTTATATAATTTACCTTTTGGTAAAATGGAGCATGCTTCTCCAAGATCATCTATTCAAAACTTTTAGCCCAAGATATTGGTCTATTTAAGGCGGTCTTCTCATTCAAAACCCGTTTTTTGGACCCTTTTTAAAAAAATTCTTATTTGAAAACGCAAAGAATAATTGAAAACTTTTTTTATTTATTGTATTACAAAAGGTTCAAAGTAAATAAAAAAATTTTTTTTGCCTCGATACGTGGGCTGTTCAAAAAGTAATGAGACTTCAAAGTTGGTGGTGAAAAAAAAAGGTGTCGTCACGGCGGCCACGATTCCGGGTCTCCGGAGCGTCCGAAATGAAAAAAAAAACGGGGTTATAATTAGTATAGATGTAATTCTCGGGTGAACCTCAAGCTTAATTTTGTGATTTTTTTTGACAAAATGGCGGCCATTCAAAAAAAAAATTTCAATTTCGGGTTTTTTTTTTGTAGTTTAGTGTAAAAAAAAAAATAGTAAAAAATTTTTTAAAATTATGGTCGAGGTTCACCCGAGAATGGTGACAATTCTGCGTCGATTCCACTTTGTTTCATGAAAATCGGTTCAGTTGAACTGGAGATATTATGGCCGCCAGTTCGAAAAACGTGGGTTCGAGATAAACGCGTTTAAAGTTTGAAGTAAAGTTTGAAATAGCTCATTTTGACGAAGACCTTGCTTCACAAAAAAGGCTGTATCTTCTAAAGTATTTCGAATTTCTAAAAATCCTTTTAGGGGCATATTCACAACTACCCAAGCTATAAATAAATGCAAAAAACAAAAGTCGAAAAAAAAAAGTTGCTCAATGAGAAGACCGCCTTAAATCATACAAAAATGATCGTTCCAAAAAAGTTAAAATTCGACAAACTAAACGAGGTTTCTTGGAAACAAATCACAAAAGAAAAAACTCAAAAACACAATCAGTATCTAAAACTTGATATATGCCTGTCCTTTTGTTTAGAATTTGAAATTTTTAATCTATTTTTGAGATTAATTACATAATTTTCTTTGAATCTAATTAAATGTTGTGGCAGCGCAGCGCGTACCTCTTTTGGTTGATTTTCTAAAACTTTTGCTTACGTTGTTTTACAACCATGTGGGTGTGCGGGTGTAACTGTATGCGTGTGCTGGCGTATGTGTGTTTGTAAATTTTGAATAAATTAAAACATTTCCAAGGAATTTTCTTGCTAAATTCACAAAAGTTTTCTTTCGCCGCTCCAAACCCAACGTTGTGGAAACTAAGTTTCTGCCGTTATCAAAAATATAATGTTCGGGAGCGTTTATTTTTACTCATGCACAACAACAAAACTTCCAAACTCGGTGGTTTATGCAGCCGCCCACCTGCCCCCAATAGCGCCCACAACTGACGCACACACTAAGCCAAGACTTTAGATGACGACGCTGCTTAAAGCTCGTATTTATTTTATTTTTGACAGCCTTAAACAGGCTGCCTTAACCGCCCCGCTGCGTTTTTCTTATTACTCGCTTACTCGCACACTCTCTCTCACTCTCGCTTTTGGGCGCTCTCAATCTTTCCATTTCGTTTCGACGCATGTAACCACATCTATTTAATTTAAATTAAATGAATTCTGAACAGCGTGCCCTACGCCTTCCCTCCCCCCTCCCCTCTCACCCCTCACACCCCATTGCACGTCAACCGAGCGCACCAACGCAGCAGAGCTGCGCCTACCTACGCGCGCGTCTCATTGGCTCACGCGCCCTCAAAAAATCCGAACGCTCCAAAACTTTTCCTTCTTTAGCGAAGAGGAAAAAAAAGAAAGAAAATAAGAAGACTTTGGTGCCGAAAGAAGCAGCGAAAAGCAGAAGAAGCGGAAATAGTTGCTTGCAAAAAGTAGCTGCGGCAGCTGTATTCGCAGCAGTAACGCCTGCGGGCGGCAGAGTAACGCAGCGCTGCTCGCGAACGCCGCGGATTTCCACGAATAAGAAATTAGCTTTTTTACTCACATAAAATTGTTGGTGTTGTTGTTTGTTGTGCTGCATGTTTTGGCATTTTCTAAATTTTGCACAGGAAAGAAGAGCAGCCAGCAGCAACTTGAAGAACTCACAGCGTCTTGTGCTAGCGCCACACAACAATAACAGCAACGATAGCAACAACAACACAGCAAAAAAACAAAAAAAAAAAAAAGAAGGAAGCCAACTAAAAAATGATGCACAGCTCGTTTGTGCCCGAAAAAGCGCTGCTCCAACAGCAGCACAGAGCTGCGAAGAAAAGCAGTAAAAATTCTCTACAAGACGCTGGCATATATAAAATAATAACAACAACAACAACAACAACAACAACAACAAAAAAGCACACATTTTCGCCGCGTGCAATTTTTCCGCCAGCGCCAAACATTTTCTTAACCAATCGGGAAATTCTTCGAAGAAAGTCGTTGCGCATTCTTATTGGCTGCGCCGGTTTTTCACAATTTTACAGCAGTGATTTTGACTGACAGTGCGTCGAAAAAACATAGAAGAAAAAACAAAAACAAATAAAAGGAAACTAAGCAAAAGAAGCACGTCAAGGAGCACTAAGGAACCTTGGCTCACTACGACGTTGAGAACCTTAATAAAAACACAGCATTTATAAATATGTATACATAACATTATTTTGATATTGTATATATATATTGTATATATGTATATTTGTTGGCATGTTTGTGCATAACACACATGCATAGATTAACACACACAGAAACATCTTAAAGGATATATCCATCGACGTATCAAAAATAATATTCGGTCTAGTATTTAACATAAATTAATTAGTAAAAGCTTTTTGTTTCATTAATTCTTGTTGTAGTGGTAGTGTGGGGAGGTGGTGTATGGAAGGGGCGAGAATTGCTTTTATAAGAATATTTCCTGCTTACGATGTTCAAAAGACCTTTGAACCGCTAAAATGTTTGTCTATCTCAGGGGCGGTTCCAGGAATATATTTCGGGGGGGGTTTCAAAAATATTTATGTACGTTATATATATAAAGGGTGGTTAAATGTTAAAGGCCGATGTTGATTTTGAATAAAACACAAATTATTGAGGAAACTATTATCATTTCTTTTTATTATGATAATATTGGTATGGTTCAATTATGCATTTAACAAAATATCGGCTAAATGGCCGCTGCGACCTCGGCGGCACACCTCCATCCGATGGTCCAAATTTTCGATGACGCCGAGGCATAAGTGAGGTTCTATGCCGTTAATGTGCCGAATTATCTCATCCTTTAGCTTTTGAATTGTTGCTGGCTTTCGACGTACACCTTTTCTTTCAAATAATCCCAAAGAAAGAAGTCCAACGGTGTCAAATCACATGATTGGCGGCCAATTGACATCGCCACCACGTGAGATAACACGGCCATTGAATTTGTCGCGGAAAAGAGCCATTGTTTCGTTAGCTGTGTGGCAAGTGGCACCGTCCTGTTGGAACCACATATCGTCCACATCCATATCTTCCATATCTTCTTCGTTATCATCTCACGATAGCGAACACCATTCACAGTTACTGTCCGACCGACCTCATTTTGGAAAAAATACGGCCCAATGATGCCGCCTGCCCATAAACCGCACCAAACAGTCACTCTTTGTGGGTGCATTGGTTTTCCGACAATCACTCTTGGATTATCATGCGCCCAAATGCGGCAATTCTGCTTATTGACGAATCCACTGAGGTGAAAATGTGCCTCATCACTGAAGATGATTTTCGTCGAAAATTTATCATCCACTGTTGCCATTTCTTGCCACCATTCTGACCGTGTAAATGCAAGTCCTTATGCATAATGTTCATCAACGACGAGCGTGAGAGGTGCAATTGTTGGGCACGACGACGAGTTGAGGTGGACGGCTCTTCAGCCACACTATCGCGAACAGCAGCAATATTTTCTGCAGTACGAGCTGTACGAGCATGCACTGGTGTTTTCACATCTCCTACAGACCTGGTTTGTTCAAATTTTTGCACGATTTTTCCGATTGTACGCACATTTGGACGATTAAATTGAAAATCACGAAGTGCTCGATATGCGTTTTGATTTGAAAGCCCATTTACATAATCAGCCTGAATAACTTTAACGGTTCAGATTGAGTTAGTCTGAAATTGAGAAATATCAAATGAAATGCAGAAAAAAACTTGACATTTAGGTGTGGTTTATATTCAACATCTGCCCTTAAAATTTAACCACCCTTTATATATGTACACTAGGGTGGCCCTTAACTGTATGCGCAATTTTTTTTTTATAAATTGAATATGTGCGGTGCCCTCGTTTGTTTCTTATCATGCCAAAATTATATTCTGAAAATTTCAGGAAAAAATATTAATATTTAGACGTGCCGCAAAGCGAAACTTCATTCGAAATACACATTCATATTGGAAAAAATTGTTTTTTTCAACAATAATTAAAATTAAGACAATTTTGTGTGATTTTTTAATCAACGAATATCGCATTAGGCATTTAATTTATTTTTCCAACGTGCTATCATTCGTCGAAAACAGTTGACTAATACGAAAATTACATTTTTATTGTTTTCAAGAAATATTTTTTTTCCGAAAACAAATGAAATTAATGTAATTTTTTTTCAATCTTTTATTGGCGCATGAGCATTAACATTTCTTTCCAAGGAGATATTATGTGTCGAAATCGGGTAAAAAATGCGAAAACTCGAAATTTTTAGTGGAGCAAAAAACTATTTTTAAAAAATACTTTTTTCGAAAATACATACGTAAAATTAATTATTTTGAAAAAAATTATGTTTCTAATTATAAATTGTATAAAGTTTGTACGTTTCTAACACAACAATAACCACATAAAATTAAATCTTAATCAATGCATTTATTATTTTATTTTTTTTTTTATTTAAACTTAACACGGTTTATTATTCATAATTGTTTTTACTTTAGTTATTGTTCGTAGGGTCAAAATAAAATTTCACGACTGTATCCTGGATATTTCTTACGATAGTCCCGGATAATCATTACATTCTCAATCAAATAATCAGAAATACATATATACTTTTAGGAGATAATCCTGTTGGTTTGTGTTCTTAGTTAGGAGGCTATTAAAATCAGTTATTAATTTAACCGCATGTTAAGATGTGTCATTACTTCTCTAAAAGTACTGATTTTCAGAACATCAGTGTAGTCTTTTTGAGATTTCCAATCTTTTGAATGTACTTAAAGGAAATCTGTTCCAATTTTGAAACGTTGGGAAAATTTCATTGATGATGGTGATAAAAAGTCTCAAAAAGTCAAAAGAAGATGGTGTTTGTATATCTTCTTTATATAAAAATACTTTCTTTCTGCTATCACTTTCAAACTGGTCATCTTCCTGGATTTTTTTAGCCATGTCAACTTTAATTTCTGTTGGAATACTTTCGTCGAACAACACAAAAGGAGGAGAAAAGGTATATTTGTCTATCTGGGTTGTATTAATTCTCATGGAAACTGTAATTCATATAATATTTTTCCTGTGCTCTTTCTACATTATAATACTAGTAAAACTCAAATAATAAAGCTAAACCAATTTTTTATTATTTTATAAATCATACTTTTCTCCCGCGTGGCGTGGCGTCCGTGGCGTAGTTGGTTAAAGTGCGTGGCCGCTATGTCAAAGAACCTTGGAGACCCGGGTTCGAAAGAAGACAGAAAATTATTTGAATTAAAATAATTTTTCTGTACGGCCGCCACCTCTCTGCAGACAATGGCAAACCTCAGAGAGTAATCAAAATGCCATGTAAAGCTTCTTGAGAATAAGAACATTCCGTTCATCGCCGTTCGGAGTCGGCGTTAAGCATGTAGGTCCATTTCTCGGTCAATTGTGTACAAACTTAATAACACGCACAACACAATTGATCATAAGAAGCTAGGTCAAAGTCCTTTCAAGGGCTGAAATGGCCAGTTATTTATTTTTTTTTTTACTTTTCTCCCGCTTCTTCTCCTCGAGTTTGCGCTTCCTCTGTTTTTCTTTTTTTTCCGAATAAGTTTGAGCTTCTGCCATGCTCTTAAGACGTCAATCATGCAACGTCAATCATGCAACCGGGTCTTCCATTTTCTCTCTGGAGTAGTAAAACCTGGCTGTCTTCCTCTATTCGGATTAGGTTCAGAACGTCCCTGTGTGAAATATCAAATAGATTGTAAAATTCATCGCAGAATAAAGTCTCCTTAATTTGCTGCTTTTCTGTTGTGCGTTACTGACTTCTTTGTAAATTTTTCGAACATTTGTGCAAATCTAACAACTTTTGAACACATCGATGGGGGAACTCTGGTAGGTATGCTTGCCTTTTTCCAAAAATCTATGCAAGTTAAGATCACCCTTTATTCAATAAGTAAATTGTAAATGTAAAGAAAATTGTATCTTAAAGATTCAAGAATGGTTTTGTCTTAAGATTCTTTTTCTTAAGCTTAAATTTGTTATGTCATTATCTTGTGATGAAATACTTTTGTTTATAATAACGCGATCAAGCCATCCTCAGTTTTGTTTATATTAAAAGCCTTTAAATAAGAGAAGAACTGATTTTCACAGTTAGGATTTTAGTCCAGCTCAGCCAGTTGAGTTCCTAGAGTGTTTAAGTGAAGTGAATAAAAAATAATAAACTTTTTTAAAAACACAAAAAGGTACAAGTGTTTAATTAATTTGCATTCTTCTATAGTAAGACTTGCACTTGTATTCAAAGATAATTTCACTGTTTTTATCTTAAAAAATAATATTTGAAGGACATCTATGTTAGAAGGTAACCAGTGCTTTCACTTTTAGTAGATTCAATTGTATATATTTTTTGTTTTAAATGTAATAAGTTGATTGGTTAAACGTAATTGCAGAACGTTAGTAAAATAATTTTAAAAAAAATTAAAATTTTTTTTTTCGCTCGACAAAATAGTTGTAGTTTTCTCACTTTGTAGCCAATTTCAACGGATGATAGCTCGTTTGAGAGATAATGTTATGTAAAATACGATATTATGTTGAGTAGATTAGAAAAGAACATTAAATTGTCTTCATTTTAATTATTGTTGGAAAAAAAACAATTTTTTCCAATATAAAGGCATATTTTGAATGAAGTTTCGCTTTGCGGCACGTCTAAATATTAATATTTTTTCTTGAAATTTTCACAATATACTTTTGATATGATAAGAAATAAACGAGAGCACCGCACATGTTCAATTTCTAAAAAAAAAATTTAAGGGCCACTCTAATGTACACTCTAAACTATTTGTTGAAATTTACTATCAAAATGACCGTAAATTTGTGTTGAATTTTCTGCTGTTGCCTAAAATTATTATCTTTTGGTGTCATTTAATGAAAATAACCAGAAAATTTATTTGCAAAATTTAAATTTACACAAAAAAGGTTCAAATTACTACACAAAAAATTGTAATGTTAAACTCAAAATGTGTAAAAATTTAAAATATCACAAAAAATGTGCAAAATTGCACGCAAATGTGTAATGGTGAACATGAAATGTGTAATTTCATTCACGGAAGAAGATTTGGTATCACTGTATAAATCAACGTGATTTAAAATAACAAGTTCGAGGCAAAAAAAAAAAAAAACATCAATAGTATAAAAAAAAAATCAATACAATTATTAGTAAGCTGGAAAGTTTAATTTAAAAGTTTTCTATTTCTATTTTTATTTTATTATTTTTTTATTTTTTTAAAAGTGATAACATTATTTCAATTATTTTTTTATAAATTAATTATAAAATTAATTATCATTTTCTTAAATGAATTAAAGCTAAAAGTGATAATAAGCTACCTGAGTTAACATATGTTTTCACATAACTACAATTCGAATTTAATACTACTGAATACAAAAATATATTATAAAACAAAAAAACATTCTATATCTTACTTATTACATTTTTTTATTTACGCAAGAGTAATGAAATAGAGCAATCATACGAAGGAAGGGGCATATTTTTACACATTTTGTGTTGAAAAATAAACACGAAGAGTTTAAACTTTTACACACAAGTTGCGTAAATCGTTAAACATTTTCTGTGCAATATCCAACAAAAAATGTTTAAAAATGTGCATGTGTAAATTTAGACACTATTTGTCAGAAAAGCGTTGCCGACGATTATCGTCGTAAAATTCAACAGAAATCGTTTAGACTTTACATTAGAGCGGGTTAATTATTTTTTCAAAATAAAAATCGTAGGCGTGGATAATGTTCTACGGAGCAAATTCAACTTTGCTCAAGAAACCGTTAGTCTAAAATCTATTTCGAGCCTTTGGTTTTTCAAAAGAAGGTTATAATTTGTGTTCTGCTGCAATATGTGAAAAAATTATTCCACTTATTGGAAAAAACTTTGCTACGAAAAAAAAATAGCCATCCACATTTCACTGCATATTAACTCCATATTCACTCCATATTCTTTCCATATGATTGTGTGGTGCTCAGGATTATTTTTTTGTGTTAAATACCACAAGCTGACGCTGGGGTGAAGATAATTATAATAATAAAAGTTATTTCTCTGTTTATTTGACCCGAATACAAATCTAAAAGGCCAACATAAAACCAACATCAAAATAAATAAAAACTACAAAAACCGGATTTTTTCTCCATTACTGTATAAAAAGGAATTTTACGTCTGCACTTCCGATACTATCGAAACTATGGGTTTTTAAATTAAAACTGTGCGGTGTTTGGATACATTTTATCTAAAAAATGCGGTGTTTTTGTGATTTCAGGTTAAGATTGTATGTGTGACTGTTTACAGCTACAGACGCTATATCGCAAAAACAAACAAAAACTGGAACAGAATTCAGTATTTTAGCAATACATGTAGAAACAGCTACAAACGTTTACAGCATAGGGGTGTGAATATTTAAAGTAAATTAAAAAAAAGCCAACGTTTTTCTTTTTGGTACTCTTAGCCCACATAATAAACATCAGTACATCACATTTAAATACAGGTTCTTTTAGAATTTCGGGGGTTTGAACACCCAACCCCCCCCCCCCCTGGATCCGCGCCTGGTCTATCTAAGCCTTTTTTATAAAAAAAATATGTGTGTTCCCACCACGCACGGTAGAAGTGAAACTTTAACCTAAAAAAGTTGATTTTTAAGTGGTTAATTGATTTACTCTTTAATATAGTCTTTCTAAAAAAGTCCCATTTCATATAATGACAAGAGTAAATTAGATCTGTTTTAATACAATTTCGAAAAGTTTAATGTTGATAAGACAAATAAGAACAACTTCAGAGCTATACAATCACACCAAACCCATCATACCATACCATGCCATACAATACCATATCGTACCATACCATACCATACCATACCATACCATACTGCCTAGAGTGTCCCTTATTTTGCGATTTTTGGAAATGTCAAGGGGCTGAAAGGTTTTTTTATGCGTTTTTATATTCTAAGAACGAAACTAAAAAAAATTTTTTTTTACGACAACGCTTACCCGTGCCAATCGGGCCCGAAAGTTTCGAAAAAAGGTCCATATTAGACCATATTTGCACATATTAAAAAAAAAATCTTTTCTCTGCTTTTTATAAATGTTTTGCATTTTTGGAACACATACATAAGAAGTATGATATCTACAAAGTTTTTTTATCGTGGGCGTGGTTACCGCCCCTGCTGCGTCGAAATTTCTCCCGCAGCCTTTTCCCACTTTTTCATGAAATTAGTGCAATTTAGGTATTAATATCAACAATAAATAAATACATTTTTATTATGCTAAAAGTATGATAACATTTCATTAAATTCACATTATGTACTTACAAAAATTAACAATAAATTAAAAAACAAGTATTTTACCCTGCGGCGGGCGCGCAACAAGCTAATACCTACAAGCAGTCTTATTGCGGCTTTTCAACCGAAATCATAGTTTTTTTTTATAAATAAAAAATATCAAAAACCAAAAATGTCTGCCCCTGTAGGGTTAAATTATAATAAGAAATACAAATTAATTAAAAAAGACAAATCCTTATTTGGAGCTTTTATGCTATTCATTATTATCGGAATCCGTCAAGTCTGTATTTTTGTAGTTCTACTATACATCAAAGTCTGGTTTGAAGTTACTAATAGCATAAAAGCTCCAAATCAGGATCAGTCTTTTTTAAAAGATTTGGTCGCATACAAGACAATTAACAAAAAATATCCATTGCTGCAAGTCAAAAATTTGGTCGGCATCTTTGGTACCTTGGCGAAGAACTTGTAGCAATCGCTTTTTTCGATGATGCAGTTTCTATTGAGAGAAAACGCAGTATGATGACAGCATTGCAAGCTCAGAAGTTTCCATGTAATCATCCAATCGCAAACCCAAATTCTTTAAATGAATGGACAAAAAACATTTAGATTGTTTTGCATCTTGTCGAACAACAAATCTATTTCGTAGGTTAAGTTTGACATGCAATTTTTTAAAATATGATTCTGACGAATGGGAAAAAGATGAAGAATACCAGAGACTAAAAAATTATTTTAAAGATCTTTGTGTTTTAAATGATATTGCGGAGCGTGGGGTACAACTTGCTCAAGAATTTCTCGAGCTTACAAAATCAGAAGCGCAGCTACAAAACCTACTTATTGTGGCCCAAAATACTCGAAAAATATTCTCGAACTGTCAAAAAAAATACAGTACACTCTCACAAATTAGAACTCTCACAAATCCGAACTTTCCAGAAATTAGAACCTGTCATTTCAATACTAAACGCTCTGAAATCAGAACCTGGTTCTAATTTCTGGACGTTTCTTTATTTATTTAATTCAAAAGGGATCTTTGCTCATTGATATAAATATAAATAGGGGAATTATATGAAATTTATGTTAAAAAAACGTTAAATATTAATAAATAAAAATTCTTTTGTGTTACATAAATTTCTTTAATCAGTTTCATTATTTTCTTTTACATTTCTGTGAAAAAAAGTCCAGAAATTAGAACATTTAAGAAATTAGAACCACGCGTGGAACAAAGTGGTTATAATTTGTGAGAGTCTACTGTACTCTTAAAAAAAAACTTAGAATTAATTTGTATTGTATATTAATTATAATTTAACCCTCCAGGGGGCATACATTTTTGGTTTTTGATATTTTTTATTTATAAAAAAAAAACTATGATTTCGGTTGAAAAGCCGCAATAAGACTGCTTGAAGGTATTAGCTTGTTGCGCGCCCGCCGCAGGGTAAAATACTAGTTTTTTAATTTATTGTTAATTTTTGTAAATACATAATATGAATTTAATGAAATTTAATAATACTTTTAGCAAAATAAAAATGTATTTATTTATTGTTGATTTTAATATCTAAATTGCACCAATTTCATGAAAAAGTGGGAAAAGGCTGCGGGAGAATGTCGATGCAGCAGGGGCGGTAACCACGCCCACCATAAAAAAACTGTGCAGATATCATATTTCTTATGTATGTGTTCCAAAAAATACAAAACATTTATAAAAAGCAGAGAAAAGATTTCTTTTTTTAAAAAAATAAAAATAAATAACTGGCCATTTCAGCCCTTGAAAGGACTTTGACCTAGCTTCTTAGGATCAATTGTGTTGTGCGTGTTATTAAGTTTGTACACAATTGACCGAGAAATGGACCTACAGGCTTAACGCCGACTCCGAACGGCGATGAACGAAATGTTCTTATTCTCAAGAAGCTTTACATGGCATTTTTTATTACTCTCTGAGGTTTGCCATTGTCTGCAGAGAGGTGGCGGCCGTACAGAAAAATTATTTTAATTCAAATAATTTTCTGTCGCTGCTGGGATTCGAACCCGGGTTTCCAGGTTCGTTGACATAGCGGCCACGCACTTTAACCAACTACGCCACGGACGCCACAATTTCTTTTTTTAATATGTGCAAATATGGTCTAATATGGACCTTTTTCCGAAACTTTCGGGCCCGATTGGCACGGGTAAACGTTGTCGCAAAAAAAAATTTTTTTAGTTTCGTTCTTAGAATATAAAAACGCATAAAAAAACCTTTCAGCCCATTGACATTTCCAAAAATCGCAAAATAAGGGACACTCTAATACTGCCGTCATACTGTATCATAAGACTATGTGATATTTAGAATTTTGCATCACAAATATAAAGATGTAAGGAAAAAAAGTGCGATACAGAAATATACTCTGTGTATAATATACCCTACAAGCCACGACTTGTTTCTGAAAAACGAATCATAAGTCAGACTTGATTTAATTTTGTTTCTACCCTACATTAATTGGTAGAAACAAATCAAGCTTTCTACTTTTCAAGTCTGTTTTCAAGTCTATGCGACTGCGCTGCCGTAGAAAGCTACTGACGAGCGTCTACTTATAATTTTCTATACAAAGTGTCAAAATTGACAAACCCCTTTTACGTTTTTGAATGGGAGCCCCCGTAAGAAGTAGTCGGAGACAGTGGCGTTCCTAGGGGGGGCGGTCCGCCCCGGGTACCACCATTTTAGGGGTGACACCATTTAGATATTTTTTTAAATTCTCAAACAGAAAGAAAAAGGTACAAATGCATTACGTTAAAAAATATGTGTCCCATTTTGTCGCATTGAAATTATTTCTAACAATTTGTGTATCAGTAGCTTCATGCGAAAGGAGTTTTTCAAAGCTAAAATTAATTAAGACTTAATTAAGGTCTTCCATGGGACAGGCAAGGCTTTCCGATCTTGCTATTTTATCCATTGAAAACGAGCTTGCAAGTAATATTGATTTCGACGAGGTTATTTCAAATTTTGCAGCTCTTAAAGTAAGAAAAGTTAGTTTTTAAGACAACGCCATTAATAAGATTTCTTTGTTTAACCTTATACCTACATATCCAAATATGCACCTGAAAATGTAATTATTTTGTTCCGTCAGTTTTTAAGACTGCGAAGTCAATAAGTTTTCGTTTTTGCCTTATGCCTACAGATATAAATATGTAGACTAGCGCGGGTCAATTTGTTCGGATGAGAAAAAAACAAAAATGCGTATAGCAGAAATCTAATCTATGACGAATTCTTAGAAAATTTCCCCAAGAAACCATAGGTCGTAAATCAATCCCAATATCGCGCATATCGAGGTCAAAACTTGTATATGAATTAAAAAACAACTGTGTAGTTTAAAAAGAAATTCTGACGAATAGTCCAAAAGTGGCGTCCGTGGCGTAGTTGGTTAAAGTGCGTGGCCGCTATGTCAACGAACTTTGGAGACCCAGGTTCGAACCCCAGCAGCGACAGAAAATTATGTGAATTAAAATAATTTTTCTGTACGGCCGCCCCCTATTGCAGGCAATGGCAAACCTCAGAGAGTAATCGAAATGCCATGTAAAGCTTCTTGACAACGAGAACATTCCGTTCATCGCCGTTCGGAGTCGGCGTTAAACCTGTAGGTCCGGTTCTCGGTCAATTGTGTACTTACTTAATAACACGCACAACACAATTGATCATAAGAAGCTAGGTCAAAGTCCTTTCAAGGGCTGAAATGGCCAGTTATTTATTTTTTTTTTTTTAGTCCAAAAATGGCAGCGTTGATTTTGGACTTGTTGAAAAGGAAATTTTGCCAGCTCTCCGAATTTGAATTCATTTTAAAAATATTTTTTCTTTTAAACCAAATATTGCCAATCTAATATTTTAATATTGTCAAAAATAAAACGATTTAAATTTACAAAAAATCTTTTATTGAATCAGTGCAAAAAGTGTAATTTTAGACTTATAAGTCTTGTTTGCTCTCAATGCGGGGTGTTTTAGGTCGACTTTTTGCAGCTACTGCCATAACAACGTCTCGTTTTTTTTTCAAATACACAGAACCAAAAACGTACTTAATAACAAAGAAAAAGTTCTTTGTCCCAATGTATTATACATTAAAATTGGTCCAAAGTACGAGTTCCTTGATTCAATGAATCTTTGTTCTTACGTTATTTCTTTGATATGTTATGAAGAAAAATGATTAATTAATGACACATACAACTGTTACAATAAGTTAGTCTGTCCTTAGAAATTTTAAAACAATATCAAGATATATTTTAAAAAATCATTTTCTTATTGAGATAAAATTCTCTAATGGTTTTTTTAGATATTACAACACAAGAACTGGAACAAAATTTTAATGAACACGAACAATGAACTGTTCCTTAAAATTAAGAACAACGATTCATTGAACCAAAGGATTCGTTCTTTGGGGCAATGAATAGTTCTTAAAAATCAATGAATTTCGCTTTATGAACGAGATTCTTTGATTTTAAGAACAATATTTGGTTCAGTGTACGCGTCGCGAAACACTTGAAAGTAACTGAACAAATCGCTCAGTTCCCTGAATATGCGATGGAATTTGTGGGTCTGGCAGCGGCGGATCTTCAAACTCTAGATAACTTGGCATGTGCTCGTATGGAATGTTTGCGGTGAATGGAGGTTCGGATTAAATGCTGTCATCATCTATGTTTATCAAATCAACATAGTCTGAGCAATCAAAATTAATGCTATGCTTTTTAAAGTCCTTAATACTGTTGGATCATAAAGCTTATCTGGATAATACAAAATTGCTATTCTTGATTGCTCTTTCGCGAACCGGTTTTCTATCATCAAAGAGCATTGCCAATAAAACATGCTCTGTATGACCGAAATAGGCATTATTGTGAACGGCAGCGTTTACAATATCCCTAAGGTTTGGTGGCAAATATTGCGTTGAACGTATAAATTTTGCTAACAGTGCACTGCCGTAGACAACAGAACTATAATACTTAACATTAAAGTATATTGGTACATAAACTTTCATAATATAGCTTGCTAGAGTTTTTAAGTTGGTTTATGGCAAATTTGTAGTTACGTATAGTCGCAATAGTCTACTAGCTTTGGTCAGCCAACGAGAATGAACTATTTGCCCGGGTTTCATGCTGGCTAAATCTGCGGGACAGAAGCCTTCAGACACGGCTTTGGCTAGTCGATAAGGGCGTAGCCATGGGGGGAAGGGGGGCAGTTGCCTGAGATTTTCTGTTTAATCGATGGCTTTGAAAGTAGTTTCTATATGTAATTCCTTTTTAATATGTGATTTTTCCTCTTTCTTTGAAGCTAGATATGGTAAAAAGATATGAAAGATATGGTAAAAATAAATTTATAAGGTCTTTTCTCCCCTAATTTGCATCCTACCTACGCCCTTGTTAGTCGATACAGATACTTCACATCTGTAGAAAGACCGTGTTCGTCTTTAGTATTTAACGGTAGAGGCATATTTCCAAACAAAATGGGTTGAAAATCAGATACAATCTATAACAAAAAGTGGATTGACTTAAAATAAAGTCCAATTATTTTAAAATTAGTATAAAACTACCTGTAACGTTCACAGTTTTCAATTAATTTTGTCAAATCCCCGCTAGCAGTTCTAGGTCCGCTTGTAGTCGACTTTTCCAATGCACCAAACAAGTGGCGAAAAGGTAGTTTATTAAAATGCAGCAAGCAAACAAACCAATGTAATGATTTTTCTAGAGCAATTTCGAACCCTCGTAGAATGCCATTACGGTACCAGTATTGCTTACTTCTTCATCGCAACAAATTCCAACCAAATCGTCAAGAGATAAATTTTTTGTAATAAAGAACTCGTATAGCTGAGGTTATTACTTCCAGTTTTGTTTACTTATTAAATACTAAAATGTGAAGAATGTAATAATATAGTAAAAATGAAGAATTCAAATGTAAAATTAAAAATTATCAAAACGTTTCTACGATGATTTTTACATTTTTGGCAATTTTTAAATATCAGGCTGGCAAAATTTGGTTTAAAAGCCAAAATATTTTTCAAATACATTAAGATTCGGAGAGCTGGCAAAATTTCCTTTTCAACAAGCCCAAAATCAATGATATACGCTGCCATTTTTTGACTATTCTACAGTATTTTTATATAAGACTATGAAATCAATACACAAATTTTGACCTCAATATGCGCGATATCGGGATTGATTTTAGACCTATGGTTTCTTGGGGAAGTTTTCTCAGAATTCATCATAGATTACGTTTCTGCTATACGCTTGATCGATAAAAAATTTGACCCGCCCTGATGTAGACACATGAAAATGTTATATTTTTGTTCTGGTTTTTACAAATTCTTATTGTTTGTCATATGTTGTTTGTTTTTTTTTCGGAGAAATAAAGATAGTAATAAAAACACTTAATCTCATCAAATTGGTTTCTTTTTGCATTTACAAATTTTTTTATAGGGGTGACACCATGAGTATCCGCCCCGGGTGTCACCAAGCCTAGGAACGCCACTGGTCGGAGAGAAAGCAAAAAGGCTCCCTTTGCAAACGTAATGGGGGTCGGTCATACATATTAACCCTCTCCGGCACTCCCTTAAATCTTTCAGGTTTATCTGTTCAGGTGTAGGGAATAAAAAGACAACAATAAAAAAAAACCAAAAAAACATACTTTAATACAATGCTTTAAGGGCCTCCGGGAGTATATAAAAAAAATTACACTTTTTTGAAATTGTTTTTTGAAGCCGTATTTTATTTTAGGCCAATTTTTTTTTAACATTATTAAAGTATAAAGTAATTAAAGTATCCCTGACACTTTGGTCCAAAAATATTCGTCAATATGGTAAAAAAGTGCAATGCCGCGCAAGACCTTAAATTTGCGGTGAGCAAGATTGCTCAAAAACTACTCATCCGATTGCAACCAAATTTTCGACACTTATTTAAGGACTCGTTAAGGGGCGTTTAATCGTTCGATTTTTTTTAGTATTCGTATTTTTTGATTTATAACCTAAAACGACCTCAATTTTGAGCACAAGAAATGAAAATTTTCTTTTTACGCCCGCCATTTTGTCAAAAATTAATATTTTTCAAAAATCAAAGATTAAACGCCTAAGAACTCTCTACTAAACCTGAAATTTTTTTATTTTTTCAGATGAACCAGTTTCCAGATATCTTGCTCACCGCAAAATTTAAGTTCTTACGCGGCATTGTATTTTTCTGCGTTCTCGCCGAATGTTTTTGGACCAAAATATCAGGAATAAATCCTGAATAGTTAAACTTTAATAAAGTAAGAAAATTTGGTCTAAAATAAAACACAGCTTCATAAAAAAAAAAATTTCAAAAAGTGTAATTTCTTTTTTCTTAAATACTCCCGGAGGCCCTTAAAGTTTAACTCTTTTCTCAACTCCAGAAAGGCACTGACGATACGAAATGAATTCCACGAACTTCGTAAACAGACTTGAACATAAACGATTTGTAGGCAAAATAATTGCTTTTTCCCTACTTTTCAAGTTTCTACATTTCAAGTTTTCTACATTTGGCGACTTGATTTTTGCTGCCTATGATTCGCGCAAACTTGTTGTTTGCCTGCCTCGACTTGCAGGGAGTTGAAAACTTAAAGGAACTTGAAACAGCAAATGAATCCATTCATGTAGATCTCTGGTCCATACTATATTATAATTATTTAATTTTGCGTAATACTATCTTAAAAACACGCAGAAGAGTTTTGCGGCGAAGTGTTTCATCGGCGAATTGATTCATCGGTTTTACTCCCCATCGCGGCTAAATAGTTTGAGTATGTATCCAAACGATACAGCTTTTATGCGAATAAAGAGGTTTTTGAAATATTGTTGAATCTCTAAATCTTGTCCAATTCCCTCTTAAAATCTTTATCCAGATCTTTGTTCTACTCCTAATCCTGTCTGTGGCAAAAACTACATCGGCCTCTGTACCAATTGATTACAGACCTATCTGTACCTACAGTGTTGCGCAAAACAATAGCAACAAAATCCGTCCGCTGCTACAAAATCTTGTATCTTTTTTAATATTGGGGATACACAAAAATTATTAAAGGAACCAAAGCATATATTCATACATCATATAAGAAACAAATCTTATTCAAATTTGGTTTTGTTTTCTTTATTAAATTTAAAATTAATGTGACTATATTCAATTTGTCTGAGTGCAAAACAATAGCAACATAATTAATATTTGGTGTAAGACCCATTATTCTTGAATACCGCTGCACATCTGCGCGGCATCGACTCTATTAAATTAGATATAGTGGTATTAGGTATTTGTTCCCACTTAAGTTTCAAGGCTTCATAAAGTGCAGTCTTATTGGAAAACCTTCGACCAGAAATTTTTTTTTTCAAAATCCCAAAAAGATTTTATATGTGATTCAAGTCTCGTAATTGTGCCGGCCAATCAAGGACTTGAATCCCATTGTCTATAATGTAATCTTTGATAAGCTATGATGTGTGCTTCGGGTCGTTAACGTGCTGAAACGTCCTCTGAAGCGGCATATTCCACTTTGCATGTGGTACACCGAGAAAAAAACTTCTGCAAAATTAACAAAAAACCTAGTATAATTTACAGATGTCTTCGGCAATTCGGTGCCTCACAAGTTCTTCGTCAAAACATCTAAATTTTACATGTTTAACTTGCCGATATTCATTTGGATAACTTAACTAAGTATTTTGTAATTGTAACTTATGGCTTCGACAGTTTATATTAGCGTGCTTCGTTAATCTGACGAAAATAGTGTTCAAGTCCATTACCATTTTGATAAAGTGTCAAAGCTTTCGATGGGTTACCTATACTATTGATTAATATGTTGTATACTTGGCTTGGGTAAATCAAACATTTTTTTTTGGCAGGGTATCAAAGTATGTGCTTTCAAAGCAATGTATAAAACAATATATTACTTTGGTGAATAGGTATAAGTTTTTAATTTCCATACAACTTGGTGCCACCCAAGCTGGCTTAGGTGATTTTACTATTGTTTTTTTTCTCGGTGTAGCATCTTGCTTTCTAAAATGTCTTTATATACAAATTGGTCCATAATACCATCGATTTTATGAAATGGTCCAACTCCATCATAGGAAAAACAAGTCCAGACCATAATATCACCGGCTCCATGCTTAAAATTTATTTTGCAGTTTCGGGCTTCAAGTCGTGTACTTGGGCGGCGCAATACCGTGGACATCCCATTTGAATTAATCAAGTTGAACTTTGATTCATCGCTAAACAAAACGGTTTTCCATTTTTTAACGGTCCAATTTAGGTTCTCTTTTGCAAAACTGAGTCTAAAAAACAATAAATTGCAACTCGTTGTCAAAATTTCAGACAAAATTGTTTAAATTATAACACCTCAACTTGTTTGTTTAAGATTAGCTGCAAGCAAAGGTTTCTTTGCCGGTCTGTAACTCCTTAAATTGTCCTCAACGGCTCTTCTGCGAATAGTGCTGTGATGGATATCTAAATCAAGTGTCCGAACAACATCTTTGGAAGTGGCAAATGGATTTCGGTTGGACACGCCACAAATGTTCCTGTCATCACGCAGCGATGTTTTCCGCGGGCGCCCTCCTGAATATACCGTTGCACAATGGGGTATTTTATGCCAAAAGTGACGATTAATTGAAAAAAAAAGTTCAAGGTAAATAGTGATGTTAGGTACCCGATGAAAGAAGATAAAATTCTGCATCATAAGGTGAAAGAATAGTTGAAAAATATTCTACCGTTTACCCGCAATGTAGTTTGAAAGTCATCATTTTTTTTCTCTTTGAGTGTGCACAGTGACAAACGTGTTTATTCGAAATTTTTAAAGTTTTTTTTTGTGTATTATTTTTTAAAAATTACAAAAAATTACGATGGAACCTTCTTGTTCAGGTATTTAAGCAATACAAAATTAAATTTTTTTTATGAAATAATGTTTATATATATATTAATTTATTTATTTTAATTTAACCTTAAAAAGTTGCATTTTTCAATATGTTAATAGAGATATAGTTGTGTATTGAGTGGAATTAAAGAAAACTGTTTTGATTATCGTAAGTTATGAACATTCAAGCTATATTCTATAAAAAAAAAAGTTGCGTCAATGCTGCGCACTTTAGCGGTATTTCGATTTTGTTACTTTAACTTACATGCCACGAATTTACGATTTTATTTCGAAAAATTAAAACAAACGAAATAAAGTACAAAATAATTGTAAATACTAAACAGATTTTGCTGTTTTTTTTGTTTTGTTTTTGTTGTTTACCAGTACTCTTCTTCACTTTGTTTTTTGTTATCCGCTATTTTTTACCCTACATTATGGAAAGCGGCATTTGCAGTGCACCTTTCCACAATTAAGGTAGATAGTTGATGTTTCTTTCAAACACCGGCTTATTATATATAAAAAGAAGCAGCTGAATGTGCTAAGCTATTAAATTAAATTATATTTGTTCGATTTTAACACTTATTTTCTGATTTTGATATTAGTAAGACATAAATTGTTTGCCCTGCAGTTTGCAGGATACATGTGAAATCAACATCATTGTTTATGTTTATTAACTATTGTTATTGCAATCCTTTGTTTTTGTATAAAATGTCGTTCAAAGTTTGTTTTGTGCAATTTGTAGTAATAACGAAAATGATGTTCTATACACTATGTAATTCGGTAAAAGGTACATAGCTAATGATTACATTTTGAAGCCGCCATTAAGAGTTTTAAATTTTTTACTTCGGATTCATGATCAGCGACCCCACAAACCCCAGTATACAAATTTATACCTCCAATAAACGTTTTTTGCAGAACATAGCTTGTTTATGGCCGCCATTTTGAAGCCGCCATTTTTAATTTCAAATTTTTGACTTCATATTTTTAATCAGCGACCCCACAAAACCCTGTATACAACATTTTACCTCCTTTAAACGTTTTTTGTAGAAGTTAGCTTGTTCATGGCCGCCATTTTGAAGCCGCCATTTTGAATTTCAAGTTTTTGACTTCAGATTCGTAATCAGCGACCCCACAAACCCCTGTATACAAAATTTTACTTCCATTAAACGTTTTTGGTAGAAGTTAGCTTGTTCATGGCCGCCATTTTGAAGCCGCCATTTTTAATTTCAGATTTTTGACTTCAGATTCGTGATCAGCGACCCCAAAAACCCCCAAAGTACAATTTTTGTCTCGATAAGTGGCCCCTGTCAATTAATCGTCACTTTTGACATAAAATACCCCACTGTGCGTTGTTACGTTTTTTGTGATGTTATAGTTTTTTATTAATCTACAAACTATTGGCCGATTAATATTAAAATGCTTCGCGACAGATATTTGCGATTTTCCCATTTTATATTCGGAAATAATTTGTTATTTAAGAGTTTTACAGTATTTATCACGTGCCATTATAAATGGAACAGTCAATGGCACAATTAGGGCAAAAACAAATCTAAGCTTAAATGTTTATGAGTCACAAACAACATGTGCTTTACAATAAAAGAACTTTTACCGTTGTATTTTGGAACTTCTGTTCTCTTTTTACATTTTTTAAGTTTTGTTGCTTTTGTTTTGCACTCAAACAAATTGAATGTAGTCACATTAATATTAAATTAAAAAAAAAAAAACAAAACCAAATTTGAATATGATTTGTTTTTTATATGATGTATGAATATGTGCTTTGGTTCCTATAATAATTTTAGTGTGCTCCCAATATTAAAAAAGATACACGATTTTGTAACAGCGCACTGATTTTGTTGCTATTCTTTTGCGCAACACTGTATATTGCCTGCTCTGGGAAAAGTTTTTGAAACTATGGCGAACCAAGTGTCTGTATTCCTTAAATCAAATAAGTTATTATCACGTTTCCAGTGTGGACAAGGCTGTGCTACTGCAACAGTTAAAATCTTTGATGACATCAGAATTCCTTACGATAAGAACTGTCTTACTCTGCTCTGTCTTGCCGACTTCTGTAAGGCTTTTGATTCAGTCAACCATTCACTTCTTCCCAAGAAGCTTGGAAACAACTGTAGGTTTAGTTTTAGTTCTGTTAATTTCCAGCTGCTTGGAAGGTAGAATGCAACGGGTTAAAGTAGGAAACGTTTACTCGGCTCTTAGAGCAGTTTCTCACTGGACTTCTAGACTGGAGTTCATCAAGGGTCTATTAAGAGTTCACTCCTCGTCTCTATTTTTGTCAATGACATTTTTTCAGTTTATAAATATGCTTCTGCGCATGCTTACGCCGACGACACTCAGCTCTCTATCTCTCTCGACCTACCGGACTCCTAGAAGACTTGACCTATAGACTGAACTATGATCTATAATGGGCTAGTACTAACATTTTTCTTATCAATCCCTTGAAATCTAAAGCTCTGCCCATTGCCAGGAGTGACTCATATTTTTGTTGATATCCCTCCCCTGTTTATTGGAGCACAGTAACTAGAATTTGTGTTTAAACCTTAAAACCTAGGTTTTATGTTCAACTCTAACCTCACTTTTATTGACCATATTAATTACACCATAAGGAAAATTTACCGCACTTTACATCATTTACGCACTTCTTCTATCTCACGCCTCTTGAAACTCGTCGCAGACTAGTTATACAAATAATAATGCCTCATATTACATTCTTTGACTTTCTATACAGTTAGTTGGAGTCACAACAGTGGCGTTCCTAGGCTTGGTGACACCCGGGGCGGATACTCATGGTGTCACCCCTATAAAAAATTTCTAAATGCAAAAAGAAACCAATTCGATGAGATTAAGTGTTTTTATTATTATCTTTATGTTTTCCAAAAAAAAAAAAAACAAACAACATATGACAAACCATAAGAATTTGTAAAAAACAGAACAAAAATATTACATTTTCAGGTGTCTACATATTTAGATATGTAGGCATAAGGTAGAAAAGAAAACTTATTAACTTCGCAGTCTTAAAAACTGACGGCACAAAAACATTACATTTTCAGGTACATATTATTCTCATACTTAATCTCCGTTAAATGTGTCGAGCAATTTTGAAATGTATATAATTGATAGCTTTTAAGGTCTTGGATTGCAACAAATTAACTCATGTTTTAACTTGCTATCTAGATTATTAGACTTAGTTTTTGTTACTGGAAATATAAATTTCAACGTATCTGAATCAGCTTTTCCAATTTCAGCTATTAGTGCGCACCATGTGCCTTTAGAGATCAATATATCATTTCATAAATATATTGAGTTAAGTATTGATAAGACAACAAATTTTAATTTCAGTGCGTATAGTTTTATTTAAATCAACTCAGTAATAGACAGAATTAATTGGATTGATCAATTTAATAATCTTGATACGGTCGCTTGTTTTAAGAAGTTCATATACCGAATCTCCTTAATTTGTAATGACCATATTCCATTAATAAAACAAGAAGCCTACAAGTTGCCTTGGTACACGCGTGGTACCAATCTGCGTACTAAATTTTATAAAAAATTTTTAAAAACAAATTTAAATTTTGATTTTCTAAAATATTGGCACTATAAGAGGGAATACAACTTTCTAGACAAATACCTTTATAGACAATACATCTTGAAGTTTGAGAGTGATATAAAATCAAACCCAAAGTCTTTTTGGCGTTTCGTAAAATAAAAAAAAAGGATCTTCTTATATCCCTGCATCGATGTTTTTAAATAACAACACTTCAAATAATGTTAGTTCTACAGCTAATCTTTCTGCAAATTTTTTTCTCTCAAACTATGAGCCTGTTTTGTCAGTTCTGTAGATTTTGAGATTCAAGATACTGTGGTATCTCAGATAGATTTTGGATTTCTCTCTCTGATAGAAGCGGATGTTGTTGATGGCATTATAAGTCTTAAATCGTCACACAAATTAGATTTAGATGGCATTTGTTCTTTCCTTCCAAATGCATGCATACTGTTGAAGTAGGAACATTTTGGTCCCAAGATAAACGTACATCAATTCCAGTAGACTGTTTTTCGTTAGTACGATCAGATTGTGGAATTCACTTCCACCCATCATCAAAAGTACTTCAAACAATAGGACCTCTAAGCATTTAATTTTCAAATTCTTCTCTTAACTACCAATTTCATCTCTCTGTATCCTACTATTCTCTGACCCTATCTCTAATTTTATTTTCGCATTCGTTTATTTCAAATTTCCTTCTTATCTTATTAATGGTTGTCATATATTTTTATAAATTATAGTGTACTCTATTTTATTTTTTCAATTAAAATTATTTAATGTTAATTACTTTAAATTTTATATAAATTCTGTTAAAATTTAGTTTTTATCATATTAGTGGTCGTTATCTATTCGTATAATATACTCTATTTTATTTTTACATATAAAATTCTTAAATGTTAATCGCTTTTATTTTTATATAAATCCTGTTTAAATTGTATTTGTACCATAGTAATGGTTGTTATGATCTCGTGCAATGTATTCTATATTTATCTATGGGCTTTTAAAAGAGACTTAACTCTTATTTGCCAACATTATATGTTAAATAAATTGAAATAAATTGAAATTGAAATTGAAATTGTATGCCTTAATGCTTATTTTTAATAAGTCGCTTACCTCGGGAATTTTTATAGATGGCTGGAAAACTGCTTATGTAACACCTATACATAAATCGGGTTCGAAGAATAATATCAAAAATTATAGACCGATTTCAAAGCTTTCTACTATTTCGAAAATGTTTGAATCGATTGTTAAGGTTAAATTGTTTTTTGCTGTAAAAAATATTATTTCTCCTTATCAGCATGGTGTTATGCCCTGTCGGTCAACGGTTTCAAATTTGGTAATTTTCTCTGATTATTGCTCATCTTCGTTACAGAAAGGTTATCAGGTTGATGTCGTTTACACGGACTTTTCGAAAGCCTTTGACAAGGTCTCCCACTTCCTCTTTGTTAAAAAACTGCAGAGGATGGGGTTTCATTCAAGTTTCCTTAGCTGGATAAGTTCATACTTATCCAATAGGCAGTGCATTGTTGCTTTTGATAACGTAAAATCCTTCCCATATGTGGCTACGTCTGGAGTTCCTCAAGGTAGCATTTTGGGCCCTCTTCTCTTTATTCTGTTCATTAACGATATAACTTATCTTTTTCCTCACAGTAATTGTTTGTTATATGCAGATGACCTTAAGATTTTCCTTAAAGTCAAAAACGCGTCGGATTGTGAATTTCTTCAAAGTGAAATTGATAAATTGTATGATTGGTGTTCTAAGAATTGTCTCTTTTGGAATATAGAGAAATGTGTTTTCATGTCCTACTCGAGGTCTGCCAATGTTTGTCTGTCATCGTATCATATTGCCACTTCTAGGCTGTCATCTGTTAATCAGTTCAAGGACCTTGGAGTTGTCTTTGATGTTAAATTTTCGTTCGTCCCACATTTGGACTATATTATTCCGAAAGCTTATGCTATGCTGGCTTTGGTTCGTCGAAATGGTTCATCGTTTACGGATCCTTATACTTGGAAATCGTTGTATACTAGTTTGGTTCGATCTAGACTCGAGTATGCGGCCGTGGTTTGGAACCCACAGTATGCGATGCATAAGTTAAGACTTGAACGCGTACAAAAATCTTTCACTAGGGTTGCATTACGCTCTCTCAATTTTGAAGGTTCGATGCCGTCTTATGGTGCCCGATGTCTCTTAATTGGGCTGAAATCTTTAGAGATTAGGAGAAATATTTTGTCACTTCTTTTTGTCCATGACATTATTTCTGGTGTAGTTGAGAGTCCAGAATTGCTGGAAATGATAAATTTTAATGTGCCTGCAGGACGCTTAGGAATTTTGATCCGTTCTAATTGGAAATGTGTCGCACTAATTATGCTGCAAATGCACCTATTTATAGGGTACTAAATATGTTCAATATTATAGCAATCATATTTGGATTTTCTTATGTCTAAGGATCAAATGAGAATTTTTCTTAATAGCATTTCGTAATTAAATTCTTTCTTATTAACTTTTTTCTGTCCTAGTCTGTAAGAAATATTGTTCAAAGACTAATGAATTAAATAAATAAATAAATATTTGTATATGTACCAATAAGGTTAAACAAAGAAATCTTATTAATGGCGTTGTCTTAAAAGAGCTTTAAGAGCTGAACAATTTAAAATAACGTCATCGAAATCAATATAACTTGCAAGCTCGTTTTCAATGGATAAAATAGCAAGATCGGAGAGCCTTGCCTGTTCCATGGAAGACCTTAAATTAGTCTTAATTCATTTTAGCTTTGAAAAACTCCTTTCGCATGAAGCTACTGATACACAAATTGTTAGAAATAATTTCAATGCGACAAAATGGGACACACATTTTTTAACGTAATGTATTTGTACCTTTTTCTTTCTGTTTGAGAAATTAAAAAAAATATCTAAATGGTGTCACCCCTAAAACGGTGGCACCCGGGGCGGACCGCCCCCCCTAGGAACGCCTCTGAGTCACAATCTCATTTCTACACAAACTTAAACTACACACCCAAAGCCCAAAATATCTTCTTGATAAACTACACTTCTTCCAGCCAGAGCATGCAGTAAACCTTATTGTTCCTAGGTATAACTACCTTAAACATCTCCAGCTATTACAAATCCTTAAATCATTAACTTTTCTTCTCATTCTATGGTATTTTCTCATTTTCTCTCTCTATAAAATGTACTTTTGTCATACATACATATATCTCTTGTATAACTTAATAGTTAAGATCCTTATTTGTGATCAATGTTAGTTTTAAATTATTTTTCTTAAATACAATCTACGTTCATGTCGAATGACAAAAAAGAAACGATCTTTTCTTATTGTGTCTTGCTTATCGTTGGTGTGCTTTTTCTTGATACAGAATGAAGGGATGAGTCTTGATGTACACCATTATAAAAAAATACTATAATAATAATCATCTTATTTCTTACCTTCAACTTTGTCCAAATCCTTTCCCTTATGCTTTTTCTAATCCTTGCCTTATTCTTATCCTTTATTTTAAATTTAATAACATTTTTTTATTTTTATTTTTGCTTCTGCTTTTGCATTTTGTGCATTTAGGTTACTTTACGATGTTCCCTCAGAGACCTTATGACGCCATTATTTATTATTTTTTATTATTATTATTACTGTTTTTATTATGTGACCGAAAATCTCTTACTGTCGTTTCATAAAATTGACCATAGCGCCAATTGTCACGGAGTTATATGTAATTCCATGCAACGTGCTTCCATTGTTGTTGCATTTTTACAGCATTAAGCGGTTGCATTCGTAGTAACGTGACTCCAACGAGTCTTTGTTGTCGTAGAAGCAAGTTTTTAGCACCACTACCACCCAGCGAGTAATTCCATGCAACATAATTGCAATTTTGTTGCATCAGTCGCTACCAACTGATATTGGAGAAAAATATGAAAATTTATGACTTTCTATGGCCGATATTAAATTTTTTATTTTTTAAGAATGGTATAATTAGCATGTACCAATAGGTCTTGGTGAAATCTTTACAGGGTTTTTGTAAATAAACCATTAAAGTTGTTATCTATACTATTATATAAAAGGGTTCTCTCGAATTTTCATCGTTCAATCAGGGGTGTAAATGCTGAACCGATTTTAATAATTCTTTCACTATTCAATTGCTATAATAAGCGACCCTGCTACTGGGTACTACGTTTTTGCTAAATCGTTCTATTTAATTATTTAAGAATTCATGCATTTTAATCCATGCTGCCATTGTATAAGCAGTACGAAATAACAGCAAATAATAGCTTAAGCTCTTTGTAGGAAGAGAGAGGTGAGATTCTACAACTCACCGCGCTGGTCTCTTGAGTGTATAGTTGCACTCAGTTAATTCATGCTACAGTGTAGCCATAAGCCCAATATATCGTATTTATTTGCGTGACACTCTTTTTATTTCAATATCTACTGAGTTAAATAATCCTATAAATAGATTGAGATAAATTTTACAGAATCTTAGAATAAAACTGGACAAAAAAAAAATTAGATCGCCAATAAAAACCATTTGTTATGCACTGTTAAAACATTTTCTACAGAATTTTTTACAGCGCATGTTCGCCAGCTGATAATAAATAACAAGAGCGTCTAAAAGCAAATTTTTTTTTTTTTTTTTTTTTTGCAAGTATTTGGTTTTTATTGAATCTTTCTTACTTGAAACTAACAATAAGTAAACATATCTTAAAAGCTAATTTAACATCTGCCATGCCATTGCTATGGATTGTAGTGTTTTGTAGAAGGATTAAGTTAAAGATCCCTTAGTTTAGCAAAGTAAATTCAGCAAATTTCAAGATCTATGGTATCTCTACTTTTGAGTCTTTTTTGATATTGGCGTTGTAGTAAGTTCCTTGCTAGTGTATTTGGGTGGGTTCTCAATTTGCGGGTGTATTTCGAACAGAATTGTTTTATTTCTTCTTCGACAGTAGGCATCTTGAGGTCTTTGTGTATGTTCAAATTTCGGATGAACCAAGGAGCGCCCGTTATGTTTCTTAGCATCTTAGATTGCATTCTTTGGAGTTTTTCTATATTCGATGGCGACGCGGTTCCCCATAGTTGAATGCCATACGTCCATATAGGTTTAATTACTGTTTTGTATATTAAAATCTTGTTTTCTAGGCTGAGTTTTGCATTTGAACTTAATAGCCATTGGAGTTTGGAAGATTTGATATTGCATTGGGTTCTTTTTGCTTCAATATGTTTCCTCCATGTTAGTCTTCTATCAAGATTCATACCAAGATAGTTTACTTCAACTTTTTGTGGGATAGGGTTATTATTGAGTATAACAGTAGAGCACGTCTCTCTTCTTAAAGTGAATGTGATGTGGGAGCTTTTTGTCTCGTTTACTTTAATTCTCCATTTAGCTAACCATTTTCCAACAGCTTTAAGGTGGTTTTGAAGATTTATTGTAGCTTGTCTTGGGTCAGAGTGGGTGCTCAAAATAGCTGTATCGTCTGCAAACGTCGATGTGAGTAATTGGGTTTGCGTTGGTAAGTCGCAAGTGTAAATCAAATAAAGAATTGGGCCAAGAACACTTCCTTGAGGAACACCAGCACATATTGGATAGTTTCTAGAGTTGAAACTGTTTTGGCGTACAGTAAACATCCTGTTAGAGAGGTAACTTTTCAGAAGTTTATAAATATTTTCGGGGAATATTTCTTTGATTTTGTACAAGAGGCCTTCATGCCATACCTTGTCAAATGCTTGAGCAACATCCAGGAAAATTGCAGAACAGTATTTTTTTTCTTCGAACGCTTTTCGTATTTCTGACGTTATTCTGTGTACTTGTTCTAATGTGCTGTGTTTTTCTCTGAAACCGAATTGGTGGGTGGGTATGGCATGTTTAGAGTTTAGAATGGGCCAAAGCTGTTTGATGAGCAGTTTTTCAAATAGCTTGGAAAGTAAGGGTAGCAGACTTATTGGTCTGTAAGAGGTAACAAGAGTTGCATCTTTACCGGGCTTTGGCACCATCGTTATTTGAGATAGTTTCCAGTCTTTTGGAAAATATTTAGTGCTTAGGATTCCGTTTATTATATAGAGTAAGAGTTTTTTAGCAATATTAGGTAGTTCTTTTATCATTTTTCCATTAATTTTATCAATACCTGGTGCTTTTTTTACATTTATACTTGCAATTACGTCGTACAAATCTCTGAGTTTTATTCGAGTGATATTTATATCAGGAGTGTGGGTAGTGGGTGAGAATTCAACATGGCAGACCTCAGGGTTGGGTGTGAATACACTTTGTAGATGCTTAGCAAATTCTTCTCCCTTTTCTGACTCGCTACGGGCCCATTTTCCGTTCGACATTCGAATGGGAGCATCTATGCTGATGGGGTTTTTTAGCTTTCGAGTAGCCTTCCACAACGAGTAGTCAGATGCCTTTGTGGCGCCTAGGTTTTGGAGAAACTGCTGGAGATCATTCTCAGCATATTCTTGGAGATGTTTTTGGAGCTTTTGAGTGCATTCGGCTAATCATTTTTTAAGATTAGGGGATCTGTGGGTCTGCCATTCTCTCCTCAATCGCCTTTTTTCATTGACAAGAGCCATGATTTGGGTTGATGCTGTTGCTGTATGAGCTTGAGTTTTGATTGCGGGTGTTGCAATTATCGCAGCTTGCTGTAATAATTGAGTAAAATACAGTATAGCGGAGTCAATATTTTGTTCGCTTTTTAAGGGTATATTGAGATTGATATGCGAACTTATGTACTTGCGATATTTAAGCCAGTTTGTGTATTGGTTTGTCAAATATTTGGGTGTGAAAAGCGTTGAGGGAGTGATCTCAAGAGTAATTATTGAGGGTGAATGATCTGATGACAGATCGAATGTAGATTCAACTGAGATTTGGTATCTTCTGATATTTTTTGTTATACCAAAATCGATTAAATCTGGTATTTTGCGAGGGTCAGTGGGCCAATAAGTGGGTTGCCCAGTGGATATAACATCTAAGTTAGCCTGTGTTATGGCTGACAAGAGCCTTCTTCCTTTAGGAGATATAAGGCGGGATCCCCAAAATGAATGCTTTGCATTGTAATCACCTGCAGCTATAAATTTAGGTCCTAGAGTAGCGAAAAAATTTGTAAACTGCGTCTCCGTTACATTAAATCTCGGTGGGCAATAAACTGCTGAGACAGTTAAGGCTCCTCCGTTTTCCTCAATGCAGATTGTGGTTGAGTGAAGATACTCTTTGCAGTATTCTTCCATGACATGGTGTTTAATTCTATTTTTAACTAAGATTCCTGTTCCGCCGTGGGCTTTTCCGTCGGGGTGCTTAGTATCGTAAAATGTGTAACCTTGCATTGAGAAATTGTTGAAATGTGTTAAATGAGTCTCAGAGATTAGCATAACATCGATTTGGTTATTTCGGAGAAATTCTCGAAGTTCTAGTTTGCCCCCTGCCATGGTACAATGAAAACAAGGTAGAAGTATTTCAGAGAGGCAGACTACCGCAACTGTCAAAAGGAAATTGACTACCCATAGAAAATCCGAAAGCGATAATTTCTTTATGTTTTGTTTTTGTTTTCATTTTTAAATTACTATTGAAAGACAATTTTGGCTATGAGGAAGAGAGCTCAGTCCGAAATGCGTCTACCTCTGTTATTCTACCATGCCACCTGCGAATTGAAGAAAGCTTCCTATATCAGAGAAATGTTGCTCAAAAATGTATGCTCAAAAGCTTTTCCCTTTATCACTTTTACATCGGTCAAAAATTTAAAGCAATTTCTACAGTTCTTGACCAAAGAGCGACGAAGAGAATTTCGTCGATTTGGCTACATTTTGGTAATTTAGTTTGAATGCTCACTGTCAGCAACTATACTAAAACTGGGAAATGTCCATCTACTAGAAAACTGGGATGGGTATTATAAAAGGGGGTGTGGAGGGGGCTCCACGCATACAATTAAAATTTGTATTATCGAATAGCTTTAAAAGTAAAGTAGCAGTACTTACATACAAACTCAAAATGGAGTTTTTATTTGGTGATCGCCTGCTACTGGGAAACTGTAACGGGCAGTGGAAAATGACGCTGATGTTAAACTATGCGTCTAAGAAAATTTTTAAATATACCTATTATGTTCCCATATAGTTGCAGGGTGCAGCAACGCGCGCCGGGAAAAGGCTAGTATTTATAATAAAGCGTTCAATAAATTCTTGGTAACAAGAGGTATATTTAAAATTATATAACATGTGAACCACTTAAAAAAATGTGGTTTGGTTTTTTTGGTCTTAGAGAAATAATATGGAATAAGAAACTTGCTTAGTTCGAATTAGAATTCATTGTATTTTTTTTTAAGGCAAATAACTTTATATACTTCAAACTCCAAAAATAGTTTGATGTCATTTTTGGTAGAGATCTTCATCACTATCTTCTGGTGTTGACCGGTGTGCGCTCGTTTAGATAAACAGCATTATTGAATAATGATTTATACTAAAACTTAAAAAAAAAATTAGCTGCCAAAACTTGCCAAACAGTCATTTAAATTTTTTTATAGCGAAATGGGCAGCTTTATTTTGAATGTTTTATTTTCATTGTTTTACAAAATAATATTTTTCAGTTACATGAACATCTTATTTTAACGATTTAGATAACAAGTTGAAAAAATTGTTTTTTTTTTATTAAGCACTTTAATTTAAGATTCCTGTCAAAGTGGCTTCATCATAGAACAAGTAATAGAAAAATATAGCGTTTTTAATTTTTATGTTATATGTGAGGTAGGCGTGGTTGTGGGCGGATATAAATAAATATAAAAATTTATCCTGATAAAGTCAAATTGAACTCATGTGCCTAATTTTATTGATCTACGACGATTACTTCTATATTTTGACATTTTTTGTATGGGGCTCAACCACTGTGCGACGTAATATTTTATTGTTTTTATTTTTGCCATGCGGTCAAGTTTAAACGCTTTATTTCTGTTTTATAACCGTTACGCATAAGCTCGTTGAGTAATAATTCCATGCAAATCTGTTGCACGATTGTTTCATTTTAGATTTTGTAGGTGGCTCTCTCCGCGGTTCACAGTGTGACGAGCCCATATAGCGAGCGGACAAAAATAGAAGGAGTTATCCTTGATTCATGAAATGTGGTGAAAATGAGATCACGAGTAAAGAAATATTTTTACATAATTCCATTAAAATTGAATGAGTAATATAACCGAAATCGGTAACATGGAATAGTTCCCCAAACTATAATCATAGATCAACAAAATTTGGTACACTAAGCAGCTGGTGTGAAAATGAACTAAATCGGCCGACTAAGACCACCTCCCATATAACTGAAATCGGTAATCAGGTATATTTACACAAAAAATTATCCCAGATCATAAAATTTACTACACACAGGTTTTTGTAGCTATAACTAGCTTGTGTGAAAGTGAATCAAATCGGCCGACTAGCACGCCCATCTCCCATATAACCGAAATCTGCAAAATAATTTTTTTGCTGTTTTACGCACTAACAAAATATTAATTTTTTTTTTTGTTTTTTTTTATTTATTTATCTTCAAATTAGTCTATGAACAAATTTTATTACAGACTAGTTAATATAGTAAAAAGTAATTAAATATTAAAAAAGCAAAGCATATTCAAAAAATAGTGTTTAAAATTGATCTCATTTGATTTTTCGAAACAGTAAAATCAAGATTATAACTACAATCAGAAAAAAAAAACATTGGTAAAATCAAAATTTTTCATTGGTATATCTGCCAATTTTACATTTTGTTTCATGCTCAAAAGTTTATTCTTTTGTATTGAAATGGCTGAAGTTATTGTTTTAAAAAATGTCCCCTTTTAAATCAATATGTAAAAGTTTTGAAAAAAATGTTGAAACAAAATGGGTTATTGTATATTCAAAATGTTTTTTTAAAATTTTAAAATGTTGATTTAATATCGTGTAGCTTTTTGAAATAAAATGGTACAAATGTAAAAACAAAATTGTTCAGGTTTAAGCAAGCGCCATACTTACAACACAATAATTCGTAGATTTCTTGCAAGTCCCATTCCAGTAGCAGATCTTGCAGTGACTCCATAATTTATTTTTATACCCCCACGTTTAAAAAACGTAAATGGGGGTATATTAATTTTGTCACTCCGTTTGTAACGCCCATAAGGAGGCGTGGTAGGTATAGAAAAGTATATATATTCTTGATCAGCATCACCACCCGAGTTGATTTAGCCATGTCCGTCTGTCTGTCTGTCTGTCCGTCTGTCCGTCTGTCCGTCTGTCTGTGATCACGATTACAGCCGTAATTTTAAAGCTATCATCACGAAATTCAATATTTAAGCTTTTATCTAAAAAATGAAGGTCAAGTTCGTAAATGAGCCAAATCGGATGAAAACCACGCCTACCTCCCATACAAAGTGACTTTATCAAAACGGTAAAATCTCTTAGAATTCAACAAAAATGAATATATGGACTTGCAATTATGCATATGAGTTTTGATGTTCAAAATACACTCTAAGTATGAAATTCAACCAAATCGGATGAAAACCACGCCTACCTCCCATACAAAGTGACTTTATCAAAAAGGTAAAATTTCTCTTAAATCCACAAAAATTAATGCATGGACTTGAAATTTTGCATATACACTTTGATATTTAACGTGTACTACGTGTATGGAATTCAACCAAATTGAGTGAAAACCACGCCCACCTCCCATACAAAGTGACTTTATCAAAAAGGTAAAATTTCTCTTAAATCCACAAAAATTAATGCATGGACTTGAAATTTTGCATATACACTTTGATATTCAACGTGTACTATGTGTATGGAATTCAACCAAATTGAGTGAAAACCACGCCCACCTCCCATACAAAGCGACTTTATCAAAAAACAAAAGCGAATATTTTCTGTTAAAAATATAACGAAAACGTTTTTACAGATAAACATTTCATTGATTGCTTAAGACTTTGAATATACTTTGGTTCGACCGTGGGGGTATTTTAACTTCGGCCCAGTCGAAGATCATTTCTTACTAGTTTTTTTTTATTTTCCACTTTACTTTTGCTCTTACTGTTTTTCTAGAAAACACACGAACATACGAATCGAAGAAAAAAAGATGCAACAAAACCAATGCTTGCTTATAATTTTAACATTTTTAACTTTTGATTGACGTATTCATTTCATCTTTATATGCATTGAAGAATTTATCGATAAAATTAAAAATCTGTAAAACATAACGGAGCTACATTCAATTCAATGTATTTTTTTCATTTAAGACATTAAAAGCTTGTTTTCAAACTTTTTATTTTAACAATTTTTAACATTTTGAATCAACATTTTACAGTTTTTGAGAAGACATTTTTATTTGTTACTTCAGAATTTTTATTTCTTGAAACAAAAGTTTTTACTTTAATTTCAAAATTTTTATGGTAAAATCAAAAGTTTTTATGTCAAAATGCTAAAATGTTGATTTCAAATGCGGATTTTTTTCTGAGTGTACTACTAATAGAATTATACAAACGCAAAACACGATTAATAGGAGCGTTAATAGCATAGTTAGAAAGGCAAGTTTGCAAGTAAAAAGGATCATAACTTCTAAGCATTCTTGCCGGAACATTGAAATCGATCATTTCCAATAGTGCAGGGCAATCAACCAAACCATTAATAATATCAAAAATAAAGAGCAAAGATAAGATGCTTCTTCTACTCTCCAAAGTTTTAAGACCAATTAAAGGGCATTGGATATTACTTATATGGAGGAGGTACACCATCGGTATTGAAAAACCGCAAAGCTAATGTGCATGGTATGGTTGTATGGAAGTAGTATGGAAGGTGGTCGTTTAAAAAATATTAAATAAATTATTAAAATAGAAAGAAAAATATCACCTTCATGATTTTTGGCAGATGGAAAGGTAATAAAATGAACTTTCTGAAAATATTTTTTTTCAATTTTTAAAGTGGGGAAAAACCCTATTTTTATGACTTCCAAAATTTGACCTTAAAGTTAAGAAACTTAAAAAAATGATTTTGTTTTTTTTATATTAAAAAAAAAAACAGCTATTTATTGTCTTTTTGAAAGTACCTCAAACGTAAAAATCGAGTTAGTTTTGTTGAATATATAATTTTTCAAGAGTAAGGCAATTTCACTTTTTCTCCCATTTTGACGAAATTTTAATGTTACGTAAAAACTTGAAAAAAATGTAAAAAATTTTTTTACTCAAATTAGTGTTTTTATTTCATGAGAAGATTCAATTCTGAAAGTTTGAGCAACATCGGAGGTGGTCAACCCGTATGAGTGATACGTTCAAAATGGAATGGCTGATATGTGTCTTATCATTTTGATATTGTTGCCAGTAGGCAAAAATGTGTATGTACATTCAAAGTATAAGTAACGGCTCTTTTCCAATGCTGTGCTTTAAATATAAAAACAACTTTTTTTTTAAACGCTTATTCTTTATAGACTTATTCGCTATTTTTTGTTTTTGCAAAAACATAAACAACGCAGTTTGAGCGAGGGTTGAATGTAAGTTTTTGAAGTGGCTTATAATTTTGATAAGAACCATCGTTTCAAATTTAGTAATATATTGTCTGTAGAGGAAATTGTCCAAAAAGTTAAACTCCCTCATATAATGCCGATACTTAAGAAAAAATTATATTTGGTTAGTTAATAAAAGCTTTTTATAAAATTTGTTGCGAAGATTTTTTAATTTTTTTAGACCTCATGTATACCACGATACTTTACCAACACGCGGCTTTAATAAAGGAATATGAACCTTACAAACTGAAGAGATAAGATGTTTAAAAATATTAAGACATGACACAGTACTGAAATGTATGAACTCATCATTCCAATCAAGACTACTGAAAATCGTATTCAAACGATCAAAATTACATGCTTTTTAGTTGAAATTGGCCATAATCCTATTATAATCAACTAAGTTAACCCATTATCGACAAATCATCGAAATCGTTGAGTAAAACTCATGATTATTTATTTGGTCTCAATTGAGGTCCCACTGATTACTTTTTGCCAATTAGAAAATTCCAAAACACTTCCCCTGTCCAGAACAGACTGTTGCGAAAACGCAACGATGGCTGATTGCATGCATATCAATTTATAGAACACAAAGAAAACATACAATATATTTTGTAAAACATAACGAATGTGTTATTTAATGAATACTTTTGATAATTCTAAATTAATTCGTAATAAACTTTGTGTTGTTAATTAATTTACACAATTACTTTTAGTTTTTAGCATGGTATTTAGCAAAACATTTTGGATGCAAAGATACATTGCACTTCTTGCACTGAAATATTGTTTAGGAATGATATTCAGCACATCTAAGCCGTTTACCACTTGGCGTTTTCCATACAACGTGTTGAGAAGCAGCAATACGTGGTAATTGTCGTGGTGTTTCTGCCTCTTCAATTTCCACTTCGTCGAATTAATTTTGTTCTTCTGTAACTTCAAACAAAAGTAATTCTCGAGCTATTTCGGACTTGAACTCAAGTGGTGTCATTGCTTTCTGCCCTTCTGTTTTTGCAATCATACACTGATTCTTCCAAGCATTGCCTTCAGTCGAGTTTACACAATTCGTCCATAACGGCCACCACCGTTTTTTACCGCGTATAGCTACACGATTATTTGATACTGCATTATCGTGCAGGTCTACTCCGCCCATATGCTTATTATATTCGTTGATTAGGCGAGGCTGGGCAAAAGAAACTTTTTTCTTCTGTTGTTTTGACCATCGTGAAGTTGGAACTTCCGGATCAGCTGCAACAAAATTTGAAATTACCGTGACTTCAGAATTGTCTTGCCAACGAGCTACAAACAACTTATTTTTGGTCTCAAAACAATAGTCGTATTTATGCTTTTTCAACTCTTTGCCAGTTGCCAGTTTTTCTTTAGCACCAACCGATTTCCTCTGACAGTTCCCACAGCTGCAAACTTCCGCTCACTGAGTAAACAAAACAAGTAGTATGACAAAAAAAAGTTGTCAAAAAGAGCAGAATGACGATCTGGATATTCAACACATTCCAGCAGTTGCAATACCACAGCTGCTCCCAAACCAACGGTTTTATCGAATGGTGAGGATATACCGGCATATGGCATACAATGATACAAATAGCCAGTATCAGAACATAAGCACCAGTATTTGAACCCAAACCGTATTGGCTTTCCACGAATAAATATTTTGTAATTATGTCTTCAAAAATATGGAATCATTTGCTCGTCGATAGACAACTAAGTATTGAATATACCAAACCGCTTATACTTTCGGTTCAGGAAATGAATTAATGGACGAACCTTGGCAAATCTATCAGTAGCATCAATACTCTTGTCCATTAAATGGAAAATTTTTTAATAGTTTTGAAAGTGTATCGTGCCATTGCCTGCTTGATGATAGGTATACCTTAATTGGGCTGAACTCACCAATAATGTTCTATATGTGGAACTGTGTGGTATCCGGAAAATATAAGTGTTCCAATGAATCGATATATTTGCTCCTTGGTGGCAACGTACTGGATGTTCTGCTGACCATCATAAATATTTGTAAATATCTAAGATCATGTCTTCATCATTATGTCATTCTTCATCACTAAGTGCATCTCCCGTATTTGGTGGAATATACACCAGTTGCGTATTTTAATTGAAGGCAATTCTATCATTATTATCATCATCGCCACTTGAATCAATTACTTCTTGCAACTCTATTTGTTTTTCAAAAATTATTGCTACCATTTTTTACTAAATATCTAATAAACGCCCAACTATTTAATTTTAACTTAATTTTTGAACTAATAATAAAATACAATACCTTTTTTAATCAAACGTCAAACGAAAATGGAAACAAGCGATAATTTACGCGGGAAAATTATGTATGAAAAGTATCAAAGTGATTTGCATGTAATCAGCCACCGTTGCATTTTCGCAACATCATTTTTTAACAACACACCTGGAATATATAAAACCCTGAAATAAAGCACATACACTTTTCTTTTGAGTTTTGGTACTTCCGTAGTTCGAACATCTGTTAAAACCACAAAAAAAATTTATTTTAATAACTTTTATTTTAAAAAAAGTATTTTTTTAGACCATTTTTAAATATGCATTTATATAAATAAAAATACAGGTGCAAATTTTTTTAAAACAAAAATCTTAAAGCCAATATTCCAAGCTTTCATTTGAGCGGAAACTAGTACGGGTCATTTCTATTTCTGTCTATTTCATAAATACTCGAAGTTGGTGTTGCGAAAACGCAACGGCAGCCGAAAATGGGTTAAGATATTTATAAAAACTTAATCTAATATCTAAAGGAATGTGGTGGTAACCAGCTGCGGATATTAGAAATTAATTTCATATGATTTTTTTTTTTGCTTTCAGCAAACCAAATTTAGGACTTTTTTGATGAAGCGTTTTATTTGAAAGTGTTTTGAAACAAAATTTTTTTTTTTTAAAGTTTGAGAAATGTTTTTTTTCATTTTTTCATATAAAATTGCTTAATTTCGCCAAAACATTCTGCAGAAAAGTGAGCATAAAGCCCTTATTATTGAATTTCGGCAAACCAATTTTTGAGAAAATTATGATAAAGTATTATTTACTAGACATATCTATATATTAATAGGCAAACAAAAAGTTTGTGTTCCCTTTTTTTTTGTATTACCTTCAACATATTCACATAATACTTATATCGATGGATAGGTATTTTCGAGTAGATTTGCACAATTTAATTTTTATTCGAATATGTTGTCATTAAGATAATTAAAACTGAGCAAATGTAAAACGCTTTGTTTACCAATGGAACAATGAGAAACTACAAAGCTCTGTTGAACATCGGTGCCAGTGTTGCCAGATGGTCCGATATATCGGATTTGTTACGATTTTCAGCATTGGATACGATGATCCGATATTTGGTCAAAATTCCTCAAAATGTTACGATTTTAGGAAAAATAGATCCGACGTCCGATTTCACATATATGTATTTCTTTATGTATATGAAATGAAAAAAATTTCAAATAAAAAACATGGTGCCAACTTTGCAGCATTATTTTTAAATAAAAATCAATGGTAGCACTTCTGACCACGAATGTCAACATAAAGAATGGCAATTACATTCGTTGCATTGCTTTCAAAACTTTTCTTTGTGTTTTTTATTATTTACTGTTATATTTGTGCTAAACTGTGTCGTGGATGAAAATAAATTTCTTATTTTGATACGGATAAATTTCTGATTAAAAAGTTAAAAAAATTAGTTAATTATTGTTGCAAAATAAATGCACGCGTTTAATAATAATTTCTACTATTCCTATATATAGTATTGACCACCAATTTATCTTCATTAAAGTAAAATACATATTTGTAAATGTGTAAAAATTCATACATATAAATTTGTTTTTTGTTTTTCAAAAGATTTTTCAAAAGAGAAATAAAGGTAGATGAAAGAAAAAAAATTTTAAAACTTTGGCAAGAGGGTCAAAATTATCGGCAAATAGCAATAACTATTGGAAGATCATGGATATCCGTGCGAACGGTATAGGGAATCTCGTAGTGTAGTGTCTCTTATTAAGAACTAGTAAGAAATGATCTTCGACTGGGCCGAAGTTAAAATACCCCCACGGCCGAACCAAAGTTTTTTTTTTAAAGTCTTAAGCAATTAATAAAATGTTTATCTGTAAAAACGTTTTCGTTATATTTTTAACAGAAAATATTCGCTTTTGTTTTTTGATAAAGTCGCTTTGTATGGGAGGTAGGCGTGGTTTTCAATCAATTTGTTTGAATTCCATACACAAAGTACACGTTATATATCAAAGTGTATATGCAAAATTTCAAGTCCATACATTAATTTTTGTGGATTTTAGAGAAATTTTACCTTTTTGATAAAGTCACTTTGTATGGGAGGTAGGCGTGGTTTTCATCCGAATTGGTTGAATTTCATACTTGGAGTGTATTTTGAACATCAAAACTCATATGCAAAATTGCAAGTTCATATATTCATTTTTGTGGAATTCTAAGAGATTTTACCGTTTTGATAAAGTCACTTTGTATGGGAGGTAGGCGTGGTTTTCATCCGATTTGGCTCATTTACGAACTTGACCTTCATTTTTTAGATAAAAGCTTAAATATTGAATTTCGTTATGATAGCTTTAAAATTACGGCTGTAATCGTGATCACAGACAGACGGACAGACGGACAGACAAACGGACATGGCTAAATCAACTCGGGTGGTGATGCTGATCAAGAATATATATACTTTTCTATACCTACCACGCCTCTTTATGGGCGTTACAAACGGAGTGACAAAATTAATATACCCCCATTTACGTTTTTTAAACGTGGGGGTATAAAAATCCAAAAACAACAGCCCTCCAAATAACGGCTGATGTCAACCAAACATTTAATAAAACAATTAGTGAATCCACAGCCAGAAGAATTTTAAGAAAATCGGTTATCATGGTCATGTCGCCCGAAAGAAACCTTTCATCTCCCTGACAAACAGAACAAAACGTATTGACTTTGCCAATAAATATGTAAATATGCCGCTGACTTTTGGAAAAAAGTAATTTTTTCGGACGAAAGCAAATTTTGTATATTTGGGATTAAAGAAAGACAAATTGTATGGAGGAAGAAAAGTACAGCTCTTAATAAATAAAATTTGCTGCCAACTATCAAGCATGTCGGAGGAGGAGTCGTGATATGTGGATGTATGGCAGCTGGAGGCGTAGGCAATTTGGAATATATAGATTCAACAATGGACAGATTTGCATATTTCGATATTCTGAAGAGGAATATAAAACAGAGTGCTGAAAAGTTGGGATTGTCCACTGAATTTTATTTCCAACATGACAACGACCCAAAGCACACTGCTGAAGTCGTTAGGCTATGGCTCTTGTATAATGTCCCAAAAATGCTGGATACTCCTCCACAATCGCCAAATATAAACCCAATACAGCACCTATGGGCATAACTAGAGAGAAAAATACGCCAGCGAACCATAGTTAGTAAGAGAATGCTAAAGGACGTGCTTAAAGAGGAGTGGGAGAATATATCGTCTGCAGAGATCACACACCTGGTGAATTCAATGCAAAATAGGCTGAGAGAAGTTCTCAAACGTCGAGGGTATCCAACCCGTTATTAACTATTTGCTTAATTTTTTTTATAACTATTTTATCTATTTTTTACTTAAGAGCGTAGACTTTTGAAGTATAAGTTTTTTAAATGTTAAATTATTTTTGTTGTTTTTATAAAAACTATAATTATTTGCTGTCAAAATGATCTCCTATAATAAAGTACCTGAAGTCATATATTTAAATTAATAAACATATATAAGCTGAACACGGATTTTGTTTGTTTTTTTTAATTTTAAGAAGCTGAGCATTTTAAGAGCGTAGACTTATGACACCTAGTGTTTATTGTATATTATTTGTCTTCCTTCCGACAAACGCGACGAAAATCCGACGGGCTGTTGGCAAAAGTTACGATGCGAAATTTTTTTCCTGGCAACACTGATCGGTGCTGTAGCTTACAAAAGCAAGAGTAGAATGCGGGAGTGAAGCAAACACTTAAAAAGAGCTGGGTAGCATTATTGTTGTTGTTGTTGTTGCTTTCTCTTAATATCTCTCAGCGTTAAAAAAACTGCTGCTTGCTTCAATTATCTTGAGAGTTATCATTTATCTTGACTTATTTGTTATACTTTTCTACCGTTTATTTACTTTACCTTTACTTTTAATTTATTTATTTACTTTAAATGAATATTATATGTTGAATAAATTTTTGTTATTGATTGATATATGCTTCCTTTTTTGTCCTTTACCACAATTTTCCTCATAGCGTCAAGGCAAGCAAGGTATGTGAAAAACAACTTGAGTTTCGTTACCTTTCAGAAAAAGATGGCCGAATTTCGGCCACAGGCGATACTAGTAAAAATTAAATAAAAAAACAAAAATGCTTTTTTTATTGCTTCTTAAAGTTTTGGTTTTTTACATTTCTGAGACCTGTTCTAAGATATACAAATTATTTTTTATTTTTGCTCTTAAACAAAGGAATTTTTATTACAAAACATAAAATATGCATATGTTTATTTTTTTCATATTTTGTATGCAAAAATTTACTCCTTATTAAGAAATATACAGTGTCAAATTGTAAAAAGAAAAATTTCATTATATTTTCAAGTCAACTTTCAAAGAGTGGCATGTCCGTAATTGAAAAGATTTCGCAAAGTCCTCTTACATTAAGAATATTAATACTCTGAACTATAATTCTGCATATTTAGATTTATAAATTTATGACTTTTTCTTCGTAAGCTTTTTTTGTCCGCACTCGTTACACTGTGCGGTCTAACGACACACAGTGGTTTAATCCCATACAAAGTTTTTACACTGTGCGACAATTGGAATATCCTCAAATATCTCAATGGTTTCTAATAGAACACGGTCTATATATTATGCCCTCATACTCAGTGCGTACACCTTAAGTAAAATAAGATAACCCACCCCTGAAAAGATCACAATAATTACATGTGCGCATCCAAAGATATTCGGATTCAAAGATTACCAAAGATGGTAACTTCGTTAATGTAAGCCCTAGCGTAAAATCATTCTGATGACAATTATAAAACAATTTTCTTCAAAACTGTCCTTAACATTCTTACCGACAGAGTGGCCGTTTTAAAGATCTTAAATGTGTAATTAGAACATATATGAAAAATTAAAACGGTTAAAATAAAAATTATTTTTATTTCTATTTCTTCTCAAGTTCTCATATTGAAAATTTAGTTTTTTTTAAAAAAAGCCCTGTTTTCGAAGAAAATATTAACCCCCTTAACTTAAACTTAACTTTTTGAACAAAAAATGGTCTCAAAATGTAAAGAACCATCCATTGCAAATTGATGAATCAAGGTGAAATTTGACCTTGAATTTCTCTCTTATTTGACCTAATCCGATAAAACTGAGTATGAGGGCTTAATATCTAGACCATGCACTACTAGAAATCTTCCTTTATGTACACATTAGCGATTTTTAAGGCGTTTTTTGAATACTAAAAAAAGATGGTCAGAGATATTGATATAAAGTTTTTTGGTTCATTTCAACACTTATTAGAGTATATAAAAAAAAATTTGTTTTACGCTGAGGTAGTGACGTCGAGTTTTTTTTAAATTTTTATTTGTAAAAAAAAATGCGTCTTTAAAATTGATAGTTTAAAAATTGGCTGTAAATTTGAGTACATAACGAGCTGTAACTTTATTTTCAGGCTCATTTTTAAAATAAGGACGAATTCACTACCTCGACGTAAGTGTGTGTTTTACATATAATTATATTTTGTTATTCTACAAGCAAAATGGTCCTACTCTTCTCGCATCGCTTCATAAAACCGTCACCTACACGCAAATGACGTTACAAAATTTTGTTTTTATATACTTTAATAATTGTTGAAATGAAAAAAAAAACTTTATATCAATATCTCTGACCATTTTTTTATAGTATTCTTTCAAAAAATGCCTTCAGAATCGCTTATGTATACATAAAAGTACCCTTAAGCTGTGGGCACAATTATTTACTTCAAATAAAGTATTAAAAAGCAAAGTTTTTAAAAGTTCTTGGGGGGGGGGGGTAATAACCCCCTTAACCCCCCCTTGTATCCGCGCCTGCGCCCACCTAGGCTTGCCACTTTTAAGGAAGCCCAAAACCGGAGATTACAAAAAAAAAAGAAAGATTTTTCGATAGGCTTGGATTTTTATTCAAGACATATTTTTTAAAATAAGGTAAAAAACTTACAAATAAAAATCACATTGTTAACATAGTTTTGTACTTCACAGTTATTTGTACATAAAATAAAATAAATATAATTTTCTAAAATTATATTTTTGAACTTTCAATGCATTTTGCAGAAGTTCTTTTTGGTCTTCATTTTGTATGAATTAAAAAAATTGATTGCACTCCATATCATAATTAATTCTAATACACAATTCAGCTTTTACTAGCTCTGTCCTTTTTTTACCCCTGTCGTTTCCCCAAACCGATTCCATAATAGGAAAAACCAGCTCCATAAACGCATTGCTCACTGGAATACTCAACGTTTTTGAAACAACTTTTCTTAATTCATTGACTTCCGAATTTTCAAAAACAAAAACCCACGCATCTTCTCCAGATGCGTGTGTTAGAGTGGAACGAATTTTTAACCTCATGGGCTTCATATATTTTTGAAAACTACGAGTAAAAAAATAAATTTCTGCATCATTAGTTTCTTTCTGCGACATAACTTTTGACTGCGCCCGAGGGTTTATATATTTCATTGTCAGACTTTTTTTTTCTGAAATCCAAAAAATTAAGTGCTAATTTTTTTGATGCAAACCTCTTCATTTACTCATTAATAACAACTTGTCATGTATGCGCTAGAAGATATTCAGGTTCAAGGTCACCGAAATCGGTCATTTGCTTATATCTCCGCTCTGCTCAAAGTTAATATGAAATTTCTACTTTGCGTTATTCAAACATATCTAGTCGCATAGCGTGGAACTGTTTGTTTTATGTTAAAACTGTTAAGGGCATTTTTGTAGAGAATTATTTGATCTACAATTTTGTTCTGAGAATATTTTTTGTCCTACAAAGAGGAGCGGAGATATAAGCGAATGACCGATTTCGGTGATCTTTGATCCTGAATATCTTTTAGCGCATACATTGTATCATAGGGAACTCTTGACAAGTTATCATTTATGCGTTCATGAAGAGGTTTGCATTAAAAAAATTAGGAACTCATTTTTAAACTATACTTTGGATTTCAGAAAAAAAAATAAGTCTGGCATGAAATATATAAACCAGTCAAAGTCAAACCAGGCGCAGTCAAAAGTTATGTCGCAGAAAAAAACTAAATATGCAGAAATTTATTTTTTTAACCGTAGTTTTCAAAAATATATGAAGCCCATGAAGATTTTTTGCTTCCATACACTTCGTTCCACTCTAGTGTGTGTATTTCTTATATTTTGCAACAAACTCTTTTCTGTACCTATTTCGTCATAAAGTTTATCAATGTCTAAATTTAAGTTAAGCATATCCCCAATTTTCAAAACGTTATCTAAATCGAGATCACTTTTTAAAATATTTAAATGTCCAAATAGTTGCATAGGGCTGTTTTCAAAATTATAATATTTTTTTATGTAGCTAATAGATCTTTCGTATACATTTAATGCCTGTTTTTCAAATTGAATTATTTTGTTTTTAGTAAAATTTTTTTGATGAATTTTTACCATCGCACCGAAAAACTCATCATCGATTCTTTTTTCTAATTTTGATTTTAAGTCTAACATCACGTCATGAAGCTCTGCAGCTGTAAGTTTTACTCTTTCTAAAATAAGAATTGTTTCAAACATTACATTAAAAAAATTTGAAATAAAATGTAAATATTTATAAATCTAAAATAGTAGCTGATTGGAGATTGTTATCAAATATTAATAACGAATACATACTTTAAATTGTGTTTTTGACCAAAATTTACTAAACCTATGAAAAAACCGGAGATTTTTTTAAAAAAACCGGAGACCGGAGTGGCCAGCCTACGCCCACCTCCCACACAAAATTAGCATAGCATCTTAAACTCAGGAACGACTCGTCGTAGATCGATTAAATTTTGTATATAAGTTGCAATTAGCCCTATTAGAGCACATGTTAAAATACCTGGTTCAATACCTGGCGAGTACACACTTTTTTTTAAATATTTTTAATTAAACAAATACATTTTTTTTCTTATTATATAACATTTAGGAATTTCCTTTATAAAAATAAGAAAAAAAAGAAGAAAACAAAAATATTACATATTCTTTATAACAATGTGCGCAGTACGCATGGGTGTAAATATGCATTCACTCTTTTGATCGTTAAACCAAGGTTAGCAGCTATTAGCAGCAAATTTTTTTTTAAATGATTACTAAAAGCCTACAGATTAAGATTTTTATCGTTAGAAACCGTCGATAACTTAGTTCTGGTCCACCAAACTTTGGAATCTGGGAAAAAACATGGTCTAAAAAATGTATTTTAGATACATCACAATATTGTATATAAAAAGATTTAAGTGAATACAAGCAAGTATGTCGGAGCAGTTCCAGCCGGAATCCGGCTTAAAATCATCTCTGTTTTTGAGAAGAAAAATTTTACCGACATTCACTGCTCGTCCACAAAAATTGAGAAGACTTATCTTAGATTTTGTTTTTTAAATATGTTATTGAAACATTTCTAAACTTAAATTAAAAAAAACGAACAAAAATTATAACATGAAAAAAATTATTTAATTCCACTTTGAACCCACTGTGCGACGTTATAACTTTTTTATCAATTTTTGCCATATAGACTAAGGACCAGCCTTTATTAGCATATAATAAATATTTTTAATCATAGCACATTGATTTATCGAGTAATATTTCCATACCACAAATTTGCAAACCTACGCGGTAACAAGTAACGTTGTCACGACGTATTGGCTTTAAGTGAAATCAATTTTTCTTCTTTAGCTGTAAATGCTGAACTGAAATAGCAATTTCAACATTTCATTAATTTGCTGAACTTTTTCGTCATGATTGTGGCGTCCGTGGCGTAGTTGGCTAAAGTGCGTGGTCTCTATGTCAAAGAACCTGAAGACCCGGGTTCGAATCCCAGCAACGACAGAAAATTATCTGAATTAAAATGATTTTTCTGTACGGCCGCCACCTCTCTGCAGACAAGGGCAAACCTCAGAGAGTATTCAAAATGCCATGTAAAGCTTCTTGGGAACAAGAACATTCCGTTCATCGCCGTTCGGAGTCGGCGTTAAACCTGTAGGTCCATTTCTCGGTCAATTGTGTACAAACTTAATAACACGCACAACACAATTGATAATAAGAAGCTAGGTCCAAAGTCCTTTCAAGGGCTGAAATGACCAGTTATTAATTTTTTTTTTCGTCATAATGAACTGAATGAACTCTAGTATGTCTAAATTTTAGAAGCACCAAATTTTAAAATTACGTTTTCAAACTTTTCGAATGTACATTAGGATGTACATACTAGATACTAGTAATATTTACAACTGAAAAGGACTACAACAACAATTCATGTAATGCTGGAGCAAGACGCATCAGCTTTTAAGTCCGATAAACCGAAACTTTTCAAGGACAATTTTTTATTTCTGTTAAGGTTACAGTGACAACAGAGCCTTTTAATAGAGATGCTCATAAATAAAAGGATTATCTTGTTCTTTATCTCCCAATTAGCTTTTTGATGCTTAAATGGTAAAATAAGTCACAAGTTAGGTGTTGCTCGTGAATAAAAAAGTGTGGGAACGTATGGTGGGAAGAACTCCGAGAGAAATGAACAGGAAATATATTTTTCTTTATTATAATGCACTTAGTTTAAGCCATGCAACATGGAAGCACCAACTTAATGATCAAGAGAGGAAAAACAAATAGAAAAGAGAAACTAGTAAGAAATATCTTCGACTGAGCCAAAGTTGTCTTAAGTCTTAAGCAGTCAATAAAATGTTTATTTGTAAAAACATTTTCGTCATAGTTTTAACAGAAAATATTCGCTTTTGTTTTTTGATAAAGTCACTTTGTATGGGAAGTAGGCGTAGTTTTCACTCGATTTCGTTGAATTTTATACTCAGAGTGTATATTAAATATCAAAGCTCATATTTCAAGACCATATATTAATTTTTGTGGAATTCTAAGAGATTTTACCTTTTTGATGAAGTCACTTTGTATGGGATGTAGGCGTGGTTTTCATCCGATTTGGCTTATTTTCAAACTTGATCTTTATTTTTTAGATACAAGCTTAAATATAGAATTTCTTGATGATAGCTTGGAAATTACGGCTGTAATCGTGATCACAGACAGACAGACAGATGGACATGACTAAATCGACTCGGGTGATGATGCTGATCAAGAATATATGCACTTTTCTATGCCTACAACGCCTCCTTATGGGCGTTACAAACGGAGTGACAAAATTAATATACTCCGTTTACGTTTTTTAAACGTAGGGGTATAAAACAAACTAATAGGTAAAGAAAAAAAGAGTTAAAAGGAACTCATCTTGTATATTCAGATTCATGCCTTCTGAAGGAAGGAAATAAAATCCCACAAAAATGCAGGATTGTGTACTCAGTACACAACAACTCAAGAAGCATCGAAAAAAATTTAGCAGATAAAAAGACAAAAAAAAAAACAATTAAATAAAAAATTAAAAAAAACTGAAGAAATAAAATAAATCATTTACCACTTTAAGTGTGAAGGCTCTGTAGAGGAAAACCTTCATTGGATTCAAGAAGTCCAAGTATCGAAGACACCCCTCTAGATAGCAACAAACCTCATCAAAACAAAATATGGGCAAATTTGCAGGATGCCATCAATTTTGCTATAAGGAAGCAATAGAGAAAATAAGAGAAAAAAAAAGATATTTTATGAGAGGCAACATATGCTTAAAAAAGACACAAGTCAGCTGTTGCTCTTGAAAAAAAAGTGTTGGAAGGAACTTCGAAAGAAATTAAAATTATATTAAGAAATTAAATAATAGGATATTATGTTATTTATCTCCCAACTAGCTTGGGAAAAGTGGGAAGAATTCGAGAAAGACCAAGAAGGGGAAAAAATAATATAAAAGAAAAAAAAAAAACCGAAAGATAAAAATCAAGACAAATATAACCAAATTAAAAATTAATAGGTAAAGAAAGAAGAATTAAGAGGAATTCTTTTTGTTTATCTAGAAGGAATGAAGGAAGGAAATAAAATCCCACAAAAATGTAGGATTGTGTACTCAGTACACAACAACTCAAGAAGCTATCGAAACACAAATATGCCTGCACCAGCGCCAGTCTAATGGACCCCTGGCTACAGCGTTTGTGGAACTGGCTGGTAACGAAGACACCCCTCTAGATGGCAACAAACCTCATCAAAATGAAATAGAGGCAAAGTTGCAGGACGAATTAATTTCGATATAAGGAAGCAATAGAGGAAATACGAAAAAAAAAATGATATTATATGATAGGCAAGATATGCTTAAATAAGCCACAAGTTAGGTGTTGCTCTTGAAAACGAAAATGTGAGGAAATGGTGGGAAGAACTCGAAAAAGACCAAGAAAGGAAAAAAACATATAAAAAAAAAAAACAAAAAAATCAAAATCAGAACAATTCTAACCAAATTAAAAATTAATAAAGGAAGTAGAGTTAAACGGAACTCTTCTTGTATATCTAGAAGGAAAAATGGAAGGTAATAAAATCCTACTGAAATGTAGGAAAAGTTTTTAAAGGATCGTGTACTCAGTACACAACAACTCAAGAAGCTATCGGAACACAAATATGCCTGTACCAGCGCCAGTCTAATGGACACCTGACTGCAGGGTTTGTGGAACTGGCTGGTAACGAAGACACCTCTCTAGATGGCAACAAACCTCATCAAAATAAAATAGAGGCAAAGTTGCAGGATGAATTAATTTCGATATGAGGAAGCAATAGAGGAAATAAGAAAAACAAAAAGATATGATACGATAGGGAGGATATGCTTAAACAAGCCACAAGTTAGGTGTTGCTCTTGAAAAAAAAGTGTGGGAAGGACCGCCGAAAGAAATTACAATTAAAAAAAAGAATTAAATAATAGGATTTTTTGCTCTGTATTTCCCAACGAGCTTGTTGATGCTTAAATGGTAAAATAAGCCACAAGTTAGGTGTTGCTCTTGAATAAAAAAATGTGGGAACGTATGGTGGGAATAACTCGAGAAAGACCAAGAAAGGAATATATATAAAAGAAATAAAAAACCAAAAGATCAAAATCAGAACAATTCTAACCAAATTAAAAATTAATAAAGGAAGTAGAGTTAAACGGAACTCTTCTTGTATATCTAGAAGGAAAAATGGAAGGTAATAAAATCCTACTGAAATGTAGGAAAAGTTTTTAAAGGATCGTGTACTCAGTACACAACAACTCAAGAAGCTATCGGAACACAAATATGCCTGTACCAGCGCCAGTCTAATGGACACCTGACTGCAGGGTTTGTGGAACTGGCTGGTAACGAAGACACCTCTCTAGATGGCAACAAAGCTCATCAAAATAAAATAGAGGCAAAGTTGCAGGACGAATTAATTTCGATATAAGGAAGCAATAGAAGAAATAAGAAAAAAAAAATGATATGATAGGCAGGAATGTTTAAACAAGCCACAAGTTAGGTGTTGCTCTTGAAATAAAAAGTGTGGGAAGGACTCCGAAAGAAATTAAAATTAAATAAAAGAATTGAATAATAGGATTTTTTTATCTCCCAACTAGCTTTTCAATTCTTAAATGAGAAAATAAGCCATAAGTTAGGTGTTGCTCTTGTATACAAAATTGTGGGAACGTATGGTGGGAAGAACTCGAAAAAGACCAAGAAAGGAAAAAAACATATAAAAAAAAAAAACCAAAAAATCAAAATCAGAACAATTCTAATCAAATTAAAACTTAATAAAGGAAGTAGAGATAAACGGAACTCTTCTTGTATATCTAGAAGGAATAATGAAAGGAAATAAAATCCCACTTAAATGTAGGAAAAGTTTTTAAAGGATCGTGTGCTCAGTACACAACAGCTCAAGAAGCTATCGGAACACAAATATGCCTGTACCAGCGCCAGTCTAATGGACCCCTGGCTACAGCGTTTGTGGAACTGGCTGGTAACGAAGACACCCTTCTAGATGGCAACAAACCTCATCAAAATAAAAAAGAGGCAAAGTTGCAGGACGAATTAATTTAGGTATAAGGAAGCAAGAGAGGAAATAAGATAGAAAAATATATGACATGATAGGCAAGATATGCTTAAATAAGCCATAAGTTAACCGTTGTTCTTAAAAACGAAAATGTGAGGAAGGGTTGGAGAAAATATCTCCACAAAAATTGAAAAGGCAAATATATCTTCATTAAAATGGACACAAACTTCTGTTACAGAGAAAATGAAATGAATGACTGACAATTTAAATGAAATTCAATTTCCAAAAAAATTCGAAATGAAAAATTTTAGTGCCCTATTTTAATGAAATTTTTTAAAAAGAAATTATTTAAATTAAATTTCATTCATTGATTAAAATAATATTTTTAAAACTATTCAATTGTTATTTCATATTAATATGTTCATTATTTTAAAACTCATTAATTCGATTTTTTTCTATACAAATATACGATTTAAGACAGAAAATTTTTCAATTTTAGCAGCATTTTGCTGGATAATATAACTAATTGACATGATGAAATAGGTATTTTTTATTTAAAATTATATAATTTTTATTTTACCAATTCATGCAGCAAGGTACCCAATATGTCCTGACAAACGTCCATATTCCAAACGTTTAAAATAGTGGCCTGGCCTGCAGTGTAAGGATATAAGACGTTATAATTATTCAGATATATTTATGTAAGTAATACTTACTCAATACGGGTAATAATTGATCTATAATTTTAAAAGTTTATAAAATTTCTTGTTAACGAAATTAACAGAATTTTCATATTTAATAAAAACATTACTTTTTACATTTCAGACGAAAGAATTCCTAATTCATGACCGCTCCGATCTGAAATAAAATCAAAATGTTACAAAATGCAGAGAAGAAAAAAAAGTATTTAATTTTTGTGCCACTACATGGCCTGCTATTGGATTGCAATAAAAAATAAAACGGTAAAAATTCCAAACTCATGGCCACTTCGATCTGAAAAAATATCAATATTACAAAAGCGCTGGGAAAAAAAAAAATTCAAAATAAAAAAAACTTACTTAATTTTTGTGCTACTGCATGGCCAGCTGTTGGATTGAAATAAATATAAAATCAACGTTTTCATACAAAAGTTATCATATTTTTAAAGAAATGTGCTTCATTAGAAATGTTTGCGGTGAACATTGAAATCGAGTTTTAAAACTAAAATCTCATTTCTTTTTTTTAATTATTGAATTATTATGTAACTGAGCTGACTTCTGGAAGCATGATAATTGCCTGCAAAATATTATGGCGCCCCAGATGGCCAGTGCAAAGTTCCGAGAAAGACTCATAATGAGCAGGAAATGTCAAAGCATGCAGACAAAATTCAAGCGGATGTGCTGAAAGCTGTGCCTAAGAGCTAATGCCAAATAGTGGTCAAGAGTTTACCCTGAAGATGTCAAAGAACAATTAAAAATCATGGTCTCTCAACAATATACTGGATATATGTAGGATTGAATACAGCCACTTTATTGTTCATGCTTTATTCTTTCTTGGTAACCAACCAAAAACGTATTTTTTAAAAATTCAAAAAAAATTGTAATGTGCTTCGAATTCTGCAAACAATGAATATGCTTTCAACTTCGGTAAATTTGGGCAGATTTTTTTTGGTTTTTTGTCCGAGTTTAGTCGTGGTGGACACATTTCTAAGCGTGAGAAAAATTTCTAGTTTTTTCGAACTTTAATATCCTTTTTTGTAGAGTATTCTTGTTTTTTTTTTGTCATAATCACTAAAAAGAAACAAGTTTTTTCCAAATACTATTCTTCATTAAATTGCTTGAGAACTGACCCCTTTGACCTGTTGCAGCACACACATGCATGCAACACAAGCAAACAGAAAAACGAACAACGTGTCCAGCGTGTCCTTGCAAAATCATCCCTTCGTCCAGTGTCGGTCATTATTAGCTTTGCGCGACTTCTGTGATTGTTTCCTTTGCCTTTCTTATCTTGTCTGTCTTAGCTTTTCCTTGACTGCTCAAAACAAAAACAATGAAGAAAAAAATAAAGACGTTGCAACAACTAAAAGGGTTGCATTTGCATTTGCATTTGCAGTTTATTGTGTAAATAAAGGGAGACAATTTTGCATTTAATTCAGGAAAATTTTTATAAAAACTAGTTTTTGTGAGAATATTTTTTAAATGTGTTATTTTTCGAGTTATTTGCTACTTTTTATATTTACCTGGATTGTTTTATTTTTCTAAGCATTGATGTAGTTCAGTTACCGCTAAACGTTGACGGGGTTCTGTGCCAGTGCCAATAGAGTGTGATCGAAACCTAACAAAAAAATTTTAAAAACTGCAAGAATTTCATGGATTCAATAGAAAAGAAAATTGTTTATAACAAAAAATAGCTACTTTGTAAAAAAATTATAATAATAATTGAAAATTAAATTCTTAAATAAATAAAAAAAAATAGTATTTCGTAATAATGAACAAATCAACGGATGCGAATAAAAAACGGTTTAGTAAACGCGATTTTAAGCTGAACACCCGGTAAAGTGTGAACTATTGCGAAAAGTTCGAAAAGTGTTCGAAACTGGAGATGTGCTAATGGAAGCAAAGGATATCAGGCCAAGGACTTGGTTTAGTTTAGTTCGGCTATTCATCAACTTGGAAGTATGCGAAAACGAACATGCCATCAACTTCACTAGTTACATGCGATATCCAGTTAGTTCCCGTAGACACCTGGCTTAATTCTACGTTGCCCCTTGACAAAGGAGTCGCGAGGTTCATAGAATTGATGCCCAACTGATAAATGTAAAAATATGTGAACACACAGTACAACTTTGAATGATTTTTCTAAAACCCTCGAACCATACGAATGTAGAAAGAGTTTCTGGCGCCAATGCATGGATTTGCTTATCTAACTAAGCTCCTTAGTTAGTTTATACTTTGTTTTTCTACTTTCATAAAGTATTGTTTAAACATCGACATATCTTTTTCTCAAGGTCTATTCGGGAACCCAATAGACCACTCTTTGATTAACAATAACCTTACTCATGGTTTTTGCAAATCAGTTAGTTTATACAAGTACTTGTATGTCTTAAATTATGCAAAACTACATAATTATCACCAGTTATGACCGTACTTCAGCTCAATGAGCTAGCAACAAGTTCCTCAAACTTATACCAGAGTTTTATGATTCCACATTAGAAACGATTATTTTATTGAAATACTTAAAATTGAGGTTAGTTTTTAGCATTTGGATAAATTTTTCTTCAAATCCAAAATTTATAGTTCAGTATTTATTTGAGTTTAAGAAGATTATGAAATATGTCGGTGTCTTCTCCTTTAAATTGGAAGACAGAACGTTTTTTGTCCCAGTTCTAGAAATTTTATTTGAGGGTTTTAATAACCAAATTGAAACTCTCAGCCAAATGGTGCTCTTCTGATGTTTTCGATATGGGGCATTTTATGTGAAGCGGACAGTGAAAAAAAAGAAAGGTTTTGAAATTCCTTCATATTGGGCATATTTGTACTTCTAGGGGATATGAACGTGTTCACGTAATATTTTTTGATGTGAGGTTTAGCTGTTGAGGTATGGGATTCTATAGAATTCACCAGATTGATGGAAGGGTTTTTTGAAATTTTATTTTCACATTGAGGATAGTTATTATAAAATAAAGAATGTAATTTTTTTATAGGAAATGTACGGTAATTTTTGATTTTTTGATCAGTTTTTAAAATTTAATTTTTTTTCCAGTTGTAAAGCGGAAGTAAGTATTTCAAATATTTTTTTCAACAACTTCGACCATTTTGAATTAAATTTTTTTACGGTAAAACAAAGTTTAACATTTACTAATTTTACCATAAAAATTGCAGAATGGGAGCTAAATAAGTTTAAGAGATAAATCAATTAGAGTACGTACATGTAGCTCAATTAGAGCGTGATACCTGTCGCTTCTTAAAGCCTATCGGTAATATAAAAACTTATTAAAACGTTTTAAAACGTTGGTTATATTTAAATAATATTAATTATGTATTATTGTCTTGCCTATTTGTGTCATTAAAAGGTTATTTTTACACCCCACGTTTAAAGAACGTTAAAGGGATACAATAATTTTGTCACTCTTGTATAGAAAAGTATATTATTCTTGATCGGCATGACCACACGATTCGATTTAGCCCGTCCGATTTAGTCCGTCTGTCTAAGATTAGATTTAGATTTAAGCTTTTATCTAAAAAATAAAGATTAAGTTCGAACATGAGCCAAATCGCATGAAAACCACGCCTACCTCCCATACAAAGCGACTTTATCAAAACGGTAAAATCTCTTAGAATTCCACAAAAATTAATATATGGACTTGAAATTTTGCATACAAGTTTTAATATGCCCTCTGAGGTGATATTCAACGAAATCGAGTAAAATCACGCCTACCTCCCATACAAAGTGATTTGATCAAAAACAAAATCAAACAAAAATAAAATATTTTTCTTCTGATACAATATTGTTTTATATAGTTTTAAATTTATCATCAAGAATATATAGGTATCAAATGTAAAACTAGTTCAGAGTATATATCAAGTTTACTATGTAGGTTTGTCTTTTTTTTTTGTACAAACCAGCAAACTTTACCAAGTACCCGATATGACATGTACGTACTCTAATTGATTTATCTCTTAAACTAATTTAGATTCCATTCTGCAATTTTCATGGTAAAATAAGTAAATGTTAAGCTTTATTTGCCGTTAAAAAAATTGAAATCAAATTGGTCGAAGTTGTTTAAAAAAATATTTGAAATACTTACTTCCGGTTTAAAACTTAAAAAAAAATTAATATATAAAAACTGATTAAAAAATCAAAAATAACAGTAAATTTCCTTTAAAAAAATTAAATTTTTTATTTTATAAGAACTACTTCAATATGAAAATATAATTTCAAAAAACCCTTCCGTCAATCTGGTGAATTCTATAGAATCCCATATCTTAACAGCTAAACCTAAAATCAACAAAATGTTATGTGACCACGTTCATATCCCCTAGAAGTACAAAGACGCCCAATATGAAGGAATTTCAGAACCTTTCTTTTTATTTTCACTGTCCACTTCACATAAAATACCCCATATATAAGCGAGAAAAATACATTTCTATATTCATCAGAATAGAGCCCTACTTGTGGTTTTTTGCTGGTTTTGATGTAAAGCTATAGTGCCTTCCTAAGAAAGAAAGTCACATCTCCATTTTTGTAGTTTTGAGATATTTAGCTTTTACGCTTTTTATTTTTCGTTTTTTACACTAGAAGTGGAGATGTGACCATTTTACTTGACGTTTTTTAGGCATTTCCAGTTACAAATCGGTATGCTTACCTTATTACAAAAATCAGAAACTCATTCACGGTTCCGAATCTGCCCTTATCTCAATTTTGAAATTTTGTCGTTTATGATTTTCTTTCTTAGAACGGCAGTATACAGCTATATAGCTGAATTTGACCTCGGAAGTATAATTTTAGATTTTGTTGAATTGTCGATTTTTTGCTTAAAATCATAACTTTGATGGCTTTATTGACCAACAAATAGCTTTTTACCTTTTTAAAAAGCATAAAAGCAACCATCCCTTGGTGGGTTCTGCCTAAAATTCACAAAAAAAGAAAGTAATATGAAAGAAAGAAATATAGTATAGGCACATTAAAATTAATTTCTTATCAAAATGGTGAATCCTGCAATCAATCAGAAACCAATGGAATGAAAAAGGACTGTAAAATATAATAATTCGACCGGAAATTGACTTCTCAAGTTTATTCAGGATCATTGGTATGAAGTCAATATGCTATATACAGTAGACCGTCCCACTTTGTGTGGGCGAAAAAATTCGACAATTTGTTTAGTCGATTTTGGATGGCAAAAATGTGAAAAAAATGTTTACATTCAAATTTTCATGCTATGACATAACATATGAAAGGCAATAGTTTGCTATGTAATTCTGCTTGAAGTTATGAAAGCGTTGAACGTAGTAATTAATGTAATAATAATAAAGCATTGAATGTAATAAAAATAGCGGCATATCTATTTTGTTTAATGCATTCCTGTCAGTAACTGTATGTACAGTCTTTTGAAAATAATGAAAAGTTTTTTTAAGAATCTAGTCACTTCATTCCTTATTTTATGTTACAGAGCTACTTATATAAGTTAGTTCAGAAAGTGTTATAATAAATAGAAAAAAATTACAAATAGTGTGAAAATATAATACAAAAAGGGAAAGATATGAAAACATTTGCGAAAATAATTGATTGCGTCCTTAATCTTCCGCTTCGGTGTGTTCACTTGGTGTTCGCTAATAAAAACCTTAGTGATGACATTTTAATCAACCTAGGTTTTAAGCACCTCCAATTACGGCGTAATCTAGATGTCAGCAATTTTAGCCACCTTGCTCGCACAAGCTTACAACATATATATTTTTCTTTTAATTTCGCTAAAAGACTCTTCTCTTTGGTTAAATAAAGACAGATACATAATATTTTCACTATAACGCCAAGTCCGTAATTGTTTTCGTGTTACTATAAAAGGAGAGATAATAATGTCAAAAATTTGTGAGACATTTATGTAAATTGTTTTATTTAGCGTAGCATCTGGTTTCTCGAAAATGACGAATATTAAAGCTGGGCAAAGATGTGCCATGAGATTTGTCCAGAAGGCATATGGTAACGCCAGACCTCGTGGTGGCTAAAAAATGGCGTTTGACCGACGTTAAGATGCACGTGTAGTATATCGCGAGAGCTATAGTGTGCGAGTTTGTAAGAGAGCTATAGTGTGTTTCGTTGTAGTAAGCACTGGTCAAGCTGCAGCATAAAATTGGCTTGGGCTTCTTGATGTGGGCCCAGCATTCTTTGGTCTGTTGAAAGTGCGATGATTTTTGGCAAAGGATTTGGTTTGTTGGCGATTGGCAATTACTCCAAGGCTTTTCGGTAGACAATGTTTCGGGTTTTTCCGTCTGGTGCATAAATGAACAAATTAGCAGGAGTTCCAACTCTGGAGCATGCTACATACAGTTGACCGTGGAAGAAACATGGTGAATTTAAATTTACACCCACTACTTTAAGTGTTTGTCCTTGAGCTGTATTAATTGTCATGGCAAATGCTGGTCGTACAGGAAATTGCAATCGTTTAAAGTCGAAGGCCATATCACGTAAAATTAGTGGTATTCGAGGAATAAAAACAGTATCTCCAGCTCCAGTTTTTGTTAAAATTGTTGCCTCAATAACATTTGGTAAGAGTCTGTTTACGAACAGCCTGGTGCCGTTACAAAGCTTTGGTGGATCCATATTACGGAGGAGTATTATTGGCGTTCCTACTTTTAGAGTAAGTTTGTGTGGTGGCATTCCAGGCAGCTCTAAGGAGTTAAGAAACTCGGTGGGAAAGTTTACAGCCTGATCTTCTTCCATAATGGTGTCAAATGATGTGTACAGTTTAGAAAAACCTGGTACAACATTTTGGATTAGGTTGTTGATGCTGTTGACAGTGTCGTTTCGTGGTGCTAAAATAGCTCGCTCATAAAGCCATTCTCAGTTTGTAATGTTTGTTGTCATGCTGGGAAAAACTTTTTCAATAATTTCTTCTAATGAAGAAACCAAAACACAGAAGTTGTTTGGAAAGGATATTGGGCCTGTAGTTCGGTCTGCACATAATTCGCCATTTCCAAGTTGCAGCAGCTGATTCGAAAATTGTTGTGCGGTTGTATCACCTTCCAAATTAACTCTCATGTTTGTCGTAAGTGTTAATTTCTTAACATGGCGCCAAAGTATTGAAGATTTCAGGCATGCATTGAGTTCGTCTGCGGATCACAGGCAAAGTTTGACGAAAGTCACCTGCCAAAACGACAACAGCACCTCCCATTAAAATTTCGTTTCCTTTAATGTCTTGAAGAGTTCGGTTTAATGCTTCCAGAGCTCTTTCATGCGCCATAGTACATTCATCCCACACAATTATTTTGAACTCTCAGTATTTTTGCCTTTCAGATCCTTTTGGTATATTGCCAACTGTTGTTTCAGAGAATGCTAAATTTAATGGCAATTTCAGTGCAGAATTTGCAGTTCGGCCTCCATCAAGAAGAGTAGCAGCAATTCCTGAAGAATGTATAGCAAGAGCTATTTCATTCTGGGACCTTATCCTTGCTAACACAATATTAATCACGAAAGTCTTTCCTGTTCCACCTGGAGCATCTACGGAAATAAGGCCACCAGTCAGACCTGTTATCAGGCTCATTATAGCGTCATATGCTAACATTAAACGCTATGTCATGTAAAAGGTAGTCGAAAATGTAATTTTGAGTTTTTATTATTTAAACATCAAAAACAACTTTTGCGTCATTTTTTGAGTAAAAAGTCAATATTTTGGACCTTTTTCGAAAGAAATATTAAAAATATATCCGCTAAGATAACGGTACTCTTTAAATTGTTTTTATTAAGGGCTTGAATTGAGCTTATCAACGAAAAAAATTTGAATGAAATACAGTGAAAGCTCCCATAAGCGGACACCAACGGTCACCTACTTTTTGTCCGCATATGAGAGATGGTCGCTTATGGGAATGTCGTAAAAAATAATATTCAATTTCAAATTAAAAAAAAATGGGCATTGGGATATTCTTATTTAAAATAATTTTTATTCTTTAATAGAGAAAAATTAATTCATATTAAATATGTATGTAATTTTTGAAAAATTATTATAAAAAAAATTCAATATCCATTGAAATCAATTGCATATCGTCACCTAAAATGCAAAATAACGTAACATCACTTTTGATAAGTTTACACGAGAAGCAAAAAACGATATAAAATTCAAACAACTTGAGATATTGAAACAAAATTTTCTAATCTGGATTAACATTAAACTAGAAAAATAGTTTAGATAAGAAAAAATCTGTTTTTAAAGTGCACTTAATGCTATGTATCTTACGTTATTTTGAATTGTTATTTTCTGAAGCAAAATAACGTATCATCATTTTAAATCTGTATGAAAAAATAAAAACTTAAAAAAGGGTTTTTTATATTTCGTGTTTTTTTTTTTTTTTTTGTTTAATTACTAAAGCTGGATTCACTGATCACCTTCAGCATGTTTTTCAAGTTTTTTTATATGGAGTTCATGCGCTCTATTTTTTTCCACACTCAATGAGAGAGTAACAAAAACTTAAACTTGCTGCATCTCTTGAACTTGATTAACTTTATTTTAATTTTCTTTCTGAATGTTTTTGAGCAGAACTGCCAGAATGGAGTTTGTCAAGTTGAAATAGGCATATTTTATTTTTTATGTCTTTATAATAAAGGAACATTGCATCTGGCAATACTGAATGACAATGAAAAAACAACAAACTTGCAGAATGTTTTACATGTCAGTGAATCAAAATTGCCACATTCTCTTGTTGAGAGCAATAAAACTTTCGCAAAAAACATGCTGAAGGTGATCAGTGAATCCAGCTTTATAACTACTTGGTTAAACAAAATAGGTACTTCATAAAATTTCCATTTAGACAAAAAAAAAACAAATTATTTCATTTTCTTAAAATAAATTATGATACTACAAAAAATAATCAAAATCCTAAAAATATGGCAGTATGCTGGCAACAAGAATTTTAGATCCTGCAGATGTTGCCATTTCTTCTTGAAAATTTTTAGCCTTTGGGAGTGCAATAAGTTAGGCTGCCGAATTTCAAAATTTTAAGCGACTTGGCTTTTTGTCGCAAATACTTCCTTTCAAAAAGCCTTCATATCTTTTACCATTTATTCGATTTTTTTTATTTTCTTCTCTTTTGTTAATTCTTTTAGAACCTACCAGTCTTTTATTATAATTATTTTCGATTATGGATTATTTTTATACACTTTTTTGTTTTTCTTTTCACTTCTGTAATAACTTTTAGTTAATTCACGAATTCCAGCAAATCTGAGATAACAGTAAATAAAACAAATAATAAAAAAATCAAAGCTGGTTGTGTTTAAAAAAACTCAAATACTGCATTATTTTTTCTTTAGCATTAGTGATGATACGTTATTACGTTATTAAGAAAATTGTGCACTTGGTGATACGTTATTTTGAAATTTGGTTATAACTTGGTTATTTTTTGTGGCAGAAGTTTAAAATTCATAACACATATGTAATATAATGTAGTGAATCGTAATCAATAAAAAACACAATATCGAATTTTTTGATGATACGTTTTTTTGCATTTTATGTGACGATATGTTTGTAATTGGTTGAAAAAAGTTTAAAATTTTTGTTTGTTTGAAATTTTCCATTCTTTCTCTAATCAAACAGTTTTGTTAGTGAGCTTCTAACCGCTTTATGTGTTGATAAGCTTCGTAATCAGTCATGGCAATTTGTTTTAAATCGTCAATCCTTAAAAAAGCTTCCTTGTAAGTTTTTATTTTCTTTTGTGCTTTCTGTGCAGCTTCAACTTCATTTTCATCGTTACTTTCGCTATCATTTTGAACATCAACCGCGTTATCTAACCAGATGCCATCGATTGAAATGTTGGACTGTTCCGTATGTAAATTTTCATCTATTAAAACGTAATCGTTTAAAGAAATATTTTCACATCGATTTATTTCTTTCAAATTGGAAAGTAAACCCCGAACTGTCGAAAACACCAAACAAATAAAAAATATATAAAAGGAGTAATGTTTGTGATAAAAAAAAGACAAAATTGTCCGCTTATTAGAGCTTCGCGTCCGCTTATGGGAGATTCTTTATCCATAAATATACATGTTTGTGTGTCCGCGTCCTTTTATCGGAAAGTCCGCGTATGGGAGAGCATTTTCTATTGAAAAAACCAAAAAATTGTTCGTTCCCAAGAATGAGTCCGCTTATAGGAGATGTCCGCTTATTAAAGCGTCCTTTTATGGGAGCTTTCCCTGTATATTCAAAAACAACGGAGTTATTTGCATCGCAAGTAAAATATACGAATTCCTGATAGTTTTTTTGTTATTCTAAGGAAACGATGTTATTAGAAAAAGACGTTACACCAGAAGTTTGTGCAATTTTAAAGATATGTGAATGTCTTTGGTGTCAAAATAACAGAATTTCCTCAAAATTAATAAGTCGAGCATTTTCGCTTGAAAAAAATACGCAAGTGGTTAGATTGGCCTTACTTGTAAAGGGGTGGAAGAGGCGTGGTCATAACTTAGTGTGCCATAACCTAAGTTAGGATTCAAGTAATATGTGAACCGAACTTGAGCTAAGTCCGTTCAGCCGTTAAGATTTGTATTGTAGTCAAAAAAACAGAAAATGATTTTTATTAATATAGATTCTCAGAATATAGTCGAAATATATAAAATAAATAAAATAAACAGGCCATTTCAGCCCTTGAAAGGACTTTGACCGAACTTCTTATGATCAAATTGTGTTGTGCATGTTGAACACAATTGATCGAGAACTGGACCTACTAGTTTTATGCCGACTCCGAACGGAAAATGTATGGGTATGTTCTCAAGAAGCTTTACATGGCATTATTTACTCTCTGAGGTTTGGCATTGTCTGCAGAGAGGTGACGATCAAACAGAAAAATTAATTCAATTGAAAAAACTTTCTGTGTCAGATGGAAATGAACTAGGGTTCTCTGGCGTATGGGCACGCACTCTACCCACTGCGCCACGGCCGCCACATCATATTGTAAGGAATTATTTTCATCTTGAAAAAAATTCCCCATGAACCCTTTAAAGTGTTGTTCATTTGTAGGCAATTTTCTTCTTTTGCAAACAGAAAGAAAAGATGAATGTTTACGACTAATCTCAAATGTGTAAACATTGGTCTCACTTAAAGAAAATTTATTTAACCCTTTAGCTACCAAATAAGACAATCCCAGAATTTGTATTCTAGGCATTAGTTTAAAAAGTAATTCACAGCTAAAAGCTAATAAATATGGTAATTAAATTATACCCTGTCGGAAAAAATTATGCTATAACCCTTCGCTTCCAAAATAAATCCTGAAAATACATTTCAGCGTTTTTTAAAGAGATTCAAAAACAATTATATCATATTGATATATTAAAATTCCTTTCAACTATCCCGCGTTTAACCCTTTTTATCTAATTTTAACCCTTTAGACATCACATTTTCCAAATACCTTTTTTAGTATCTACGCGTCTACACTACCTACCCAAGTAGAAAAAAATGAACAAATCGATTTTTTTATAGCTTTGTCAAAATACTTGTATATTTCTTTCTTTTCTTCAACAGTCGCCTTTTTACTTGAATTTAAACAATTTATTGATTGATTTCACCACTTTCACCAATCCATGACTGTTAGAATAAAAAGTACTTCTTTTCGAGTTAACCAATAGTTTTTGATGTTTTATTAAAAACTGTTAACTTTAGGACGGGTTAAGAACGGGTACATTCATATAAGTCACATTGCTCAGTTGTATTCAGAGAAATTCCTACCGACAGATTAAGTAGAGTGGTCTTTTAATGTTCTTTATAATGAATCTGAGGTCCACACAATAACAAAATTATAGAAACACTAGCTGACCCGGCAAACGTTGTTTTGCCCAAACTTAATAATCGATGTTTCTACTTTTTAATAAATGACGGTGTAGTTTTGAAAGACAAACACAATTGCCAAATTTTAGTCTATTATGACCAAAACCGATTGAAATATAGCATTTTCATATATTTGTGGGTGGTAAAACATATTTTTAGTACAGTTTACAGTTTATACAAACAAAATATTAGTATAATAATATAAAAATTTATTTATAATACCAAATTTTAATATAATACCAGCAAAATCTTCTGATATATAGTTTTTATTGATTTGTAGGCGGTAAATAGGGGGTATGGTAACCCAGTTTTAGTACAGTTGCCGACAGTGAGTATAAAAACTAAACTCCAAAATTGTAGCCTAATACGGCGAAACCATCGGATATATAGCACTTTTATTGATTTGTGGGCGGTAAAAGAGGGTGTGGCAAATTTTTTATACATAGTGTCCTTCCTTGGGCCAATATGAATCCATCAAGCTCAAAATTGTAAAAATTAAACGACCCCTTCTTGAGTTATGCGCGTACACACGGACGTCAGTCATTTTTATATACTATATTATTTATATATTATGTATAAGAAGATTAGTTTTTTATCTTTTTATCCCACGTTTAAAAAACGTAAATGGGGGTATATTAATTTTGTCACTCCGTTTGTTACGCCCATAAGGAGGCGTGACTGGTATAGAAAAGCACATATATTCTTGATCAGCATCACCACCCGAGTCGATTTAGCCATGTCCGTCTGTCTGTCCGTCTGTGATCACGATTACAGCCATAATTTTCAAGCTATCATCACGAAATTCGATATTTAAGCTTTTATTAAAAACATAAAGGCTAAGTTCAAAAATGAGCCAAATCGGATGAAAACCACACCTACCTCCCATACAAAGTGACTTTATCAAAACGGTAAAATCTCTTAGAATTCCATAAAAAATAATATATGAACTTGGAAATTTGCATATGAACTTTGATATGTAACATGTACTCTGTGTTTGAAATTCAACGAAATCGAACGAAAACTACGCCTACCTCCCATACAAAGTGGCTGTAAAAAAACAAAAGCGAATATTATCTTTTAAAACTATAACGAAAATGTTTTTACAAATAAACATTTTATTGACTGCTTAAGACTTTGAATATACTTTGGTTCGGTCATGGGGATATTTTAACTTCGGCCCAGTCGAAGATCATTTCTTACTAGTTTTTGTTTATTTTTAATATTTATATTAAAAAACTAATCTTCTAATAGAAGAAAAACATCTGGAGGTAAATGTGAGTTTTTTTTTTTTTGTTTGTATCCCAACAAAGAGATTTTCGGGTCTGAATATAAGAGGCACCTAAAATATCCTTATATGTAGCCAGCCATTACATCCTCCTGGCATTATTATTTCTAAATTTTTTTACGAATTTATGTGATGCTTCAAGAAACTCTTTAGATAGCTGACCCAATGGAAGCTCATTAAAAAAAAAACTAAAAAATTAAAAAGAAACGCATTAACTAAGTATGTGTAATACCAATACAAACAAATATAGACAAAATTAATTGTTAAAAAAAAATTTTTTTTAGTTCCGACACCATTTTAATTTTTCTAAAAATTTTTTTTTATTAGTGTAATAAGATATCTCACAAAGCAACCAATATCTTTTTAAAGGGGAAAAAAGGGTGAAAACACTTTCGTTTTTTCCATTTTAGTTAAGTCAAATATTTAAGAAATGTTCATTTTCTTGGTATTTTTAAAAAAAGGGTATGAATATTTTTAAAATTTTACTTTTCTTCTATTACTTAAGTTTCGATCCAATACATGAAAATATAAAACATTATAAATAACTTATACAAATAATACAACAAGGGCTCGATCTTTTTATAAAAATATTACTATTTTTTTTTTTTTGGTAAATTTTTGTCAGACTTTGAAGGCATCAAAAATCCTTGAAAAATAAAAAAAAAATGACAAGACAGTTTTTTTCTTTGTCTATCTTAAATAGATATCTGAAGTAAAAACTGTTTTTCAAAAATCTTTAAAAATGAGGTTTTGACCGTCTTTTTTCGATTTGGAACCAATGTCCGACGCCTGCTTCCCATACAAAGTGACGTCATGAAATAGCAAAATCTTCATAAATTTCATAAAAATGAATGAATTGACTTTGTGTTTGAAATTTGGAAAACTTAATAAGAACCTTACCCCATCAAAATAAAAGAATCTTCATAGCTTCGTAATACGAGTTAGAGTTGTGGGGCATGTAGCCGGGTTACTTTGGCCAAGCTTAATGCCTTAGTGTTAATGCAGTTAAGGCAGTTAATGAAAAGATGTCAAAAGAAAAAATTGTTGTTTCTCGTAGCTGATTGCTTGCAAATACTCCATTGACCTCGCCGAATGGTTTTTTTATGCTTTCGCTTCGCTTTTATCACAATGTTTTTATCTAAATGTATGTCTCTATTACCCCTCCCTCCCATTAAAATGCAACCATGCGTGTATGAGCTCATCAATTATTTCTATTAAATCAATAAATAGACGCTTATCAGGAAATGTGCTTCCTTTGAGCCAATTTGATTGAATTCTCTTCTGTACAATTCTTGCTGAAATCTTATTGCATTTATCATCTATTATAAATAAAAAAATTTTTTAGAGTAAACAGGAATTATAACTTGCTCTGTAGCTACTCTGCGCTCTTTGCTCCAAAGTAGCAAATTTTGCAAAATGTTCGTCGTATTTTGGACGGCTCTTAAAGACGATGAAATATTGCTTTCCAACGAGTTTCCAAAGAGTGTTAAAGCAAAGAGAGCCAGTGAGACTCACTTTTAGGTGGGTGTCAGTCAGCCATTTGGCTCAAACATACAAGGAAATGACTGCGTTCAAATGGTTAAAGAAGAGAAGCTGTAGTAGCGGACATTCGCACATACGAGACACGGATGTGGAAATGTTGCAGAAATTAAGCAGAATGTCCTGCATTTTTTTAGAACTTTTTGCTTCATTTTCACAGGCAAGAACGGTCAACAACAGCAGCAACACGGATTATTTGTCTCAATCATAGACCAAGAACTTCGCCGCTATTGAAGCGTAATTTTCATAGAATCCTTTAATAAACTCAATTTATTTTACACAAGTACCGCCGGGAAAGCTATTTAACTCTTTAAGAAAGTTTTAAGTCAAAATTTTCACTGTTAAAAATATGTTTTTCTTTCCAGTGTTTAGTCCAGCTTTTGTGATATTATTTGTTAAGTTTGGACTTATTTAAAAAGCCAAGAATATTTCTTTTTTTATATTCTGGTCTATTTTTGTAATTTTTTTAACTCTTTTTTTTATGGAAATATTCTGATCTTCCTCAGAGTGAATGGTTGTTTGTGTCGCGGAAGAGATTGCCTGAGACAAGGAAAGTGAGTTGTTTTCCGGCGAAGAACATTCATCATAGACAAATTCTTTTTTTAATTTTAAAAATTCTATGTTTGAATAGGGTTGTGGACTGGGAAACTAAAACCTTTACGGTGCCGTATTGCAGTCCTGCAACATAGGGAATATGTTTTTAGAAGACAACTCCAAAGGGCAATACACCGCAAAAGAATTTAAAAATCAAAGCGAAAAATATGACTTACATGTCAGCACTTTATTTTTCATATAAAATTAGGTTTAGTTGGCAAATCATTTAGTTTGGAAGTTGTGCAAAAAAGCAAATGTTAAGAATTAATAAATATTTCGATAAGTATATACAAATTTTAGAATATATTTTAGAAATTCAAAATTGATTTAATCGAATAAAAATAAAAATGAATGTACGTTTGTGTGACCCGAATACACTGCTTCACCGTCTATCCGATCGCGATGAAACTTTGTGAAACTTGTGGGCTATCAATTTAGAGCCATCTTGAACACCAGAGGGCGCTGTAGTAAAAATTTTTTACAAAACCGCCAAAAACTCACACACCTCTCATGCGATAAGGATGAAGATTGGTGTATAGTTATTTTCATGTACGCTGAGTGTTTTGCTGTTATCTCTTTTGACCCATCTTGAACACCAGAGGGCGCCGTAGTACAAATTATTTGAAGACCACCTAAAACTCCCTAACCGCTCATGCGATTAGAATGAAAATTTGTATATAGTGGTATATAGTGTATATTTTAGTTTTTTTTTAGGTTACATATGCAAGTATTTACAAAATGTAAAATCTTTCTTGAATTTAGTGAAATAAAAAAAAATTTCCGTTATTTTGATACCAAAAACACTTACATATCTTCAATACTGCGAAACAAATTTTGATTACAATGAAATTTTAGAAGGGAGATCTTTTCCTTAGCAAACCGCTGCACCAGGATTTCATGAATAAAGATTTTTCGTTTAATTAACATAAAAACAAATTCCGTCAATTTGACCCCAAAAATATGAACATATCTTGAAAACTATGAAAAATTTTAGTACAACGATATATTGAATGCAACATCGTTGCTCAAAAATGAGAAAAAAACAATCAGAAATTCGATTTTGTGAATTTCGATTCAAATACCTCCGCTTGTTTGTCTAAAAGCTTCATCAAAATACTCGGAAAACCTTGTTGCAAAAATACCGTTAGTTGAGCATATATATTTGAAAATTTCTTTTTAAAAAAGGTCTGAAATATTAATGTTTTCCTCAAAAAAAGCTCAAATATTGTTTTTGTTGTAAAAAAAAATTAAATTCAAATTTGCAAATTTTCAACTCTTTTTCAAAAGGTACAATACTTACAAGCAAAAGTCGTTTCAATTTTACGCAAAAATTAAAAACCGTTTTTGTGATTCAAAAAACAATGTTTGTTTTTTTTGAAGAAAAATTTTTTTTCCAATATTGTACTTTTATATTTTTGAATTAATTGACAAGCTAAAAAAATAATTTATTGCAAAAAATTATTTTAGTATCTCCTACCAATCAAAAGTTATAGCCAATAATCTATATCAATATCATTTGCGGTCTGCTTGCTTCTGTAGATAAAAAAGCAAAACGCTGTCTGTGTGATGGCTGGAAACTCCAAAAATACTAAACCGATAGAGCTGAAATTTTGGCTGTTGATTTTTTTCAAGTACGAGATGGTTTAAGTTTCTGTCACACCCCCTTTTACAGCCCACAAATCAATAAAAATGCTATATTTCCGAAGGTTTTCGTCGTATTGGACTACATTTTGGTAGTTTAATTTATATGCTCACTGTCGGCAACTGTACTAAAACTGGGTGGTGTCCATCTACTAGGAAACTGGGATGGGCATTCTATAAGAGGGTGTGGCTCCGCCCACATAATTAAAATTTGTAATATCGAATAGCTTGGGAAGTAGAAGTAACAGTTCTTACAAACAAACTCAAAATGGAGTTACTATTTGGTGATCTCCTGCTACTGGGAAACTGTAACGGGCAGTGGAAAATGATGGTGGTGTCAAACTCTGGGTCTAAGAAAAGTTTTGAATATAATTATTTTGTACCGATATAGTTGCTGGGTGCAGCAACGCGCACTGGGAAAAAGCTAGTTATAAATATATTTTATAAAATACTAGCTGATATACCCAGTTTTACTTGGGTCCTCTAGTCCTCGTTTTAATATTTTTCAAAACCCAAATAATGGGATATAAGCTGAACTAAATTGATTATTTAATTAATTTCAAGCTTATATTAAAGATCCATGTTTTTCCTATCTGTTGAAAATAAGGCGATGCCGAAGGGCCGAGTAAATAGATTTATAGCGATAACTTTTGATCGAAAAGAGGTACTGGCATAATTTTTTCTCATAAATTATTCTTGGAGCTTAACTATTCTGTAAAAAGAATAAAAACAACTTTTGAAAAAAATTAATTTCTTTAAAAAATCACTGGGGTCATGTTTTTTGATGACAGAATCAGTTAATACATTTTTTTGTAAAATTGGAAGCATTTTTGCTATTAAACGCTATGTCATGTAAAAGTTAGTCGAAAATGCAATTTTGAGTTTTTATTATTTTAACAACAAAAACAACTTTTGTGTCATTTTTTGAGTAAAAAGTCAATATTTTGGACCTTTTTTGAAAGAAATATTAAAAATTATCCGCTAAAATAACGGTACCCTTTAAATTGTTTTTATTAAGTGCTTGAATTGAGTTTATCAACGATAAAAATTTGAATGAAATATATTCAAAAACAATGGAGTTATTTGCATCGCAAGTAAAATATACGAATTCCTGATAGTTTTTTTGTTATTCTAAGGAAACGATGTTATTAGAAAATGACTTCGTACCAAAAGTTTATCCAATTTTAAAGATAAGTGAATGTTTTTGATGTCAAAATAACAGGATTTCCTTAAAATTAATAAGCCGAGCCTTTTTCGCTTGAAAAAAATAAGCTAGTAGTAAGATTTGCGTTAATTTTAAAGGGGCGGAAGAGGCGTGGTCAAAAATTAGTATGCCATAACCTAAGTTAGGATTCAAGTAATATGTGAGCCGAATTTGAGTTGAATCCGTTCAGCCGTTAAGTTTTGTATTGTAGTCAAACAAACAGAAAATGATTTTTATTAATATAGATTATGTTAAAATAAAAATTTCTAATATTTTATTATAATATTGGATTAATTTTATTTACGAAACCATTTCAATTTTAGTTTTGTTTGAATTCGAGCTAATTGGAAAATAGCGTTTTTAAATAGTTAGATTTTATTCGAGAAGTTAATTTTAAAATATATCTTAAAACACCGAGAACCGAGAAACTCTTTTTCAAAATATTAGTTCTTTGAAAATAACCTACAACTACTTTTTCAAGTCCATATCAAAAAATCTATGTTTTTTATTGAATTGGGTCTTGACATTTTTTATAAATATTTTTTTAAAAATTTTATTATTTCGAGCTTTATGCCACGTTATATGTGTCCATAAAGAAACAGAAGGTTTGCTTATTAGTCCGTACGTACCGATGAGTAGATAGCGTTAGCAGCCAATCCACTGACTCGTCTGCTGGTGACTTGAGCTGTAAAGAATTTTGTTACTTCATGGTATATATATAGATATATAGTCTATAAATGTTCTATACTTTTGGATCCTATGGGGGACTTGAATTTTGAGTAAAAAATACTCACAGAAAAATTGTATTGGATTAGCTCCAAAATGTCTGTACTTTGTCAATCATTGAATAAACAAAGCAACTTCCTAGGCTTTCGTTTTTCAAAGAAATCTTTAGAGAATTTGTTTTTTTTTTTTTTTTGTAAAAAATAATTCTTTTCAATTTCTCTCTAATACATATTTTAAATCGCGAACAATTTCTTATTTGCCAGACCGTTTTTAGAACCTTTTCTTCTGCTGGTTATCTCAAAAATATTTCTCAAATGAGCAAACATTGAAAAAGCTTTTTATTTTAACATTTCTCTGTAGAAATTTTTCTGATGCAAAGCCTACTTCGATGAATTTTTTTGCCAGCAAACAATTTATTTTTGAAAGAGAAGTTCTTTTTCATTTTCGCAAAGGTTGCTTTATTCGTTTAAATTTTGAATGCTTTGCACTTAATTTTGCCTGAGTTTTAAATTTTACGCAATCTTACAACATTTCTTTCTTTCTTTCTTTGAGCCTTCTTGCGCTTTCTTGCAAAATGGCAATAAACCAAGAGCAGCAGCAGCAGGCCTTTCGGCAAGCAAGGAGGCGTTGCCAAAATTGTTTTTTTATTGCTTGTTTTTGTATTAGTTGGCATTTTTTTTCTTTTTTCGCTACGCAGCGCCATCGCAACTATTTTCGGCGCCGCAGAGCTTTGCACGTGTAGCTAGTTGGGCGTGGCCTGAGTGCTCTGCTCGCCTAATCAAGGAAGCGCGACACGCGCGACTACTTGTAAAAAATTTTAGGAGTATAGGGTGGAAAAAACGTTAAAGCAACAACAACTACATGTTGAGAGCAGCGCACGAAGAATGTGCCGAGCAACCACCGCAGCAGCGCAGCTCATTATGAATGATGAAGAACAACAACAAAAGTAGCAACAACAACAACACTACTTGCTCTAACAGCACAAAGTTCTGGTGGTGGTTTTTGGTTGCTTCGATGGAAAAAAAACAACAACTACAACAAAACGCCAGCATCTAGCCTTACAATCTCTTCCAAGATGAAGAAGGAACTCTGGATACACAGCCTGAACTCAAGCACATTCACACACACACACATACATATGCACACTCCTAATCATACATATGTATACAACTTGAGAAGGAAATTGTATGTAATGGCGGTAAAAATGGCGGCTGCGTCGCTGTTTCTGACTGTGTACCATCGCAAAACGAAGAAAAATTAATTTTCTTCGAATGATGCCTTCAAGAAAGCGCAGTTTTTTTACACAAAAACCAAAAGCAAAAGAAAAGGCTTTAAATGAATGCAAATAAAAATATTCAAGCAAAGAATGCTGCAGGATATTTTGGCATTTTTTACTTTCTTCATAGATATGCTCAAACATTACAGGAAAATTTATGCTTAACAAATATAATTTAATTATAATTAAAGTCGAGCTTAATTTAGTCGAAACCCAAAATCACCTGAACGGGCTTCAACATTGAAACACCGAAAATTAAGACGAAATTGGAAATTTTTTGATGTAATTAATTTCTTATGCTAAAAAAAAATTACACACTAAAACACACAGTCTGAAATTAGGCGAAATAATTCAGGGACTTCTGCACCACTTAGTAAAAAAAAAATTAAAGCGCATTTTGAAGAAAACATACTCGTTTTGTTTTCGAACTCGAGGTTCGGCTCGATCCATAGACGGATATATTAAAATATAAAAAAAAAATTAATATATAAAAAATGAATACAAAGTGCTTGGCCATACAACCTTAACATTTAAGTTTAGACCAAATCCATAGAGAAGCCATTAAAAAAAAAAAAGAAAATCAAAAAGAAGTCGAATCTTTTACTCAGTTAAATATCTATCGAGCGATATTTAATAAAGTTTTTATATAAAATAAAACGTTCTTATTAAAAAAAGAACGAATACAAAATTATTAAATTCTGTATATTTATGCTATATAATTATTATGTTTACAGAGTATTATTTTTAGAGGAATTTAGCGTTAGGGTAAGAAAATTTTGCAAAAAACAAAAAAATGGACTTACAAAAACGAATTGACTTTAACGCCTTTTAAAAGAATTTGACAATACTTATTATAATCAGTCATAAGATAACTAGCTGAACCCCCCCGCTTTGTATTCATAATTTGGTTAAATATTGCACAAAATTATGCGAAAAGTTTGAAATGATTGAAGCTGAAAAAATTGTCAAATATCTACAATTCTACAAAAATTTAAAAAAAAATAAATTTTTACATTTTTACGTCACAACTGTTGCATGATAAGTCAACTAATGTGTTTTTAAAACAATGTAAAGGCCACTCTTGTGAAATAATTCCGATTCAAGCGATTATGGTACGTCCGTTACAGTTTTGTGTCGCATACGTTACATTTGAAATTTAATATATATGTATACATATGTCTTTCTCACAAAGTACTTTATTTTAAAGAAGTTTTCTTAACGAAGTTGTCTTAAAGGAGTGTGTCACGTCCGTTATATTTTTATGTCACAAACGTAACATATTAAATTTATTCATATGTTTTTCGAGGAAAGTATGTTATTTTAAGTGAGTTGCCTTATAGGAGTATGTCACGTCCGTTACATTTTTATGTCACAAACGATACAAATAAAATATGTATCCATGTGTTTTCCAAACAAAGTATTTTATTTCAAAGGAGTTGTCTTATAAGTTTGACAATTGTTTGTTTCATGATTGCAGTCAAATTTTGGATTTGTACTAATTTTGACTTTATGAATGCATTTTTAACTCCATATCTATGATATGCAAGTTTAATGCAAAAAATATGCAAAAGCATACGCAAGAAATATGCTGCATATTTTTGCTTATAGAGTCATTAAAATTTTTTGATATTATAAAATTTCCAAATTAATTTATATATTTAAACAGTTTCTTCAAAAAGAAAATGTTAAAAATGAAACAATTATTTTATTAACATTTTATTAAGGCATGTCCCTACTTGGCGCGCTCGTTATTCGAATGAAAATTTTAAAAATGTTTACAGGAAAACAGTAAGAGATAATGGACATTTTTTTTTGGGGTGAATAAATACACTAAAAAATTATTTACAAAAAAATGTTTAAACGTGGGGGGTTTAAAAAACGTAAATGGGGGAATATTAATTTTGTCACTCCGTTTGTAACGCCCATAATGAGGCGTGGTAGGTATAGAAAAGTGTATATATTCTTGATCAGTATCACCACCCGAATTGATTAAGCCATGTCCGTCTTTCCGTCTGTCTGTGATCACGATTACAGCCGTAATTTTAAAGCTATCACGAAATTCAATATTTAAGCGTTTATCTAAAAAATAAAGGTCAAGGTCGAGAATGAGCCAAATCGGATACAAACCACGCCTACCTCCCATACAAAGTGACTTTATCAAAACGGTAAAGTATCTTACAATTCCACAAAAATTAATATATGGACTTGCAATTTTGCATATGAGTTTCGAAATTCAACCAAATCGGATGAAAACCACGCCTACCTCCTACACAAAGTGAATTTATCAAAAAGGTAAAATCTCTAAAATCCACAAAAATTATTATATGGACTTGAAATTTCGCATATAAACTTTGATATATAAGATGTACTCTGTGTATGAAATTCAACTAAATCGAGTGAAAACCTCGCCTACCTCCCATACAAAGTGACTATTAAAAATTAAAAGCGAATATTTTCTATTAAAACTATAACGAAAACGTTTTTACAGATAATTTTATTGATTGCTTAACATTTTGAATATACTTTAGTTCGGCCGTGGGGGTATTTTAACTTCGGCCCAGTCGAAGATCATTTCTTACAAGTTTTTTATAAATTTTTAGCATTTTTTATGTATGATATACATATGTATGCATATTTTATACCTGGTTACCATCGTTACTCAAAATTACCTTGTCCGATCATCTCCAAATTTTAACCGCATACTTTCCACATGTGTAGTTTTCGTGTGAACTAAAATGTTGCAAATATTTTTTTTTCTATATTGTTTTGCACAAAATCCAGACAAAAAACTTTTTTTTGTTTTTGACCAAACTTAGAAATTTTAGTTCACACTATGACCATACTCATATCATTTATGAATTATTTTCTTTTGTTTCTAGGTCAAAGAAAACTTAAAGTTAAAACTTAAGTTATTATGGTAATCAGCTCTTTCCGATATCGACACGTCAATTCAACTTAAAGTTTCATACATAAAAAATGTTGAAAATTAATAAAAAAATGTTTTGTAAATAAGTTTTTAGAGTATTTGTTCACCCCAAAAAATGTTCAATTATCTCTTACCGTTTTCCTGTAAAGCAATTTTAAATTTCCACTCGATTACCGAGTGTGTCAAGTAGGAACATGCCTTAAAGGTAACATATATATATTACTATAAATTATTAAAACTTTCCAAGTTGTCGCCGGAAAAATTTTGTCGCTTTTTAGAAAAAATAATTTTATATTACTCCAGGTAATCCACAAAAGTTTTATTTAAAATTTCGTTTGTTTGCAAAACAGATATAAATCTGGGTTTCCGAAATTGGTTTTGATAAAAATGAAACTCCTATATAAAAGTGAATTTTGCAATAACTCTTGTACGGTTTTACTAACATTGCTTCATTCAAATTGATTGATTGTGCAACCTGAAACACATATAATGAATTTATACACATGTGGTATAAAACATACTATTTATATGTGTTGGTAATAAAGAGCTGTACAGAACATTCTATTCACAGTACTTGAATAGTATACACTCTGTTGGTGTAGTTTCAGTGTAGCCATGACATCGAACAAAAATGTTTTATATGAAGCAAAGCCACCAAAACAAGAATGGTTTATTTTAAAAGCTCTTCCTTAGTGTCGTTGTATTTTGAAGGTTTTACTATAAAATAAAAAATCAAACCATATAACGACACTGAAGTAAAAGTAACGGGAAATTATAGCGAGCACACCGAGTGCACAATCAAACCGCATCGAAAAATTTTCAGCAGTCGTTTTCAGTTTTCTAAGGGGCTCACAAGTAAAGAGAGTCGATATTATAATTTAAACTTAAATAATTAGAAAAAGCATAACTCGAAAACGAAGCAAGATAGACCAAAAATAACAGTGATTTTGGGTTATCTAAAGGGAGTTTCGAAATCGAGATGCACAGGTAGAGGGATCGGTTAAAATAATAACCTTAAAAAATTAGAAAGAACTCCATATCTTGAAAAAGTAGCAAGATGGGCGAAAAAATAACACCGGATTTCAGTTTTCTAAAAGGGGCCTTGAACTCTTGCCATCGCTTTGTCCGAATTATTCGAACAACAACAACAAAAAACATCTTCGACCTTCGGTTGATTTTATTTCTGAAGAACTCAACTTCGGTTGACTTAATTTACCTATGATCATCGGTGTCCGCAGGATTTTTAAAAATTCAAAGCAAGGGAAAAGGAGGGGCACTTTCCCTTCACCACCTGCATACGCCCATTCCTATGATTGAAGTTGTTGTTGGTCCACAAACACATACATACATGCAGTTGCGGTTAAATGGACTTGCATACATTTTGCATATGCATATTATATGCAAATATGCAATTTTTTATTTGCATATGCACTAAAAATGATCATATGCATTTTTTATGCAAATTTTATGTTATGTTTTTCAAGATAGAATTTGACGGGACGCATATCTGTGTCATCGAAATTGTTTTACGGTTATTCAATACAAATATGCAATTTCATATTTTCCGCTAGTCATTACGGTATGCAAAATAAATACATTGAGTCAATGAGAGAGTTGAGCACTGCACCGGTTCATATCAGCAGATAACTTATTCTTTGTTGCTTTGTGTGAAGTGAGCGAACGAGTATGAGTGCAAATTCTTCTTTGACTTAAATCCACTAACACTCATTCTTGTGTTAGTCAACCAATGACTCAAAAACATGAATAATTGCAGGACTCTGGTCGATTGGAAAATTAAAAACAATTTTTAGAACTCGATTTTGTGCTGACTGAAGAATTTTTAGATTTGTGGTATGTTTATGGGCATTGACAATTGGCAGATATGTCAAATAACGTGCACAAGCGATTGGTAGATCAAGAGATTTGTTCTTTATTTCAGTTTATTTTAAAATTTGTACAAAATTCCAATGACCGATGATATCTTGGGCTTTAAAAGCCGTATATGGTTATTCCAAGAGAGATTGTGCGAAAAGTTGACACCCAAGTATTTCACACCTTTAGATTCATGTATTGCAGCCCCGTTTACAAAGACACTAGGATTATCATCATTTTGAGTTACATAAGGCCTAAACCGTATCAGTTGTGTTTTCTCTTCATTTAAGACGAGTTTATTTATCCTTGCATATTCAGCAATCATCGAGGCATCATATTCCATTTGCACTTTGACAACGGCTGTATGCTTACATGGATGAAACAAGCAAATGTCATCTGCATCATGAAAAATTTACCGTTTAGATTTAAATTAACCATTAAGACAAGCAGTAGTCCCAGCACACTCCCTTGTGGAACGCCACACGTAATAGGCAGTAAGGTACTCCTCTCAGAGCCAACTTGAACATATTGCGGCCGATTTGTCAGATAACTACTCAAAATGCATTTTTCATCGCCAGTTATACCAGCAAAGTCAAGCTTGCGTAACAATATTTCATGATCTACAAGATCAAATGCTTTTGTAAAATCATAAAAGATGCCTGCAACGCCACAAAATCCTCTGTCTAATCCATCACATATAAAGTCAACTACATTCAAAACAGCCTCTTCCGTGCCTGATGACTAAACAACAATTTTTCATCTGAAAGATAAGTAACCAATGGATCATAAATTATTCTTTCAAAGATCTTATCGACAATCGACAACAACGCAATTGGTCTAAATTTGTCTACGGCAACTGCAGTTTACAGTTACAGTTTTATGTCACATACGTTACATAGAAAACTAGCTGAACCTCCCCCCGCTTCGCCAGGCAAATAAAAAAAGCTTTTTCGAACAATTTGTATAAAACTACATTTACGTACTGCTTTTAGATGAACAATATTCTTAAAAAAAAAAAAAAATAAATAACTGGCCATTTCAGCCCTAGAAAGGACTTTGACCTAGCTTCTTGCTTCTTATGATCAATTGTGTTGTGCGTGTTATTAAGTTTGTACACAATTGACCAAGAACCGGACCTACATGCTTAACGCCGACTCCGAACGGAATGTTCTTGTTCTCAAGAAGCTTCACATGGCATTTTGAATACTCTCTGAGGTTTGCCGTTGTCTGCAGAGAGGTGGCGGCCGTTCCGAAAAATTATTTTGATTCAAATAATTTTCTGTCGTTGCTGGGATTCGAACCCGGGTCTCCAGGTTCGTTGACATAGCGGCCACGCACTTTAACCAACTACGCCACGGACGCCACGAACAATATTCTTAGTTTATTTTTTCACCATCGCTCGTGAAAAAAAAAAAAATAGTGCAGATTGTTTTCTGATTCGGGAGCAAGCAACGTAGAGTTGGCCATGTCAGAAAACTGGATTTTCCAAATTTATACCGCACATTTGTAAAGATTGTCCTTGCGACTTATTGATGGCAACGGCGAATGCAAGGCGAACAGGAAATTGAAGACGCTTAAATTCAAATGGCACATCAGATGGAATCATTGGTATGCGAGGAATCTAAACGTCTTCGCCTTTGAATTTTCCATTAAAAATTGTTGTTTCTATCAATATTTCTCAATATTTTTGGTACGGCAACCCTGGTGCCATTTGGCTGGTACAAAGTTTTGGCTGGTTGATGTTGCGAAGCATACCCTACGGAGAAAAGAACCGATTCTAAACCTATCAAGTGATAGGTCCCCAAGGGAGAGGATCAGTCCCAATTCTACCACCAATATATGAAACCGACCGGTCACTTTTACACAGAGTTGTCATTGATAGGGGTCAACTGCCACCTGCTGCGTCACCTTGGACCTGTCCCGTAAACGGCCTCGAAGAACAAATTTGTGATCTATTCTAACTATCGAGTATTTCATTCAGCAATTTTATTTGTTCACTAAACAATCACTCAATATTGCCCTTCACATTGTTAAATACTTATTCTGTGACAGATGCTATTTTCTTTTTCTTTTCATCTTTGAATTTCCCCACGATACAAATAGAGCTTTGAGTTCTAATCGATATGTATCCGCTTGTATCCTTTTAATTGGTCCTGTGCTGAATAAAATAAAATCTGCCCCGTAGCAGCCACAAAGAACGTGTTCCGTGACAAGTTATACCAGTCACTTTAGAATTATTGACTCTTCTTTCTCCGTAGGGTAATAATAGGCGCTTCAATTTTTTGCTGCAATACAAATAGTGATATTCCTGGCAAATCAAGTGCGTTTAAAAATTCTGTAGGATAATTCACCAACTCATCTTGATTCATGATAGTATCCACTGATTTGAATGTGGAAAATGGAACTGGTATAATAACATTGTAAAGATAGTTGACGTCTTTGTTCTTTCTGGCCAGTATTGCTCGCTCGTTAAACCAAGCATGATTTTTGTACTGTTGTGCTTTGTTTGGGAACGCGCTATTAATCGGTTCTTCTTTTGATTGAGTGAAACTGCAAAAATCGCTTGGTAGTGTTATCATTTCTATATTCCTGTTGGTTGGCCTTGTACCTTCTCCCATTTTCAGCAATTGCTTTGAAAATTCAGCTGCGGTTTCAGTGACCCAATTTTACCTAGTTTTCTCCTCAGCACCGAATTCGTAAAAGTAAAAAAAAAATTAGCTGGCATCCCTATGGTAAGAACACTACATTATTTTTAAATTCATATAACGGGTTCGGATTCAGCGACTAATTTTTACCTAGTGTTAGCCTACCCCAAATGAAAATATTTAGGTAGAAACTCTTTGGTAAGAAAATTACAATAATTTTGAAGTTCTGATAACAGATTCGGTGACCTATTTTTATCTACAGTTCGTTCAGCACCGAATTCGTTAAAAGAAAACAATTTTAGATGACAACTCTATGGAAAAAAGTACGTACTTTTAAATTCTGACGATGGATTCGGATTCAGCGACCCAATTTTAGCTAGTGTTCGCCCCAACAGAATTCGTAAAAATAAAAAAATTTGGTGGCAGCCCTATGGGAAAAATACGTTATTTCGAATTTGTAAAAATTTTAAAATTTAGGTGTCAACCCTAGGTAAAAAATTACATAAGTTTTGAAATTCTGACAGCGGATTCGGATTCAGTGACCCATTTTTGCCTATTGTACGGGAACTCTATGTTTTAGCCTATTACCTTCGCATCATAATTATCTACATTTAAAAAAAAAACCAACTAAATTGGTTGAGAATTACGGGCAGCAGAGGGAAACAAACGCTTTTTTCCACTTTTTTTTATATAATAGATTGAAAGTATTATGAATGTTGGTATCTCATATAATCTAGAACACGTATGTTCGAGAGCTGGTCTTGTAAGATTTTGCCAACACCGAACCAGTGTTACCAGAAAGTTGTGAATAAATATTGTCATATCGCAATTTAAATACATTTAAAAATAAAAAATAAATTTTGTTTGTAAATAACCTGACATTTTTTTCACAAAGTTCACGTAACGGATATTTGTTTATATTTTTTTGTAGATTTTATGTAGCATTTCACGTAAAGAGGCCAACCAAAAATAGATCTATATATATAAAAAGCAAAACGTTGTCTGTCTGTCTGTCTGTCTGATGGCTATAGACTCCAAAACTACTGGGCCGATTGAGCTGAAATTTTAGAAGTAGATTTGTATCCAGTACGAGATGGTTTAGGGAAAAAATTTTGCCAACCCCTATACCGCCCAAAAATTAATAAAAATTCTGTATTTCACACGGTTTTGGTAGTAGTTATTAACGTGTGGTCACTGAAAATCTGCACTAAGCAATAATACAAAAAAGGTCTTTAAAGCAGTGATGTGATTTGGTGGGATTTCGGGCTCATTTTGGGATATTTGGCCTATTTGAGAACGTGTGGAATTTCGGATGCTTAGATGGGATTTTCTACTGAATCATAATTTTTTAAAGTGTAAATTAGCAAAACTGGTTGGTATCACTTTTAAGTAATCTTTCAAAATTGTTCGTTTAATTGCTGTTTCATTGATTCCAAATATGTAAGAAAGGGATATGTATATTCAAGAGGCTTTAAATGAATGAAAATAGGATCCTCATTTAAAAACAAAAATATAAGCTCAGTTTCATTTTGATGCAACGAAAGAAATTTACGATTACTTCATACACTTAAGAGAGTTTTCATAAAAACGCATTGTTTAACTTTTCGTATTTTTTTTTTTTTTGGAAAATTTGTTATATTTATTGAAAAACTTTATTATGTACATTATCAAACTATAAAATTATTATAATGTTAAAAAAATGTAGGGGAGGATGCCCGCCTACTAAACACGTTTTGCTTGGAGGCTATACCTTTGGTTTAAAACATAATTTTTCAGAGCTCTTGGTTTCATTTGGAAGCTAAGTTCAATAACTAACAAGAATTTTAATCAGAATTTAAAATTCCCAAAAAATTATAATTTGGGCAGTCGATCTAGCAAAAGTCTTGAAATCGGCCGCTTAAAAAATCGGCCCAGCTACTGAACACCTAAAACAAATCGTTGAAAAAAAAAATTAGAAAATGAAGTAAAAACACTAGTTTTTGAGAGTTTATAAAAAGTTTATTCAACGAATAGTTCACAATGATTCACTGAACTTTAAACAATAGAGATTTGAATTTCTTTGATGGCTGCAGCCATCGCATCAGAATTCATATTCGTTCTTCTTTTCACTTTTTTTTTAAGCGACACCATTCTAAAATTTTATCTGAACGTGGACGAGAATCACGAAAACTATTTTAACTAATTTCAAACACTATTTGCAATCATAAAAATGACTATTCTTTACTTGCACGATTTCTGGAAATTTGTTCGGAAGGTGGAACAACGTTTTGTTCAGTAGGTGGGCAGGCACGCCATCATGATATGACGTGAAATATTTTTTTCTCATTTCTCAATATTGTTCGTTTGCTCGTCGAATTGTGAAAAATAAACATTAAATATAGAGTTCTACTCATATTCACCTTTTTTTATCGATAAGAAACACGCTGAAATTCACTAAATAGAGATGAAATATTTTTGCTCAGCTTCGTTTTATTCGAATATTTTATTTCTCAACGGCCGTGGGGCTAAAACAGCACGCGCATTCATCTCAATGATTTATCAAAAGTGAACATTCAATGAGATGTTACTGCGACACTTTACACATTGGCGCATCATACAGACGTCAGAACTCACAGCATTCAGTAGTGGTGGGCCTGTTCAGCAGGTGGCCATCATTATTTCTTTTCAAAAATTGCATAAAAAATCGTTATTGGTATAAATATTTGGGTGGGATTTTTTGTGGGTTTTTCGTGTCATTTTGGTGGGATAAATAGGTCTAAATAGGGATGTGATCGGGATTTTTCACTAAATCATCACTGCTTTAAAGAAACAATGTATTTGAACAAACTTTTACTCGATTTAAATGTACCATTATATACAATAAGTAAACATTAAAAGTTACATTCAATAACTCCGTTGCGACAAATATGATCGATTCGTCTGATGGTACTTCCTGCAAGGCGTTGTACAACTTTAATGTTAATTTTCTGCAGACAATACTTAATGCGATTAATAAGTTGGTCCACATTTTGGGCACACCAGTGTTTTTCATACACTCTGCTTTTCAAATAACTCCAAAACTCTTCAATTGGCCGCGCCTCGGGGATATTTGCGGGGTTGTCAATTTTTTGTACAAAATGTAGGCGTTCCTCTTTTAAATATTCGATAACTTGTTTCGCATAGTGGGAGCTTGCCAGATCCGGCCAGAAGACATATCCACCATTTGAATAATTGGCTTTAATAAACGGTACCAAGCGTGACCTTATGGAATAATTTAAATATGTTTCTCCATTAATAGCGAAGCCAGATTTGCGTATCAGTGCGGAACTTAATCCTTTTGGGCTCATAGCTATCCATACCAAAACTTTGTGCTCAAACTTAGCCTTTGTCTTAAATTTTTTTGAAGACTGTGTTAAAGAAACATCGCTTGAATAAAAGCCGTAATTTCCATTAATTTTTGAGTGGGTTAGCGTAAAATAGGACTCGTCATCTAACACAAACTCGCAACTAGAGAATTTCCGAAAAAGTCGACCACACTTTGTTTTTGCTGCTGAAATTTGTTGGACAGATCGTTTTGGAATTATTTTTTTCTTTCTATACCGAATGTCCGTCTTCTCTTTAAGTAATTTTTGGACATATGACTTCGATATGTTAAATTTTCTGGAAGCAGCGCGCTGTGAAGCCTGGTTATTGTGGTCGAAAAATGCCTTTATGGACTTTAAACGACTTTCTGTTATTTTGACGTTTCTTCGCTTAACATTTTTTTTCTCTCTGCAACCAGATTATTCTCAAAACGTTGCAAAATGGAATACACTGTTCTTTTTGGTATATTTTCCTTTGAAAAATGATTCACTGTATATGATTTGCCCAACGATTTATTTTGTTGATAGAATCTATACACGCGGTATCTTACTTCTAGTTCTTTTGAACACATTTTTTTAAAACAAGCGTGAACTGACAACTGAAAAATTTTGCAAATGTAAACCATAAACAACGAAGAATCTAACGGCATATAGTACGATCAACTACGATTTGCCAGTGTTGTACAATTTTAAATTTAAGTTTGTGCAGATTTACAGTGACCACATAAAAAAAAAAAAAATAAATAACTGGCCATTTCAGTCCTTGAAAGGACTTTGACCTAGCTTCTTATGATCAATTGTGTTGTGCGTGTTATTAAGTTTGTACACAATTGACCGAGAAATGGACCTACAGGCTTAACGCCGACTCCGAACGGCGATGAACGGAATATTCTTATTCTCAAGAAGCTTTACATGGCATTTTGATTACTCTCTGAGGTTTGCCATTGTCTGCAGAGAGGTGGCGGCCGTACAGAAAAATTATTTTATTTCAAATAATTTTCTGTCGGTGCTGGGGTTCGAACCTGGGTCTCCAGGTTCTTTGACATAGCGCCCACGCACTTTAATCAACTTCGCGACGGACGCCACAACAGTGACAACAGTGAATGTTAGACTAAAATTTGAAAATTTTGTTTGTATGCTCACTGTTGGCAACTGTGCTAAAACTGGGTTGCCACACTTCCCTTTAACCGCCCACAAATCAATAAAAATGCAATATATCAGAAGAGTTTGGTGGTATTATATTACAATTTGGTAATTAATTTTGTTCGATTGCTGTCGGAAACTGTACTAAAAATAGGTTGCTACACCTCCTTTCACCACCCACAAATTAACAAAAATTCTATATATCGGAAGGTTTTGGTGGTATTAAATTGAAATTTGGTAATTTAGTTTGTATAATCACTGTCGGCAACTGTACTAAAACTAAGTTATGTCCATCTAGAAGAAAACTGGGATGGGTTTCCCCGCATTTTTAAAGGTTTCCGAAAAATTTCCTGGAAAATTGGAAATCCGAGCAAATCAGGTTTTAGTATATTTGATCGAAAACAGATTGCTCGGCACATCGATTTTGACATTTATTGATAATTCGAAAAACCGTTCAACCGCATCGTGGTTGATCGTTCCACTTGCCATTGCAATTGCCTGCCAACGTATGAAATTGCTTGAAAACGACAACCATTGGGATTTGACACTGGCCGATGCCACTATCATTGCTCCTGCGATTCAATTCCGGACACTCTTCGCAATTATAATTTCGACGTTTTCCATCAAATCCTCAAGCATTGTGGAATAAATACATGAATGATATGGCCGACGATATTTTGCAGCGGTCTGTCAATTGTAAAGAATACTATGCCCACACGTTTCTCGTCTAATGACAGCCCCAGTCTTCTGGACTACTTTGTAGTGTCTGATGTGTCAAATGTATTACTGTTTGACCAAATATACTTCTTAACCGATCATGATTTAATTTTTTGTACTTTTAATATAAACTTGTCTCGTTCAATCAGTGTTGCCAGATAGGTTGAGCTTCTTTCCCCTAAATCTGAAAAAATTTGCTGAATTCTCCCCTAAAAATTAAAAAAAAACCCCTAAAATTTTTTTGAGTTAGTACAATTTATTGAATACTTTGTTAAATTGATGTAACAAATACAATATCAAAATAAATTTTGGACTAAAAAAAAATCACATTAGTTTTTTTTGTACATAGTAATTCATTGAGGAACTTAAAAACACAAACTCAAGTAATAAAGAAATTACATATTTTGAATTTCATTAAGATCGCTTCAATATAAGAGCTATAATCGCCATAACAGACCGACAGACAGACAATCGGACAAACGGAAACATGGCAAAAGCAGGGAGAAAACAAAAATATATTTTACTAATTTTAAGTACCTTTGTTAATTAACACAAACACATCTTTCACAAATACTTTTTAGTTCTATAACAGAATTTGTCCTGTAAATTAGTGCGTTTTGAGAAAACTTGTTTTTTAAGCTTTTTTTTTCAATGAAGTGTTTTATCTTATGCGCAACTTTGCGCAGCCAATTTTTTAAGAAACATAAGGCAGAAATACTATATTTTATGAAAGTATAATTCATCGATTGTAATTACGTTGAACTATTTAGATTTTTTCTACTAATTTTTAGTAAAATAAAACTGCTTAATAAATTTATAGACATACTTCCACGTTTTTTCTAATTTTTGTTTTTTAAAATTTTTTTCTTTTTTTTTTGTTGGTTACAAATTCAATGGTATTTAAGACATTAAAAAATACAAAAAAAAAAAATAAAAACAAATTTAAATATATGCTTTCTCGTCGTCAGAATTTAAAACAGCCTCTCATATCACACATATTCTGGTGCTATTTCGCTCATTCGACAAACAATCAGCTGCGAAGCAGTATTGTTTCGATGGTACGCAATTGTTTTGACTCACTTTGACAAAATAAACATTGTAAGAGCTAAAACAAAATGAAAAAGAGAACACAAAAAGGTGCATCAAATGCAAAAACAAAAATACAGTTCATAGTTGATGTTGCCACTTCTTTTAGAAACCACTAAAAATTCTCAAAAAACACTAACAGAAAAATAAAATCCCCTAAAGTTTTCCCCTAAACATTTTTGACCCCTAAATTTTCTACTAAACCGAAAAAAAACCCCTAAATCTAGGGGGAAATCCCCTAAACTGGGAACACTGCGTTCAATTAAATCTAATATGTTTTCTTACCATGATTTTAAATCTATCGATTCACATGCTCTTTTACGTGATCTACTACTAACATCCTGGAATGACATATGGTTCTGTTCAAGTGTTGAAGACAAATTATCTGTATTCACAAGTCAAGTAAATAAACTTTTTATGAAGCATGTCCCTATTAAGAATGTCACCATCAAAAATACATCTTGTCCTTGGTTCACAAAAACCGTTGAAATTGCATTAAAAACAAGAAATAGGTTACGGACAATCTGGAGAAGGAACCCCACACCAGAGAAATGGGAAAGTTATAGGTGTGCCAGAAATGCTTCAATCCTCATGATAAGGCAATCTAAGATTAAATATTGTTTCAATAAACTAAAAACATCTCTTCCGCCGAAGGTTTTGTGGAACAACTTGAAAAAATTTAGCATTGGTAATAAAGAAGCTGCTGATCAGTCAGTTAGATCCGGAAGTTCTTAATGATTTTTTTTTGTCTAACACCCATCTATCTCAAAATATTTCGACAAGTTCTTTTGAATTTTCAGAACCTTTTCAGCCAATGTTTCAATTTTCTGCGGTCACGGAAGATCAAGTAGCAAAGAAAGTAATGAGCATTAAATCTAATGCTGTTGGTAAAGGTGGTATAAACATAAAATTTATAAAAATTATATTGGCTCACATTCTTAGCTCTCAACACACATAATTAATCACTGCTTTACTTCGTTTTCCTTTCCTGCATTATGGAAAAATGCCTTAGTGATCCCAATTGCGGAAAAAAAATACAGCTTGTGATGCCAAGGACTTTAGGCCTGTAAGCATTCTGCCATGCTTATCTAAGGTTTGTGAAGGCCTTATGGCTGATCAAATTTCTTCGTTTTTTACATCTAATCATCTTTTGTCACTGCTCCAGTCTGGATTTCGTGCTGGCCATAGCTGCACGACTGCTACTCTAAAAGTATTAGATGATATATGAGGATTTTAAGATGAAGGAAAATGAACACTACTTTGCTTACTCGACTTTTCTAAAGCATTTGACACTGTTAGTCATACTCTTATTTGTCATAAGCTTAAGTATTTTTATGGTTTTTGTGAAAATGCAATTCATCTTATTAGTAGTTACTTAAAAGATAGAGTGCAAAGGGTTAAGGTTGGAAATTAGTTTTCACAGAGTAAGGTTATAAGTAGTGGTGTGCCCCAGGGTTCGGTTCTTGGTCCACTGCTATTCTCTATATTTGTTAACGACATTTTTCTTTGCTGCAAATACTCGTCATTGCATGCTTATGCTGATGATGTTCAAGTCTATTTATCGGGTAGAGAAAATCTAATGGAAGATCTAGCGTTCAAACTGAATGAGGACTTGAATTCTATTTACCAATGGACTATAAAAAACCAACTGCAATTAAATGCTTAGAAGACCTTTGTGTTACCTATATCGAAAAACAGAATACTTTTTGAGGATATTCCAGACTTATGTCTAAATAATTCGAGGCTTCCAATTGTAAGTAATGTGAAAAGTTTAGGTTTTAGCATCAATTGCTCCTTGACGTGTACGGACCATATTAATGCTGTTATTCGTAAAATATATTTTACTCTACGTAATCTAAGAGTGTCGGCTGAGTTCACACCCATTGATACCAGACGTAAATTCGTAATTCAACTTGTTCTACCTGTGATCGCTTATTCCAAAGTTGTATACAGCAAGCTTGACTCCAGGTCCCAACTTAAATTACAGATTGCATTTAATCATGCAACAAGATATGTTTATGGCTTCCGCAAGTTTGATCACTTGGCCGAATTCAGGAACGCTATACTTGGTTGCGATATATTGAGTTACCTTAATGCTCGGAATTGCATATTTCTTCACAAACTCATAAAAAATAAGTCGCCAACATATCTTTATGAAAAATTGCAATTTGGACAGTCGCAAAGAAGTCAAATGCTTTTGGTACCGAATGTTAACTATTTAAATTCAACAAGACTTTTTTTTATTAATGCTATCAGATTATCGAATGCATTACCATCTAGCCTAAAATCGATAGTTGATTTTGTAAAAACAAAAAATAAATAACTGGTCATTTCAGAAAGGACTTTAACCTAGCTTCTTATGATCAATTGTGTTGTGCGTGTTATTAAGTTTGTACACAATTGACCGAGAACCGGACCTACATGCTATCTGAGGTTTGCCATTGTCTGCAGAGAGGTGGCGGCCGTACAGAAAAATTATTTTGATTCAAATAATTTTCTGTCTCTGCTGGGGTTCGAACCCGGGTCTCCAGGTTCGTTGACATAGCGGCCACGCACTTTAACCAACTACGCCACGGACGCCACAAAAATGATTTTGTATTTTGTTTTAAAAAGTGTTTCTTTAATATAATTGAATATAATAATGTAAAATACCTTCATCTTACGTATTTATTGTGTTAAATCTTAGTTACTTAATTATATTTAGTCTTTAAATTATGATTATCTACTTATGTATTCAATATGTGAAATCCTTTAACTTTGTAAGAAAAAGAACATAGTTCTTAGTGTACTTACATTACATTAATAAATTAAATTAAATTCGCACTGTGACATCGGATAATGAGCTGGAGATGTCAGATGAAATGCGCAACGAAGCTTTGATTTTGATCGAGGATATGTGTCTGCTAATGAGTGGTAATTTGTAGTGCAAATTGGGAATGGCACCGCCAAATCGATTAACTCATGACGCCTTTAATAGAGAATTGGAGTGAGAAATGGATTTCGATAGAGTCGCATTGAGTCAAGTAGTTCGAAGAAATGTGTCAATGTTGAATTCAGAACAGAAACAAGTGTACGATGAATTGATGCAAGCAGTCAATAACGGGAATGGCGGCTTTTTCTTCCTTGATGCACTTGGTGGAACTGGAAAAACATTCCTGATTTCACTGATTCTGGCTACGATTCGTTCAAGATCTGAGATTGCTTTAGCTCTCGCCTCTTCTGGAATAGCGCCTACGTTGTTGGAAGGCGGTCGAACAGCTCATTCTGCATTGAAATTGCAATTGAATCTGCAAGTGGATGCAGCAAAACCTACATACAATATTTCAAAGAACTCTGCGATGGCAAAAGTATTGCAGCAATGTAACATTATCATCTGGGACGAGTGCACAATGGCTCATAAACGCACATTGGAAGCCCTGAATCGTACGTTGAAAGATTTAAGAAATAATAAACGACTTTTTGGTGGCGCAACGATTTTGCTGTCAGGTGATTTTCGTCAAACCCTGCCTGTCATTCCAAGATCAATTCCGGCAGATGAATTGAACGCTTGCCTGAAGGCGTCGGCTTAGTGGCGATACGTGAAAAATTTGCAATTGAAAACAAACATGCGTGTTGCTTTACAAAATGAACAGTTCGCTGCAGAATTCTCTAGGCAATTGTTGGCGATGAGCAATGGCGTGATTCCAGTCGACTAAGTCACCGGCCTTATTGTATTTCCACCGAATTTTTGCCACTTAACAACGACGCCGGAAGAACTCACACGAATGTTTTTCCCGAATATCGCTCAGAAATATGTTGACCATGATTGGATGAGAGCACGAGCGATTTTGGCTGCAAAAACAAGGATGTCGATCATTTGAATGTTGTCATACAATATCAAATCGCCAGGGGATTACGAAAACTTTCCTGCAACATTGAAGCTCTCTATAGGGAAATTCACTCTAATGAACCCAAACTGTTACAAAAAATTGCATACTCAGCAATCTTCGACAGCGTTATGCATAAAAAAGGTGGATTTTTTTTATGCACAGGCAGCACTGGAAAAGCTTTCCTTTTAAAAATGTTAGGTACTCACTAATGTTCGTCAGCAAGAACAGATTGTTATAGCGGTTAATTCTTCTGGAATTGCAGCAAGCCTGTTACCAGGAGGAAAAACAGCACACGCCGCATTCAAATTACTTTGAATTTTGCCGCAAAAGATACTCCAACATGTAACATCAGTAAAAGAATCGGTCTTGCTAACGTCCTTAAACATTGTGACCTAATCGTATGGACGAATGGCTCATAAGACAGCACTTGAAGTTTTAGATAGAACATTGCAAGACATTTAAAGTAAAGTTGATTTTAGGCAAACATAACCTATTGTTCAATAGGTACACGTGCGGATGAAATAAAAGCTTAATGCATGCTTTCATCATCGTATTTACGAAAAAATATAGATAGGTTCGAGTTAAAAACAAACATGATAGCTCACCTCTATGGAGACCAATTGTTTGGTCTTTTCGCAAAAAAAAACCTGTTGAAACTAGGGTGTGGGCAACTTGAAAAAGATGTGAAAGGTAAAGATAATTTAAGTCCAATTTCAACCATAGTTAAATTTGCAGAAGAGCTCCAACAAAAAGATCTCGGATCTCGGAAACAACTATGTAAATCAAAGTTGACTATACGAAAGGGCTATTTAGGCGCCGAAAAACATCACGGTCAATGCAATCAACTTCCAACTTTTACAACATATTTGGATTCAATCCAAGTATGCGTGGAACTTTTTTAGAATTTTAATAGAATAATTGAATGGCTTATAATGGAAAATTAGATGCTTTTTTTATTGACATCAAATTTATGTCTTTCAAATGTAAGCTAAAAACATACTTATATAAAATTAAAAAAAAAAAATTATTTGGAAAAAAAACATCATATGTTTTCCTTAAGCTTTGCTATCTTCAAAAAATTTTATTGAAAAAAATTTGTTCACCAAGTATACGTGGAAAAAACTCTTCAGAATTTTTGTGACTTTCTCTGTTCCTTTGGATTTGGTTTTTATTCAAAAAAATTCTGAAAATAAGACATGTGCATTCATTTATTCTAAACACCTTTTGTTATATAAAACTTTTTCGATAAGTTTACCATTTTCGACTCAAAATAGGATTCGCCATTTCTTCAATGCAAGATTCAATGCAAGTTTTCAAAAGGTATTACTTAAAAAAAAAATGGTATTTCAAAGAGAAATCAACATTCAAAGAAAAACAATACAAAAAAAAAAAAGGAAAATCAAGTTTTATATTAAAATTCAGGTTTTTGAGGTTTTTATGAATATTATTGGTTCCTATAAGCAGAGCATATTCAAAAAATACCCGGACATGGATCTTAGGAAATTTTATTTTTTGTTTATTTAATCAACAATTGTGACGTTTAAGGACGTAGGGGCTATAGCATTAAAAATTTTTAAAATAATCGATTTTGTACGTAAATGTGTTTCTTTAAACCGCAGAAACACTCGCCCAAAATATTTTTGAGAAATTTCCTAAAAGAAATTGTTCACTCTCCCAAAACCTTTTTGGCAGGGTCCACAACGAGTTCTTGCGTTTAAAAAGCAATTTTTAGCAGATGCCTTCTAATATCACCAAAAAGAATCAAAAGTCATAAAAAAAGAAGCGAAATCTTTTACTCAGTTAAATGTCAAGCAATATTTTAGAAATATTTTACCAAAAATAAAACACTTAAATTTTTTTCACTAGCGGGCATAAGTGGTAGAGGACAAAATGCTTTCTCTGCCCCTATCAGGAAGAACAAAAAGTATTAAAAAAAGAAGCGGAATCAGTTACTGAGTTAAGTGTCAAGCAATATATTAGAAAGATTTTTTAAAATAAATCACTCTTATTTTTTTCATTAAAGGACATTAACGGTAGAGGATGAAAGACTTTTTCTGCCGTCACCATAAAGAACAAAAAGTCATCAAAAAAAGTAGCGGAATCATTTACTCAGTTAAGTCTCAAGCAATATTTTAGAAAGATTTTTTTAAAATAAATCACTTTTATTTTTTTCATTAAAGGAAATTAACGGTAGGGGACATAATACGTTCTCTGTCCCCACCAAGAAGAACAAAAAGTCATCAAAAAAGAAGTGGAATATTTTACTCAGTTAAATATCTATTGAGCGATATGTAAGAAAGGTTAAAAAAAAACAAATATTTTTTATTAAAATAACAAATAACGAATATAAAATTATTAAAATCTACATATTTATTTCATATAATTATTTCGTTTACGGAACAATATTTTTGAAGGAAATTCAAGATATAGGATAAACGACGTCCTCTGCCGCTACCAAAAAGAACAAAAAGTCATCAAAAAGGGGAAGAATCTTTTGCTCAGATAAATGTCAAGTGATATTTTAGAAAGGCTTTATCTTAAATGAATCACTTTTATTTTTTTCATTACAGGAAATAAGCAGACATTAGCGGTAGAGGACAAAAAACTTTCTCTGCCCCCACCAAGAAGAACAAGAAGTCATCAAAATAGATCCGGAATCATTTACTCAGTTAAATATCTTTCGAGCAATATATAAGAAAGGTTTTAAAAGAACAAATAATTTTTATTAAAATAAAAAAGAACGAATATAAAATTATTAAGCTACAAAACAATATTTTTAGAGGAAATTAACTCAACAGGATAAACGACGTCCTCTTCCGCTACCAAAAAGAACAAAAAGTCATCAAAAACAAGCGGAATCTTTTACTCAGTTAAATATGTATTGAGGAATATTTAAGAAAGGTGTAAAAAACAAAGCTTTTTAAAATAACAACGAATATAAAATTATTAAATTCTATATATTAATATCATACAATTAATTCGTTTACAGAGCGATATTTTTAGAGGAAATTAAAGATAGAGGATAAACGGCATCCTCCGCCACTACCAAAAAGAACAAAAAGTCATAAAAAAGAAGCGGAATCTTTTACTCAGTTAAATATCTATTGAGCGATACTTAAGAAAAGTGTTATCTAAAATAAATCACTTTTATTATTTCATTAGAGGAAATTAGTGGACAATAGCGGTAGAGGACAAAAAACTTTCTATGCCCCCACCAAGAAGAACAAAAAGTCATCAAAAAAGAACCGAAATCATATACTCAGTTAAATATCTTTCGAGCAATATATAAGAAAGGTTTTAAAAGAACAAATAATTTTTATTAAAATAAAAAAGAACGAGTATAAAATTATTAAGCTGCAGACCAATATTTTTAGAGGAAATTAACTGTAGAGGATAAACGACGTCCTCTTCCGCTAACAAAAAGAACAAAAAATCATCAAAAAGAAGAGGAATCTTTTACTCAGTTAAATATGTATTGAGCAATATTTAAAAAAGGTTTAAAAAACAAAGCTTTTTTATTAAAATAACAACGAATATAATATTATTAAATTCTATATATTAATATCATACAAATAATTCGTTTACAGAGCGATATTTTTAGAGGAAATTAAAGATAGAGGATAAATGGCATCCTCCCTCCGCCACTACCAAAAAGAACAAAAAGTCATAAAAAAGAAGCGGAATCTTTTACTCAGTTAAATATCTATTGGGCGATATTTAAGAAAAGTGTTACCTAAAATAAATCACTTTTATTTTTTCATTAGAGGAAATTAGTGGACATTAGCGGTAGAGGACAAAAAACTTTCTATGCACCCACCAAGAAGAACAAAAAGTCATCAAAAAAGAACCGGAATCATATACTCAGTTAAATATCTTTCGAGCAATATATAAGAAAGGTTTTAAAAGAACAAATAATTTTTATTATAATAAAAAAGAAGGAATATAAAATTATTAAGCTACAGAGCAATATTTTTAGAGGACATTAACTGTAGAGCATAAACGTCGTCCTCCGCCACTACCAAAAAGAACAAAAAGTCATAAAAAAGAAGCGGAATCTTTTACTCAGTTAAATATCTATTGAGCGATATTTAAGAAAAGTGTTATCTAAAATAAATCACTTTTCTTTTTTCATTAGAGGAAATTAGTGGACATTAGCGGTAGAGGACAAAAAACTTTCTATGCACCCACCAAGAAGAACAAAAAGTCATCAAAAAAGAACCGGAATCATATACTCAGTTAAATATCTTTCGAGCAATATATAAGAAAGGTTTTAAAAGAACAAATAATTTTTATTAAAATAAAAAAGAACGAGTATAAAATTATTAAGCTACAGAGCAATATTTTTAGAGGACATTAACTATAGAGGATAAACGATGTCCTCCGCCACTACCAAAAAGAACAAAAAGTCATAAAAAAGAAGCGGAATCTTTTACTCAGTTAAATATCTATTGGGCGATATTTAAGAAAAGTGTTATCTTAAATAAATCACTTCATCAAAATACAAGAAGGACGAAGAAAAAAAAAATATTTAAATGATATTCTGTGAATTTGAGTAGGGTTGTCAGGTAAATGTTATCTTTAAATCAAATAATTGTCCAGGAGTGGATGAACTTTCAACGTATTTTTGCACAAAATTACGTTTCTTGAGATTATAGGACAAATATCTCAGTTTCTACTCGTTGGATTTTAAAATAAGGCATTCAGTCTGTTATAAAAAATCTGGGATGAGCGTTTAAAGAATCCATTTTCTTCTGTGTAGGAGTAGATTGTCCCAAAAATCCTGTTCTTTTAAAAAGCTTTTTTTACAGGACTTTGGCGGTAGAAGACAAAAAGAAACGTTCAAGTTACTGAACAAATATTTTCACAACATGTGTTGATCCGCGATTTCATATTAAAATAAAAAATTATTATCTAATGTGCTAGAAATGCCAAATGTGCTTCATACGCTGCATATGCTGCACGTGCTCAGTTTATTAAAATTGAAATCATTGTTATGCGAAGGTTGTAAATGTGCTCCATAATGACAACTCAACTGATGTTGGAATCTCTCTATGAAGAAAAAGAAAGAATTTCCTGAAGTATTTCGAAAACGTACTTGCATTTTATGATTTCAAAATCATTTGTATGTAATATTATTGTAAAAAACGTGTTGTAGAATATAAATATATTTTTAGTTCCAGAAAGCAAGATAAAAGTTGAACAATTTTTTTCTTAATCATTACCATTAATGTACTTAAAAGCTGAGCCCAATGCTCATTCTATTATTAGTTTTCATGAATTTTTGAATAATTATTTTAAATTACATGTTAAGAAAATTGGTAACGTATCTGTAAGATCAGATAATCCGAATGAATAGGTCTTCTATTATGTATAAATCAAAAAATTTATTGCATGTCTTGCTAAATAAGTTTATTTGAATTATTAATCTATTTAATGTACTATGCCCAGACAAATTTACATATTATGTCAGCTGACTTTAATATATGGTAAGCACAAAAATTACGATTTATTTATAAATATTTAAGTCAGGTAAATTAATTTTTTCTATTTACACTTTAGCGGGGTCAGAAAACTTATATCTGATTGTACATTAGCATATATTCGCAAACTGACCTTAAAGATAAATTGAATCTGATTTTCATATAAAACTATTAGTTAAATTTAATTAATTAAGTTATTAATTTAATACAAATTTTCTCATATTTTTTTTTACAGAAACTCTTAATCAGCGGCTTGAGTTGGATTAGTTATTCGACAGACTGATTTTAAAAAGCATAGATTTCCACATGAAAAGCAGTTATAAATTATTTTTAACCCTTCGAACCACACTGGTGCTTTTCATCGCCCCATGCCTTAAAAAACCTAATTTTTTAAATCAAAAACTTTTTATGCGTACTCCTTACTCCACCTGGGTGTTCACAACTTTACTAGCTTTACTATCAAGCAATTTAGAAGGTCGGGGATTAAAATCGACTGGTGCTCTCATATACCCCATGTGTGGCTTAGTGTATATTTTTAGAAATAACTGAAATATTTAATTTTGTTGAATATAATTATTTTTTTATTGTTTTAAGGTATGTATGAATATGTGTAAATTTAAGTAAATTTTGTGTAAATTTAAGTTTAGTGACTGAACTATTGATTTTGAATTTGACTGAATTTGACTATTTTACTACTTGTTTCTCTAAATATATTATTAAATTACTTAAAAAAATATTTTCAGGTCTTAAAATCAACACTGAACGAGTTTATTTGAATCTTATTTGTAAAAAAATCTTTTTTTATCTATTTTTGAAAAATTGGGTGCAGGTTTTTGGCAGAATAAATATGTTTTTTGTAGCTAACGCTATGATTAATATTTTGTCTTTGTAGCAACGTATTTGATGCCTTCAAAAATAAATTTTTAGGTCTTAAATTAAAAAAACTGTAAAAGTTATGAATTTTTTAGCTAATTTTTCACGTTTTTTTTAACTTGGCCGCGCTCTTTAAGTCAGCCATTTTTAAAATATTAGAAAATAACTGTACAAAATGTTGAACAAAAATAGTAACCATGTTAAGTTTTAAGCTTAAGCTTATCCAAAATTCGGGATTCAAAAAAAAAAAAACAATAACTTGCCATTTCAGCCCTAGAAAGGACTTTGACCTAGCTTCTTATGATCGGGATTATACAACGATTTTTTGACGTGGCGCGATGACATACCTCCATGTGGTGCTATGTTACTGGAGTGAGGGTGTGGCTCGAAGGGTTAAGAGTCTATATTTTGCCTGATCTGTTTCTTTTATATCTATCGGTATATAATAAAATATTTCTGAATATTTTCGTATTTTTATTGATAAATATAATTTTTGTTAATAACAGTACAAATTGAATATTAATTTTTATTTGTTTTTCATTTTGGGATTTTACAAATTTTTAAAATTTAATTTTTATTAAAATAATTTTGAGACAGAACATGGACGTTTTCTTATAAATAGAAATGAAAAAAACTAAACTTATTCTTGTGTACAAGTTGAATATTAATTTTCATTATTTTTGTTCTTTTAATTTTACAAAGGCCTCTTTTTTTTTGACGTTCGGAGTATGGAAGTTTTTCAGGACATAATGGGTATTTTAAGCAAGCCGAATATAAAATAAACAATTTCAATTAAAACAAAAAATACCAATTTCATGAAGTTAGTAATTTTTTATTATAAATAAATGTATGTAAAGTATTCTACATAGTTCCGACTTCGCCGTCAAAAATAAAACCAGTTTTTACATTTTATACATCTATTTTTATAAGAACACAATTTAAATAACCAGTATTATAAAATGCAAATGCTAACATGAAATGAAAATTTAATTTACTTTTTAAAAATTTAATTAAAATAAACGAATTAAAATTTTTACTTTAGAAGTTCTTTGAAAATAAAATTACCTCCATAATGCCATTGACTCATTTATTTTCTACATCATCTTTTCGCTTTGACGGATTCGTGTGTCCATTTTAATAGAGTTATATTTGCCTTTTAAGATCTTTTCTCCAACACTTCGGTCAACTTTTAAGCTCTCCATTTTGAATATTTTTGCAAATTTTCTGATTTGAAGACTAAATTGAAAATAAATCATTAAATTTTTTATTTAATTTCAGCTAAACTATTTTATTTTCACCAAATAAATCAAAACTCAAAAATCTATATATATTAAATTTTTAAAATTTGACTTATTTTTTGACAAATTTTTGTTTTAAAAAGTTTTTCCCTAAAGTGCCTTGTTTTCGAGTAACAAATCGTTCAAGTTTGAATATTAAATATTTTTTGGACCTACTTTTGCTGATAAGCGTTCTTAACACAATATTTTTATTTCTAGGTAAGGAACAAGATTCTATCATCAATTAGAAAAAAAAAACTAAGCTAAGTCAATTTTTTTAACGTTTCCCTTTTTCGCGTAGTCATTTTTGTCCAAAAAAAGTGGCCAAAACACCTCTAAATAATAAAAAATTTCAAGAACGCCAAACAGCGACAAAAAATAGAGATTTCAAGGAAAATTTTAAACCGCCATTTAAATTCTTAGCCCAAAAATTCGGTGGTTTGATTCGGTGGCCGATTTGATAAAGAATGCCCCATATGTATAAATATTTATAGATAAAAACTATCAATTTTTTTGAAAAAATGTTGCCTGATGAGAAATATTCGTGGAAGATTCAAAATCAAAAATAAATAATAAAATCTCACGCTTTGGCCTTGCTAAAGTTTTGAAGATTTTTTATATAGTTTAAAAAAAAAAACAAAAATTGTATAATGTTTGAAACTTAATTGGCTGTCCAGTTTTCCTAAACTCGCCTAGAAAAAGTAAAAGAATAAAGAAAACACGATATCTATGCGTTTTTTCTTGTGTAAAAGTTTACGAAATACGACGAAACAATACGAACCCGAATATTTAGCGACCTCGGTAGTCGAGCTACCCCAGAGGCCACGGGTTCGATTGCCGGCAGGTCATGGCCCTTCGCTTTAAACCTTTTGCATTTGCAATTTTCTATCCTCATTTCTAATCACCTGAAACTGAAAATTCATCAATATTTTCGACTTGAAGTTGTAGTTGATGGTAGAGACGTTTGTGGATGATTATTGCCTTATAACTTGAATTGACTGAGGTAAAGGCATAACACTTACCTCAGATTCAAATTCCATATGTTTCTACGGCTTTCCGCCACGCTTAGAACATCTTACACATGTTTCACTTGATTGCCTCTTTCTTCCCCCTAATCTATCACGCCATTTCGAACCAAGGCAGACTGAATAGGTATTCCACGTAAAATGCTTGGTTCAAAGCTAAAAAAAAAATTTGGAAAAGAATTCAAAAAATAAAAATATATTAAAAAATTCTCAAAACTTGAGCACGGCCAAAAAATTAGAATTTAGATTTTATTTTTGATTTTGAATGCCTTCGGCAAACATTTCTAATCAGGCAAAATGTTTGTTCTAAAGTTTTTTTTTTAACATATTTTTCAATATGTCAATGTTGATATTATTTTTATTGCAATAGTAGGCCATGAAGTATCACAAAAAATGAAATAATTTTTTTTACTTCTCAGCGCTTTTGAAATATTTTGATTTTAATTTAGATCGAAGCGGCCATGAATTAGGATTTTTTTTCGTCTGAAATGTAAAAAATAATCTCCTCATTAAAAATTAAAATTCTGTTCAATTCGTTAACAAGAAATTTTATAAACTTTAAAATTATAGATCAATTATTACCCATATTAAGTAAGTATTACTTACATTTATGTATCTGAATAATCACGATGTCTTAAATCCTTATACCGCAGGCCAGGCCACTATCCATCGTTTTAGACCTTTGGAATATGGATGTTTGTTAAGACATATTGGGTACCTTGCTGCATGAATTGGTAAAATATAAAATATACGTTTTAAATAAAAAATACCAATTTCGTATATATATATATATATATATATATATATTTGTATAGAAAACAAACAAAAAAACAAATTAGCGAGTTTTTAATTAATGGAAATATTAATAATAACAATTGAATACTCTAAAAACTATTATTTTACCCAGTGAATTAAATTTAATTTAAATAATTTATTTTTTAAAAATTTAGAATTTCTTTGAAAATTAAATTTCATCTAAATGGTCAGTCATTCGTTTCCTATTCTCAACGGCAGAAGCATGTGTCCATTTTAATGAAGATATATTTGCCTTTTAAATTTTTGTGGAGATATTTTCTCCAACACTTCCTCACATTTTCGTTTTCAAGAGCAACGCCTAACTTATGGCTTATTTAAGCATATCTTGCCTATCATGTCATATATTTTTCTCTCTTATTTCCTCTATTGCTTCCTTATACCTAAATTAATTCGTCCTGCAACTTTGCCTCCATTTTATTTTGATGAGGTTTGTTGCCATCTAGAGGGGTGTCTTCGTTACCAGCCAGTTCCACAAACCCTGTAGCCAGGTGTCCATTAGACTGGCGCTGGTACAGGCATATTTGTGTTCCGATAGCTTCTTGAGCTGTTGTGTACTGAGTACACGATCCTTTAAAAACTTTTCCTACATTTCAGTAGGATTTTATTACCTCCCATTTTTCCTTCTAGATATACAAGAAGAGTTCCGTTTAACTCTACTTCCTTTATTAATTTATAATTTGGTTAGAATTGTTCTAATTTGAATCTTTTGGTTTTTTATTTCTTTTATATATTTATTCCTTTCTTGGTCTTTCTCGAGTTCTTCCCACCATTTCCTCAAATTTTCGTTTTCAAGAGCAACACCTAACTTGTGGCTTGTTTAAGCATATCCTGCCTATCATATCATATCTTTTTTTCTTATTTCCTCTATTGCTTCCTTATAGCGAAATTATTTCATCCTGCAACTTTGCCTCTATTTTATTTTGATGAGATTTGTTGCCATCTAGAGGGGTGTCTTCGTTACCAGCCAGTTCCACAAACCCTGTAGCCAGGTGTCCATTAGACTAGCGCTGGTACATGCATATTTGTGTTTCGATAGCTTCTTGAGCTGTTGTGCACTGAGCACACGATCCTTTAAAAACTTTTCCTACATTTTAGTGGGGTTTTATTTCCTTCCTTTATTCCTTCAAGATATACACGAAGAATTCCGTTTAACTCTACTTCCTTTATTCATTTTTAATTTGGTTAGAATTGTTCTGATTTTGATCTTTTGGTTTTTTATTTCTTTTATATATTTATTCCTTTCTTGGTCTTTCTCGAGTTATTCCCACCATACGTTCCCACATTTTTTTATTCAAGAGCAACACCTAACTTGTGGCTTATTTTACCATTTAAGCATCAACAAGCTGGTTGGGAAATACAGAGCAAAAAATCCTATTATTTAATTCTTTTTTTTAATTGTAATTTCTTTCGGCGGTCCTTCCCACACTTTTTTTTTCAAGAGCAACACCTAACTTGTGGCTTGTTTAAGCATATCCTGCCTATCATATCATATCTTTTTTTCTTATTGCCTCTATTGCTTCCTTATAGCGAAATTATTTCATCCTGCAACTTTGCCTCTATTTCATTTTGATGAGGTTTGTTGCCATCTAGAGGGGTGTCTTCGTTACCAGCCAGTTCCACAAACCCTGTAGCCAGGTGTCCATTAGACTGGCGCTGGTACAGGCATATTTGTGTTCCGATAGCTTCTTGAGCTGTTGTGTACTGAGTACACGATCCTTTAAAAACTTTTCCTACATTTCAGTAGGATTTTATTACCTTCCATTATTCCTTCTAGATATACAAGAAGAGTTCCGTTTATCTCTACTTCCTTTATTAATTTTTAATTTGATTAGAATTGTTCTGATTTTGATTTTTTGGTTTTTTTTTTATATGTTTTTTTCCTTTCTTGGTCTTTTTCAAGTTCTTCCCACCATACGTTCCCACAATTTTGTATACAAGAGCAATACCTAACTTATGGCTTATTTTCTCATTTAAGAATTGAAAAGCTAGTTGGGAGATAAAAAAATCCTATTATTCAATTCTTTTATTTAATTTCAATTTCTTTCGGAGGTCCTTCCCACACATTTTTTTCAAGAGCAACACCTAACTTGTGGCTTGTTTAAACATATCCTGCCTATCATATCATTTTTTTTTTCTTATTCCTTCTATTGCTTCCTTATATCGAAATTAATTCGTCCTGCAACTTTGCCTCTATTTTATTTTGATGAGGTTTGTTGCCATCTAGAGAGGTGTCTTCGTTACCAGCCAGTTCCACAAACCCTGCAGTCAGGTGTCCATTAGACTGGCGCTGGTACAGGCATATTTGTGTTCCGATAGCTTCTTGAGTTGTTGTGTGCTGAGTACATGATCCTTTAAAAACTTTTCCTGCATTTTAGTGGGATTTTATATTCTTCCTTCATTCTCTCTAGATATATTTATAAGAAGAGTTCCTATTTGTTCTGCTTCGCTTGCCTATTAATTTTCAATTTGGTTTGATTTGTCTTAATGTTGATTTTCTGGTTTTTGTTTTGTATTTTTTTTTTTCCTTTTTTGGTCTTTTTCGAGTTCTTCCCACCATACGTTTCTACAATTTTGTGTACAAGAGCAACACCTAACTTATGGCTTATTTTCTCATTTAAGAATTGAAAAGCTAGTTGGGAGATAAAAAAAATCCTATTATTCAATTCTTTTATTTAATTTCAATTTCTTTCGGAGATTCTTCCCGCACTTTTTTTTCAAGAGCAACACTTAACTTATGGCTTATTTTCCCATTTAAGCATCAAAAAGCTAGTTGGAAGAGAAAGAACAAAAAAATCCTTTCATTTAATTTCTTTATTTAATTTCAATTTCTTTCGGAGTTCTTCCCGTTCTTTGTTTTTAAGAGCAACACCTAACTTGTGGCTTATGTAAGCATATCCTGTCGATCATATAATATATATTTTTTTCCTATTTTCTCTATTTCTTCCTTATAACGAAATTAATGTATCCTGTTACTTTGCCTATATTCAAGTTCCCATCTATGGGGGTGTGTTGATACCAGCCAGTACCACAAACCCTGTAGCCAGGGGTCCATTAGACTGGCGCTGGTGCAGGCATATTTGTGTTCCGATACCTTCTTGAGTTGTTGTGTACTGAGTACACAATCCTGCATTTTTGTGGGATTTTATTTCCTTCCTTAATATCTTCTATATAGACAATAAGAATTCCTCTTAACTCTTCTTCCTTTACCTATAAATTTTAATTTGGTTAGATTTGTCTTGATTTCATCTTTTGGTTTTTTTTTTCTTTTCTATTTTTTTTTTGTTTTTGTTTCTTATCTTGATCATTAAGTTAGTTTGTCCATGTTGCATGGTTTAAAATACGAGCTTTATAAAAAAGATATCTATATTTCCTCTTAATTCCTTTCGGAGTTCTTTCCATCATACGTTCCCACACGTTTTAACTCAAGAGCAACACCTTACTTATGGCTCATTTTAACATTTAAACATCAAAAAGCTAGTTGGGGGATAACGAACAAAATAATCCTTTTATTTATGAGCATCTTTATTAAAGTTTCGGTCTATCGGACTTGAAATCTGATGGGTCTTACTACTGATTACATGAAATGTTATTGAAGTCCTTGCCTTGTATTTTTTATTTCATCCTCCAATTTTTTAAAGCATCCAAACGCAATATATTATAAACATAAAGTTTTTTATGTTGAGTGTAGTTTTATCTATTGGATCGTCAGCGATTCCAACATTTTCTTATCTCATGCGCTAGACCTCTTTGTTTTTTTTTTTTTTTTTTTTTTTGATTCGCCTGGAAGTAGGAAATCTTCAAAGATACTTATGACCCGCGCCATACGCATGCACGATTTACATTCTAAGAAGTTCCCGGATCAGCCGGACTGAATAGAATGCACCTACGTGCTTAAACCTACCACCTGTTGGCAAATAAAAGCCTCCACTAAGCACAATTGCTTGGCCTTTCAGCGGAAATTAAAATTAGATAAAGAAACATTTGAAATTTTAGAATTTTTGTGCTTATGTAAACATAATAAGCATCATCGAATAAAAACACATTCTTCATAGCACGAAGCAATACAAGACAACATCCCAAGTAATTTATTAGACCATTTATAATTGTTGTCATTCGGCTTGGGGCCACTGTCCAACCCAAGATCCTACGTGGAAAAGAGATGCAACTCTCAAACACCAAACCAATACCAAACATAGCACAGATATACAAGTATATATTATGCAGGCACAATATATTTATATATTCGGGTCACTAAAATAAGGGAACACCGAGCTAAAGTTATTATTTGGACATGCATTTGGGCCAACGCAGGTAAAAACTTGTATGGAAAAGAGATACACTCTGACACACCAAGCCGAGCGATACGGTATACATGGTCCCATTTTAAACAAGCTATAGAACTAAAGATCTAAAATAATTTCATGAAACTTAATTTTTTCGAAACTAAATAAAACGAAAACATAAAGTATTTATCAAATTCGATAATGCTTATATGTTAAATCGTAAAATCTACACAATTATACGAGTTATATTTGTTATCGCAATGAATGCGTTAAGTATTCAAATGTAATATCATTTTGCGTTTTAAGACATCCACCGAGTCAGAAAAATGTATCAAGTTCAAGTTGCCATTGAAATCACTTACATCGCAAAGGGTCGTGAAGGGCATAATTAGAAGTGCATTGACTCAACTTAAAAAGCTGGAAATGTCTGGCTCCGCTCCTAGGGATGTTGAAGTTTAATGAAGAAAGGAGGTAATGTGAGTCTATATCACCACTGAGTAATTTGTATAAAAAGGAGACATTTAGCATAATTCTTCTGCTTCTTAAGGAAGGCAGGGAAATAATTTTAAGGCGGGTTTCATAAGGGGGTAGAATAATGTTGGGGTTCCAACGATAATGTAAAGCAAAAAGTAAGAATTGTTTTTGGACCGATTCTAATGCATCGATGTGGACATTGTATTGAGGGTTCCATATTACGGATGCATATTCAAGAATTGGTCTAACAAGAGAGGTATAAAGTATCTTAGTAGTGAAAGGATCGTTGAATTCTTTAGCCCATCTTTTAATGAAACCAAGCTCACCTCTAGCCTTATTTACCACCAAATTAACTTGAAGATTGAAACGAAGTTTAGGATCCAAAATTACACCTAAATCAAGAAAACTGTGCACAATTTCTAAGTTAGTATTATTTATAGTGTAATTTATACTATTAGCAATTCGACGTGAGAATGTCATTTGCTTACATTTTTTTAAGTTTAATTTTAAAAGGTTTAAATTACACCACTCCACTAGACTATTTAAATCGGATTGTAAGAGTTGTTGTTCTTCAGGCGGTTTGTAAGTTAGAAAAAGTTTTACGTCATCGGCGTACATTAAGACGTTACAGTGTTTTATTACAGAAGGAAGGTCATTTATAAACAGTAAAAATAAAACACCTGTTTTGGAGAGGTTTCATCACCGTTTCACCATGGCTATTTTACGGGAAGGTCAGCAACTTTAAATTGGTAAATATTTTCTAAATATATATTGAATGATTTTAAAAATGGACATCAATAGACATCAACAGAATTGGTGCTGCTGTGTTGCCTGGTCCAAAAAACGTGTATTTTTATAAAGATATATTTGCCCAGAGATATAGATATCGATTTGTCCAACGTATAAGTCGGTAACTTGAAAATCGTGATTTTTCTGTATGACCATTTTAGTGTTGTTTTCGTTATAAAAAGAAAACCAAAAACAAAAATCGAGGTCAGGTCTCCGTTTATTGTAGATGAAATGAATGTCTATCGACTATTAAAACACTGTCGTTCTTACAAACATATGTCATGACATATTTAGTGTAATTTGGTCAAAATAAATGCATGTAAGTTGTTCCTCAAGTGACCAATTTGTCGTCTGCAACATTATTTTTTTTTTTTTGTAGTTGTATGTTAAGGTACAAACATTTTGTGGTACAAATATTTGAGCCCTACGTTGGCATTTATGACATACAACCATGGTTTTTTTCAGAAAAAATAGCTAATAACTAGGTACATGAAGTTGCCAACAGAAAAAAAAGCAACAGTTTTTTAAATATATTTTTAACTTGAAGTGCTTAGTTTTTGCATGGAGTCCTCACTTAAATATACCAAAGTTGTAACTTTAAGAATATCTGCCAATGCCTTAAATTTTTAGCTATAGGTTAAAAAAATTGTCACCAGATGGAGTCCAATGCGCAAATTCCGATAAACACTGTCCTTTTAAAAGTTGGTAGTTTGAGTTATCAACTTATGCGTTGGGAGTGTCAAGAGCAACACCTACACCGAGAAAAAAACTTTTGCAAAATTAACAAAAAACCTAGTATAATTTACAGATGTCTTTGGCAATTCGGTGCCTCACAAGTTCTTCGTCAAAACATCTAAATTTTACATGTTTAACTTACCGATATTCATTTGGATAAATTAACCAAGTATTTTGTAATTGTAAATTATGGCTTCGACAGTTTATATTAGCGTGCTTGGTTAATCAGACGAAAATAGTGTTCAAGTCCATTACCATTTTGATAAAGTGTCAAAGCTTTCGATGGGTTACCTATACTATTGATGATTATGTTGTATTCTTGGCTTGGGTAAACCAAACATTTTTTTTTTGGCAGGGTATCAAAGTATGTGCTTTCAAGGCAATGTATAAAACAATATATTACTTTGGTGAATAAGTATAAGTTTTTAATTTCCATACAACTTGGTGCCACCCAAGCTGGCTTAGGTGATTTTACTATTGTTTTTTTTCTCGGTGTAGCTTATGGCTTATTCCACAATTTTATATTAATAATTAATAATTTTTTTAATAATAGTCATGCCAGAAAAGCATTTGAAAAATTAGGAAATCACATTTTCCTATCGGTATTTATTTTTGATAAAAATTGTTCACTTCTAGTCAAATGTGCTTCAAAATACTTAAGATTAAAAAAGGAATTAAAATGGTGGATTAAAAAGAAATCAACTCTGGCAACTTGACATGTAACGTCCTTTCAAATTTTGAATTTCAAATACAAGTATACAATGATGGAATAATTCGCAAATATCTTCTTGTAGCTTAATAATTTAAGTTGCTTATCTTTTGAATTTTTTTATAGGAGTCAGAGAACTTTATTCCTTTTAAAGAAATATGACCATTTCCATCGCATCTTGTTCCGATATAAAAGCAAAATTCTTCTAAAGATTAGCCAATTTTTTCCAGTTTGTATTGGAAATTTTTATTTAACTGTTGTACTTTCCTAATTGTAATAAAAATATCACACCTTCATCATTATCTTATTTTTTATAAGCAAAAGTTAAACTTCCGCTTTTGAAAGTTTCAAGTTTCTTAAAAAATGTCTACATGTTAAATAATGATTTCTTGTTACAGCCGATAAATTTCACATGCCTGAAAGTATGCTTTAATGTTTGTTAAAGTCACTAAAATTAAAGGATACATCCACCCTTAAAAGGGGAAATCCTTGAATACAAATAGTCCCTGCACATAAACATAAAGTGTTTTGTTGCACAGACACAAACCGAAAAGGATATTTTTCTTATATTACGCTAAGTAGTGCGTCTACTGCACACCAAGTCGGCAAGCAAGCTTATTACAGTTGAATCCTTATGAGGGAAATTCTACAGCAGAGGGAATAAATTTTATTTGCTGGCGAGGACACAAATCGTTTTAAGGAATTGTCTTATTAGATTGGCGAGTGTACTTATAGTACGCAGAGATAGTCGCACATGATATGAAGCACATTCCGTTTACTGGAGACGAAAATAAAAAAAAGCAAACATTTGAAAATATGCTGTTTATTATAAATGTGCTACATATGAATTTTTTGTTTTATTTGCCTTATTTCTAGCAATTTTCCCTGTGGTGTTTGTAAAAGAATTTCAAAAATAATGTCAGCTTCTCTTTGGCACCTTTCTTATGAGTTCTTTTTTTTATAATAAGTTCTTTAAATTTATGTTTTTAGTTTGAAAAATCAAAAAATTGCTTAAACCCAGAGATATTTAAGAAAAGGGAATTTTATTTCAAAAGCAATTTCATTTCATTTCATTTATTGAATTGAGAAATTTATCCTTACTGATACAATTAATTTATTTAAGACTAAGTATGAATATACATACATATATCACAAAATATTTGTTTGCTATTTATAAATTGACAATAGCATATTATTAAAAATTCTTCTTGATGCAGTGAAATTAAAATTATACATTGCTGATATTTTATTAAATCCTCGCAAAGCCCTTGGAGAATTCGAAGCATAATTCGTCCTGTGAGTTCCTATATGGAATAGGTGATTATGTCTTAATATTCTAGACGGGACACTAAAGTTTATTTGACTAAGCAAGTGTGGGCAATCCGTAATGCAAGTAACAATATTGTATAAAAAAAAGCTAGGACACTATAGTCCTTCTGTTTTCTAATGAAATAAGATTAATAATCCTACATCGTACATCGTAGGGATGAAGAGGATCCGAAAAATGTAACGACCGTAAATTTTGTAAATTTACGCTGTACACGTTCAACAGGATTCCAAATAAAAGACGCATACTCTAATTTAGACCTCACTAGGCTTGTGTAAAGCAGCTTTAGAGTATACGGATCGGTAAACGCCTTACTGTTTCGCCTTCTGCTTGAAGAGGATTATTTAATTTTGAAAAAATCGTGTGGTAATATTTTTTCAAATTCAACGATAAACGATTCTTACAACAGTCCAGTTATATACATAATCTATTTCATTTTGTAGTGCACACATATCATTTGTGCTTGCAATACGTGAAAAAAATTTCAAGTCGTCTGCAAAAAATAGAAACTTTGAACTTGAAGAACAGTTTCTAATATCATCTATAAAAATAGTGAAAATAGAGGCCCCAAAATATTACCTTGAGCTACACCCGAGGAAGCAATATATGACCGTCAAATTATATTTTCCATTGCCACCATACAAAGTCTATTAGATAGATAAGTCAAAAAGTTCGAATAAAATCCTAACTGAAACCTTATCAAAAGCTTTTGAGAAATGTATGTACATGACATCGACTTGTAAGCCCTGTTCGACAGTTTTCTACTGTATAATCAGTAAAAATTGATAAGTTCGTTGGTAGAACGATTTGGCATGAAACCATGTTGATATGGGGAAATAATACTTTTAAGTTCAAAAGATAGTTTTAATTTTACAATACTTTCGAAAAGTTCTCAGATGTTTGAGGGTTTACATATAGGCTTATAGTTTGTATATCATTTTTAAAACCACTTTTATAGATTCTGCTAATAAACGCAATTTTCCAAGCATCCAAGAAGACACCAGATTGCAAGGACTTATTGAAAATTATTCTAAGCGGAGCTGAAAGTGTATTATGGCATTTTTTTTTTTTTTTGTGATTTAAACACTGAAGAACCATCAATATAATTTTTTCTTGAATTGTTCAAACTAGTGATGGAAGTTAACACATCACAATCTGAAATTTGTAGGAAGCCAAAGTTTATATTAGCTTCATAGTTTAAATCTAAACCAACACATCGATCATCATCAGCTTCAAAGTTAGAGCAAAAAAATTTTGCAAAAAGTTTGACTGATTCAGATAACGACTGTGATGAATCATTTCCATAAAATGTTGTAGTTGGTATACCAGATGAAGATTTTTGAAGTGAAACTTCTTAGGCGGCGCTTCGAAATTTGAACGAGAATATTGAGGAGTGAAATTTCAAGGTCAATTTTCTTCATTTCGTTACACGATAGAGATGAAAGATATGTTTTACAGTAGAGAGAATGAGAGAGATATACATTGTATAAGACTTAAAAAATTTGCTTGAACCCGCTGAGGATCTAACCTGCGAACTCAAGATTACAAAGACAACGCTCTATCTAACGAGCTAAAGTCTTCATATAAAAAGTTACTCTATATACCAATTAATCAAACTACTTTTGCTGTAGATACCCAGCGGGAAAATAAAAAGCGTTCCTAGAAATAGCGCTTTTTATGCGCATTTTTGGTATGCTTTGAAGATGTGCTTTTCAGAGTTCAGAGTTGTGGAGCTCATATTTTTATACACATTTTTTCATATCGAAAACAACGGGGAAATAGCAGAGCAGTAAGACATTTGATTGTAGTGCCAGTGGTCCGAGTTCAATCCTAGAATCTTATAAAATGTTCTCTCTTGGTTTTTGGTTTTTTTTTTAAAGAGCTTTTTAACTATTTGTTTGTTAAGAAGCGCTTTCATCCTAGGATATCCAATATAAATTTTAATATGAATTTGGTTTACTTAAAAAGCGCTTCAGATGTGAGAAGCGCTATGGCAGAAGCGCTTGTTTAGTGCTTTTGAAGCGCTTCGATTACCGTTGGGTGGCAAAAGCCGCAGATTGTGTGCTGATTGCGTTCTATGTGTGGTTGACAGAGGGGTTGCCATACTCGGGTAGAGATTCACCGAAGCAGAAGTGAATAAGAGAGTTGCCCTGAGCGCATTATGATTTTCGCAAAGTAAACTCTCATACTAGGGCTGCCATGCCAATATTTTTTTAGAATACCAACGATCTTTAATTCAATATATTAATATAACCTCTATGAATTTTGCTCATACTACACATATTATATTATTATTCATATTATTCATAATATTGCGATATAAAATTAAATAAAAACCCAAATTCATGAAGCATATGCTGTCGCCCATTACGCTAACTTGACACTGTGCGCAAGAAAAGTTGGAATAAGTTCTTTCAATAGATAAGTATTTTATACATATTGTAGTTATATAATTTTATATCGAAATATTATTAATAATAGTAAGTATAATATGTTTGATATAAGTAATATTAATACGTACATATGTTGAATTAAAAATATATCAAGTTGTATTCTGTATTCATCTCTTTATGTAAATACGACGCAAATTGGTTATCTAATTAATTGCTTTTCGGCCATAGGTCCATACCAATGAATATTAAATAAACAGAATATTTTTTTTATAAAAACTTTTTATTGAATTTCTTTTGCTTAAAAAGTTCTCTCCTTGCCTTTAAGGTTCGATTATGCAATCGTAAAGCAACGCAACGTAACGTGACGTAGAGTTGTATCTTATGAAAAATAAGTGTAAGTGGTTAGTGAAATCGTAACGTTACCTAGCGCAGCGATTGGTTCTATTCCAGATAGAACTCTACGCCACGTTACGTTGCGTAGCTTTACGATTGCCTAATCGAGCCTTTACACTTAAATGGTTTTTATTCTAGAAGAGAAAGAGTGTATACAAAGAAGAAGTTTCACTTCTTTACTGTATACACGGTATACTGTATCTTTTTTTTCAGAATCAATATAGCTCCAAAAATACTTAAGGTTATGTTTAATATTTTCATCATATTCACATATCGCTCGTTTTCTTCAATAAGGTTATAATCCAAAAAACATAAAATTGAGTTAATTACACAGCAACATTGGTGTTACCACACGCAAAGAAATTTTTCGTTTACCACAACTGAAAAATTCACCAACTATTCTTCGTTTGCGAGCTGTATTTGCCGGAAACGAATATTCAGTTGTCACAACTTAAAAATATATCTTATATATATATATACCGCAAGCTATTTCGGTCATTATTATTTATTATATTAATAATCTTTCTCATTATGTCCGTCCGTCTTCTTATGGATTCCACCTCTGTTGCTATCTCCGTCCGCGTATTAAGCAAACTACCAATTTCCATTTATAGTAACAATTTGTCCAAAAAGTAACTCTAAACTATAAGCGTTATGTTTATACAACGAAGGGAAAAATAAACAAAATTTTCAGTTGGGAAAAACGAAGTTTTCAATTGCTGCAATTTAAAAATCACTCACGTTTATGACAAACGAAATTAATTTCCTGCAACTTTATGACGCGTTTCTCGCAACTGAACTGTTATTATGACAACTGTTGAAACGTTTGCGAATAACGATTTCAAGCACGATAAACGAAGTTCGTTTGCGGCAAACTGGCGATAAACGTTTTTTTTTCTTTACGTGCATGATCTAACTGTGTACAATTTTGGTAACGATATCTTCTTTAATTTTTGCAGGAGAGTAGAATTTGTGATTCATTCACCTCAATATATTTCTAATTAGATCGTGTTATATATCGATAATATCCAGTTTTTTTTCTCACCTTGTATGGATTAAGCCATGTACATTATAGTAGTACTTGTATATTTGATGTTTTGTCCATATTTCGAAAATGTCGAATTAATTTCCTTTGTCTGTTCAAAACTTAAAATGGTTCTCCTGATCTAGTTTTTTGAGTTATATCGTTATTGTAGAAAACGAGCGATATGTACTGCTTGTATAAGAATTTATTGAGAAAGTTGAATTCTCTCAGGTAATGCTGATGTGATCGATAGTAGACAATATTGTTCAATATAGTATATAATATTGTTGTGATAGTATACAATTTATCAGGGTTTGAGCCAATACTTTGCAAGAACATGTATTCAACTATATTCAAAAAACTTGTTCAGCTTGTTTTCCTTATTTCACGGAATATTTCTTATTTTTCGACCTGTCTCAAGTGGTACCGTGGCAAAAATTGAAATAATTTATTGTATTTATTTAAAAAAAAAAAAAAAAAAAATACGGCCTTTATATTTATTACCCACATATATGTAGCAACTCTCGCATAGAAATTATATTTATCAGGTCATTATCAAATATATCTTTATATGTAGAATTCTTCTGTACATGGCCTTGTCACTGAGCTCCTCCGAAACGGCTAGGCCGCGTTTGATGAAATTTGGGGGGGTGTGTGTGTGCGGCTGCGTCTGAAGATGGTTTAGGTCTAAAGTTTGACCTGGTACTGTTGTTGCTGTGGCAGTGTTTAAAGGGGTATTTGAGAATATAACTCAGAAACGAATTGAGAAATTGTCATGATTCTTTCACTACACCATTACTTTTTATGCAAAAAAAGTACAAAAATAAAAAAATGAATAAAAATAAACCAAAAAACAAAAAAAAAGGAGTTATGTATTAAAGGAAATTTATTAAATAAAAATATAAAAATTATTACATGTTGGTATTTCGCTTTTTTCACAAGCCTGCCTAAAACAATTTATAATTTTCGATACTAAAAATATAACTCAAAAAACCTCACGGGATATTAAAATCAAAGCTTGAAACTATAATAAAAAAATATTTGAAAAAAAAAAATAAATTTTAATTGCTTAATTCTTCATACTACTCAGTCGAGCATTCATCATAGAAGCTTCACAGCCAAAGTGTTCAAGAATTTCTTCTGCCGATCTTATTGTCATTATCAATCCGCTTTATATAATGAAGATATGCATTGAAAATTATAATTTTGATGATAATAAAGGAATAAACAAAAAATGTTGTTGCTTACATGGGGTCTCAGCAAATGAGAGAGTAACGTGTCATCCGCGGAAAAAGGATTTTGAACAAGTTATAGCATCTCGAAACACCCAACATGCTTTGGTTTTTTTCAGACGAAAAAAATTTTGACCAGGATCAAAAAATAAATCCAAGGATCGAGGATCGGGAGATTCCCTATGTCATTCATATCAAATTTTCGGCAACAGTCATGGTTTTGGGAGTGATAAGCAGTGAAGGACATGTCATGTCACCCCACTTCTTTCCCCAAGGGCTTTGGCTGCTGCTTAAATTGAGGTTTTACGAACAGTTGATTAGATTAGTAAAGGTGTTATACTTGTTTAACTTTTTAAATCACTTTGTCCTCAATTAGTTGACGCACCCTGTACTTACTTACTTACTTATCTGGACTTACTTACCTGATATTTTTTTCGGTGGAGCGTCGTTTTCCATTCGGTAACCATGACCTAGCCAGCGGAGTCATCGCCGCAGATTGGACCGAATATCGTACTAAGGATTTTTCTCTCGGAGGCTCCCAAAGTCTTTTCATCAGAACTGCTCAACGTCCAGGTTTGTGTTGCATATAATAGGACGGGCATGATTAGTGACTTATAGAGCGTGAGTTTTGGTTTTCAATTGCCTACTCAGCCCCATGATACAATTACAAGGTAAGCTCATTTCAAAATGGCTGCTCAAATGAGCAATCTTGCAACAACAAAGCTGTAGGAGCTACAAACGTCACACGACAAAAGCAACAACAACAATTAGAAAAACTCAAAATTACCAGCTGATTTTGACAACTAGCTCACCCTGCTCTCCAATATGAGCCTACCTTGTAATTGTATCACGCTCAGCCCAAAGTAACACCTGTTGGTAAGAGTTATCCTTCGTTTTATCTCAATACTGACATCGTTGAAAGAGTTTATGCTGGATCCCAGGTAGACGAAGTCCTTAACAACCTCTAAGGAGATGTTGTCAACAGTGACTTGGTTTCCAAGACGCTCGGACTGTTTATTTGTTGACACTAGGTATTTCGTCTTATCTGTGTACACTGCAAGACCCATTCGACTCGGCTCTTTCGCTAATGTAGAGAATGCTGCACTGACTTCGTTAGGTCGCTGAGTGCACTGACTTCATTAGGTCGAGCACGATAATTGTCTGAAACCTCGTTTGGTATCGAATGGAGGAGTGAGATCCTTCCCGATCTTAACTGTGCTGCTGGTGTCGCTCAGTGTGATTCTACAAAGACGGATGAGCTTTGCAGGAATACCAAATTTAGACATGGTGGAGTATAGATGATTCCTTATTGCACTGTCGAAGGCGGCTTTGTAATCGAAAAAAAGATGGTGTGTGTCGATTTGTTTCTCTAGGGTCTTTTCCAAGATTTGTCGTATCGTGAATGTCTGGTCTATGGTGGATTTGCCAAGACTGAAGCCACACTGATAAGGTCCAATCAGCTGGTTTACGATGGGCTGCAATCTTTCACATAATACGCTCGACAGGACCTTATATGCGATGTGAAGAAGGCTTATCCCACGATAGTTGGCGCAAATGGTAGGATCATCTTTCTTGTGGATTGGGCAGAGCACACTGAGGTTCCGATCGTTTGGAATGCATTCTTCCGACCATATTCTGCATAGGAGCTCAAGAATGCTCATGAAGAAGTGAAGCCACGGAATTGAAATTTTCAAGCCCCAATCCCACGACAAGTTCCATGGCTTCGACATAACTTAAACTGCCTTAAACTGTTGAAACATTGTATTATTTCACATTTAATCCTAGTTTTTCCCCATAAGCTCTTGGATTAACTTCCGTTAATTCTGCTCCGATTTAAATTCCAACGAATTGAGTCGCTTTATTCAGACTTTATTGGCGCGATAAACAAAAATATTTGTAAAAAACTCGCCTCATAAAAAATTGCCATGGATGTAATATTCTTTTTTCCCATATAAATCAACAACGTGGGAACGTGTTATTCACGCGAGTCAAAGTCATTCCCCGCAGGACCCTTTGTAGCTAAAATGCGGCATTTAACATTTTATTTTAGCGTTTGTTTTTGACTCGTTTTACATTTTTTGTTTCTTTTTTTTTTAATTTGTCGCTTCCCCAAGCGTAAATTTTGGCAGGCATTTGCTTTTTCTTTTTTGCTCTGAACTTTTTTTAGCGCTCTTGATGCGGCGGCCTTGGTGGGCACTTTACGCATTTTTATGCTCAACAAACCGATAGAACTGAAATTTACACCAACCAACATAAAAAAAAAATCCTTTTTGGTTTGGGTAAAAAAAGGGCACAACAACAACAAATAAAAACTTGACTTCAATGATAGACTGTGCAAAAAATGTGTGGACAACGTGTGGAAGAGCGTGGGCAGCAGAAAGGGGCAAAAGGAGCGCGAGTAAACTGCTTTTAATCGAATTTTTTATTGCGTGTCAATTAGACGATTGATATGTCGGCTAACGTAGCGCTGATTTGGGCTAATTAAAGAATATCTGTGTATCTGCCGTGAAACCTCATTGGCTGGATTTGTATATTTTTTGTGACATTTGCTTAATTTTGTTGTTGTTGTTAAGAGCTAAAATTTAATTAATTAGTATTTGAAGGCAAAAAATTTGTTGTCAATCACTTTTAAGCGTCGTATTCGACAACATAAGGACATATGTTGAGTTTTTTTCACTCATATGTTTCCAAAGTCAGCGCCTGCCCCACTACTCCCCCTGGTGGTCTTTGCGTTATGGTACTGACAACCCCAAAGGATGTTGCAGTTAATTGAAAACGGTCGGCAAGGTCGTCCGTGTCAGAATTACAGCAGATAATTGATGACATGATGTGTTGCTGATGAAGACGATGATGTTCTCGTTATGTTGTGACTCTGTTGCTGGCGCTGCTGTTTGTGTTGCTGATGACCATGTCCTCGTTACAATTACAACAACAACAACAACAATGACGGCAAAAAAAACTCGTGCTTAACTGAATGCGGTAAACCGCAGAATAAAACGGTTAAAAAAACGAAGCAGCGTGTAAACGTAGAGCGACTGACATGGTTCCACGCGGTGCTGATGTCCCTGGGGGCTTCTGTTAAGCCCGTTTAAATGGGTTTTTTCAGTTTTTTTCGGTTTTTTTTGCTGCTACACACTTGCAATTTTTACGCTCTTTATTTTTTTGCATTTTTTGTTTTTTGTGGGGTGCTATTAATGTCAAAAGTTGTTGTTGCTTTTACTGTAAGCCCGCATTTGTTATTCCATTTGTTAAGTGGATAAAATAATGAAACCATAAATCAAGCTTGTTGAATTCGTCTTCGTTTTTGCCATTTTGGCTGTAGCTTTTATTGTTTTTTTTTCTCGTTTTGCCTTTTTTAAATAAAATTAGCCAGGACTATGTGGTTGCGTAATCTGGCAACTCTTCTGTGGCACGAATTCCGGCGCGAATTCTACTGACTGACCAAAATCCAACCAAAATAAACAGAAGATTGAAAAAGAAAAACCTGTTGTTGACCCCAAAAATAACCGCAGGAACATATGAAACGCTGCATTAACGTCATTTCATGGTTAATATACGAGACAATGAAGATTCAATTACATCAGCAACAAGCAATATGGCCGAAATCGCAAGGGTTAAGCATATGCCTGACTGGGGAAATCTTTATGGTGTTGTATCACAAGGAGAATATAAATGTAATCATAGATCTTTTTAAGGAAATGTTCGTATTTTGAAAATTTTTGTCATTTGAGAAAACAACAAATACAAATACAATAATGAGCAGTCCAGCGTGTGGAGCGTGGAGAGAACTTGGAGAGTCTTTCATAACACTTTTTATATAGAACAGAAATAGATGGGTAGGTGTCAGTTCGTGCTCTGAACGTTTCAGAATCTTACATTTGTTGACCTCCATATATTTTTAGTTTTCCCAAAAATGCTAAGAAAAATATTTGGGTGGTTAGATTATTGCTATTTATGGATGAGGAGGAGGTAAAAGCCAAAGGAGCAATTCAAGATGATGCCATTAAAAGTTATTTCTGTGTAATATACTATATTTAGCCTGATCGAGTGGTATGGAGTTTGAATGGTTAGTCCGAATAGACTATAAAAAATAGATTCCTGCATGATTTTCATTGACGGGAGTGGTTCTCCTCAAGGCTATTCTTGGCAAAAGTGTTAGGATTTTTACTTGTGATCGTTAGCTGTTCATTGGATTCATGTTCAAAAATGTAAGAGATATTAGAACTTTTGAGTTTAACTTTTAGAGGACCCCCTCCATTAAAAATTTGGATCCCGCCAATAAATGAAAACTTTTACTAACATTTAGGGTATTCACAAGGTCTCATAAAGTCAAATGTCTTAAATTGAAAACATTAAAATTTACAACAAGTGTGAGCAACCTCCCATAACTTATTGTGCTATTTCAACTCTCAATCAGCTGATGCAAAGCAAATTTAAATAAATATTTGTTATCACAATGCCAAAAGAAAGCGAAAAAGACAAAATAATAGCCGGTTTGTGCAAAAAGCATATTTTGCACGTTATTGAATACGACACTCAATAAACATAGCTTTTAGAGTTGTAATATTTTAGTACTTTTTTATACGGAAGGCAACAACCATATTTTTAAACTGGTGTAAAATTGTATTACATTATAATAATATGACATGATAGCACACCTTGTGAATACCCTAATTGTAATGTTTATAGTCGATGTATCAATTATTAGAACTGTCATTCATTAGAATCATCAAAAAGTTGTTATAGTCTATCGTTTCCTTTAATGAATCTTTCTCTTTATAATAGAGGCTTTTTAGGTGCATATAACTCCAATTCATAAATCGGGCTAAAAACAGGAGTTTATCACCCTTTTCAAAACTGAAATTGATATCGAAAGTATTTGAAGCAATTGTAAAGAGCAAAATCAGATCAGAGGCAAAATATCTGAAGCACAACATGGCTTCGGTGAAGGTAGATGGTCAGTTTACAATCTTCTCTATTTGAAAACTACTGTATAAAGGCCATTGAACAGTGTTGCCAGATAGGTTGAGCTTCTTTCCCCTAAATCTGGAAAAATTTGCTGAATTTTTCCCTAAAAATAAAAAGAACCCCTAAAATTTTTTGAGTTAGTTAAATTTATTGAATGTGGCGTCCGTGGCGTAGTTGGTTAAAGTGCGTGGCCGCTATGTCAAAGAACCTGGATACCCAGGTTCGAACCCCAGCAGCGACAGAAAATTATTTGAATTTAAATAATTTTTCTGTACGGCCGCCACCTCTCTGCAGACAATGGCAAACCTCAGAGAGTAATAAAAACGCCATGTAAAGCTTCTTGAGAATTAGAACATTCCGTTCATCGCCGTTCGGAGTCGGCGTTAAGCCTGTAGGTCCATTTCTCGGTCAATTGTGTACAAACTTAATAACACGCACAACACAATTGATCATAAGAAGCTAGGTCAAAGTCCTTTCAAGGGCTGAAATGGCCAGTTATTTATTTTTATTTTTTTAAATTTATTGAATACTTTGTTCAATTGATGCAAATAAATCCAAAATCAAAATAAATTTTTGGACTAAAAAAAAATCACATTAGTTTTTTTGTACATAGTAATTCATTGAGGAACTTAAAAACACAAACTCAAGTAATAAAGAAATTACATATTTTGAATTTCATTAAGATCGCTTCAATATAAGAGCTATAATCGCCATAACAGACCGACAGACAGACAATCGGACAAACGGAAACATGGCAAAAGCAGGGAGAAAACAAAAATATATTTTACTTATTTTAAGTACCTTTGTTAATTAACACAAACACGACATCTTTCACAAACATCTTTTAGTTCTTTAACAGAGTTTGTCTTAAAAATTAGTGCGTTTTGAGGAAAACTTGTTAAATGAAGTGTTTTATCTTAACCGCAACTTTGCGCAGCCAATTTTTTAAGAAACATAAGGCAGATATACTATATTTTATGAAAGTATAATTCTTCGATTGTAATAAGGTTGAACTATTTAGATTTTTTCTATTAAACTTTTAGAAATAAAAACTGCTTAATAAATAAAGAGACATACTTCCACGTTTTTTCTAATTTTTGTTTTTAAACATTTTTTTTTGTTTGTTACAAATTCAATGGTATTTAAGTCATTAAAAAATACAAAAAAAAAACATAAATTTAAATCTATGCTTTCTCGTCGTCAGAATTTAAAACAGCCTCACGTTTCACACATATTCTGGTGCTATTTCGCTCATTCGACAAACAATCAGCATTCTTTCGATGGTACGCAATTGTTTTGACTTACTTTGACAAAATAAACCTTGTAAGAGCTAAAACAAAATGAAAAATAGAACACAAAAGGGTGCATCAAATGCAAAAAAATACAGTTCATAGTTGATGTTGTCACTTCTTTAAGAAACCACTAAAAATTCTCAAAAAACACTAACAGAAAATTAAAATCCCCTAAGGTTTTCCGCTCAAGATTTTTGACCCCTATATTTTCTACTAAACCGAAAAAACCCCTAAATCTAGGGGAAAATCCCCTAATCTGGGAACACTGCCATTGAAAGCCATTGAATGTTCGTATGAAAACATGTTTAAGATTGTGCGGATTTTTAAACTATGGCATGGATCAGATATTTAGCATATTCGAGTAGTTTTTTATGATCGGTTATACATCTTTGCTGAAGTATTTAAATTATAATTAGAAAATTAAGTTTCTAATATCAAGCAAAATAAATCTAGTTTTCAGCAAATTGTTTACTTGAATCAATTTTCAGTGAATGAAGTTTTCAGTGAATTTTTTACTTCAATCAAGCAAATTGTTCTCAATTCAAGGAAAATCAATTTCTCAATTCAAGTAAATTATTCTAGTTTTCAGCAAATTGTTACTTGAACCAAACAAATTTTTCTCACTTCAAGCAAATATACGTCGGGGTTATGGAAAAAATATTCTTAAGTTTTAAGCAAATGTTTCTTGAATTAAGAATTTTTCTGTGTGTTTTAAATTCGCTCAGTTCTAGTAAAACTATGCTTGAATTGAGAAATTTACGCTTTAGTGTAAGCTGATAGCCAATTTGCTTGATTCAAGCATAGAATGCTTGATTTTTTCCATTCCGTGTAGTTTGTGGAGAGAGTCGTTCGGGAACTTAAATTGGCTCAGGGAAAGACATAACACTTATCTTCGATTTGAATTCACATGATACACTTGATTGACCTTTTCAACATATCAACATATCATACCATTTTCTAAAAAAACTAGATTTCACTGGATAGGCGCTCCACCTGAAATTCTTGGTTCAAATTAAAAAAAAAATAAAAAAAAAAATGTGCCTCTTGAAAATCAATGTAGCTGAACTGAATTATGAAGCACATTTTTTTTTGTTTTTTGAAAAAATAATTTTGAAATCTTGTGCTGAACTGAATTAAGAAGCACATTTTTTTTTTCAAAATAAATAATTAAAAAATTTACAAAGTCAAACTTTTCAGTTGAATTGTCTAAATATATAAAAACGTGGGCAATTGTGCGACCATCACGGCTGAACTACTTAAGCTATCCACTTTATATTTAAACCATATATTTGTGTGGAAACCCCCCCCCCCCTCTAGGTGGTGCTGGGGTCGCTTTTTTAGAAAATTTTCATTTATGGACCGATTTGGCTCAAATTCACATTGTAAAATATTTAAATAAAAAAAATGTTGACCCGATAGGTGGTGCTGGCGTGCAGATTTTAACGAAGATGTAGTTTCCCAGGATAAATTCACGGAAATATAAAAATTTTCCGAAAGTTACGCACCGATTTGGCTTAAATTTGCACCATACGAGTGTAATCTTTATCAGAGCTGTATAAGTATGAATTCATTTAAATTTTTCATTCTCTTGTATAAATTTTCAAAAGCTGAAATCCTTTTTTGTAGCATTGAGAGTGGGAACTCTTTAGGCTGATTTTTAAGATATGAGTTGCAAAACGTAAAGAATTCACAGTGAATTGAAATTTTAATGAATGCAGCCGCCGATGGCTCCAGCCTCAAAGATTAAAAATGACAATGTCCATTCAGTAGCAGTCCTTATGGTTGTTGTCAAGTCTGAAGTTATTTTGTGTGTGTGTGACTGTTGGGCCTGACTGTGATAACCCAGTAGGAAAACCCATTCTTCTATAATGCATTATACCCTCCTTACTTTTTATCAGAGCGGCATGCAAACTTCCCTTGCGAATCCCCATTATTTTTACAAAGGCTTGGCCGCCTCTAGAAAGCTTCATTTTGTAAAGTATAAAAAGCATCATACGTACTTACGTATTCCTCAAATAAAATAAAGCAAAGGGAATGTACTTCCGACGGTCGGAATCGTTTGGGTTTCCATGCTAATACACTTTAATTGATAAGCTGAATGTATGAAGGAAACGTAAGGTACACGTAAGTTACATTATATGTAACGAGTATATAATCCATTTCAGCTTTCCCCACGATGGAAAATGTAAGCATTACTTACGTTTTCACTTAAAATATAAGATGAACGGAAGGCGACAGATTGAACGGAATCAGAAAACCAAGTCAGGAGGTAGAAAAAAGCTAAATTATAAAATTAAAAGAAGAAAAAATTTTAAAAATGATAACATAAAATATTTGATACTGCCCACTAACATTTCACCTAGAAAAAAAATAAAAAAGTTATTTTAATGTCAAAATATTTTTATGCAACTCACAATTTGATGTCAGTGCAGATCAGCAGACGTTTGCTTTATAGTCGTTTTTTGTTTGTTTTTTTGTTACACTTCATATTTTTGAAACAGTCGCTACATGTCCCTTACTTTATAAAATAAAGTGAATATGAAAATGATCACACGAAGAGTCGTTCGGCTAAAACACGTATTCTTTTTCTATTTGAAATCATAAGTGAAGACGTGAGGTGTTCCAAATCTAATAAACAACATACTTATTTTCACATAATTCTATATGAATCTTCATTATTGAAAGGAAAACATGAATTATTTAGTAAGCACCTTACGATTTTCCCACTGGGGGGTTTGCCATTGGCTTATATGATATAGAAAAAGTATTATACACAACAAATTGGTGAAGTATATGTAGAAGTCCTGGCTTGATGCCAGTTGACAATATTACATTCCATCTATTATAATCGGAACTTAAGCCATATGTCAAATAAATAATTAAAAATAAACAAAAGTAAATAAAATGTCTAGAGTTTCAGAGTTGAAAAGAATGATTATACTGAGTGCATTCATAATATTTTTTAAGCCTACAAGAATGGTATTGATATTTCCCAAAGTCCCTTCCAGAGCATTGGGTGTGCTCCTCCCTTATATTTAAAGAATGATGAATTGTTGGTCTATAATTCATCAACGCAATAGAAGCATACGTTTGCAATCTGGTTGAAGCAGCTTTTGAATTCCTAAATGACTCAATTCTTTTACAGCTCTGATCTACATTAATAACGGTCATTTTCTGTTTGTTTGACCCGAATACAACGAAACCGATTTAACTCAAATTCGGCACCCATATTACTTGAATCCTAGCTTTGTTTATGGAATACTTAGTTTTGACCACGCCTCTTCCACCCCTTTACAAGCAATGCAAAATCTGCCTATTAGCATACTTTTTTGTAGCGAAAATGTTCGTCTAGTTAATTTTGAAAAAATTCTGTTATTTTGACAACAAAAACATTCACATACTTGCAAAATTGCACAAACTTTTGGTGCAACCTCTTTTTTCTATAAACATCGCTCCTTAGAATAGCAAAAAACTATCAGAAATTCTTTCCGATCAAAAGTTATCGCCATAAATTCGCTATTTTCTCGGCCCCTCGGTATCGCAGTTTTTCAACCGATAGAAAAAACACGAAACTTTAAAAATTAATAAACACTTTAGTCCCGCTTACTTTTTATTATTATTTGGATTTTGAAAAATATTAGAACGAGGACTAAATATCAAAATTTTTGATTTTTCCACCCGAGTAAAACCGTATATCAACTAGTTAATTTTTAAAGAAAAGACTGAAAAAACTGATTGGGGAATTTCGGTTAGGAACAAGAAAAAATTTGATCATCATTATAATAAGCCTGAAAAAATAAGTTCAGTAAAAGATTTTGCTCCTTGAGGCAGGAAACGTACAGCTGTGTTCCAAACATCAAGCATTGTACGAAAGGAAGTTCTCAAAAAAATTGCTGTACACCGAAATTCTATCTATTTTATGCAAAAAAATATGCTCTGTACCCAGTCACAGCACCATAGACACGCCCATCTTGTACCCGAGCCCGTCACTACGTATTTTGTGACGCCTTAACGTGTTCTTTACTTCTTTCGAGGGCAAAAAAACTAGACAGGTGACAACACCAAAAAAGTTCATTGGAAAATAATTTAAATGAGCCAGAAAAACCGAATCCTCCGAAGAAGATGTAAGTATCTTAAAAGTTAATATATAATTTTTTTCTACATAAACTTTTCAAACATAGCACAGAGCTCAGTTAACTGCAAAGCAATTTGATTAAAATATTTGCCCAAGCATGGAAAGGGAGTCAGTCATCATCCTCATGACGATTCTTCTTAGGTATGTCTTAAAAGTTTTCTATTTTCATTACAACATCAAGAAAAGCTGCACATTTTCAGTGTCATTCTTCAATGAAAAAAGTCAGTCAGAATTAGTTTTCATAGGTACCAACACGTGGTGGATGACTTTCCGCAACACATTATCCAGTTGAAAATTTTGAATTTTGTCAATTTTTCATATCTTTTCCTTGTACCCCTCCCCCAACATACGTAATTATTCAACGGAAACAACACATCTTTCCAGAAAATCCAGTGTTTTTTTTTTTTTTTTTTGTAATAATATTTTTGCCTCAAAAACTTTTCGCCGCTAAGCTAGTCAGCCAGGTGAAAAGAGCGCGCATGTGAAGAAAAACTTTTGCCTAACATATGTGTAGCTGCTTCATAACGGGTGCCGTTATATCAGCTAACAGTACTTCATATATTTAAACTAAAACTATAAACTTGTTGTAGACGATTTTTCAGCGAAGAAGCACCCTGTTCAGCTTCAGCAGATATAATAAAACTTTCAACTTCCATAGCGAGTCCGCCCTGCATGCATTTTGAAAATTTCAATTCCACACCAGAATGATTCTATACAATTTCTGAAATTCTAGTTCGTGATAATTTGGCTAATTTTTGAAATTACATTAGTTGGCAGTGGAATGAATGAATGAAGCAGCAGATTTCTCAGGCACATGCAGCTTCATTAGAATTCAAATGATATAAGTATTGGTTTCAGTAAAATTTAAAAATTTTCCACTGTGTATTAAAAAGTTTTGGAACTAAAGAAGCAATAATTAAAATTGATGCACAAAACAAAGTGCTGAAGAGTGGACAATAGAAGAGTAACGGAATAAACAACACGTTCTTCAATATCCTGTCCCGCTAAGCATCTAGTCAGTTTATCAAACACAATAACCGCTAAGACTAAAGACAAAAGACTAAAGACTAAAGACTAAAGACTTAAGACTAAAGACTGAAGACTAAAGACTAAAGACTAAAGACTAAAGACTAAAGACTAAAGACTAAAGACTAAAGACTAAAGACTAAAGACTAAAAACTAAAGACTAAAGACTAAAGACTAAAGACTAAAGACTAAAGACTAAAGACTAAAGACTAAAGACTAAAGACTAAAGACTAAAGACTTAAGACTAAAGACTAAAGACTAAAGACTAAAGACTAAAAACTAAAGACTAAAGACTAAAGACTAAAGACTAGAGACTAGAGACTAGAGACTAGATACTTAAGACTAAAGAGTAAAGACTAAAGACTAAAGACTAAAGACTAAAGACTAAAGACTTAAGACTAAAGACTGAAGACTAAGGACTTAAGACTAAAGACTAAAGACTAAAGACTAGATACTAAAGACAAAAGACTAAAGACTAAAGACTGAAGACTAAAGACTAAAGACTAAAGACTAAAGACTAAAGACTAGAGACTAGAGACTAAAGACTAAAGACTAAAGACTAAAGACTAAAGACTAAAGAGTAAAGACTAAAGACTACAGACTAAAGACTAAAGACTAAAGACTAGATACTAAAGACTAAAGACTAAAGACTAAAGACTAAAGACTAAAAACTAAAGACTAAAGACTAAAGACTAAAGACTAAAGACTAAAGACTAAAGACTAAAGACTAAAGACTAAAGACTAAAGACTAAAGACTAAAGACTAAAGACTAAAGACTAAAGACTAAAGACTAAAGACTAAAGACTAAAGACTAAAGACTAAAGACTAAAGACTAAAGACTTAAGACTAAAGACTAGATACTAAAGACTAAAGACTAAAGACTAAAGACTAAAGACTAAAGACTAAAGACTAAAGACTAAAGACTAAAGACTAAAGACTAAAGACTAAAGACTAAAGACTTAAGACTAAAGACTAAAGACTAAAGACTAAAGACTAAAGACTAAAGACTAAAGACTAAAGACTAAGGACTTAAGACTAAAGACTAAAGACTAAAGACTAGATACTAAAGACTAAAGACTAAAGACTAAAGACTGAAGACTAAAGACTAAAGACTAAAGACTAAAGACTAGAGACTAGAGACTAGAGACTAAAGACTAAAGACTAAAGACTAGAGACTAGAGACTAGAGACTAAAGACTAAAGACTAAAGACTAAAGACTAAAGACTAAGGACTTAAGACTAAAGACTAAAGATTAAAGACTAGATACTAAAGACTAAAGACTAAAGACTAAAGACTAAAGACTAAAGACTAAAGACTAAAGACTAAAGACTAAAGACTAAAGACTAAAGACTGAAGACTAAAGACTAAAGACTAAAGACTAAAGACTAAAGACTGAAGACTAAAGACTAAAGACTAAAGACTAAAGACTAGAGACTAGAGACTAGAGACTAAAGACTAAAGACTAAAGACTAAAGACTAAAGACTAAGGACTTAAGACTAAAGACTAAAGATTAAAGACTAGATACTAAAGACTAAAGACTAAAGACTAAAGACTAAAGACTAAAGACGAAAGACTAAAGACTAAAGACTAAAGACGAAAGACTAAAGACTAAAGACTAAAGACTAAAGACTAAATACTAAAGACTAAAGACTAAAGACTAAAGACTAGAGACTAAAGACTAAAGACTAAAGACTAGAGACCAAAGACTAAACACTAAACAGTAAACACTAAACACTAAACACTAAACACTAAACACTAAACACTAAAGACTAAAGACTAAAGACTAAACCCTAAAGACTATACTCGACAATAATCACGCTTATAAACTGACCCAGTACAAAACATGTCAGCATTTCTCTCTTATTTATCTACGCCTTCCAATTAAAGCTATCCTTCACATAGACCCGTAAGGACAGAGTTATATAAAAAAGTACATTAATTATAAAAATTACAAGGACTTCTATGATTATGCAAATTAGTTTTCTTTTTGTAATCCTTTCATTTTTCTTCGCTTGCTCACAAACGTACAAAATATTCTCGACTGCTGCTTATCCTGCTGATTGTTCTTAAAGGACATGCGAGCTCTATAAGAAATCGAATTAAATTATTTTGCATGAAATATACGCACAACAGCAACAGCAACAGAAACAGCAAAGCTAAACGCACAAAGGGTTGTTTGCCCCCGAGTGTCCTTGCGACGACATACTCAAAAGAAATCCTTGCGCTTGACCAGTGGTCAATTCGAAGGATTACCTGTCCCCCGATGAGTCTTCCTTTTCTTTGTGCAACCGAAGTGTGAGAATTGTTCTTAATTTACCAAGAAAAGTATCCTTCGGAGTATTCGTAGCGCAAGTTACACATGAAGAAAACAAGTTTCTTGTGTCGGTTAAGGATGCAAAAAAGGATGACTTTGATTTCTTTGTGTGTTGGTTTTGTTGTTGTTTGAGCGCCTTTGTCACTTGATGTTATGTCCGGCGCGACTGTTACTGAAAAAGTAAAAATTGTAGTTTTTTTTATTGTTTTTTCGTTTTGGTTCCTGCAAATCTTGCTCTGGGAATGCAAACCCGTTTTGCAAAGTCCGGCCGTTTTTGACCAGTGCATAAACCGGATTTACATTTAAAATAAAATCCATTAAAAACATGAAAAAATAGCGGGGAAATTAATTTAAATTCAGTTTTTTCACATTGTTGTTCTTGTAGTTGTTCCTTTTGCTGTAATACTAGTAGCTGAAAAAAAGGAAATCATTGTTGTTTTTTGTTTTGTATTTGTTTTTGTTTTTGCACATATCCTTTCGGTGCCTTTTCCACCCCAAATTGTTGCTATCGTAGTTGATACTCATTTTGAGGACAATTCGCCGCTTTTTTTGAGGACATTCTATGCTGTCCGGTAACTCGTGCCCGCTAGCAGCCGGTCGGTCAACAAGTTTGCGTCGAACTAATTGAAAATAGTTCAGCATATCATATGAACACATGAATGTCCGTCCTTCCGTCTGTCTGTCCGTGCCTTTGTCCAGCCGTGTGTCCCGGCAACAGCTGCCATTTAATCCTTTTGCCGTGCTTTGCCCTAACAATGTTCTATATTGTATATATTTTAAAATTTTTTCTAGATTTTTTAGCGCATAAATTTAAGACTCAACAAAAAAAAAATTTGATTGCATTTGTGGATAATAATTGGACTAGAAGAGGAGTGTAATAAAAAATAAATAAACTGGCCATTTCAGCCCTTGAAAGGACTTTGACCGAGCTTCTTATGATCAAATTGTGTTGTGCGTGTTATAAAATGTTTTAACATAATTTGATCGAGAACTGGACGTACTAGTTTTATGCCGACTCCGGCTAATGTGCATGTTCTCAAGAAGATTGACATGGCATTTGTTACTTTCTGAGGATTGCCATTGTCTGCAGAGAGATGACGGCCGACCAGAAAAATTAATTCAATTGAAAAAACTTTCTGCGTCAGATGGAATTAAACCAGGGTTCTCTGGCGTATGGGTCGCGCACTCTACCCACTACGCCACGGCCGCCACTATAATAGTAATACTATAAAATAAATACACAGATTGTTGAAGAAAGCAGTAAGCATAACACTAGAAAACTATTGAAAAGCAATAAATTGAAAAGAAATGAATGTTTTTTAATGAAAACAGTGGAGATGGGTTCTTTTTCGGCTTTGAGAAATTAATGATATTTTTAGTTATAGAAGTGTTTTTATTGCTTGAGAAAAGTTAATAGGCTTGAGCAACTAAAGATTGAAAGGCAAATGAATCTATCAATAGTTGCATCTCTATTCGCAATAATCTTGCGTATGTCCTTGACTTCAATTAATTCGAATACCGCTGTAAATTAAACCTTTAAGCTTAATTTAGCCAAGATATTTTTGAATAGTCTGTAACATAGGTGTCCGCAGGAATTTTTCGAGGGGCGAGGGGGGATCAAAGGTATGCATTGGTATCCACTTATATGAAAATGATGATATGCAAATGCAACATATAGACACAGAAAATAAAAATATATGCAATTTTTTCAGTCCAGGGGGCAAGTGCTCCCCCACTGCTCCCCCTTGTGGACGCCCTTGGTCTGTAAGATATTATTATCCGCAGACTGAAGTCAATGAGAATGACGTAAACCTCACATTTTTTTTCCTAATTTTTTGCCTTTAAAACCTTGATTGTTTTTCCTTCGAAACATAAACCAAACTCTTATTAAAAATAAAAAAAAATAAAAAGGTAAAAATATAATAAAATGATAAGTAAATTGTCAAGAAAGATCAATTAAATAATCTATATATATAAAAATGAATGTCTGTCTGTCTGTTTGTTTGTTTGTTTGTGCTTTATAGGAGGCCAAACCACTGGACAGATCTTCCTGAAATTTTCACAGCATGTTACTATGACTCTGGAAGGAATAATAGGCTATATGAAGTTTTTATTGGACAAAGGGGAGTGGCACCGCCCATATAACCCAAAAAATTTTAATCGCCATATTTTGGGCATTTGTTGACCTACGTCTATGATATTTGGTACATATGATATTGGCATAATTAGGAATACGTACCAGGAGAAAAGTGCGTGTGACCACTCCCCTTTTATGAAAATTAAAAATCGTAATATAGTCTTAACTACTGGACCGATCGTCATTAAATTTTCACAATACGATGTTCTTACGAAATAATAAATTCTTGCCTATATAAAGTTGTGAGTGGACAAAGGGGCGTGGCCTCGCCCATATAACCCAAAATTTTAAATCGTCATATCTTGGGCATTTTTTGACCAACGGCGGCAGTATTTGCTATATAACGAAAAATTCATCAATGGGTAAAGTGCTGCGACCGTGTAAGATCATAGCATGGGATGAATGCACAATGGCACACAAAAAATCTTTAGAGGCCCTAGATCGCACATTACAGGATTTCAAAAACAATAGGCAATTATTTGGGCGAGCACTGATTTTGTTAGCCGGTGATTTCCGCCAAACACTACCGGTTATTCCAGGTGCAACCCCAGCTGATGAGCTTAACGCATGTCTGAAAACATCCATTCTTTGGCACCACGTTCGCACACTAAAATTGACGACAAATATGCGTGTGCAACTACAACACGATGCATCAGCTTCCCGATTTTCAAAGCAGTTGCTGGATTTGGGAAACGGAAGAATGCCATCGGATCCAACAACAAACTGCATTACATTTCCACCCGACTTTTGTAAAATTGCACTGTCCATTAGAGTGTCCCTTATTTTGCGATTTTTGGAAATGTCAAGGGGCTGAAAGGTTTTTTTATGCGTTTTTATATTCTAAGAACGAAACTAAAAAAAATTTTTTTTTACGACAACGTTTACCCGTGCCAATCGGGCCCGAAAGTTTCGAAAAAATGCCCATATTAGACCATATTTGCACAAATTAAAAAAAAAAATCTTTTCTCTGCTTTTTATAAAGGTTTTACATTTTTTGGAACACATACATAAGAAATATGATATCTACAAAGTTTTTTTATGGTGGGCGTGGTTACCGCCCCTGCTGCGTCAAAATTTCTCCCGCAGCCTTTTCCCACTTTTTCATGAAATTAGTGCAATTTAGGTATTAATATCAACAATAAATAAATACATTTTTATTATGCTAAAAGTATGATTACATTTCATTAAATTCACATTATGTACTTACAAAAATTAACAATAAATTAAAAAACTAGTATTTTAACCTGCGGCGGGCGCGCAACAAGCTAATACCTACAAGCAGTCTTATTGCGGCTTTTCAACCGAAATCATAGTTTTTTTTTATAAATAAAAAATATCAAAAACCAAAAATGTATGCCCCTGGAGGGTTAAATTATAATAAGAAATACAAATTAATTAAAAAAGACAGAGCCTTATTTGGAGCTTTTATGCTATTCATTATTCATCCGTCAAGTCTGTATTTTTGTAGTTCTACTATACATCAAAGTCTGGTTTGTAGCTACTAATAGCATAAAACCTCCAAATCAGGATCTGTCTTTTTTAAAAGATTTGGTCGCATACAAGACAATTAACAAAAAATATTCATTGCTGCAAGTCAAAAATTTGGTCGGCATCTTTGGTACCTTGGCGAAGAACTTGTAGCACTCGCTTTTTTCGATGATGCAGTTTCTATTGAGAGAAAACGCAGTATGGTGACAGCATTGCAAGCTCAGAAGTTTCCATGTAATCATCCGATCGCAAACCCAAATTCTTTAAATGAATGGACAAAAAATATTTAGGTTGTTTTGCATCTTGTCGAACAACAAATCTATTTCGTAGGTTTAGTTTGACATGCAATTTTTTAAAATATGATTCTGACGAATGGGAAAAAGATGAAGAATACCAGAGAGTAAAAAATTATTTTAAAGATCTTTGTATTGTAAATGATGTTGCGGAGCGTGGGGTACAACTTGCTCAAGAATTTCTCGAGCTTACAAAATCAGAAGCGCAGCTTCAAAACCTACTTATTGTGGCCCAAAATACTCGAAAAATATACTCGAACTGTCAAAAAAAAAAAAAAAAACAATACATGCTCTTAAAAAAAACTTATAATTAATTTGTATTTCTTATTATAATTTAACCCTCCAGGGACATACATTTTTGGTTTTTGATATTTTTTATTTATAAAAAAAAACTATGATTCCGGTTGAAAAGCCGCAATAAGACTGCTTGTAGGTATTAGCTTGTTGCGCGCCCGCCGCAGGTTAAAATACTAGTTTTTTAATTTATTGTTAATTTTTGTAAGTACATAATGTGAATTTAATGAAATGTAATCATACTTTTAGCATAATAAAAATGTATTTATTTATTGTTGATATTAATACCTAAATTGCACTAATTTCATGAAAAAGTGGAAAAAGGCTGCGGGAGAAATTTCGGCGCAGCAGGGGTGGTAACCACGCCCACCATAAAAAAACTTTGTAGATATCATATTTCTTATGATGTGTTCCAAAAAATGTAAAACCTTTATAAAAAGCAGAGAAAAGATTTTTTTTTAATTTGTGCAAATATGGTCTAATATGGGTATTTTTTCGAAACTTTCGGGCCCGATTGGCACGGGTAAACGTTGTCGTAAAAAAAAATTTTTTTTAGTTTCGTTCTTAGAATATAAAAACGCATAAAAAAACCTTTCAGCCCCTTGACATTTCCAAAAATCGCAAAATAAGGGACACTCTACTGTCCATTGAAGAATTAATCAATTGTGTATTTCCCAATATTGAACGTCATTTTAAAAACAAGGAATGGCTGTGTGAACGACCATTACTTGCTGCCAAAAACATGAAACAAAATCGATGAAACTGCAGCAACGTACAAATCCATCGATACTGTAACGAGAAAAGAAGATACCGTTAATTATCCTGTTGAGTTCTTAAATTCACTCGATGTGCCAGGCTTTCCACCACATGTGCTACAACCAGTGGTGTGATTTGGTGGGATTTCGGGCTCATTTTGGGATATTTGGCCTATTTGAGAACGTGTGGGATTTCAGATGCTTTGGTGGGATTTTCTACTGAATCATAATTTTTTAAAGTGTAAATTAACAAAACTGGTTGGTATCACTTTTTTGTAATCTTTCAAAATTTTTCGTTTAATTGCTGTTTCATTGATTCTAAATATGTATATTCAAGAGGCTTAAAATTAATGAAAATAAGATCCACATTTAAAAACAAAAATATAAGCTCAGTTTCATTTTGATGCAACGAAAGAAATTTACGATAACTTCATACACTTAAGAGAGTTTTCATAAAAACGCATTGTTTAACTTTTCGTATTTTTTTTTTTTTTTTGTGGAAAATTTGTTATATTTATTGAAAAACTTTATTATGTACATTATTAAACTATAAAATTATTATAATGTTAAAAAAATGTAGGGGAGGATGCCCGCCTAATAAACACGTTTTGTTTGGAGGCTATACCTTTGGTTTAAAAAATAATTTTTCAGAGCTCTTGGTTTCATTTGGAAGCTAAGTTCAATAACTAACAAGAATTTTAATCAGAATTTAAAATTTCCAAAAATTGTAATTTTGGCAGTCGATCTAGCAAAAGTCTCGAAATCGACCGCTTAAAAAATCGGCCCAGCTACTAAACACCCTAAACAAATCGTTGAAAAAAATTAGAAAATGAAGTAAAAACACTAGGTTTGGAGAGTTCATAAAAAGTTTATTCTTTCAATAGTTCACAATGACTCACTGAACTTTAGAGATTTGAATTTCTTTGATGGCTGCAGCCATCGCATCAGAATTTATCTTCGTTCTTCTTTTCACTTTTTTAGGCGAACGTGGACGAGAATCACGAAAACTATTTTTACTAATTTCTAACACTATTTGCAATCATATAAATGACAATTTTTTACTTGCACGATTTCTGAAAATTTGTTCGGAAGGAGGACCAACGTTTTGTTCAGTAGGTGGGCAGGCACGCCATCATGATATGACGTGAAATATTTTTTCCATTTCTCAATATTGTTCGATAGCTTGTCGAATTATGAAAAATAAGCAATAAAATTAATTCTACTCATATTCACATTTTTTTTTTATCAATAAGAAACACTCTGAAATTCACTAAATAGAGATGAACTATTTTTGCTCAGCTTCGTTTTATTCGAATATTTTATTTCTCAACGGCCGCGGCCGTGGGGCTAAAACAGCATGCGCATTCATCTCAATGATTTATCAAAAGTGAACATTCAATGAGATGTTACTGCGACACTTTACACATTGGCGCATCATACAGACGTCAGAACTTAGTGTTCAGTAGTAGGTGGACCTGTTCAGCAGGTGGGCATCATTATTTCTTTTCAAAAATTGCATAAAAAATCGTTATTGGTATAAATATTTGGGTGGGATTTTTTGTGGGTTTTTCGTGTTATTTTGGTGGGATAAACAGGTCTAAATTGGGATGTGATCGGGATTTTTTACTAAATCAGAATCACATCACTGGCTACAACTTAAAATTGGAGTGCCCATTATTTTACTACGTAATATCGATCCACCACGATTTTGCAATGGCACTCGACTTGCAGTAAAAAAACTGAGAAATAATTTAATAGAAGCCACCATTATAACAGGAAAATATAAAGGGACAGATGTACTTTTGCCACGCATTCCAATGATACCAACAAATCTACCATTCGATTTTAAGTGATTGCAGTTTCCTGTTCGGTTAGCGTTTGCGATGACTGTTAACAAAGCTCAAGGCCAATCTCTGCAAGTTTGCGGCTTAAATTTAGCAAATCCATGTTTCTCGCATGGACAGCTTTATGTTGCATGCTCGAGTGTAGGAAAACCCACCGACTTATATGTGTATGCTCCTGATGGGCAAACTAAAAATATTGTATATCCTAAAGCATTGCAACAATTCAATTTAAATTAAATAAATAATTTTTTAATTAGAATTTAAATTTTGAATTTTGAATTGAATTTTTATTTTTGAATAAGTTAAACAAAAGTTGTTGAACAGTGATCAATTATAACTATTACAATTAATTTTAAAAATCATAGTTTGAAATATAACTTAATGAAAGTACAGAAATTGTACAGCTATCAACAATTGATTTAAGATTCCACATTCTATAGTACACTAGGAACTAGAGGCGAATGCAGAATAATTTAAGTGAATGGTAAAAACCTAGATTATGTCATATCATGTTATATCATAAAATTTAAATATAAATTAAACAGAAATAGTAAAGTAAAATAATAAATTTAAAAAGAGATAATTTAACAAATTATAAAATAGATACGAATAATAAACTAAATCAATAACGAATATAATGAAAAACAAAATTTCATTCATTTATTTTGCTTAGTAATAATTTGAGGAATTGTTATATGAATATTAAATTATGCGAAGACAGTTAATTAATAACATCAATTATAGTATTAATATTATCTAAAGAAAAATTAAAAAGCCGTGATTTTACCTCCCTAAGAAAAATACTTTTATTTCTTAAACATCTTAAGACATTGAGAAGACAATTGAATAGCCTTGGAGCCGAAGAAGAGTAAAAGTTAAAAAAATGTTGCACGTTGTGTTGTGGAACTAACGCTAAGCTTTGATAATTTATTCTCAAGTTATAATTAGCCTGACATCTATTGACTAGGTTACCAGATTTTGCAAAAAATACTTTTAAGACTTTAAAATAATACAAATGTTTTAATGGCAATATGTTAAGATCTCTAAACAATGGAAAACTACTTACACAAATACTTTTTTTACATAGAATGCGTATTGCATGTTTTTGAACAGTAAGTAGAGCATTGATTTTATTTCTGTGCGTACCACCCCAACATGAGATTCCATATTCGAGTTTGGAGTGAAAAATCCCAAAGTAAATGCATTTCAGCAATTTCGTTGCACAAAATGGCCTTAAATAATATAATTGTCTTGTGGCCGCCATTAAATATTTTTTAAGCACGACAGAGTGTTCAAACCAGTTCATTTCCGAGTCTAACAGCAAACCTAAATATTTAAAACTATTAACACATTCAACGGAGAAACAATTCGATGAACATTGATTATTAGGAATATAGGTGGATAAAATATAAGATGAAGTGCAGATTTCCTTGCATATATAATATTTTTCGCAGTTTGGCGAGTGAAAAGTAAAGTTTGCAAACATGCCCACGTAGTGGCCCGTTCGGCCCTCGTGGCCCTTCATACAAATTTTTTTCTATCTTAATTTTGTCTTTGCGATGAGCCAAAATCAAAGAACACTTTCAAAAAACAACAACACAAACCGCACTTGTTCAGCACATTTTCCAGCGAACTTTACAAAAACAAATGCATGAAAAGCCAAAATAAAAAACGCACACTCAATGATGTCGATGCCGAAGCTGATTGTCCCGTTACTTGTGTGTCGAGTAATTTTTCATGCAAGCATTGTTATTGTAATAGAAATTAACAGTGTTGCCAAGTCAGTGCTTTTAGCACTAGATTTAGTGCTTTTTGATGTTCCAATACGCGTTTGCACCAACATTAGTGCATTTTCATTTTGAGTTTAGCGCTTTTAGTGCATTTTGATTGTTAACCCTATTCATGTCAGGCTGTGTCTTTGGGTCACTATTCAATTTCAAACCAATATAAATGATTTGAAACTTGTTTTAAAGCAAAATAAGTTAAATGTATTTTTTTATTTGTCATTCTGTTTCTGTAATATACAATTACTTTTTTTTATGTTTTGATAATATTTACTTATTACACAAAATATTAAAAAATAACATGAACTGTCACGTAGTGACTCTGAGTCACTATACGACTGTTAATTGACAGTTCATTGATGACAGCGCCAAACTCTTTTCAAGTTTTTACAACAACTCCTTGTGTGTTTTAATTCAAGGAATTCGCTTGCTGGTACAGGCTTAATTCATAATTTTTTGTGTTTTTTGCGCATATTCGATCGTGGTCGCTGCCAGTTCATGTTAGTTTACATGTTATTCTAATATGTTGACTGTTGATTGACGGTACTTGCTTTTTATGTTTTTTTACTTTATATTTTTGTGTGAACATTTCGAAAAAGTATTTAATCCGAGAATAAGGTTGTGCGTGATTTTGAAAGTAAATAAAACTTAAGACGTATTTCATAGATTCCAGGTAATACAATAGTTATTATCGGAACAAAACTCAGTAGCTTTTTATAAAATTATGATTTTTACTAGCAGCATGTCTCGAAGAAGAACAAAATATCTAACAGATGCAGAAATCAGAAACGCAATGGAAGAGGACGATGATGACAGTGAAGTGGAAGACACAGCTGAAGATTTTGATGCATTTGACACTTCAGATTTTGAAACAGATTTTTTGGAAACTGCATCAGAATCAGAGGATGAAATAACATGCAGCGAATCTAATGAAGAAAATGAAGTTGGTAACAGTAGTGCTGAATTATTTATTAGTAAAGATGGCACCGAGTGGCATTCAATACCACCAAACTTGCAAGGCCGATCTTCAGCTCGTAGCAACATCCGAGACAAAGTAAATGAAGTTGTGTTATCACCTGGAAAGCACATTGATTATCCTGTGGATGCATTTTCGCTTTATTTCACTGATGTACTAATAAAAATTATTGTGAAGTACACTAACTTGGAAGGAATCAACACAGTGGGAAATAAATGGAAGATGACCGATGTGTTGGAAATTCGAGCATTTATAGGACTATTGATCGATGCTGGATTACGTAGACAAGGAGCAAGTCCTATGAAGAATATTGGATTCCCTATTTGGAAGTCCAATTTATCGGGCTTGTCTGTCGCAAAATAGATTTGTTTCACTTTTGCGTGAATAGATAAAGATAGATCTCACAGAGCGAGAGATAAATTTGCGCCAATAAGAAATATTTGGGATATTATCAACAAGAAATTGCGAAAGCATTACATACCAGGTAGAAACTTGACAATAAATGAACAATTAGTACCCTTCACAGGTAGGGTATCATTTCGCCAATATATGCCTACTAAACCAGATAAATATGGAATGAAAATTTGGTGGATTTGTTATTCCAGCACCAGTTTTCGCTATATGGCATTCCGTATGTGAACCTTTTAAAAGAACTCGCCAGAGACTTAGTCATTCCAAATATACAGCGTCGAAGAAGTAATTTTTGTAAAAATCAAACGTTGCTGCGATCGACGATATATTGGGAAACCCATCATTAAATCCAGCTTTGACTGCATCAGCAGTACAATAAAAAAAAAGACGACGATGTTACTGCTGCCCTTACGAAAAAGGAAGATCTTCTAAGCAATGCTGTGGTATTTGTCAGAAACCTGTATGTAACGAGCATTCACAGAAAAGTGTGGTTTGCCTAACATGTATAAATAAATAGTTAAGTAAAATCGCCACATTATTTATATATTATTGTATTATTTTTCTTATTAAATATATGAATTCTCTTTTTATGTATTTTGTGTAAGTGTTTCTAAGTCACATACATTAAATAACATTATTCTTTCAATAAAATAAATGAACTCTCTATGTATTTTGTATTTGTGTCTCTAAGTCACACCGTGACAGTTTACGTTATTCAAACAGCGTGACAGGAATAGGGTTAATCTAGGAATATTTTCTTGCAGCCCTGAATTAAGAAATTAATATCAATTTCGTAACGCATATTTCCGAAACATGGTTTATTACTAAAAACTAGATGTGTTGTGATTCTTTTAATATACCTGATAAAATTCTTTGTAAAATTAATTCTACTAAAACTAAAAAGTCAGATTATTATATACCAAAAAATCTAAACTTTGGTCAGAAGATGATTCAGATGGTTATGATGAAGCAGAAATGCTCTATTCCTTGATTAATTAAAAAAAAATAGTAACATTTGTGTTCAATCCTCTTTTGTCTGTTTGGCTTGTTTTTTTTTTGTTTTGTTTTTAGAAAATAAATGCTAAACTATTTTTCGAAAAATTATATGAAAGCTTTTAAGTATTTTTTTCAGTTTTGTTTGCTTTGTTTTAAAAATAATGTCTATTAAAAACCATGAGTTATAAATAAGAATATCTCTGAAAATATGTTGCATAAAATGTTTTATTTAATTTTTTGTCAAAAAGTCATTTTAGGAACGCATAGGTTTGTACCGTGTCAAAATGCCTTTTGCAGATTCATAAAGCACTGAATACACTAAACGAAAAACATTTAAAAGTTTGTAAGTCAGCTTAGTTACAAAATTTTGTATGAAGTCTACAAAACTTGAATAATACAAAGAAAATTTTCTATATGTACTTGCTAGGGAAAACAAAGAAAAGGAAACAAAAACTTATTAAACAAATATCGAGGTAAGACAAGGAAATTGCATTTTGTATGAAAATTCGAAATAAAATTTAAATTATGAAACAACACAGTTTCATAAGAGTTTCACAAAAAAAAAAAAAACTTTGTAAGTAAAGAGAATAAAAGTTTTTTGTATCATATACTCGATACTCAGACAACTTTACATAAGTTTTTGCTGTTTATAATAAGTAGTAACTAATTTTATCTACTTTTATAAAAGGTTTCTTTTTTAGTGCTTTTACCTCAAAATTACGGGTTTTGCTTTTCAAATTGGTGCTTTTTGGCTTGGAATTGATGGCAACACTGGAAATTAAGACTTGTAGCAGTGCACTGGCAGTGTATTTCATGATATGTAATTTTATTGCATTGTAATTGTTTTTTTTTTTTTTTGTTTTGTTTGATTTTTTGTCGAAAGCAACGATGAGCAATATTTTGTGTTTGCTTTGTGTTTTTAAGCATTGGCCCGCGCTTAAAATTTCTTGGGCCCCACTGATATAATGGGAGTTTATCGAAAAAATGAAGACAATTTTTTATAAAATTTTTTGTTTGAACCTGTATTTTATTATTAAAGCATGCATATTAACACATAACTATTCAAGATTTTAAACTATTCCCGCGAAAGCCCTTAAATTTGCTGTGAGCAAGATATCTGGAGACTGGTTCATCTGGAAAAAAACAAAATTTTTTTTCGATAAAGAGTTTGGAACTTCTTAAACAGTTCTTGGACGTTTAGACAAAGCACTTTCATTCTCCCATCGTTCAATATCATTCCACACGGAGAGAAAAAGCAAACATTCTGTGTTTGAATCAAGCAAATTGGCTAACAGTTTACATTCTAGCGTAAATTTCTCAGTTCTTGATCTGATTTATGGATTTTTGCCATAGCGACTATAGACATTTCCACCGGTGCGTTGTCATGGTAGAAGTGCACATTTTTCTCTGCCAAATGCCATCGTTTTCAAATCAAAATCTGTCCTTCAGCCGTGAATCATATTCGCCGGTGTTCGTCTTTTACCCTTTTCAAGTTAACCGATGTGAATGATTTTCATTCACATTCTCATTCATATCATTCACTACCTTGTTGGCCGACAGACCCGCCTTGGCCTTCTTTGGCGAAACTTAACGGGCTTCAACTACGTATGTGACTTCAGTACTTCAAGCATCGTCTGGTCAATTTATGTGTTATGATACCGCTATCAAAATAGAAATTTTCGTTAATAGCGGTGTTATTGCGATATCGGAATTTTTGTTAGCGTCGAGCTCGTTACGTTTAGTCAACCTCGATATAGTTACCTTATCAACGTTTTATTCGATCTAAATGACGTCAGCGACAACTCGTTTTGTATCGAAAAAAAAATCAGTTCGCGATATTGTGATAAAATTTTGTTACTTTTAATCTATTCGTTCTAAGAAATTCATCAAACTTCTCCATCTAAGTTTTTACTAAAAATTTTAAAATTTTAATTGAAATTATTTTTTGATAATCAAGTAAAAATTCCTTTTACCAATAATGATAATATTAGTGCTATTATCATCATCTGTGAAGAATTTTTTCCATAGCAAAAAATACAGCCAGAAATAATCAGCCGCCATGCTTCCTCTTCGACTAGTATTCACCCCTTTGCCTTGAACGCCCACGAGGCAAAACCCAACAAAGCTGAATACAAAGACGTCATTTTGTTTTCTTTATGGCACAAGAACGTGTCGAAAAAGCCGAAGAATATGCAGCAGCAGCACCAGCAGCATAAGGAACAACATGGCGTTTATGGCCAGAAATTAAAAAAAAAAAAAAAAAAAATACAAAAAAACAAAAACTCAAACGTAGCAACAACACAGCAAGAAACAACGAAAAGTTTTTCATGATTTTTCACAAATACAGCAAATACAACAACACCAACAACTTTCATTACTTGAACGCCAGCAAAAAACACGGAGAACAACAACAAAAATTTTGAAAATTCTATACAGCTAAGGACTTCAGTTTCCATCACGCAATCCACCCTCTATTTAAGCGGGTATTGTTGTTGTTGTTGCCATTTCCATACAACAAAATGTCGCATTTGGCTATACATATCTATAGATATATGTAAATATGTATGTCTCTGTGGATATGTTTTTGCTTTTTAAGGTTAATAAAGGAAAATCTTCTTGGCTTCTTCTACTCATGCTGCTGGCTCATTCTTGATTCTTAGCTAGTTACGGGAAGGTGGAGGTTGTTTGAAGCTGATGGAGGGTGGCAAGCTTTTTAATTGGTTTTGTGCTCGAATAAAAAGTGATGATATCTCCAAAGAAATCAAGTAGAAAAAACACACGACAGAGTAATTTTATTTAAAGGAGTGCAGAAGCAGCAAAAAAAATTCTTTTCTAGGAAATTTTATTTCCCTAGAAATATGAGATCCTTATAAAGGAGCTCAGATCCACATCCGCCAATATTAAGTTAATCGACCAGCTTTTGTTAAACGGTCTGTTAAAAAAAAAACACAACAATATTTTTTAAAAATTTTGGAATAGATAGTAAATTTCCATTTGGCATTTGAAACATAAATTTTATTGAAGTTTTCGAACCAAAGGACCAAAACTTTTTAATTTTTGGCTTATATTTTTGGGTAAAAAATGTCTAAATAAGGTGCCATCTTGGAAAATATCTGCTAGAACCGGCTGGAAGGAATCGAAATCCAGTTTGCATGAAGAGGATTGGGAAATAAAGAACTTCAGATGCCTATCATACGAGAAAGTCAGAATGTAGTGAAGGTTCGAAGGGTTAAGGACTGTATCGAAAAGAAACTCCCCACTTTTCCCATAGAATTTCTCTCAGTGCATCAGTTTGTATGCAACCCTGCTCATGCCGTTAATAAGAGTGCATTTCAAGCTTTAGAAAACATTTGACTTTTATTTACTTTTTGTCGCTATATTCAAAATGCCGCAAAATTTCATTGAAAGTGCGAAAACAAATTTTGTACAATTACTGTACAGAAAAAAGAGTTTCATATCGTGCACTAGCAAAACGATACAGGGAATCGCACAAACCAATCAAAAATATAGTGCAACGTTATGGCGAGCACGCCACTCTATCGAATTTACCAAACAGTGGTCGTAAAAAAGGTCCACTTCGTCCCGATTTGGAGTTAAAGTTGTTGAGCTTGATAAAGAAGAATACTTCGATGTCAGTTCGGGATTTAGCCAAAAAAGGTAAAATAACGGTTGGAATGATACAAAGAGTAGAGCAGCGCAACAATTTAAAGACATATAAAAACAAAAAGCACCGAAAAAGACTGAAAAACAAAAAACAGCCTGGAAGTACGAAAAGAGTACGCAAGTTGTATCATCGCCATAACAAGGAAACAATTCAGTGTGTTATTATGGATGACGAAACGTATTTAAAATTTGACTTTTCTACACTTCCTGGTCCCCAATATTATACGAAAGCTAAAGATGAGAATGTCAACGACAGCGTCAAGACGGTAAAAGTTTAAAAGTTCGGAAGCAAAGCCAACAATTTACCACAAGGAGTGCCTCCAGAAATGGCTGATACCATTCTACAAGCCGCAAAAGGTGCCGACTATATTCTGGGCCGAACTGGCTTCGTTACACCACATCAACGTTAAAGCTGCTTAAGGACAATGCTATCAATTTCGTTGAAGAAGAGGAAAATTTGCCAATGCTCCCACGCTACGACCAATAGAGCGTTATTGGGCTCTAATGAAACAAAGTTCAAATAAACCTAAAACCTAAAAACGTGCTAAAAATTTCACAGACATCAAACGGAATTGGTAAAGAGCATCTTCTACCCTAATGAAAGAGGTAGTATAACGTTTGATGAAGAACGTTAGGCAAAAAATTCGAAAGACTTTTAAAACCTAAATTATTTGCTATCAAAACTGTTTAATATTTTTCACAAACGTGTCTAAAAGTGATAAAAAAAAATAAAATAAAAATAAATAACTGGCCATTTCAGTCCTTGAAAGGACTTTGACCTAGCTTCTTATGATCAATTGTGTTGTGCGTGTTATTAAGTTTGTACACAATTGACCGAGAACCGGACCTACAGGTTTAACGCCGACTCCGAACGACGATGAACGGAATGTTCTTGTTCTCAAGAAGCTTTACATGGCATTTTGATTACTCTCTGAGGTTTGCCATTGTCTGCAGAGAGGTGGCGGCCGTACAGAAAAATTATTTTAATTCAAATAATTTTCTGTCGCTGCTGGGGTTCGAACCCGGGTCTCCAGGTTCGTTGACATAGAGGCCACGCACTTTAACCAACTACGCCACGGACGCCACGACGTCTTAAAGTGATACCTGGCCTTAAAAAGCAAATAAATACTTCAATATATTTGCAAATATAGATCAAATTTAATCGGGAGTTTCTTTTCGATACAGTCCCTTATAAGGTAGTAAAGTCTTTCTGGGCACAAAAAAAAAAAAAACCAGTTAAGAGGATTGGCAAATTAGCCTGCATTAATAACTTTTAAGGAGGAATTCTCATAAGAAGATGAATTGAATAAAAATTATTGTTCTGAACATCCTAATGTTATTGGAACGATTTTTAAAAAACTTCACACGTTTTGTTTTTTACAATTTTAAGCATTTTTGATCCAAATGTTGGCTTATTGGAACCAGTCTTATATTTGATTAAATTTTGAAAGAACTCTACTTCATTTGAAAATAGACACAAATTATGTGATATTACTTTGAATCAAATATAAAAGAAAGGAACAAGAAAAACTATAGTTAGCATAAAAGTCTTTTATTTAAATAGCAATTTTCTAAGAAATCCAGCCATGTTCTGAAAGACCGAACTTGAAAATAACCGTCTTGGTACTTCAAGAACATTTGATCAAAATTGGAAAATGTCCTGCTATCTATCTCTCTGGAAACTATCTTCCAGAGAGTTTTAACACAAAAAAAAAATGTTATCATTTGGTTTCGCTCTAGAATTTTCAAAAAATCAGTATTGGTTTTTTTTTTAAACCATCCCTTATGACCACAAAAATTATGTTTCCAAGTACTTGGTTTTTATTTGGTTGATCTTAATGCAAGCAATTAAAATACTTAAACTTAAAATTAACAGTAAGTATCTTCATTTGCAACGGATTTAATATATTTACTGATATCTCAGTTATAAGAAGACATTAGAGAGGAGGGACAAGTGGCGTTGGAGTTAAGAATTGTATTTCGGAGTGGAGATCTGCTCAGATGAAAATCGAATTCGCTGATCAAATTATTGGTTTATTATAGTCGGTGCGATGAAAGTTAAGTTGGAAGAGAGATATAGACTTAAGGATGCGTGGGTTGGCATTAAATGATATTAAGTGGAGCAGTGCTGGCCAGTTAATGGTTCCGCATACTAGTTGATGAATGAAGAGTACATCGGCAACTTCCCTTCGTTTTTCAAGAGTTTGTATGTTAATCAACTTCAGACGGTCGACATAAGGTGGTAAGTTGAAACTGTCAGAACCGCGAAGTGCGAAACCAATAAATCTTCGTTGAACGGCTTCGATTCGCATTGAATGGATGTTGTAGATGGGAGACCAAACTGGGCTGGCATATTCGAGGATGGGTCTAACAAAGGTAAGATAGAGAGATTTTGTGACGTTGTGGTCTCTGGACCAGTGTTTCACGAAACCAAGTGCAGAGTTGGCTCTACTAATGATATTATCAATGTGAGACCTAAAGTTAAATTCCTTGTCACAAATTACACCTAAGTCCTGTTAATAGCTTACAGAGGGAACTGGCTTGCCGAGTATGTAATAAGTTCTCGGGGGCAGTTCGAGTTGCCCACGAGAATATGTAATAGCTTGACATTAACTGACGTTGAGTTCCAGAAGATTTTTTTGACACCAAGTGGAAAAGCTGAAAAGATCGTTTTGAAGATTTCGAGAATCGATGCTGGTTTGTATGCGCCGATATATTTTCATATCATCAGCGTACACCGAAAGATTGGATTCTTTGCTGATACCATCAACATCAGAAATTGTTAAGACAAATAGCAAAGGACCAAGGTGACTGCCTTGTGGGAGACCAGAGGAAGCTGTAAAAGATACTGAATTGGAAAATGTAGAGATGATATTATAACGGCGTTCTTCAAGACACTATTTAGTCCATGATATCGACGGGGATGGAAAACCAAAGGCTTTAAGCTTAAGAAGGATGAAAGTGTGCAAAATGTCGTCAAATGCTTTACTGAAGCCGGTAGAAACAGCATCAACTTGATAACCGCTTTCCAACGAACATAAAGTGTTTTGAAACAAATTTTGCGAGGTTAGTGGCAGTCGATCTTCCCTTGAAGAAGCCATGTTGACTATGAGAAAATGTATATTTGCAATGGAAGAATTGCAATGAAACAGAAGGAATTTTGCAATGGGCTTGTAATTAGAAATTTCATTTCTAGGTCCTTTTTTATGCAAAGGTAATGGGTCCGCCATCTAACGTTTTTTTTTTTTTTCAACCAGTGCTTATTTCGTGAATGGTAATACTTAGCACATGTTTGATTTGACAGATAATTAGTTTTATCCTTCCGCTGAACGAATATGGTTGTGTATACGCTTGAACAACGCTGGGAAATATTGCGACATTACTTTGAAAATCATGGTAATGTTGCAGAATGTGTGCGAATATAGCGTACGGATTTTGGAAGAACAGAAGCACCGTCAGCTCCGTATGTTCGTTATCTTGTGAAAAAAGTGAAAGAAACTGGCATCCTCATCGATAAACCAAAGCGTAAAAAGCCAAAAATAGTGCGTACACCCGAGAATATTGCTGCTGTGGCAGAAAGTGTGCGTGAAGCGGCATCAACATCAATTCACCGTCGTTCGGAACAATTGAACATTTCGGAGACATTATTGAGACGAATTTTGCATAAAGACCTTGGTATAACGCTATACAAAATCCAATTGGTTCAGGAGTTGAAGCCAACTGACCATCCAATGCGTTTTCACTTCGCTGAGTGGGCCTGCGATCGACTTACAGAAGATGCCGATTTTGCCAAAAAAATCATCTTTTCAGATAAAGCTCATTTTGATCTTGGCGGGTATGTAAACAAGAAAAATTGTCGAATTTGGGGCACAGAAAACCCGCATTGAAAAGCCGATGCACTCAAAACGAGTCACTGTTTGGTGCGGATTTTGGTCCAGAGGCATAATGGGGCCATTTTTCTTCGAAAAAGAGCAAGGAGTGGCCGTTACAGTCAATGGCCATCGTTATCGGGCCATGTTGAACGAATTTTTGTTCACAAAAATTGAAGAGGAGGATATTGGCAACATTTGGTTTCAACAGGATGGCGCTACGTGCCACACAGCCGAAGCTATACTCGATGTTTCCGGCCCTGTTTTTGAAGATCGCATTATCAGCCGCAGAGCTGATGTCGTTTGGCCACCTCGGAGCTGTGATTCGACACCGTTGGGTTATTATTTGTGGGGTTCCCTCAAAGATAAGTGTTACGTCGACAAGCCAGAGACAATTGACGCTTTAAAGAACAATATTCGTGAAGCCATTGGTGAAATACAGCTGCACACAATCGATGATGTGCTTAAAAATTGGACCGATCGTGTAGGCTACTGCATGGGCAGCCGAGGCAGCCATTTGAATGAAATTATTTTCCATTATTAACCGGAAGGATTGTACATTCAAATAAAAAAAGAAATTTGAGAAAATATTCAGTAGTTTTTTTTATAGCATTTTAAAAAAAAAAGGTATTTGGCGGACCCTTTATTATGTACGACTTCTTCCATAACTTTGGAAAAACTGTTTTAGAAATAGAAATTGAAAGAGCGCCAAAGAGGATGAGCCAGCAATTTCGCGATTTTTTTTATGACAATAGCAGGTAAGCCATCGGGTTCAGGATAAAAATCATGTTTTAGATTATATATCTTTCGTAAGACGTCACCTAGTGTAATATCAACAGAAATATCGACAGAATTTTGTTGAAAAGAACAAAAAAATGGATTTTTGCCTGCATTTTTTTAAATAAAACTTTTTGAAAATTTTTGTGTTTGTCTTAATACAGTCAAAATATTCCTTTATATGTTTTTTATATTGTTGCCTCCTAAGTTCTGCCTTTCAAGACCTTATTTTGCTTGATTAAAATCTGCGTACAAAATGGTTTCAAAAATTTATGAATAAAATCAAAGGACTACTACAATTGACCTGAAGAGATTTTACAATTTTATTAAATTAAATAATCAATTCAACTGACTTCAAATGCTCCGCGGTGTTTGACTGTAGGTTTCAAATTTTTTCCTTGCAACTCTGTTTTTGGCTTTCGCCACACACATGAGGCTCCATCTGAGCCAAACATATTAAATTTGGACTCGTCAGCAAATATTACCGTATTCCAAAAGCTAGAATCCTTATCCAAGTGCTCCTTCGCAAATTTTAATCGGCACTTCTGATTTATTGTGCTTATAAAAGGCTTCTTGCGCGCTATTCTGCCATTAAAGTCATGCTCCCGGAGTACTCCGCGAATAGTTTCTGGATGACATGATTTGCCCAACTCTGCCTCCACTTCAATGGCCACTTTGGGAGCTGATAGTTTTGTGTTTTCCCGGATTTTTCGGACAATATAGCGCTCGTCCGTTGAATTGGAAATTTTATTGCAAGCATTTCTGCCCTTATCATGCGTTCTATTTTCCCGGATAAAAAGATAAATTATGTTCTGGACTGTGTAGTCCCTCAATCCAACCATGTCACCAATTTTTCGGTGTAAATAGCCATTTTTAAAATGACTGAGGACAAGTTCTCGCTGCTCAAGTGTCGTACGTGGCCCCATTTTTAAAAAAATAAACTTTTATGTAAGACCTACTCACAAAACGCACATAAAAGTGAACATTATCGCTTAGTTCATTTAAAAACAATTCTGTTATTTTGACACCAAAAATATTACGCAAAAACTTTTAGTTCAACGTCTTTTCGAATAGCATCTATTTTTAAGAATAACAAAGAACTATCAGAAATTCGTATATTTTACTTTCGATGAAAATACCTGCGTTGTTTTTTAATTTAATTTTTTTTTAGTTGATAAATTCAATTCAAGCACTTAATAAAAATCATCTGAAAAGTACCGTTACGTAGCGTATATATATTTTTAATCTCGTTTTAAAAAAGCTCCAAAATATTCAGTTTTTATTAAAAAAATAATTATTTAACCCATTAAGTCCGGGAAGAGCACAATATTAATATGATGTTTGAGACTTATTTTCTGCTATAAAAAATTGGAATAAAAAATTTCAAACATACCTATTCTACTATTTTTGGGGTCGCTCTTTCGATTGGTGCAGTTGGATTTGCATAATAATGACTTTTGGAACCAATATGGCGCATTTTGATTAAAAAAATTACGAAATTTTTTGCGTTTTTCTTTTTTGTGAATCTTTTTCGCATAAATAAAGTTACTAAATCGGTGCCAAACTAAAACCAAAAGTGCACAAAATATCTAAAGTATAACTATGAATATTTTTTTTTTGTTTGAATCAACCTAACTTGACGGCCTCAAAAACTCCCTTATACACATTTTCTTGTAATTTTGAAGATTTTATGAAATTCGGTCGGCCATATTGAATCCGCCATCTTAAATTTTGAAAATCTTACCTCAAATTCGTGATCAGCGATCTCAAAAACCCCTTCTTTATATATTTTTGGGACAAATCTATTATTAGAGATGTAAATTTTATTAATAATACTCATAATTTACAAAATAACGTTAATTTTTTACGTATTGATATATTGAAGAGGTTAGGTTGATTCAAACCAAAAAAAAAATATTCATAGTTATACTTTAGATATTTTGTGCACTTTTGGTTTTAGTTTGGCACCGATTCAGCAACTTTATTTATGCGAAAAAGATTCACAAAAAAGAAAAACGCAAAAAATTTCGTTATTTTTTTAATTAAAATGCGCCATATTGGTTCCAAAAGTCATTATTTTGCAAATCCGACTACACCAATCGAAAGAGCGACCCCAAAAATAGTAGAATAGGTATGTTTGGAATTTTTTATTCCAATCTTTAATAGCAGAAAATAAGTCTCAAACATCATATTAAAATTGTGCTCTTCCCGGACTTAATGGGTTAAGCAAAAAAAATTTTTAATATACCACGTTTTTAAATCGAACTAAAAAATATAAAATAATTTCTGCTAGAGTCGGGCTTTTTGTTCTGATAAAAACGTGGGGCGCATGCTATATGGAATATTAAGCAGTTAAGGAAACCTTGGTTAAGAAAGCATTTGTCACAAACATATTCAAATTTTAATTGTTAACAAATAATTTCTCAATAATTCATCAAAGATATACATAGATAGGATAATTTTTAACAAAAAAACTCGTCAGCCTTGATTACTTCGATAACATTAAAATTGAAGAATTCTGAAACCAAAGTCTTACTGGATTGAACGCGATAGATGTCTGCAAACTTGAATCTTCCTTCCATGCAAGGTCTTTTATCCTGGCAGTCAAGGGACCTGAGTTAAGAAATCATTTGTTCACTAACGTATTAGAATTGTTAATAACACTCGGTAGTAATCTCTATAGCATGCGCCCCACGTTTTTATGAGAACAAAAAGCCCGACTCTAGCAGAAATTATTTTATAGTTTTTAGTTCGATTTAAAAACGTGGTATATTAAAATTTTTTTTACTTAAATAATTATTTTCTGGTTTTTAGTCTTTGTCCACTTTTTTTACCCTCAGTGGTGAATTTTAAAAAATTTCAATTTGTTTCATAAAAAAACACACACACATTCATTCACATTGTTGAGGCTCGAATTTAATACTTAGCGTATAATAAGGCGATCACTTAACGCTCTCAGCTACAGAACTTACACTGAAAGATATTCTAAATAGCAATAAATTAAACTACTTTTAAACTACTAAACTAAACACTACCAAGCGTTTAATAAGACGATCGCTTTACACTTTGATCTATAGAATTCACAGAAAAATCTATATTATTATTACGCAAGCGCTTTTTTTGTGACGACCATCAAATCTATACCGTAAATGCGATTTTTATAAATGAGGTATCAATAGAAAGGTCTTGGTCTGCAGATGTGCAACACATCTTACTTTTTCTAATGTATTGTATATTTAAACAAAAAAAGCAAAAAAACAATCTCCTGCAAAGGAAGTCAGTTTTCTATGGGATGCCTAAAAGCATGTGATAGTTTTTTCTGAAATTTTCCAATATCATACTTTTGTATTATTAAAGCAGTTGAACAAAGCGAAAACATTCAAATAAATGTTAAATTTATGTACCAGCCGCAAAAGAGCAAGTTCATGCAAAAACGCTATTCCAGTAGCCTTTACTAGCATCGCCGCTAGCTTGGTTGAATGAAGACATACCTTGCACAGACAATTCAAATTTCTAGACCTCTTCTTGAGATACATCTGTATCAGGCGTTAAGCCCAATTTTGAGCACGGAAGTTACTTTGATTATGTCCACCTTATCATTCTTGATAAAGCAAGTATGATTCCTGCAGTAGCACTGACAGTAATTGATCGTGAAAAGTTGTATTTTCTGGTGATTTTAAGGAAACAGTTCCAGAAATCCCTTATTCTGGACGCGTTGTAACAATAGAAAATAGCATTACATGTCATGAATTGTGATCTTACGTAAAAACAATGAAGCTTGAAAAAAACATGCGATTAGACAAAAGCGAAAAGGAATTTTCAAGTTATTTGCGACAAGTTGGCTGTGACACACTACGTAGAGATAGAACCGGACAATTAATTCTTGATCAGCTCCTCTTAGATCACGGATTGTGGATTGATTTTATTTATGATGATCTACAAAACGACATAAACAGTGATACCATACAAGAAAACTCTATTCTTGCACCAACAGACGAAGTATGGTATTACAATAGCAAAATCATGAATTGTGATCTTACGTTAAAACAATGAAGCTTGAAAAAACTTAAAAGCACTGAAGTAGGTTAGTGATCTTTCGTGACACCACTTACCGCTCAAAACAGATACAATTGTTATGCTGATAAGGAATCTTAATACAGTAATACAGAAAGGACTTATCAATAGAACCTGACTACAGATTTTTAATCCTTACAATACTGTCGATTGAATTTTACTAACCGGTGCAAGCATTCACCGAATTCAGCGAATTCTTATACAAAAAATTAAGCCCATCGGAAACATTTTTTTTTTCATTTAAAATGTTACGTTTTCAAGTTCCGGTCTCTTATTTTCTATGACTATTAATAAGAGCCTAAGACAGTCGTCGAGAAAGTTTGCAAAGTTGCAAGCCCCAGAATTCACACACGGCCAATAATATTTGATATTAAGTCGAATCCGCTCTTTTGATGTCGTGGAAATTTTGAGTAAAGAAAAGAGTATGCAGCGCATTCTACCCAACAATGAAAGTTTCGCAACATCAAATGGTAGTTTACACAGAAATATGTTAAAAAATGATAACAGCTCTAATAATAAAAACAAAACAATCTTAAACTAGATTTTTTTTTCTCATTTTGGCGTTTTAACGCCATACGGGTTTACTAGTGTATTCTAAATGAGGTAATAAATTCACTTCAGTTGTGAATTTTTGAAATTTGAAAATGTCAATGAGCTTTTCAATTTTTTTGTTTGATTTTTAGTATGTATGTATGTATGTATCAAATAATTTCGCAGTTTAGCCAACCAAATAAACGCACAGACGAACAGTAGATAATATTGTGTTGTCATCCAGTTCTGAGCTACATTTTTAGTTTCGAAACTCTAGCTCATCAGGAAGTTGGTTAAAAATGCATTCCAAGATTTGTGCGGGACAGACAAATGAAGTGAAGCTAATAAAAACGTTTTAAAATGGCACAAAGGCTGTTTTTGTTGTTAAAATAGTAAAAACTCAAAATTGCATTTTTGACTACCTTTCACATGATATAGCGTTTGATAGCAAAAAATGTTTCAGTTTTACAAAAAATTTTACTGACTATTTCTGCCTTCGAAAAACGAGCCCACACCCAGTGATTTTCTAAAGAAATTAATTTTTTTAAAAGTTGTTTTTATTCTTTTCTTAGAATAGTTAAGCTCCAAGAATAATTTATGTGAATAAATTTTAACAATATCTCTTTCCAATCAAAAGTTAACGCTATAAATCTACTTTCTCGGCCCCTCGTTATCGCCTTATGTTCAACTGATTAAATAAAAACATGCAGCTTTAATATAAACTTTAAGGTAATTTAATAATCAATTTAGTGGAGCTTATTTTTCATTATTTGGATTTTTGGATTGGAGGACTATAATAGGAAACGAGGAATATAAAAATTTTACATTTTTTCACCCGAGTAAAACCGGGTATATCAGTTAGTAGTGATATAAAAAAGAACCTAAATTGTTAAAATATCAATTTATATATATTCAAATTTTTAATTTAATTTTTAATATTATAGCAAAAAAAAAAAAAACTATCTTCATTTATCATTTTAAAACAATTTATTACTTATTGCTGTGAAATTTGGTAAAAAACAAAAAACAGTAACAAAAAATATTCCCAAATTTTGAGGTTTCTCGCTGTAGCCGCATTTGTGATGCCAAGTTTTTCTTTTCTTTCTAACTTGTACCCTCCAGTGAATACCAAAGTGTGTGGCTGTGTGTATTTGTGTGTTTGTAGGTTCACTCGCGCACACGCACGCGGTTTCTTTGAGTGGGATCGTTGGGTGTTGGGCGTGGGATGAACCGCTGCCGAGCACCGAACAGTGAGCACCACATTTCTTTCAAATGTGGCTGAACCACACATACACACATGCACACACATACGCACTCAGCCATATTATGCCATACTTTTCGCTCTCGACTTTTTTGTCTTAACGACAAAAAAAAAACAAAAAAGAAACAAAACTGTCTAACTGACTAACCGGTATTGCGCAGGAGTATTTTTTTCCGGGAGTCATAATTTTCTAGTTTATAAATTCTCTAAGAGAACCCGAAGTGAATCTTATTGCGGCTAGACGCGACCTCTTTACATCGATATTATGTCAAAGTCTCAATTGCGTGATTACAAGTTTACAAGTTTTTCAAAATATCCCAATCAATTTTTTCAAATTTCAATATAACTGTTCTTATTTTATTATATCAACGGTTTTTATTGTTTGAAATTTTCATCATACCAAAAATCTATTAATTATTATATCAGTAGAAACTCGATTCTTGCACGTGATGAACACCGGGCTCGTTGCCAGTTTTGAGGTTGCCGCAAGTACTGAGTCTTTTATTTTCCATACAAATTAAAAGGCACTTACAGACATCTGTTTAGAATGTAATTTTTTTTTTATTTTTGTTGTTTAGGTTTTATACCATGCACGCAAAGAAAAAAAAAAGTTTATTGCCAGTTTGCTGCAAACGAACTTCGTTTGTCGTGCTTGGGATCATTGCAAACGTTTCAACAGCTGTCATAATAATAGTCAATTGCGAGAAATGCATCATTTAGTTGCTGGTAATTAATTTCGTTTGTCAAATACGCGAATGATTTTTAAATTGCAGCAATTGGAAAATTTGTTTTTCCCTTCGTTGTATACACACAACGCTTATAATTCAGAGTTACTTTATGGACAAACTGTTCTATATAATAATACGCGAATACCGTTAATACGCGAACGGAGATAGCAACGTACGATGAGTACGATCCATAAGAAGACGGACGGACATAGAGGGAAAGACCATTAAGGGGGACTATATATCCAGAGGCCGAACAAAAAATGTCATGTTTGTGCATTTTTTTAAGGAAACCTAAGGGATATTTTTAAATGAGGATTTCTTTACCTTAAAATATACACATTCAAGAGTATGCTTAGTATTTTTTTATTAAAAAAAAATTAATATTGTGGTAGATACAGCATTTTTTGTAGAACGCTCTGAAAATGCGGTGACCAAGATTGCTCCTCCTAAATACAACTGAAACAAAAAACGAATAAAAAATTAATAATATTATTAAACTAGATACTTGAAACTCGTACTTGTCATAGCCGATTTTGAAAATATTAATTTTTCACAAAGTGGCGGAATTCCGAACGTAAATTAACGATTTTCGACCAAAATATCGTCATTATTTTGCCTATAAAAAATGAACGAAGCTACGAAAAAGAAATCCTATGAGAAGTACGAGATTATTATGTATAAAATAAGCCTGCAAAAAATCAAAACGATCGGTTCACTGAGTTTCGAGAAATCTTGGTCACCGACTTTGAAAACATGGTTTCCAGAAAAACGCGTTTGAAAATAAGGGCCAGCACTGCGCGCTCTAGAAGGCGGTTCACTTACTAGGCTATAACTTTGTTATTTTGTGAGATATCGACTTGAAATTTTCACCACATATTCTTGAGACTTAAAACTTAAAAATGTTTTAAAAAAAAAGTTCTGGGTATATAACTCCCCTTAATATAATAAATAATAATAACCGAAATAGCTTGCGATATATATATATATGTATAAGATATAATTTTAAGTTGACAACTGAATATTCGTTTGTGTTAAATACAACTCGCAAGCGAAGTGTTTCAGTTGCGGTGAACGAAAAATTTCTATGCGTGTGTACAAACATATTTCATGTGGAACCAAAGAAATTACTTATTTTGGTTTTGGTGCCATAACATCGTCTAAGGATGCATTGTCCTGCTCCGCCCATTTTTAGCAAATACTGAATGCTGATATAGTCTCTTCCGGTGCAATTTTCTTTGTACTGATTACCACGTCGTCAGTTTTTTCACCGCCAGTGAGGTCATTGTGGGTATAGTGTTCTCCATTAGGTGCGGTGGGCGCCAAATTAGGTTCAACAATCCGTTGCTCCATTTCAGAATTAGATATTTGCTGCAATGGTTCTACTTCCCGAAGCAAAAATTCAATGGAATGGAACCCAGCCAGACGCTTTTTCAAACTGTTTTTGAAAGGATGATCGAATTGAAGACACATTAAGGCCCTTTCACGCATTAGCTGAAAAGCACATTGCGTCTTTCAGGTTAATGTTTCGCCCAGATTCATCTTTAGATTTTACACGACGAACAATGTGACTCAGGAGGCTTTTCTTGTAGTTCCGTTTGGTAAGCCTTATAACATTCTGATCCATGGGCTCTATTAGAGCTGTACAGTTTGCAGGAAAGCATATTACCAATATTTGACCATCATGACTCATTAACTCGCCTTCTTTGGGATAGCATCGAGCATTATCAGCAAGTAAAAGTGCTTTTTCGGACAGGTTTCGCCCACGAAGGAAATTTTTTACCTGTAGCATATTAAAACAAAAAGTTTATATTAAAAAATGGGCTACTTTTTTACAAAAAACGTACGTACTTCTGGAACACATGGTCTGTGAAACCATTCTTCAAACAGGGCAATGTCATCCAAGCACTTTTATTCCCTTTGTAGACAACAGGCATATCCGTAAAATTTTGTAATGAACGTGGATTTGCCGACCATTAACTTTACTCTATGATTTCCAGCAGCATTAGTACGAGCTAGGAAAGTTATTCTTTCCTTACTAATTTTATGACCTGGAGCTGAGGTTTCCTTTGAGCGCACAAGAGTTTTATCGGGCCAGTCTCATCAGCACTGTACATCTGGTACTTTTTTAAACTTAAATCTGTAGTTTGATTCTGTTAGCTGAGTTTATAGAAATGAGTTGATAGAACCCGTCTTATTTGACAATTTTTCCCCATATATTTTGCGTCTTCGGATGCCATGTCTGTTTTTAAAAGTTTACAACCCAACCATTGCTTGCGCAGAAGCCACCTGACTTTTCTTGAATCTTGGCATGGATTAACTTGGCTTTCTCTATTACCATATCAGATGTGATTGGTAAGTTCTTGGCTCTTTGATTGCCAAACCATTTGAACAATGTTTTTTCCATTTTTGGAAATTCCGAAGGTTTAAGCGTCTTTCTTTTGCTAGGGCCAGATTCAAAATGCACCGCGAACTTCTTTATGTATTCATGTTTCTTAACACGAGATATTGATGCTCTATGCACGTCAAACCTGGAAGCTAATGCATTAGTGGAAAATCCCACACTTAGCTGTCTTATCTTTAATTGTCAGCAAAGTAAACTTTTTCGATTGTGTTCGATCGTGATCATTGCACTTTAATAATTTGTAATAGTATCAAGTCATGTATCTCTTTATAGTCGAGATGGGAAAGCAGGGTGTGACATCTCCAATGCAACTCTGCAACTAAAAGTGTTATATACCTATATTATACACTCAGAATGATACAACGCTGTAATGGAAATGATAGGTATATAACCACAAATGGAATTTATAGAGTTGAAATTGCTTGTGGAATAAATAATAAACTAATATTTGACACATAAAAATACAACCGATATTGGGCAAAGACACCTTCAACTTTGATATTTTAAATTTTCTAAAGTACTAAATATGCAAGATGCAGTTAAAGATAACAAACGAGATTGAAAAATTACATGCTACAATCAAAGAAATAAAGATGGATGTAATTGGAAAATGAGGCGCTACACTTCTCAGACTTAAATTCTAAAGCTTAAAATGCAATATCTTGCCATGCAAATGAAGCAGATATTTTGAAGTTTTGAATCACTGCAAAAAATGTGGGGAAAATTGGAAAATGGGACATGGAATCTCCCATTAACATCTCTGGCTTGGAAGTTGATAGCTTTCCACTTTCATAGCTAAAGAACAATCCTTAAATTATATGAGAAACTTATATTAGACAAAATCAATGTAAGAAGCAAAACAGGGTATTGCTCCTTCCATATTAAGTGGTATTGCTCTTTACATTGCTTAGCGTTCGCATTTTTTATACCTTCACTTCTTCTTTCTCTTCGGATTCCAAAAAAATTAAATCTAATGCAGTAGGCCATGATAACACGACGTTAAAATTTTTGGAAATAATTTTTTCTTACTCTCAGGTCCACTGACTTCATTTAATTTATACAATTCTTACGACTTCTGTCTTCCGCTCTGCATGGAAAATTCCCGATCATAAGAAAATCGAAATCTAGCTCCATTGAAAATCTGCGTCCAATTAGCATCTTTCTTGTCCTGTCTAAAATAGTTGAGAACCTCATGAAGCAGCAAATCTTGGACCACAGAAACCGTCACCAGCTAGTTCATAATTACCAATCAGGTTTTCGAAAGGAACACAACACTTCTTCCTTGCTAGTGGCCTCACAGACGCCATCAGGAGTTTTCTGAACCAGGGGAAGCCTTCTTCTATCGTTTGACTGCATCAACCATCACAGCTTGATTACTAAATTGAGATCTTCAGTTCAAATTTTCTAAGCCAGCGTGTCTGCTCTTACTCGTCTGCTCTTACTTGGACGTGTTAACATGATTTGGCGGCGTACCCCGGATCGGTTCTTGATCCCATTCTTTTCATGTTCTATATTGTTGACTGCTTAAATGTCAATGCCCTTCCCCCTTTCATATTTGCCGACGACATTCAACTCCTATATAACGGTGAGCTGCAATATCTGGATGTCTTTGAAGCTGTCATCAACTTCAATATAAAGAATGTGAGGAGTGAATGGATGGAAAGAAACTCTTGCAATATCATCCAAACAATACCAAAGTCATGTTCTTCTCAAAAAATAATATCTCGATCATCAGCCTCAACCTCAATATCCACAAAAACAACATAAGTTTTGTCGATGAATTCAATTGTCTAGTTGTTAGATTAGATAGTTGGTTATCCTTCGACGCTCATATTAACGGTCTGAGCTCTAAAATGAACTTTACTTTAAAGCGGTTGTTTAATTGTATCAAGGTTTTTTCCGGAACTTTTACTTACAACATAAGGAGAATTTGACTATTAGTCAACAGATCGATTTGCTTTCTTTACAATCTAGGATCTCAAGATCACAACTCAGTTTCTGAGTTATTCTTTTTCCGATTTTATAAAATGGAAGTTGTTGTGCTCTTTTCATAAAATTATCGAAAAAAGTGCCCGTCTTACTTAATTAACTACTTCTCTTTTTCTCGGTCTATTAGAAATCCTCAAATCTTATTCCGTGGAATCTCTTCGACATCGTATGAGCGATTGCTCCATATCCATATCCTAAATAAAGAAAATTGTATTGACAATAGAATGGAATAAACCTAAGAGTAAAAAAAAATTAATGTAGCAGTGTTCACTGCGTCACTCATCATCATTAGTCATCATATTCCTTCATTCGACGATTTCAACACTAAATGTTAAAAGCACTAAAAAATGCCTTTTTATCAAATTTGCTGAAAACGCACCCAAAATACTCGCAAAACTCTCACATACTTTCGCCAAATCTTCGCTTGTGTTTCAGCGCGTTGATAGCTGACATCAATCGTTGCAGACAAACAAAGTTTTCTCCTCGATGATATCAAGATGGATCAAAAATATAATGGGAAAAACGAGAAAAGAAACCATGAAGCATGAAGGAAAAATGCAAAAAAAAATCTCACAAAAAACTGTACTTCTACCAACCAGCAACATGCAGCAGCCAGCCAAGCAGCCAGTCAGAGGCACAGAGCATCGAAACAGCGCGCCAACCGTGGCAGCGCATAAAACTATGCTAAGAAATTTTCTACACACACAATCATTTTTTCGTGGCATCCTTGTTTCTCGCTTTCTCTTTGACGATGATGCCGCAGCATTTTTCTCCGTTGTATTTGTTCTTTTCTTTAGATTGTTGTAATATTTTTCTCAGCTTTTTATCCTTTTATAAAAGTAATTACTTCGTACCCACCCGGCACGACAAGACCCGGCATCAACTCGTTCTATCACTAAGAATGTTACTCATCCTGAGCACCGCACGTACCTTGCGGAGTTTTTCTACTTATGTGAAAGTTTGCAGAAGGTGGTAGGAGTAGCAGAAGTAGAAGAGAGAACTTGATGCTTTTTTTGTTGATTATGAGCGCCTTTATAACGGCAACTTTAGAATTTTTACTAAATTTATTATTTAATTTATTTGGATTTTAAATTACATCTTAATATTGTTGTTTTAAGGTATGTATTCAAAATTTTTATTTTAATTTGGGTTAAAATTTATAAAATTAATGATTTATTAAATTTTTTTTATATGCTTTGGGACAACCCATAAAAAATGTCCGTTACTCGAAAAAGTAATGACTCTCTATGAATTCGATAGAGGAAGATTAAGAGGTGCCGAAACAAGTGCCTTTGTTGGTCAAAGGGATTTACCAGGACAATTTGAGAAGTCAGTGGATACACAATTATCCACATGATATTTTGTTAGAAACACAAAATATCATACAAACTCTTTGCTCAACTAAATTAAAAATTGCGGGATTCGCAGAACACAACAAACACTAAAATACATACTTACAAAGCTTTCACTCACCAACTGTCCACAAATAAAGCTCAAACAGATATTTGAACACCAGATGACAGATGTACCAACCCAGAAAATAATAGATTTTGACAATATCTCAAGCGCGGTTTGTTTGTATGGGTAGATATTCCGTGTATTTTTTGATCAGCAGGAGTAAATCAGGTCCACTCTAATGGTCATCCTTATTGCTGTACGGATGCGCGAGATCATTTCAAGACAGCCGTTTTACAACGAGAAAAACCTCATGTGAAATTAACAAAAAACCTAGTATAATTTATAAGATGTCTTTGGCAGTTTTCAGCCTCCTAAGGTTTTCGTCAAAACATACAAGTTTTACATGTTTATTGGTAAGTTTGGTTGATTTTGTATTCTGTATGGCTTCGACGGTTTATATTAGCGTGCTTGCTTAATCTGACGAACATAGTGTTCAAGTCTATAATAACATAATAGCCTTACAACAAAGAACGACATCCTTGCAAATGTGCAGAAAACAAAGTGAATTAAATCTATTCAAAAAGAATTATTTGCTTAAAAGTCGGCTCCACAAGAAATTTATAATCCTCTACTTCAGATTAATTTCACTATGTTTGCAATGATGTCCGATGATGACGATGAACAAATTTATGTTTTTAAAGTTATTGTAAATATGCAGAAAACAAAGGGAAGAAAATTTTCTAAAAACCCAAATGTGTTCCCAAAGCAATCGTTTTTCTGCCATAAAAATTATCCGATTTTTAATCGTATAATTTTTTCATTTTTCCTTAACTTCATAAAAAGACCAACAATCCTGCAGTATTTAAATTCGAGAAAGTTGCAGCGACCTTGGCGAAGGTATAGCTTCTAATTCAAAATCGAAAGAAAAAATTTGGAAATTCGTAATAAAGTAGGACAACTTTGGGTCAAGGACTAATTTTTTAAAAATCTGATGGCATATTAGGATATGTTATGGCCAAAAGTTTTTGAAACTCGATTTGACACATATATTTTATACGTCTTCAAATTCACGTTTTTTAGCGGAGCCCAGTTTCCGATTATCTCTGGATTTTTCTCGCGTCACGTGCTATATTACATTCAGGATTCAGAATCTGACCTTGCAGGAAGGCTCTCGAATATGTTAAGAAAATTTATGGAATCTAAAACCCATCTAATATACACAGTGATGGACAAAACTGTTCACAATAATAGCATTTTTACATATACTTCACTTTGAACTACTCATGTACATCATAGCACCCCTGGTTATCATACTTCTTCATTCTCACATTTTGGTTAATTTTTTGTACGAAATGAGAATTATATCCCGTTAATTGAAAAAAAGTTCTGCACAAACTATTGTATTTCTACTTAAGCTGTGAACAGTATTGAGCACAAGTGGAGTTTGCAAGTCTTAAATGTTAAAAAAATTAACAAGTGTGCAAGTAAAATTCTGTTAAGCATTTTTTAAGATTAAAATTTAATTTTGAAAGCAATTTGATACAGGTAAAGTGTTTACAATATGCCGTCTCCGAAAAGTATCGACTTAAAAAATATTGTCTCGGAAGATATAAAAAAGGAATTTCCTACCGAATTATTAAAAATAAATGTAAAATTTCAATCGGAATGATAAATAAAATAAAAAATGAGTTAAATATACCGATTGAAAAAATGTTGGGGGACGCCCAAAGAAGCTATCACCAGGCCAAGAAAGAATTGCGAAGCGTCTGATAATAACTGGAGCCACAAACACTGCCACCGAAACAAATGACGTCCTTAAGAATGCCTATGGACTGAATGTAAGTGACAAAACTATTCGAAGGAGTCTTGTAAATAGTGGATTAATTGCAAAAACTAAGGTTTACAAACCTTTTTTGAGTAAGCGGCAAAGGTTAATTTTGCAGAAAAATATGAAAATTGCAGTTTAGAACAGCGGTGTCGTGGCAGTGAGCTGGATTACAAATCCTCAAAAAAACAAAAAAAAAAAAAAAAGAACTTCGATGGCGACGAAAAAATAAAAAACAAAATCAAAATGCGTAGACTGAGCTAATATAGTCCTTAAAAAAAAGACAGGTCAAATTGAAAATGTCACAACTAAAAACTAGCCACCACTTGAGTCTGCGCTATAAGAAAATACCAGCGCGATGCGCCGACAGTAATTTCTTCGAATTACAACAAACGCTGAAATATTGAAGTTGTTGTAAGTGAGCTAAAAGAGCCAATTGAGCTATGGGTTTTACAACTCTGGTTTAGAAGATTGGAAGAAAGTCACCTGGTCTGACGAAACAAAAATCAACCGGGTTGGCTCCGATGGTAGATATACATATTATACATGGGTAGATACGAGAGTGGGTGTAACGGACCGGAATATCAGTGAAACTCTTAAATTCGGAGGTGGCTCTTTGATGGCGTGGAGCTGCTTTCGTGCAAATGGGGTGGGATTTCTTCGTTGGCTAAGATGTATAATGCGAGCGACTGATTTTATAACCATTCTAGAGGACTCTTATTTGCCTAGTCTTGATATATTTGGGATCCAGCCGGGTCAAAATGACATTTTCATGCATGACAACGACCCGAAACATACGGCAAAGATAACTCAAAAGTGGTTTGTTGAAAATGGTATCAAGATCTTAGACTGGGCACCCCAATCGCCTGATATAAACCCCATCAAACATCTTTGGGCAATTTTAAAACGAAAGGTTTTTAGCCAGAACGAATTGCCCAGCACCGTAGATGAACTATGGGAGAGAGCACTATCTGCATGGCAGCATATAAGTCCAATTGTAAAAAATTCATTGCAAAGGTGAAAACAATGTTCATAACAATAGTTATTCTATGACAAGTGGTATAAGATCAAATTTTGTTATTAAATCAATTGTTTATACCTTACAATGGGCTTTTTGATCATTGGCTGTAATGCAATTAAAACATTTTGTACCGACGTTTCGTTGAATCTAATCTTGTACCATTTTATTGAATCTAAGAAAAACATAAAAAATTCACAAACTGTAGATTTGATGACACTTCATTTAAACATATTCATATTAAAAACGATAAAATTAACATAATTACTTACACAAAGTTAAAAACACTGCATTTAAACTATTGACTATTTTGAATTTTAATTTGTGAAATTTTTTCAAAAAATTGCTGCTGCCTTCTACTTCCGTGCCGTTTTAAGTTTTGTTTAAAACCACTGCATAGCTGAGATTAATGTTGTCTTCGCCTTCCTTGTAGTTCATTGTCTTCGTTAAGTTTTGTTGTATATACAATAGGGTGGGTCAAATTGCTCGGGTGAGAAAAAATGCGAAAGGCGTATAGCAAAAACGAAATCTACGCAAAATTCTAAGAAAACTTTCCCAAGAAACTAGTGGTCTAAAATTGAAACCTAGCTCCCGCCGAGACACATAAAAATTTCGGTTGAGGCATTTTAAAAAACTGCATAGATTTGATGGATAACAATATCATTGAAGCAAATATCATATATTATTAGTTCGAGGCTGTTTTGAACAACATTTTATTAGTTTTAAGAATCTGTTTCCATATTGTTAAAATTTTTGTTTTCAACCCGTGTTTTATTAAAGGTTTGATTTAAAGACACGCGGAAAAGAAATGAAGAACCCATTTAATCCTTTAAAAAGAAAATAAAATTCTTTATTGATGTATTCAGTTGCTAACGCATGTCTCACGACGCGTAATTACAAATAATCGAGACGATGTTATGGCAATGACTCTATAAAGTCGTACCCGAACACCTCGAGTGGACTGTGAAATGAACTTTAAAAAAGTTGTGCTTTTACTGATTGTCCATTTCAAACTAAAGTTTTTGGGTAAATTTAAAAAAGGGTTTCTAAAATTTTGCCTGCATTAATGAAAAATGTGATATTTCCTTCGTATAACAACATTTCTATAGAAATAAATAAAACAACGCTGTTTTTAAAAATCTTACAAATGCGAAGTTTTATGTCGCTCGGCGGGAGCTAGGTTTTGATTTTAGACCCATAGTTTCTTGGGGAAGTTCTCTTAGAATTCTTCGTAGATTAGGTTTTTGCTATACGCCTTTTGACAAAAATAATTGACCCACCCTAATATACAAGCTTTCCAGCATATATAGTGTGTTCCCTTTTTTCTCTACGTCTAATATTCGTGTTTTTTTTAAATCAGCTGTGTGTAAATTTATAAGCATATTTATTTATTTATTTATTTCATCTAACAGAGATCAACTCTTACAGACTACTTATATTAAATTATTCATATATACATTTTCAATTGTTTCAATAGTTTCAATAGTTTCAATAGTTTCAATAGTTTCAATAGTTTCAATAGTTACAATAGTTTCATTTCAAGTCGTAAACATTGGTGATAAATACATTTTCAATAATTTCATTTCAAGTGGTAAATATTAATTGTTTCAGTGGTAAATTTGTTTCAGTTGATTTAGGAAAGAGGAAAAGAAAATTTAGAAAGGTTTTTAAAGCGAAGGACCATGGCCTGGCCGGGAATCGAACCCGGGACCTCTGGGATAGCAGTCGAGTACGCTACCTACTCGACTACCGAGGCGCCCATATTATTATATTTTCTGTGAATGCACCGATTTTTTTTTTTGTTTTTATGCTTAACTTTTCTTCATTTACTCAATAAATAATGTATAATTTTATAAGATATTTTGAATGTCAAAAATGTTAAAATAAATATATTTTATGAAACAAAATTAGTTGTTCATGAGTTTTGTGAACAGTTTTGTCCGTCACTATATGTGACCCGGTCTACGAAAAGGGACCTTCGGTGTAAAAACAAGTTTTCGAGAAAACAGCTGTTTGTAAACGTTTAATTGTCGCACACTGAATGGCGTCTTTTCATTTATTTCAGCTTATCCTCTATTCTTACAGAGTTGTATTTCTTAGTCTATTAATACAGATTTGTATTTCTTAGTCAATTAATACGAGTTCTTTTTTTTTAGTTAACGACCAACAGTGAAGAGGTGATTACGTTTACTGAATCATTTTTATGCGTCTTTTGATTCCGAAATAAATTAAAAATGAGTGTAGATGAAGAGTTGGAAACTTCTGCTTTGCGCCATTAGAAAGAGCACACATTAGTCTATCCGAATCGCCAAAAAAGTGAAAAATGATATTTTCACACCGAAGGTCCCTTTTCGTAGACCGGGTCACATATATATATATATTTCTTTGCAAATGTTTTTTCTATTTAAGTTTAGTTCTCTAATTTAAAAAATATTTTCGTTAAGATATCTACTCCGCCAGAATAGTGCTCTATTTGCAAATTTTTTAATTGTAAAAGTAGACTCCGAGAAAAAATAAAATGTAAAGGCCCTTGAGAAGCATATTTTAAATTGTAGGAAGATAGCTGGAGGTGTTTCAAAAATCAAACCGCCGAGCTAGAAAGAATTATTTACAATTTCCTCTCGAGGATATTCAGTACGTGGGTCAAGCTGATTTGTCGAAAGTAGTATTTTTTGGTTTAATTAATATTTAATATTTTATAAAAGAATTTCAACTCCATGGCAGCGGCATGTTGTTTGGTTGCGTGCTTCTTGGGGTTGCTTGTGTGTTATGTAAATCCTTTCACGTATGCACACAACCACTAGCAATAAAAATCCTAGCAGAAATCCTTTCATTTTTGTTTTGTTTTTTTTTGGTGAAGTTTTGTCTTTCATATCTTTCATTTTTAAAGCGACTCGCTCTCATTCCAAGCAACTTATAGAAAGCATACCAACGATCAACCTTAACCAGCCTGCAGTCCGCTAGTACCCTGAGCAATTTTTTCATCCTTCAGCCGACTTCATCTCCCAAAAATCACTTCAAGTTTGAAGAGCGTAACAGCGACTCGAATCTGTATGCAAAGATAAGGAAGCGGCAGCAGCAGCAACAAAAACTACAACAAGGATTGTGGATAAGAAAAAGGATGATATTCGAGTGTGTGTATGTGTGGGTGGGGGGGTGTTATGGGTTCAGCCTTGCTTTGAGTTTGGCTTTTAAGGGTACGCTGCGCTAACTACCACAAAGACGACCGTCTAAGGGCCACAAAAAAACAAGCGTCCGAGCATCCTAGCGACATACTTAAACGCACGACCGGCTACTCAATCTCGTTGAGGCGATATTTCCAAGAGCAGACTCGGCTTGTCGGTCTCGGTTTCGTCCTGCTGCTGCTGCTTCTTGCTTAAGCTTTCATTTATTTACTTTGTTTTAATTCTAAACTTTAAACATTTTTCAGGCGCATTTTTTGCCATGGTTGGTTGTATTGCGACTTGAGCTGCCTATGTGTGTTTGTGTGTATGGGAGTGTGTTGAAGTCTTGCAGCAGCAGTAGCACCAGCAGCAACAGCAACAGCAACAATGCTGTAAAAAATAATCATAATAAATGAGCGACTTTTTGTGCCTTTTTTGAAATTTTTTGTTTGTTCTACGTAGGAGGGCCTTAAAATGGCCCGTTGGCAGCTGCTTTGTTGTTGGCTAAGCTGCTGAGGGTGGATTTGCAGCTTTCTTTTTGTTGGTGCTGCTGCTGCTGCTGCTTCTTTTTCCAAGAAGCAACGAAAAAGAAAACGGCTTCTTTTGTGGCACAAGACAAAAAATAAATTCCTCTGTATATATGTACACATGCACGTCTTCATATATCCCCTACCATAGCAGCGTATATGATTGTGTGTATGTGTGTGTTTATGTATGTGCTTACAACGCTCTCCGCCCAAAAGAGTTTTTGTGCTGTATAGATTTTCATTTCGTTTGTAGTAAAAAATTTTAATGAGCCTCCGGGTTGCGATTTTGCTGGCGTTGTGCTGCTATTTGGCTCTTATATGTATGCATACATATATGTGCGTATGTGTGCTTGTGTGTAGGTGAATGTGTGCGCGCGTGCTTGACTTGCTTGTAGAAGTATAAAGTTTTTATTTGACGTGATGCTTCGGCATCTTGATATTTCTTTAGGTTTTCTAGCACCCCAAATTACAACAAAAATCCAATCCACACCCATACCACCCCATCAGCCGCATACTGCAGCCATTTCCCTCTTCTTATTTTTGCTTCATTCATTTCTCTTTCCACCTCCGTTGCCTGCTGTATTCACCCAAAAAAGGCTATAAAAAATAATGAAATCCTGCTGCTTGCTGTTTCGGGTCCTGTGAGTGGTTTTGTGGCAGCCATGCCACATGTAGTCGGCAGGTTATTTTAAAAGTTTTACACAACTACTCTTTGAATTATTTTTTTTGTTTTCTTACTACCACTATAAAAGCTCTTGAAAAATAAATGCATAAAAACGAATGATTAAACTTAAATTGAGCTGCATATCTTTAAGGTGTGCGCAGACTTATTTGTTCTACTTTAAAAATAGAGAGACAGAGAGAGTCTTAAATTTTGAGATTTGTCTTGAGATTTGGCGTGTTGACAATTGGATTTTAACATCTCTCTACTTTTTTAATATTTTTAAAATATCGTTTTTATCGAAATATTTAAAAACATAAAAATATTGAATCACACTGCACGCGATAAGAGGCGAAATGAGGTAACTCTAAAATTTTTGATAGGAAACGAAAAAACAACTGATAAAAATTATTTTGTTTGTATTAAAACCTTTTTCGGTTCCCATTCTTGTGGAAAGGCAGATCAACCACTGAAAGAGCATTTTATTACATGACAGTAGATGTAAGTTCCTGTTTTTCGGTTTGGAAAAATATTTACATTTGACAAAAAGGTGTCCTTGGCAAAATGGATGCACGCATTTTTAAGAAAAGAAACTGGCATTGACGAATTGTAAAAATTAAATATAAATTGGGTAGGAACCACCAACGATTAAAACCTGTAAAAACGGTACACAGCTGTTCCTGTTCCTGAAAAAGCACTGCTTGAGTCGTATTGAAGTGGCGAGCGTGGCCGAACGCGCAAGCATGAGTCCCACCTGACACAGAAAATGTTTTCAATTGAATTAGTTTCCTTTATTCTCTATCCCTAACAAAGCATTAAACGATTGATTGCTCTACGAACGATGTTGTAAACAAATGAAAGTCTGTATCTCAAACGATGCGATCGCCAACCATTACGCAGCGGCGTACAGAGGGATCGTTCATACGTTTCTTGGACAAAAATAGAAGGAGTGTTCTATGATAATGAAATATGCTTGATTAGAAGCATCGAATTAAGAAAATTTCCAAAAATTATCCCGAAAAGTCAATGGAAACGTTTACCTCCCATACAAAGTGACTTTATCAAGAAAGTAAAATATTCTTTAATTCCACAAAAATTAATATATGGACCTGAAATTGCATATGAGCTTTAATATATAACATGAACTTTGTGTATGGAATTCAACTACATTGAATGAAAATCACGTCTACCTCCCATACAAAGTGACTTAAATAAAAAACAAAAGCGAATATTTTCTGTTAAAACTATGACGAAAATAAACATTTTATGTTGTCTTATGACTGCTTAAGACTGTGAATATACTTTGGTTCGGCTGTGGGGGTATTTTAAACTTCGGCCCAGACTAAGATCATTTCTTACTAGTTTTTAATTCCTTTATGCACTACTTTCTAATTGCTGTCACTTTGGTTTTAATAACAGTCATTAAAAGATTTAAACCCTAAAAGTATGCATATTTTTTTTATTTGCACATAACATTGCTAGTTTGTATTGAAATTCTTGTGAGCTATGTCCGAATTTTTAAAAACTTTGTTCGGCGGCAGCAAACATGTATCAACTTTTTTTACAAATATTTAAAGACGAAACTCCCAGATTTCATAATAGCATAATGAGACGACCGAGGAAGATCGAGCTTAATTTGTATTTTCCATAGAAAATAGAAACATTTTTTTTCATGGACCAATTTTGATTATCTGATAACTTTTAAAATATTCATGTAATCTACAAAATTTTTTCGTTAGAATAATGGCAGTAAGGTTTACTTTTATAAAAAGTTATAATAATTTGCTAGTAACAAATTTTAGTTTACTGAAATACACTGCTAAGTTGCATGAAAACCTAAATTAAATTTAGTGCTTATATCCGCCTAGGACTTTGATTAATTTTTCTAATAAAAAAATTAAATTTTAAGGGAAGCATTAATGGATTCTTCATGATTAAACATTTCTCTTTAAGTCTGCATGACCACATTATAAAAATAGAGCGGTCGGAAATTGATTTTCTTCCGCCAAAATCCCACAGTGCGGCGTACCGAGAGATTAAGCCGCCCCTCTCACATGCAATATACAAAAAACATCTTTGATATTAATATAGGGCTTTGTAGGTATTGCTTTCAAACATACGTAAAGTAGCTTTAATGAAAATCTTTACGGTCGTATTCATAAAAAACGATGAATTTCTTAGTTATAAACCCTTCATAAGAAAGAAATCGAAGAAAATTGAAAAACATTATTCGTAAACGTTCAATTGCGTTAAAAATCTCTTTTAGACGCTTCATAAATGAGAGTTTTAAAAATGGTTGGAATCTTCAATAGGACCTCGATAAAGCATTTTTATTTTTTTTTTTTTTCATCTGAGCACAAATTTTTTCGAAAATATATCAAATTATCTCAAAAGATGCTTGATTTTTAAAAATGGTTGAAACGTTCTATGTACCCCTCATAAAGCATTTTTAAAATTGAGCACAAATATTGTCAAAAATAATTAAAAATATTTCAAACATGTGGAAAATATGTCAAAAAATTAAAAAAAAAATAAAAAAATAAAAAGAAAATAAAACAAAAAAAAAATTTGTCAGAATATATCAAAATATTTACAAAAAAATATAATAAAATTACAATTTTTTCAGTGCAGTTTGTACCAGCGGCGGATTTGGAAAAAATCTTGGGAGGGGGAGAGGTAAATTATCAAAGACACACATTTTCGATTTGAGAAAATTTTGTCTTTTTACAAATAGACAAATTGTACTTTTTTGAATTGAAATTATCGAATTGTTTAACCCTTCGGAGGGCGCGCCGCGGCAAATTAGCCAAAAACTGTTTTATTTGTGTTTTTCAAGTATTTATAATGGTCACTAAGGGAAATAATGCATATTAACATTATCCACGCCTGAGTATCAATTTTATTTAAAAATTTACGTGGATAAATCAAATATTTTCCCTACAACTCGTTTTTTTCCCGTATTTGAATTTTATTTATACCACACACGTACACACATATTCCATACAAGCAAGCAGCAACAGCATCGCACACTTACACACATACTCCGACAAGCAGCAACAGCATCGCACTTTGTTCCTGAGTTTATGTCTTGCATTTGCAGTTCTTACAGTTCTCATTTAGTTATTGTTGCAAGAGTAATATATTATGCATGTTTGGCAAAGAAATTAAACAATGTAGGGTGGAGTGAAAACTCGGTATTTTCAAGAATATCTTGGACCGGTTGTCATTTACCTGCATAATTTGCTTCTGCCTAAACATATTTTGTATATTACTTTTTCGTTCTGTAATTTATACTATGCTTGACAGTTGGTGCAATATTAGTGCACCAACTGTCAAAAATAGTATAAATTAGAGAACGAAAAAAGTGAAGCGATAATATGCCGCGGCGCGCCTTCTCGTGTAACAAAAAAATCAAGTGTAACTTGCAAACATTTTTTGTAGTTAATTGGAAAAAAGTGTTTTGATGAAGATGAAAATTTCTTTTATTGTTTTGTGTGAGTAAAAAGTATAGGAACGTGCATAAAAACGTGTAATTTTTAATTGTGTTGGTTATAAATTTTCTTACGTTATGATATCAATAAACCATAGGTACAAAAATTACCTAAGGATATATTGATGTTTTTAAACCTACATCGAAGCGAACCAGCTGCGCAACAACAACCGAAATTATCATTGTGGACCGCACAAAAATAATAGAACAAAAGTTTGTTGTAATAATTGTAATAAAAATGTCTGCAAAAAACATTCTATGCAAATTTCGGAATGTGTTGAATGTATGAATGTGTAAAGCCTCTGTTACCGATAATGAATAAGAATTAAAAAATAAATGCTTAAAAAAAAAAATTTCAAAATCAATAGAAAGCAATGGCTTGTTTTATTTAAATGGTTTTTTGCTATAAATAGGAAAAGTTCCAGCTATTAAAATATAATAACTATTTAAATTACCTTGTGGCAAATTTGCCGCGGCGCGCCCTCCTGTGTTACTTTTCAGAGCGCGCTCTCCGAAGGGTTAAGAAGCATTTTTCCCAGACACATAGACGCACATTTCCGTATTTATTTATTTATTTCTCCCATTTTCTGGAATAATATCTAAGCGAAAAGTAAATAAAAACTTTAAATTTAACCAATTTTGGAATTAAGGTTGATTTATTCAAATTTTTCACGTTTATTCCATTCTGCAAACAGAAATTTTATATTTTTTACTGTATTGAGTACATGTTAAAATCTGTATTGAGTACATAATGCTTTTAAAAATTGTATGTAAAAAAAAAATAAATAACTGGCCATTTCAGCCCTTGAAAGGACTTTGACCTAGCTGCTTATGATCAATTGTGTTGTGCGTGTTATTAAGTTTGTACACAATTGACCGAGAAATGGACCTACAGGCTTAACGCCGACTCCGAACGGCGATGAACGGAATGTTCTTATTCTCAAGAAGCTTTACATGGCATTTTTATTACTCTCTGAAGTTTGCCATTGTCTGCAGAGAGATGGCGGCCGTACAGAAAAATTATTTTAATTCAAATAATTTTCTGTCGCTGCTGGGGTTCGAACCTGGGTCTCCAAAGTTCGTTGACATAGCGGCCACGCACTTTAACAAGCTACGCCACGGACGCCACAAAATTGTATGTACTCATCACAAAATTGTTGTTAATAATTTTGTGTAATGAGTACAGTTCCGATGTACAGTTGCCCAATAAAGTCTAGATACAGTCATATAAAATCAACTTTTATTGAAACTACCGCAGTTTAAAGACTTTTTTTCCTTATAGGTAACAGCTTTTCGATAATTTCTAAAAAAAATATCAAAAATTTAATGTTTCTTTTTCTGTTGCATTAAAATTTGTTAAAATATGGTATTAAGTACACAAAAAAGTTTACATACAGGAATGCACAACACTAGAGTTTTTAAAAAAGCACATCACTATCTAACGGTGTTATATTATTTCGGGCAGTTCATTGTTCGTCGTACATAAATTAAATTATTTCCAGTTATTTTCTTTAAAATGTCACAAGAAGTAGCAAAACGCAAAGAAATTTCACAAGACATTAGAAAATTAAAGTTAAGAAATGAGAATAAATCGTAGGGAGAAATAGCAAAAATTGTTGGAAAAAGTCGTGCTACTGTTCAAACTATTATGCAAAATTTTAATTTAACTAAAACTACAGAAAATAAACAACGATCTGGCAGACCAAGCAAGCTTTCAGAACGTGAAAAACGAAATATCATCAAAATTGTCACCGCTGAACCCAAAACCAGTGCTGTTGATATCGCAAAAGAACTCGAAAAATCTAAACAAGTAAGTATTCATCCTGAAACAGTTCGAAATGTTTTGAGAGCGAACGATTTTCACAGTCGAATTCCAAGGAAGAAGCCATTCATAAGCCAAATTAATTTGAAAAAACGGTTCGAGTTTGCAAAACTCCACAAAAATTACGGTTTTGATTTTTGGAAAAACGTTCTTTTAAGGGACGAGTCCAAATATAATATATTCGGATACGATGGGAAGCAAAGAGTGTGGCGCAAGCCTAATACTGCTATGAATATAAAGAATTTATTACCAACTGTAAAGCACGGTGGAGGATCTGTCATGGTATGGGGATGCATGTCAGCTGCTGAAGTGGGAAACCTTGTTTTTATTGACACTACAATGGATCGTTACGTTTATTTGAATCTGTTGAAAGCAAATCTTAAGAGTTCTGCCACTAAAATTGGTCCTTCGTCCAAATGGATCTTCCAGCAGGACAACGATCCCAAGCACACATCTCTCATTGTAAAGAAGTGGTTACTTTACAATGTCCCTAAACAGTTGCATTCTCCTCCCAAATCACAGGATATGAATCCCATTGATAATCTATGGGATGAATTGGACCGGCGTGTTCGAAAAAATAAAATATCGAACAAGGAAGACCTTAAGAGAGGTCTACTTGAAGAATGGAACAAAATCACTCCAGATGTAACTGAAAAGTTAGTTTCTTCGATGCCAAGACGTAGACAAGCATTATTAGATGGTGGTCCAACAAAATATTGATTTTTTATTTTATTCATAAGTAGTTTATAAAACAAAAAGTGCATTCAACTGTATATACACTTTCTTGTGATTTTTTTAGTGAATGAAGTCAGCTTTTGGTTTATAACTTTAATTTAAGTCAATATAATCTTTGACTTTCTGATTAAATATAAGTCTTCTTCTTCATTAAATATAACTTATCAGCTTTAATCAGACAAATTGCTTTTTTTATCAAAATAACGTTTATACTATATTTTAGTTTTTTAAATAAATATACATATATTAAATAAATTAGAGTTTATTGTGCTACTGTAGATAGTACATAGATTGTTGACTCATTACATAATATTATGTATAGCAGTTTTGTGATGAGTACATAAAATTCTTTATTTACTACAGCATTGCATTAAAGCAGTGGTCATCAAACTCTATGCAAGCATACTTTGTTTATGTATAAAAGCTCATCGAAAGCATTGCACTGAAAAAAATACTACTTGAGTCTCAGTCCAGCTTTCATGCAAGACTTCGCTTCGCTTGTTTAATTATTCAGTGGCGCCGAAAAAAATTTTCATCTGGTGTGTTACAAATCTATGGGAGAGGCATGAGGGGGAAATGTTTTTAAAAAATTTTGCGATTTACGTATGCTTACTACCATGATACAATTATAGAAGGTAGGAGTGACAACTGGCTATATTCTCACGAGTGTCTTGCACTGACTGTCATTTGCCTGTATATTTTACTTTCAATTTTATTTTCTACTGTTTTCGTTCTCTAATTTATTCTATTTTAGACAGTTGGTGTTAGACGAAAAAACTGTCACTCCTCCCTTGCATGATTGTATCATGCTTACTACTGCTCATAATAACATAATTCATATCGAAGAAACATATTAACATTCACTATTTTATGCACTGTTACAAAAAAGGAGAAAACTTTAAAATAGTAAAGGTTAATTTTATAATTTAATTTCAATTTTTAAAATTCAATTTTTATTTAGAAGTGTCAATACTTACTATACGAAACTGTGTCTTTTTTTTTTGCTTTTTTGTTTTTTTTTAATTCTTTAGGTTTTTTTTGTTTTTGATTTAGTTTAATCATACATTGAGGTTCAGAAAAAATATTTTCTGCAAAAAATAATTGCAACTCCCATTCAAGTAGACATTTTGCATAGAAAAAGCAAAAACTGATATTTTTATGAGTGTAGCATAAGTTGCGTATGCACAGCAAAAAAAAAACAATCTAACAAGCATGCATGTGCCGCGTGTCAGTTTAACACGATTTCAACACGGACTCAATGCGAGAAAATCACAAAATTTCAGTGTGTGGAAATTCCTGTCGTGAGTATATAAATTTATGAAGTCAGTCCATAGGTTTTTATGTCGGTGTAGTTTAGTAAGGATATTCTCAGTAGATTTAAATCTTATCTTATCTTATCTTATCTTATCTTACTATTATATAAAAATGAAACTTGAAATATTGCCTTTTTGGCGTTGATGCAAGTAAACTCAAGAACGGCAGAACGGATTTAAATGAAATTTACACTATTCAAGTCGTAATTAATTGTAGACTGGCACCGTATACTTAAAATTTTGAAATATTTCAAAGCTTAGAAGTTATTGGCTGAGAAACTGACAAAATTCGGTATTTTTGGAAAAATTTGGCGCTTTTTTTCATTTTCTGCTTAAACCGTAAAAGATAAGTGAATATGATATATGGACAAATGAACGATCATGCCGATTTCTACAAAAAAGTCGATGGTGACGTGCATCTAAAATCAATAGTTTGGTCGTAAAATTTATATTTTATTGAAAAATTAAATCATTTTCTTGCATTGATTTGTTCATTGGCTTCGACGCCGTCATTGCTTGCAGCTAGCAGAATGTTGCTTTGGCTTCGCTACAAAATGCTGCTCAATGCTCAGAAAAGAGATTCTCTGCATGGAAGCAGAGACAGATACTACTTTGTTCGCGAACAGCAGAATGCCCGACAATTAAAATTTAAAGCATTTTCTCCAAGTGCGTCGTTTGTTGTTGCTGCTTCAATGTTTCATTATTTAGAGAGAGTTTTTCTATTCAAAATGTTGAAGAGCTGCGTGCAGAATTCTTAAGCTGCAAAATAGAGTGCATGAAATTTATGGTAACAATTTAAGCTTAAATTGAAAAGCCGTGCAATGCAAATTACATCGCTTTGAAGCTGCGCATTGGTACACTAAGAAAAAATAATATTAAATTTATCCAAAAACTTTTTTAAAAAAAAAAAAAAAATAAATAACTGGCCATTTCAGCCCTTGAAAGGACTTTGACCTAGCTTCTTATGATCAATTGTGTTGTGCGTGTTATTAAGTTTGTACACAATTGACCGAGAACCGGACCTACATGCTTAACGCCGACTCCGAACGGCGATGAACGGAATGTTCTTGTTCTCAAGAAGCTTTACATGGCAATTTGATTACTCTCTGAGGTTTGCCATTGTCTGCAGAGAGGTGGCGGCCGTACAGAAAAATTATTTTTATTCAAATAATTTTCTGTCGCTGCTGGGGTTCGAACCTGGGTCTCCAAAGTTCGTTGACATAGCGGCCACGCACTTTAACCAACTACGCCACGGACGCCACCAAAAACTTTTTTAGTTTATCCAAAAAGCGAGTCATTTTTGCACCAATAACGCATTTGCATAAATCGACCACGTAAATATTTAAAATTCATTTAAAAACTTTTTTAATTAAATGAAATATTAAAATATTTAAACAGAAATAATAAAAAAATATTATGCACGAATTTTTTTAAATATCTTTCAAAAATTTACTATTTGAAAATAAAACTATCACATCTAAAGGAAATTTATATAAAAAATATTGAAATTAAAAAACAATATATTCAAATATTTCTCACGAGCTGCGTCCATTAATGCCATTAGCATGGTTACTTTATTTTCTTTTTTCGTTCCTTAATATTATACTATTTTCGACAGTCGGCGCAATATTATGGCACCAAATGTCAAAAATAATATAAAACTATAAAACGAAAAATTAGGAAAAATAATAAAGCAATATATGCAGGCAAATGAAAACCGGTGCGACAAATTCGTGGGAAAATGTCGAGTTGTTACTCCAACCTACATAATCGCATTACGCAGTCGCTCATATGTACGACCAAATATTTCTCTTATATTACCCTTGCAACAAAAACGAAATGAGAACTATAAGAAACTGCAGAAATAAACTGCAGGAACAGAGTGCGATGCTGTTGCTGCATACAATGTATTTTCATACCATTCAATAATATGGTTAAATAAGTAGGGGAATGTCTCCGGTTATGAGCCATGTTTCCTTAAATCGACATAAAATTGTCTGTGCTTAATCATTGTTTTTACAGAAATTCTTACATGATTGCAATTAATATGTCATGGAAAAAATAAACCCATTAAAACGATAATAAGACAAATTTTTTACAAAAAATGCGTTACTTTATTTTAATATACATCGCTGGCAAAGCCGCGGAGGGTTGCTAGTTATTTATAAGTCTTATCTATAAGTTATTTGCCGCATATACAATGCGGCAGCATTAAAAATGGGTTGATCCGATCGTTGATCGAGATGTTGGCAAATGAAGAAGCGAATGATATAAAACAGCAAAATCGTATGCTGTTGAGCGAAATCGTATGCAAGCGAGACATGTACTGAGTAAATATTTTATGTATTGAGTACAGTTTTTGTAAAATGTTACAAGAAATATTGATTGAGTACACGTTGCTTGTATTTCTTGAAGTCTGCAATGTATTCAACACATAATGCGCTGGATTGAATACATTTTTTATTAATTTCATAAAGTGAAAAAAAACTTACATATATGTAACCAGTACAGTCTCACTTTACCCAGTACATGCAGCTCTCGTTGCGTTCTCATACAAGACGCAATACATAGAATTTACATAGATGTGTATGTACTGATTACATGACTTTTGCCCTCAGTGTATGTGCAATGAAAAGACTAGTACTTTTCAATAAAAAAAAAATTAAATAAATTTGAAACTTATTGTTCTGACGTTACGACTATGATATGGTACACTTTGAAAAATAAATTAACCATACAAAATGTATACTGATTTTTAGATAGTCATTAGATAGAGAAAAAATTACATGACAAAATCATCGCAGGGCTTCTTTTTTACAGCAAAGTTATCAATTACTTCGTTAGTATTTATTTTAATGTCTCTACGTATATGCAATAATGCGAGTCCATTCAATCGTTCTTGTTGCATAGTTGAACGAACCATGTTTTTAACCGTCGCAGTCTAGAAAAACTTCGCTCAGCTGTTGCTACACTGATAGGAAGCGTGACTAAGATAGCAAACGTTTTAGAAATTAGTGGAAAAATGTCATTATCACAAAGAGTAAAAACGGTGTTGATATCATTAACCTTAGTGTCGCTCGCCCATTTACACTGCCAAATTTGAAGTTCATGAAATAATTTAATGGGATTTAGTTCCTTATTACCGTCACAAAATGGAAGGATTATCTTAGAAAAGTTAACACTCAAATTGTTTAACTTTTCATTGTTGTGTTTATCAATTTTGTTTGGCAGGATTTCGTTTACATATAGTTTTTGGAAAAATTTTTCGCTGAAACGAGCCTCCATATCAGCAATGATATCATCTAGTAATGGTAAAAATATGCAAAGTAGTCTTCTGGTGTTGATGCGCTGACATTACTACTACTACTACTTCGATGAACTTGTCTTCCAGCAATACGAGGTATATTAATTGACATACCTAACCTCTCGTGTAATTCCTGCACATCTGCAAATATTGTCTTAAAATATGATTCTGCGTTTTCTCTTTTTTTTATCAAGCAGTGATCTTAAAGTTATTATTGAACGTTCTGCTGCATCTTTACATAGGTTTCTTTTTTGCAAGATGCTACTTGAAACTTTAAACAAACTCGAAGTCACTACCTCGACGTAACTGTTTGTTTTACATAGAATAATATTTTGTTTTTTTTCAGATGACTACAGATCATGTTATTCTACAAGCAAAATGGTCCTACTCTTCTCGCATCGCTTCATAAAAACGTCACCTACACGCAAATGACGTCACAAAACAAAAAAAAACAAATTTTTTTTATGTACTTTAATAATTGTTGAAATCAATAAAAAAAAACTTGATATCAATATCTCTGACCATTTTTTTGTAGTATTCTTTCAAAAAACGCCAATTATTTACTTCAAATAAAGAATTAAAAAGTAAAGTATTTAAAATTTCTTGGGGGGGGGGGGTAATTACCCTCTTTATTCCCCCTTGTATCCGCGCCTGGTTTGTACGCAATTGATCGAGAACTGTACCTACTAGTCTTATGCTGACAAGATTGACATGGCATTTATTACTTTCTGAGGATTGCCATTGTCTGCAGAGAGGTGACGGCCGAACAGAAAAATTAATTTAATTGAAAAAACTTTCTGTGTCAGATGGAAACTGAACCAGGGCTCTCAGACGTATGGGTCACGCACTCTGCCCACTGCGCCACGGCCGTAAATGGTATTTCACACCTATTTATTTTGAGAAATACTTAATTTAGCTTCAGTGCCGCCCCCAAAATAATGCCGCCCGGGACGGACCCCTTATAAAATTAGCTTTTATTTTTTAAATTCATTCCTCAAAGCTTTGAAGTATTTTTAAGAATTTATTGCTCTTAATAAGCTTTTTTAAAATTCATTCAACAAATTAATTTAATTAAAGCATTATTAATTTTCATTAATAATAAATTAAGCAGCTTTTTGAGAAAAGTTTTCTGCACTACTTTTTAGAATTTACCGCATTTCGAGCAGAAGGAAAGTAAAAACAACAACAACAACAACAACACCATCAACAACAACAACAACAACGACGTGTAATTGAAAGTAGGCCCAGGCCTTTTCGCGTCTTTAATCAAATTTTGTCATTGTTGTTGTTGTTGCTGGCGTTCAAGGCCTAGTACATGGGGTGCATTTGGGGGTGACCGACACCAAATTGGAGTAAACTTTTGTAGATTTAGAAAGATTTCTTTGTATTTAAGCTTCTTAATAATAACTATTCTATTGAAATACTGTATAAATAATATTGAAATATTTTTGAAATAAATAAGTCGTTCCATGATTTATTTTGAGGTGTATAAGACCGTAGATCCGGGTTAAAGAAATTAAACATCCAATTCATTAATAGAAATATGTATTACTGAATCATAGTATATACTACGAGTACCTACGAAACATATTTATAGCATAATTACATATGCATATACCAGGGTTTCTTTATATATATTTCGGGAATATATATAAAACCGAATTTTTTTCGCTTTACTATTTTTCGAATTGTTTCCCTTTATGATTAATAAAAACCAAAAAATCGCTCTTTATATTATTCTAGAAATATATGTAGCAATCTACGTACACAAGGGCGTCCACAGGGGGGTACAGGGAGGGTCACTTGCCCCTTCCCCCCCTAAAATGGAAAAATTTTGTATGTTTTCATTTCTTTTGTGTATATGTTACCTTTTCATATCATTATTTCCATACATGTGCACACCAATGCATGTCTTTGACCCTTTGACCCTTTCCCCCCTTAAAAAAATTCCTGCGGACGCCTATGTATGTACATATTTAAAGCGCATGTTCTGGAAAGAATAAAGGCCATTCGACTGATTTTTTTTAATTTTCTCTTTCACTTCGATTGGGACAAATATGAATTTTCTATTTCATTCTCTTATTTCTCAAACAAGCTCGAATAAAAAATGGATCTAGATATTTATTTTAAAAGTTAATTGGGAACCTTTTTTAAAACCAAAGAAATATGTGTTGAACTATTTAAAAAATTATAAATTAAAAGTATACTTTATACATTATTAGATTTGTAAGACAGTAAGTCGTAAAATTTATTCAAGATTTTTAATTTTATAGGGAAAATATAATATATTATATAATATTATATATATCACTGAGAAATTTATCTACAAAATTTCGGAATACTGTTCTACGAAATTATTTTTTAAAAAGCATATTTAGATGGAACAAAACAAGGACCAAGTTGAGCCTCAGTTCCACTTTAGTTTGACTACGGTAATGGAAATTAGAATATAAAATGATTTACGAGTATTTCGCAAAAGCTTTTTTAACAAAAGCTTTTTTTTAACACACAATAGGTCTGAGTTTCGAATAAAGAGGTTCTTCTAATTCTGAATTTCGTTTGTCCTCGCTCGATTGTTTGACAAGAATACAAATCTTAACTGCTGGACGGATTCAACTCAAATTCGGCACAATCCTAACTTAGGTTATGGCACACTTAGTTTTGACCACGCCTCTTCCGCCCCTTTAAAAGTAATGGAAATCAACCTACTAGCATTGTTCTTTCTAGAGAAAATGTTTGTCTTATTAATTTTGAAAAAATTTTGTTATTTTGACACCAAAAGCAACCACATATTTTCAGAAGTGCGTAAACTTTTAGAACAACGGCTTTTTCCAATAACATCGTTTTCTTTGAATAAAAAAGAAACGATCAGAAATTCGTATGTTTTACTTTCGATGCAAATAACTCTGTTGTTTTTGAATACATTTAATATAATTTTTTTTTTTCGTTGATAAAATCAATTCAAGCTCTTAACAAAAACCAAAGTATAGTACTGTTAGCTTAGCGTATATATTTTTCAGCTTTTTTTTTTAAAAAGGATATTGACTTTTTACTCAAAAAATGGCACAAAAGCTGTTTTTGTTGTAAAAATAATAAAAAATCAAAATTGCATTTCTGACTACCTTTCACATAGCATAGCATTTAATAGCAGAAGTGGTTTCAATTTTACGAACAATTTTATGAACTCTTTGTGTCATCAAAAAACAAGACCACCCTTGTGATTTTTTAAAGAAATTCATCATCAAAGTTGTCTTTATTCTTTTTATAGAAAAGTTAAGCTCCAGGTATAATTTATGTGAAAAAATATGCCAATATCTCTTTCCGGTCAAAAGTTATCGCTATAAATTCGCTAAAGCATGGATCTTTAATTCGAGCTTTAAAGTAATTAGTGAACACTTTAGTGCAGCTTAATTTTCATTAGTTGGATTTGGAAAAATATTGAAACGAGGACTAAATATCAAAATTTTACATTTTCTCACCCGAGTAAAACCGGGTATATCAGCTATAAACAACTTCACTGCGGGCTTTAAAACAGCAAAAACCTAAAGATTTTTGAAAGAAAATATCATCCATCCATCCATCTTCACTCGCTTGATCAGTTTGTTGTGGAAAAACATGAGGAAAATGAGAACCCTGCGTTAATACTCTTTCTCTACGGCATTTGCTAGTGTTATTGCTTGAACACACGGCATCTAATGGATACCAAAACATGGAGGATGTCGCAACTTGTGCTGGATGTAAAGCCAGCAGGCAGCATAAAGTTTAGAGGAGAGGATGTAAGAGTAACAAAAGGAATAAAATTAAAGAAATTCTTCAATATAAAAGGGTGTTCCTTGAGTGCTTCTAGGTTAGTGCGGGATAACATTGTTGTAAAAAGCCTATATCACCAACGGCAACAATAACAACAACAACACAAATTCTTCAAACTTTTTCGCGCCAATGACATTTTATATTTCAGCTATTCATAGACGGAGTGGGGAAATGTAACCCATGTGTGCAAGCGTGTGTGTTTTGAAGTGCACACATATGTATGTAAACGAAACTTTTACTTTGCTTGTATTTATGTCGTAAAGTTTGTCTGAAGTTCGAGGAATATTTAAGAATTGCTATTTGATCAGAGTGTGCGTTTTACACCCTGTCGCACTAAAACAGCGCGATTGCCCATACCACCCAACCCCAACTCACCCCACTAACACCAAAAAACAACATACACTAGAGAAAACATTCATATGTACACAAACAAATTTAAGGTCCCACTATCCCATATCAAGAAGCAAAAGCCAAGTGCTACCCACTCTATCCAGCTCCATACCATCACCCACTTTCACTCTGTCGCCGCCACACAACTCTCAGTGAAAAAAAAATGATTTAAGTACCTTTTTTGAAGAAATTTTATTTAATTTAATTTCTCAACAGAGTGGGTACAGCTTATACATACATATTTACATGTTGTTAGCGATGAAGGGTGACTCTTGTTGGTGGGCACCCATGAGCAGCCATGGCATACAACTTGAATAATAAAATATAATTACAACAATTCCATAACTTTACACACACATTAAATAAGTCTGGATCTTAAGATCTTAATTTCCTAACGATAACTTTCTTGCTGAATCCTTTGCAAACATAACAACATTCCTGGATGCAACGAGGTGCTTTCTTGGTTTTCTTTGATATGAGTTGCGTACCCAGATCTTTATCATAACTTAGCACTAACCTATTGTATATCCCTTAAAAATCATCTAGATTTGACACTGACGATGGGGCTGTCACTGAAAAATAACAAAAAATCTTGATCTGTTGTTGCCAGGGTCTTACAGAAAATAAACATGAGGAAATAAGTAAAACAAAAACCTAAAACTCAAAATGGGGGGGAGTTAGGCGTCATGTTCTTTCGATTTACTCATTTTCGAACTGGATCATATTTTTTCTAAACAAGATCTTAACCCATTAAACTCTGAACATAGATCGTAATTAAAAAAGATTTTAATCCCATCCTTTCTCTTTACTATAAAAATTACCGGAAAAAATTACCGAGAGACCGCCTAACCACTTGGGTTGAATGGGTTAAAGGACTGTATCAACTCCAGCTCGAAAATTATCAGACCGATTAGGATTTTTTTTTATGATTTTTGAATATTTTTTGCAGAGTATGTTAAATTTTTTTTTAAAAACTTTTATTAAAAAATTAACAAATTTTGTGGGTTTTGTTTTTTATTTCTGGTTATTATTGTTTTGATTTGCACTGCGACCTTAAGATCTATTGTGCCGCTAATGGACTTAAAGAACCGCTTTTAGTCCAATCTCTGAGATAAATGCTAGTATAAGTCCTATATCTCGTGACTTTAATGAGTAATCTGGTATTATGTAGTAACCTAGATATTTCTGTCGTGTTTGAACAAGTGCAGGATACTGTCCTAGGATGTGCTGCGCAGATTCTTCGTCCTCCATGCAAAACCTACATGTGTCATCACTAAGAACTCCCAGTTTCAATTTTATAAGGTGATAGTTCAACCTACGATAACTTGTTAGCAGTCCTGTGATGATTCTTAGATCATTCTTTGTAGCTTCATGCATAATTTGGATCTCTTTAGGTCGTATGCCCCTAAGAGAAGTTTAGAGTGCTTTAATCCTAGTAAATTTCTCCAGTATTTGTCTTTTTGTTTTTCTTCCTCTTTCTTTATTGAAAGAGATATTATTCCTTTGTCTATCCCACAGAATGGTTCCGGACCAACAAAGGGAGTTGGTGCTCTTTTCTTTGCCGTTTTGTCAGCAATTTCGTTTCCTTCTATGCCTTTGTGTCCCGGTAGCCTTAGGATCCAGACGCGGGTCTTTGCAGTTTAAGCGCGTTTCAGTTCAGTTTTGAGGTTACCTAATGGGATTTCAGTACCTTGATGGCCGCTTGACTGTCGGAGAGGATAGCTATGTTTTGGTTCCGGTATTTCAGGTTAAAATGTACGCATCTGTCTATTGCGTTTATTTCCGCTTGGAATATGCTTCTGTTTTCGCCCATGGGCACGAAGTATTTGATCCTTGGCCCATAGACTTCTGCTCCGGTCCCTTCTTCGGTTAGAGAGTCGTCGGTATACTGGTCGTGTAATCATGTACTGGATCATCTTATAGGTTTCTGATAAACATTCCCATTTCTTTTTGCTACTTAGTTTAGTTTGAAATCTTTTTAGTGAAACTGAATTTTGGATGCATGTCTCAGTATATTCCCTGGATAGAATATCAAACTTCTTCCAAGTTACGCAATTCCTTATCCCGATACCTTCATCTGTCAGCCTTACAATAGCCCTCTTCGCATGGGATTCAATATAAATGTGAAGAGGTGTTATTTCTACACTAAGGGAAATAGCGCATATTAACATTATCCACGCCTGAGTATATATTTCATTTAAATATTTACGTGGATAAATCAAATGTTTTCCTTACAACTCGTTTTTTTCCCGTATTTAAATTTTATTTATCCCACACTGACACACATATTCCATACAGCTGCCAAGCAGCCGCCAAGCAGCAGCAGGAACAGAGTGCGATGCTGTTGCAGTTTCTTCGCACCAGCAGTTGCAGATTTCTTATAGTTCTCATTTAGTTAATGTTGCAAGGGTAATATAGAATGGATATTTGGCAAATATAATTTGTGAGTGCGGTGGTGAGTGCGATGCATGATGAATTCATGTAAGGTGGAGTGACAACTCGGTATTTTCTCAAGTGTACCTTACTTTGCGCTAACTTACCTAGCGTAAAAAATGAACGAACACTAGAATCATCACTTTTATCTGATTTTATTATAATTTTTTTAACTATATCCAAAAAAATAGAAAGAAAATTCATAAAACGAATATTTCTTCTATTGCAAAATATAGGCCAACCTCCGAAAAACCGAAAAAGTCGCAATCGTACCTGATGCGGAGTAATAAAAAGACTACCGTGTTATTTTTTACAGTAAACTGCACGCTTGTCGAAAACATGTCAACGGACGGTAGTCGAATAGGTAGCGTGCTCAGTTGCCATCCCAGAGGTTTCGGGCTCGCATCCCGCCCCAGCCATGGTCCTACGCTTTAACATTTCGCATTTGCAATTTTCTATCCTCATTTCTAATCAACTGAATTTGAAAACTCATCAATATTTACGACTTGAAGTTGTAGTTGGTGGTAGAAAAGTTTGTGGGTGAGATTGTTTCTACGGCTTTCCACCATGCTTAGAACATCCTACACATGTTTCGCTTGATTTCCCATTCCCTTCCACTAATCTATTATCCCATTTCAAACCAAGGCAGACTTGACTGAATAGGTATTACATCTAAAATCCTCGAGACGATTTTACGGATCGCGAAGGAATACAATTTTGAAAGGTCAACAATCAGCAAAGGAGGGAGACCCAAACCAATTTAAATACGCGAGGAAGGCCTTTGCATTATAAAAAATTGTCAACGCCAAAGTGCCTTTTGCACCAAAAAACGAGTATCTGGACGTTACGACGGGCTTTTTAGGAAGAACGGGATATAAAGTGAAGGAGAAAAGAGCAGAAAAGGTTTTTTTGTGGCGGAATCAGGATTGGATAGTCTGATGCCTGAAAGCGGGTATTTGTAACATGAACTTGGTCCAATGAGACCAAAATGAAATTTTTTTATCGGATGATCCTTCCTTATACTGGTTAAATACAACAGCACCACTTCAACCCCACCAAGTAACACCAAATTATTAAGTTCCGAGGTGGCTGTTAGATGGATTGGGGCTGAATTACACCTTTTGAAGTAGGTGCAATTTTTCCCTGTTGAGAAAATTGATGGCAAGATGAGCAAGGAGCAGTTTTTAAGCATTTTGCAAACCAATTTAAGCAATTTGTCAGTTACCATGGACATACACTCGATTAACAGTGAAAACGAGTTAACAGACGAGTTTGTTTACTTTAACAGTCTGAAATGTTAAATTAACAGTAGACTGATTGAGTATAACAGTTATTTTATCAACAGTTTAGAATGTTAATTTGAAAAACTCGACTGTTGAATGGAATTGAACCGTAAATTCGGTGTAAATTCACCGTAAAATCACTGTAAATTTTCTTTCAGATTATATGTTAACGATAATGATCCCAGATAAGATCCCAGATACTTGATCTCAAGTACGCTTCAAGATTAGTGCAAAATTGACTAAAAGCCTAGGATTTTTAGAATTTCTGTAAGAAAGATCCCATAAAGTTTCTATGAATTGATACCCCCCTCTATAAGCGCACTCCTGGAATTATATGTCTACTATTGCCTTCTTTGATTTAAAACTTATGTTTTTGTTTTTTTTTTTCCTCACATACTACATATTCGCCATAGAATGTTTTTCGGGGTTAAGAGCTTATATTAAGTATAATTGCTAAGGAGTCTTTAATAATTACCAAGCCAATTCCCACGCCTCAGACCTAAGAAACCTAAATTCATAGCCCAGAAAACTTTAGATACTTTGGTTTAAAACCCAAGAATATAACAAAATTTCTGTTAAAATAGTATTGAAACGCACTCAAGTCAACAAAAAACTGTAGAAATAAAAAATTCCCTAAGTTAACCTCATTTTCTGAAGAAATTCCAAGCATTTTAATTAGTTTACCTCCATAAAACATTACAACAGAAAAAACAAAAAAAAAAAGCAAAATCTAAAAAACCCCTGTCACTATCCTTACGAATGAGAGCCAAGAAGACTCTTTCTTATTTAATATCAACACAAAGGCAAGAATAATAAGACTCAGCTACAAATAATTCAAAAGGATAATTAAAGGGCACTCAATGGCGGTGGATGGTGGCACTGGCTGTGGCAGGTCCCAGAGTGAGATAGCGTATAACGAAGAAAAAAAAACAAAATAATAATAATAATAAAAAAAAAACACCAACAAGAAAGCTCAACTCCACGAATAAAAGGGAAAAATTCTAAATTTGCATAAATAATAGCAATAAGAGCAAGACGATAATAAAAAGCAAATAAGTAAAGGAAACGGAAGTTGGCTAAGCAGCGGCGTTGCAGAACTTCTGTATATGACACGAGCAGGACGGACGACGACGACGACAAGAAACAAAGAAGAAAAACATAAAAAATAATGAGGCAAGAAAAACCGCACCAACCAACGAGGCGCAAGCAGGCTGCCAGGATGTGCCAGGCTAAAATGAGTAACAAAAAGCGCAGCAGTTGTGGCAACAAATTCAAAAAACGTATACTTATGTACAGCTATATAACTACACATAACTATAAAACCCCCCCAACAGAAAAAAAAAACAAAAAACATCCAAAAAAATCGAAAGAAAAAAGAACCAACAAGCACCGCTGGAAAAAATACAATGTAAAGAAACGAAAGCGCGTCTCTGCTTATGTAGCGCATAGCAATGCAACGTCACGTCGCGTCGTCGACGTCCTCTTGACGTAACGTGCTTTTCTCATCTCGTAGTAGTTCTTCTTCTAGACCGCAGCACAAAAAAAATAAGGGCTGAATTAAGAATGGGCGGAGCTTGCTGCTGTCGCGTAGCCGCGTTACCGGTGCGGTGCGGCAACGTAATGTAACCGTAGCACACACGAAATGTTATTCGTTGCACAGTGGAGTAATTAACGTAGAAAAACAAAAAAATTGTTCGGCAAAAGTCAAAAACAAGTTAATAAGTATTTATGACGAGGCGAAACGGTTTTTGTTTTGAAAGGAAATACATTTTTAATTTTTTTGAATTGAATAAATTTAACCTTAAGAAGCTTATGAGCTCCCATGCTAATGAATATATTTAAAAAAATGAAAAAATAAAAGAACTGCGTAAGTAAGGATTGTTTTCTAAACGAGGCTAGTCCGCCTAGTATTTTTTTCTTATATAATAAAAAACAGTTCGAAAAAACAAATATTAATGAAAAGATTTTATACAGGTTGTTTTTTTAGCTCGATGGTTGTTGTCTGTGGTTTGACAGTTGAGAATGTCAAACTGAGTTGACATTTCTGTTCAGTAAGGTTTGGCAATTCATCATGAACCCTTTAACGCCAGAACAACGCATCCAAATTGTGGAAGTTTACTTTGAAAAAAATAAATCTATTCGCGAAGTTCATAGAGCACTTCGTCCATGAATTGTGTTTAGTGATGAGGCTCATTTCTGGTTAAATGGCTTCGTCAATAAGCAAAATTTCCGTATATGGAGCGAAGACAGTCCTCAAGCCATTAACGAATCATCATTACATCCATTAAAATTGACGGCTTATACGCTGGCGGCATCATCGGTTCTTATTTTTCTCGAATTGAGGAAGGAGCTGCCGTTATGGTGAATGGCGAGCGCTATCGAGCCATGCTGACTGAATTATTGTTTCGAAAAATTAATCAGCCAAACAACGACGACATTTCGTTCCAACAAGACGGCGCAACTTGCCATACAGCGAGCTTAACCATCAATTTATTGGAAAATCAATTTGGTGACAACTTTATTTCCAGAAGTGGTCCTATCGTTCGTGCGACTTAATACGACAAAAATTGGACTGATCGAATGGATTTTTTAACTCTTAGCCGCGGCGGATCTTAGCCGGAAATCATATTTAAAAAATAAATTCCATGAAACTATCAACCAGATTATAATAATAGGGGTATTCACACCGAACTGCTTAGATTGTTATTTGGTTAGTTGTTACTTCGTTAAACTTGTTAACTGTGTACAGACCCTTTTGTTTAATCTCGTTAGCCTGGTAATTATAGTTGAATAACTGGTGATTTTGCTTTTCGTAAATTACAGTTGTTGAAAATTTATAAGTAAAAAGTGGAAAGAATAGAGAAAAAAAATTAATTTATTTATGAAATACTTACTTTTCAACAAAAACTTCAATTTAATATGCGTTGGGTTTTATTTTTAATGCATTTAAATTTCATGCAATTAAAAATATGGAACAGCTGTTCGTATTTTGCCAACTAACGAAAAAATTATCAGGGTGGCTAAGTTGTTACTTTGTTACTTGGTAGTTCGATAATTTTACAAAAACAAAGTGCATGTAAAAAATAACAAGTAAAAACTAACAAACTAACGAGTCCGGTGTGAATACCCCTAATAAAAAGTTCATTCCAACAATATTTCTGTCTTGTATAATATTTAAAGTTATTAAGCTCTTAAAAAAATACCTTTTTTATATATATATAGTACAGGTGGTAAGCTTTCGACGTCGTAGCATGGTCTTGAAATAGGTAGTGCTTGAGTTTTGGATGCATTAACCCTCTACTGCTCTACAATGCCTTTAGGCACACTTACGTTTGTAGCTTATCGCATTTTGTAATTATTGTCAGTTGTAATTTTTTGGCTCCCTAGGCCTCTATGGACGCTAAATCTTCATTAATTCTGAATATTAAGTCCTCTGACAACCCTATTGGCCTTGGCTATTTGCGCATCGTCTGCGTTGAGGTGAATCGATCGAAATAATGGTTTCTGTGGGACACCAGAAAATGTGTTTTTTAGTTGCGACGAGTGATTCGTATTAACAACCCGTTGGAATCGGTTATTTACGTTTACGTTTTCATTAATTTAATTTCGCAAGAGCAAAAGCCAAAATAATGCTCTAATTTTTTTAAAAGAATGTATTGGAAAAGAAAGTATTTACGTAATTTTTTTGTTATTTTTCAGAAATGGGGTCTAATACGCCTTCCACATCTGTTAGAGTTTCGGAAAGAAATTTTGAGAAGAAAATTTTAAATTGGCTTGATGACGAGGAGGAGGAGTTGATTTCAGTGATAACTCTGGAGACGTCCAAGAATATCTGGCGGAGTCAGAGATAGACACATCTTCAGAATTTTCGGGAATTGATGCATACGAGGCCGCATCGTTGGAACTCCTAGAAATAAGCGATGATATTCCGAAAGACGGCATTGCTGCAGCAAAATCTAATTTCTTCTTTGGAAAAACCCGTTTTAGGTGGGCAAAAGCAGGTCTTTTGGAAGACCGTCTATTAAACCCAAATCATCGTCTGGAGCTTAAAATGATCATAAAACGAATATTGGGCAGACCCGAAGGCGAAGGGCTAAGAGCTGTTGAAAAAGCGTAGATTATGTTATATATGCCCATCGCGAAAATACCGAAAGACTACTTACAACAGCATTACTTGTAAGAGGCAACAATTGCTGTCAAAAATTATAAATTCAATAGTTCCTATATAGTTTTAAGAGAAATGGTCCTATTTCCATACCGCTTGGCGACATTGCTTTTTTTTACGTACAAATAGTTGCTGAATAGTTGCACTGAGAAAAGAAAACCTTGCAGTTCTTGAAATTATAATGTTCATATTAAAAACAAACTAATTTTTTGATAATTTGGATTGGATCTTTTTAGGAAATAAGTGTCAAAATATAAAAACACTTGATCGATTCGAATAAAAGGAAGAAGTTAAACGAACTTAAGATTGGCGCTGTCATTTCCCACTGCATTTGATTTGACAGGCAGGATGGCCCTTGCAACATTTTCCTCAGAACAGTTTTAAAATTAAATTTTTCTCTACATTGGAGCACAACTCGATGAATTTATTTGATTGTACCAGAAAGTACTCATTTAGGGTGTTGGGGTCCACAGTGCATTCTGAGGTTCTTTTCTTTACGCCAATAGATTCGAAGTTTTTCCACAAACCATTTTCGAAAATCATGGCTGCTTAGAGTTTTCAAACACAAGTTTTTTTGTGGGAACGTATTTGTCATATAAATAATTTAGAAGCGTTGTAAAACGTTCAATTTTATCTTCGATGTTAGAAAAATACCAAGAATCCCTCCATTCCAAAATGCTAGTTTCGTTGTTTATTCAACGATGGACTATATGTTTCAATGGACTTAAAGTCACGATAAAACAAACATGATTCAACCGACAGCAGGCGCGGTGGGTGCTTCCAAAAATTATTTTTAAATAACGCACTGTTTGGGCTACACAGCCCTCACTTTGGAAATAAGTTCCCAATATTTCCCAACGCTGTTCAAGTGTAAAGCGACTAATTTCTTTCCGCGGAGGTATGATACTGACTGTATGTCAAGGTATCGAGCGGGAAACAACTGTCAGTTTCAAAATAACCTATGATTTGAGAAGAAACCATTAGATGTCATGTATTTATGTCATAAGAAATAACTAACATATCGCGATCTGAACCACCGGCTAAAAAAAGTTTGTCAAAATGCGATATCAGTGTTTGATCACCCACACAAAAAATGTCAAAGAGGCTGAGCTTGCAGTTGGGAGCGAAACGTGTTGGCCATTTATTTACAAGATTTAATCCACAAAGACTTATAGAGTTCAAAAAGGAAATTATGCGTAGTTCGATTTGCACTGTATAAATTTTCTAAAATATATAGCAATCCTCTCCTCTCAAGCCATTATCTCCATCATTTCTTAAAATATTTAAACTTTCAAGTGCGTAAACATCGTCTTCGATATCTTTTTTAAACCAATATTTTCTTTTTTTTTTAAGGTATCGTACCAAATATCATGTTTTAACATCTCTTAAGCCCTTTGACCCTTGGATTGTGGCGTCCGTGGCGTAGTTGGCTAAAGTGCGTGGCCTCTATGGCAACGAACCTGAACACCCGGGTTCTAATCCCAGCAGCGACAGAAAATTATCTGAATTAAAATGATTTTTCTGTACGACTCGAGAAAAATCTTCATCGATCGATTTGAAACTTTAAGTGTATATTCAAAAAAAGTGTGCATCATTATATTGGGTACTAATAATTTAATATGTATTGTTAAAGAAATTGTTCCAAAGCTTGAGTACTTAAAAGAAACTAGAACGTTTCTAGGTCACTAGGTATTTGAATCTAGGTATTATGAGGTTTAATGTTCTCCGTGATTGAGCATGTTTCAGTTTAACATACAGGTGATAAGGGCACTGGGAATGGAGAAGCTTATGAAGGAACACCAAATTTAATATATTAAAGTAGGTCGAGATATCAGAGGTGAGTGTTTGTCGAAATATGACCATACTTCCTTAGAAGGAATATATACATCACTACACTGTTCACAACCAATTGAAGTTTTTGCTTGGAGGCAGAATCCAGATTACCATAGACTATAGCACTATATGATATGAGTGGGGTTAAAAGAGTTCATCTTTATTTCGACAGAGAGGAAACTAGATGAAGCACATAATTTTCTTATAACCGCATTCATTTTGCCAACTGTTCAGTGCCTATTCAGCCTAAAAACTAAACTTGTTACATGAACATCATAAGTTACTAGTAAACTCGTGCAACGCAGGAGCGCCGTAATCCATGGACGTAATATAGGAAATCAATATATGCGTTTGTATGTATTCTATGATTTTGATTTCGTTGTTTACAGACGCTCTATTAAGAAGAGATAGACAACAGCGAAATGTGAACTGAAGATTGCAAGAAAAAACTTGTATCTTGGTTGCGAGCGTTCAGCGCGAGCGGCTTGGGTGAGCTTTAGGGGTCGTTCATAAATTACGTTACGAATTTAGGGGGGTGAGGGGTTTTCAAATGTACTACGATAAGTAACGATAGGGGGGGAGGGGGTGGAGAGGGTGTCAGATATAGTAACGTGGCCAAAAGTTAAAAAAAATTGAAATCCTGAAATCAGTTCAAGGTTGTGTCCTATATTTGTATTGCGATTTGTATTTCGCTTCAAAAAATATTTAATTTAAAATAAATTGGTATTAAAAGTACATACTATTTATATAAATCAATTTTAAGGAAGTATTTTCATAAAAACACTGAACTTGGTGCTGCCCAGGTGCAGCTTTTACGGGTACTCTCTCAAAGACCAGGCGAATTTCTTTGCATAAGAAATGAGGATACACCTGAATGGGTCGACATAGAATCCGTTGAAGAATTCTATTTCGAAGAGCCCCCAAAGTTTCCAGCTCCTTAATTTCGAGTGAATGTTAGCATCGACTCTTGGATTGAAGAAGGAATAGTTTTTCTCGATGAAAATAATTTATTTTTAAAGTTTTTTCTTAAATTTATCTAGTCATGTTAGCACTCGTACCAAGAGCTAGTCAAGGTAATAATATTTTTTAAATATGTTTTCAAATATTTTATAATCAATTCATTTTTTTATTTCATATACTACGTTATTTTATGGGGGGAGAGGAGGGGTTTTGAAATGCACTACGAATAGTAACGGTGGCGGAGGAGGGGGGGGGGGTAAAAATGTTGAAAATCGACAACGTACTTTATGAACGACCCCTTACATTTTTCTGACTTTCATAACGTTGTTTACAGACGCTCTTTTAAGAAGAGACAGAAGAGAGCGAAATGTGAGCAGCAAATCAGTGTTGCCGTTTTCACTTCAATTGAAGGGTTTCACTTCTTTTTCGAAGCCCATGCTTCGACACTTCCTCTTTGACATAAATACTTCCATTTTGCACAAAGTGCAATTTCTTTTTCAAAATTATTTAAATTATGTTCCGGCATTGCTTGGAAGTCTGGTTCCACTTATTCAACTTTTCTTGAATATGGTCCACTTATCCAACTTTTCCCGAAAGAAAATCGAATTGAAGAGTTGGAAAGTGAATCAAGACTTAAATTTAAATGAATTTTTGCAAAATGAAATAAATTTCGAAAAATTTTGGATACCTGTTTTCAAATTTAAAAATAGTCTTGGAAATTTGCTGTATCCACAGCTTACACAATTTGTTGGAGCTTTTTTGTGCTTGCCTCATAGCAGTGCTACAACGAAACGGGTATTTTCGCAGATGAAACTAATAAAAAGTAAAATGAGGAATAAACTAAGGTAAATACAGTAAATTCTCTTATGATAATTAAAGAATGTATTTCAGAGAATACACTTCTTAAGTGGTATCCATCTGAACAAGTTCTTAAAAAAAATAACAAAAGCTTGCCGGAATACATTTCTACTATCTTGTATTAAGTTGTCTATGTTTATTTATTAATTTAATTATTATTATTAATGTTGTGTATGATTTTGATATCTATCTACATTTTATTCATATTTGTATTGAATTGTTTTGTGTATTGTTTTGTTTGACTTTATTTCTTTCTTGTTAAAAATAAAGATGGGTATTTTAACCGTTGAAATGAATTTCTGTGCTTGAACTGAATTGAAAATTAATTTTACTTCGCTTTACTTCATTTTTTTTTTTAAATTTTACTTCGCTCAAAATTTTTGAAACGGCAACACTGCAGCGAATAGTTTTGCTCTGTGTTTGATAACGTTGTTCTCAGTTGCTCTGTTAAGAAAAGAAAATGCAACATAACAACAACAATTATATGCAAACTTTAATACGTTTTAACTTAAAAAATATAAATTTTTATGAAATAAAAAGTTCAGTTTGCACATCTACAGGTCTTAGCCTACCAAGCAAACCTAAATCTATTCAGATTGGACTAAAAAGCCCTACTCCGGACAAAATTTGTGTCTGCGTAACATATATAAGATAGGTTTATTGTTGACACAAACTGCCGGAAGTGATGGGATGTCTGGGATGGCTGCATTCTATGAGCTAAGATGGTCGGAAGAGGTAAACTCGTGTGTCGTGAGCATATAAATGAATGGATACATCTTTACAACAATGTGCTATGTCATTTATAAATATACTAAATAGAATAGGTCCCAATATGGGACCTTGTGGCACACCGGATACAATGCGTCCTAGATTTGATGCTCTACCATCTGAACGAACACGTTGAAATCTAGTATTTAAATAACTTGTTAGTAGGCCAATCACGTATATGTCAAAACCATAATATTTTTCTAATTTTATGAGCATAACTTCAAAGTTCAGGGTATCGAAAGCTTTAGAAAAATCTAATAATACTAAAATAGAGAGTTCGCCCTTGTCGTACTTTTCACGTATGTCCTCAATAACTTTTAACATGGCTGTAGTACAACTATGTTGTTCTCTCAATCCAGATTGATTGTCGCTAAAGAGCTGTTTGCTTAGCAAGTAATTTTCATAAATTAAAGAAAGAGCTGCTAGTATACTGATTGGTCTAAGACAGAGGTGCCCAAGCCCTATGCACTTGGTGCACATTTGTTTTTGCAAAAACACTTAGGCATAGGCTGTGTATTCTAATGCATACACACAGCACTTCGCACTAAGCAATACAAAATACACAAACAAATTTGTCTTTTTCATTTTTGATCTCTTTTCGTTTCCTATACCAAAGTGCAAGCAACAATACACGTTGGTGACAGTGATCTTCAACGTAGATTTTGTTGTTGTCTAACGTATGATTTCGATTAAGAAAGTTTGTTGGATTTTATATGTATTGGTGTTTGCACTCCGATAAGAAAGTTATGGGCACCCCTGGTCTAAAGTCTTGTGCGGCCTGAGCCTTTTTCGTTTTTGCTACGGGTATCTGGCTTGTAATCTTCCATTAGGAATGAAATGTTCTTGTTGGCAGTGAGAAGTTTAAAATATGCGTTAATATACCGATGACTTGTGGCAGAATCAGCTTGACGAATTTAAGGTCTACTCCATCTTCTCCAATATCATTTGGTTTTATGCTTAACAAACATCTTAAAACATCTTCCTCAGTTGCCATTTTGGAGCTAAAGCGGTTTTCTCTATTGTATAGTAGATTTGGACTGACTAAAAACGAAAGTGTCATGGTGTCGGGATCAATTATACATTCTGAGATCTTCTACTTCCCAATTGCAAGAGACTTGAGATTGTTCCACAGTTGTTTTGGAGATAACCTGGGGAGCAGCTTTTTGTAATAATACATTTTTTTGGCAATTTTTTCTTAAATTAAAATTTGTTAAAAATATGTTTTTCTAGAAAAAAAACTGTGCATTAAAAATCAAACATATAGAAGACGCGACTTATGGTTTAGTGCTTCAGGTCTTACACATTGAAGAAACGGCATAAAACACGTTTTATGAGATTGTATGTTATGAATACCTATGGATACTTTATAATAAAAAAAGTAGTTTTCCGTTAATTGGATTACATTTCATCAACCACTAAACTTTATTTTACCCAATACCTGGAGAAAAATGTAATGGATAAAATTTAAAAGATAATAGCTTCATTATGTGGCATCATGTTCTTGGGAAAGCCCTACAATTATAAGCTGTTCTATACTGAGATCTGTGCTATACTGCATCGTAGCATGCCTGATGTATTATTTTTTAAAAATATCATCTCTAACTTCTGTATCTGATCCACTGTGCAGCGTTTCGTACACGCGGCGCAAAACAAGTAATGGGACGACTATGATGACGGGCTGGTGCTGCTTCTTACGATATTTCTTGCTGGTTGAGCTGCTATGAAAGGGATTTTTTGTTGTTGGTTGTTTTTTGTGCTTCTTCATCTTCTGCTGCCTGCTTCTTCGTCTTTCTGAGCTGCCGCATTGAATTTTTCCATTTTTACTCCCTTAAAAATTCTTCACTTTTTCCAACATTTAATCCATCCGGGTTTTTATGTTTTGTGCAAACACACACACACACATCCCCGCCAACCGCGCACATCATTGCATAACGTTTCGTTTCATGCAAAAGGATTTCGTTTCAGTTTTTGGAAAAGTTTTGGCAAAAGTTTTGCGCCAAGCTTCATTTATATCTGTATACATATGTATGCATGTGTATATGTGTGTATGTATGTATGTTTTATATATATATTTATATATCTCTATATACAAAATAGCTAAAGATATGAATAGCTTTTTTGTTCAGCTTTTTAAAAAGTACCATAAGAGAGTTGATAGCAGAATAGAAAAAAATTAATTAAAAAAAAATATCACACTGAGTGAAGGTGCAGGGTCTATATTCCATTGCTACATAGTGCAATTTACACAAATAACGTTCTTACAGTTATAAATGAGAAAATTTTACCATTAAAACTAAATCCTTATGATTTTGAATTAGGATATATTTTCACTTTTTAACCAAAAAAATATAATTATTTGTATTTCAGATCACTTTCAAAAATGTTCCTATCCATATACTCTTTTTTTTCATATTCTTCCTATTCTTGCAAAGATATTCTTTCAATGAATTCCTTTTTAGCTTCACTCATGCTTTGACACTTTGACTCTAAAATTTATTTGATCACTCTAAAGATATGAAGACCCAAAAATATTATGCAGTGAGCATATAATAAAGAGGGTAATTTGAGAAATCAGTGACTTTTTGAATTTCCTGCATAGTAACTTTAAATGCAACACTGGTCCTGTCAACTGCCATCTGTTAATAGGCTACTGTCAAATTTTGAGCAAGATGTGTCATGTAGTTTGTATTTGACATTCATTGAAAGCAGAAAATCGAAAAAATATGAATTTCGTGTAATAATCATCAGGCGTAAAATTTATTACACGATTATTTCGTGTAATAATCTATTTTGCGTAAAAAAACTATCACCGCAACCAAGGACAGGCTTGATAATGCTTTGGGTCCAGAAAAACCCTGGACTATTTGTCTCGATGTAAAAGGAGACTATGTTGAGAAATTAAATAAAATGACTGCCTTGCTAAATTGCCCTCGTGGAATAAATGCACACAGAAACTCTCAAATAAATAAAAAACTTCTCCAAATCAATGAACCTGTTGGAATGGATTCTCAATCTTCTGGAAATTGGAACTGATCGAATTGAAGAGTAGGACTACAATTTCGTTTTATAAATAAATCAGCAGCCAAAAATTAAGAAAAAAAATTTAAAGATTTTATATTCTAAATATATAAATACGAGGGTAGCTTCTGGCCCTCGGGCCAGAAAATAAAAAAAGGGCCACTGCCGCCACATGACCGGTAATGCCGAAGAAAACGGCACATATTTGCTTCGACGCACTTCTTCCTCGAACAACTTTTGTTGGATTTAGCTCGTTGTATAAGACATTATTTTACTGTAGAATTTTCATATTTACTGTTACTCACACATTTCTACACTTAAACATACAGAACAAACTTTGAAACTTTTTCATTTGCAAAAATAAATTTTATAGTAAAAAATACAGACATACTCCCTAGCATATCGAAGGGCAGTGATGCTTATTTTCATAAGTAAGCAACATCATAAAAAGAAATGCCTAAAACTAGGCAATATATTTTTTCACTATGATAACAATAGCTGCGTTTTTTTCATAGGAGATCCGGATCATATCATCGCTTTTGCACGCAAAGCAAAAACAACACATGATCCAGCAAGTGAGCTGGATCATTTCAATTGATCCAATTCGATGTTTTTAATTGTTGAGGCCGCAACTGTAAAAGTAGGCAACACTTGGTCGTAATTGATGGCAAGATGGCGCTGGGTGTCCGAAAAATTGGCAGTACTGCATCATTTGACATCTAAAAAGTTTGGCAGCATTGGTATTGCTAACAAAAAAGTTAAAGCGGCAAGCATGAATTTTAGGTTTGATTCAATGGAAATAATCAAAGAAGAGTTAGTTTGGTTCAAATTTGTTAAAAATTTGACTACATTTGTTTTACAATACAATTTTGGTTTTTCGCAAAACTTATTTGTCAGCTCGAAAAGTGCATCAGCTATTTATCTTATGCATAGCATAGCGCCATCTGTTAGTGATTAAGAAAACATCGACCAATTGGTCCGAATCGATTTTTTCATAAATGATCTGATCTTCCATGAAAAAAACGCAGCTAATAACTACAAATGTTCCTTTTGGATTGTGCTGCTATGTGTCGTTTTGCTTTCCTACCTTTGGTGAGAGGTGGTTGTCTCGGATAAATTTTCTTGCTTGTTCAAGTTGCTGCCTCTGTGTACGAACTAAATATCTTTTAGCTTGTAACGTAAAGCGATCAAAGGTGGTTCTATTTATAATTTTTAAATTGAAATCTGATTAGAATTCAATTAACTTTTTTAGGTGAATAATTCACACTCCATCTTCAAAACAGGCACAACTCAAAATTTACAAATTTTTACTTTTTAATGTTAAACTATTCGTAGTAATAACCTCCATCAACTATCAAATTTTTGCACTCATGTTTTTACTCTTTAACGAAATAAAAATCTTTTTGTCTCTTTGTTTTGTATGGATTCCTTCGCAAAACAAACTGATTTTTTGCTTTTCCTGAAAATTTCAAAATTTTGAGTTGTGTCTGCTTTGAAGATGAATTTAAGAATAATTTGCATTGTTTTAATCATATTGTATTGTCAATTAAGGTTAAAATTTAAACTCAGCTTATTTATTAATTACTTAGGTTTATTTAAAAAACTTAAAGGATTATTTAAAAAAGATTGAAAAACCAGAGAAAAAATAATCGTAAAAAACGCTTTCTAAAACTGCCTTATGCAAAAATTCTTAATTTAACACACCTAAACCTTTGATTCTTTGACTCTGGTTCAATTCCATCTGACACAGAAAGTTTTTTCAATTGAATTAATTTTTCTGTTCGGCCGTCACCTTTCTGCAGACAATGGCAAGCCTCAGAGAGTAAATAATACCATTTAAAGCTTCTTGAGAACATGCACATTAAGGCTCCTCACAAAAAAAGTTGTCCGGGTCTCCCCCTTAAAATAATCTTTGGTCTATGTTATGATGGTTCCCCAAATATTTCGGCTCTAACGATAGCCGTCAGCTAGCTAGAATGGTTCGAAAAAACTTCTAAAAATCGCGTAATGTATGGATAACTTTCTTGCCATGATATTTTAACTACAAAAAATTGTCATAAATAGTGTAAATCATAAACTTTTGATGCAAAACTCTGTAACTCTTTGATTTACACTATTTGTGACAATTTTTTTTACTAAAAATATCATGGCAAAGAAGTTATCCAAGAATAACACGATTTTTAGAGGTTTTGTCGAATCATTCTAGCTAGCTGACGGCTATCGTTAGAGCCGAAATATTTGGGGAATCATCTAACATAAACCAAAGTTTATTTTGAGAGGGGACCCGGTCAACTTTTCTTTTCCTCCATAGAGAGTGAGGCGCCTTAATGCACATTAGCCGTTCGGAGTCCGCATAAGACTAGTAGGTCCAGTTCTCGACCAATTATGTCCAAACATTTAATTAAACGCACAACATAATTTGATCATAAGAAGTTCGGTCAAAGTGCTTTCAAGGGATGAAATGGCCAGTTTATTTTTTGGAATTTTTATGTGACCACCTGAAACTATCTTTTAAGGAATAAATGATTTTTTGAAGCGAAGCTTTTTACGCCTCGTTCTGCGATTTTCTGGAGTGAAATCTGAAAAAACCACTTTTTGCCGACACCGTTTTTCATAGAATTCATATTGTTTTTTGCTTTTGCAAATCTTTTGCAACAAGATAATGTTAAATTAAAAATAATTTCTTGCCCGCTGCAGGAATTAAACTGGTTCGTTACTCTTATCATCAAGCTAATAACCCTTATTTAATAATCTCGTTGATTCAGTGATAAGTATTAGCTTAACCCTTAAATGCACCGCGTACCTTAAAAGATACCATTCAAAAAATTCCTACGGCTATATTTTTGGTTTAATTTTTTTTTTAAATCGGTTTTATATTATTTAGAATATTATAAGTCTTCAACAAAAAAAAATAGTTTTTACTTCCATTTCTCATACTTTTTAAAAAATTATGTACAAATTCAAAAATTTTTTTATTATTTTAATTAAATAAACACGATTTTTAACATTTTAACTTCTAGGAACATATAAATAATTTTGATTAGGAAACAATACTGACTGCTTTCAAAACATGTACTTTAGTGATTATAAGTGGTTCGATAAAATTTAGATCATTTGGCACCTCACTGGGTCACTTTAGTTGGTTGTATCTTTAAAGATACAGTATGCACTCCTTGCATGGTTTTGTTAATTTTAACTTTTTAAAAGAAATGAATTAATAAAAATTTCATAACACATTTCTTTTATTTTGATATATCTTAATAGGGATTTTAGATGTGGGTAAATGCACATTGTATCTTTAAAGATACAACCACTTTTTTTAAAAAAACTTTAAAAAAAAAAAATTAACTAAACTAAAAAGACAGTTTATATATTTACTCAATTTTACATAAAATATATTTTTTTCGGTAAAAAAAAATCGGGGGCCTTGTGCGTTTACGGGTTAAGCTATGTTTCAGCAGATCACAATAATCTATTACTTTAAAAAGGATTGTGTGTTGACTATTCTTCATAGGACTGTGTCTTGGCTAGCCAAACAACAAAAGTAGCAAAAAACAAAAATTTTGCTTCTTCTATTCCACACTGTCATCAACATCGTTCAGTGGTTTGGGCATTTTTTTTTTTGTTTTTGCATAGCGCGAAGGAAAAATTAACAATTGACCAAAAGTGCGTTGACAAGTGTGTTTTCTAAGTAGCAGAAAAAAAAATAAAGATATACAATAAAACTTACTGGTGTGAAGATAAACGTGTGTTTTTTTAGTTTACTTTGTTATTTTAAAGTTTTGAATTTAAAAATTATTCGAATCGAAAAAGCCATAAAGCCATTGTGCAGTGACGCACCTGTGTTTTTTTCTACCTAATGGAGTATTTCAAAAATAAAATTTCAAAAAAAAAAAATATAAACATACTAAGGCTGATACTTATATACCGGGATCTGGCAAAACAAATGTCAGTGCAGTCAAAATGACGTTTCCATTGGATTTAATTTTTAAAACGTTTTTATTAGCTTCACTTCATTTGCCATTAAAAATTTTAATATGTTAGTGGAAATGCTTTCTTAACCAAGGTTTTCTTAACTCCTTAACTTTAACTAATATTCTCTATAGCATGCACTCCACGTTTTTAGCAGAAAAGCCCCACTCTAGCAGAAATTATTTTATACTTTTTAGTTCGTTTTAAAAACGTGGTACCTATATTAAAAATTTTTGACGTATAATACGTCATTCTCGGAGGTAAGTAGGGTGGTTGATAGTGATCAGGTGTCGGTATTTATATCACTTTTTGAGCCTTTGGTGGGCCTAAAGTACTGATCGTACAATGTTGATGTTAGCATTTGTTGGTCTGCTTGATCCTCAATGCGACAAAAATTCATGTTAGAACTCTCTTACTTATATAAATTTTACACAATTACATGAAATATAAAGCCAACATTTGATGTTTTTGTTTGCTTAAACTTGCTACCTATTTATCGACAGTTTCCGGTTTTACCGACAAAACCATAAAATTTGTATGGGAGCCCCCCTAAGGAGTGGTGGGAGGGAATAGGTGTCAAAGGCAAAAATATTTCTTTTGCAAATGTAATGGAGGTCGGTGATACATATTAACCCTTTCCGGCACAAAAACCATAAAATTTGTATGGGAGCCCCCCTAAGGAGTGGTCGGAGGGAAACGGTGTGAAAGGCAAAAATGTTCCTTTTACAAAAAAAATGGGGGCCGGTATTACATATTAACCCTCTCCGGCACTCTCTTAAAGGTCATATGCTCAGGTTTATGGCATAAATATACAAAAACCATAAAATTTGTATGGGAGCCCCCCTAAGGAGTGGTCGGAGGGAAACGGTGTCAAAGGCAAAAATGTTCCTTTTACAAAAAAAATGGGGGCCGGTAGTACATATTAACCCTCTCCGGCACTCTCTTAAAGGTCATATGCTCAGTTTTATGGCATAAATATACAAAAACCATAAAATTTGTATGGAAGCCCCCCTAAGGAGTGGTCGGAGGGAATAGGTGTCAAAGGCAAAAATGTTCCTTTTGCAAAAGTAATGGGGGTCGGTCATACACATTAACCCTTTCCGGCACTCTTTTAAAGGTCATATGCTCAGGTGTATGGAATAAATAAACAAAAACCATAAAATTTGTATGGGAGCCCCACTAAGGAGTGGTCGGAGGGAATAGGTGTCAAAGGCAAAAATGCTGCTTTTGCAAAAGTAATGGGGGTCGGTAATACATATTAACCCTCTCCGGCACTCTCTTAAAGGTCATATGCTCAGGTGTATGGAATAAATATTTTGCTAAATATTTTTTTAAAAAAGGTGTCATCAAAAGCGAATTGAATAATTCTACGTCTTGTGTTACGACATAGGCGAAACTACTGTATCTTTTTTTTTTGCTTAAATTATTATTTTTTGTAGTTTATGACGTGGTTATTATTATTATTATTATTATTATTTATTTAGAAAAATGTTGACATTTAAGATTTAATCTTTAACATGCCGCTTACGCAGAATTGATAACAGCTTATTAATAGTTGTTATCTATTAAAATGAATTTAAAATGATTAAAATGATTTCAAATGAATAAAGTTAGAGTCAACATAAAGATTTAAATTCAAAAATATAATTATATTACTTTACTTAAATGAAAGCTGACTCACAATACGAATGTAAAATCATTAAAATAACAACGCAAAAACTAATATTAAAAAGAGAAAGGAAATTAAAGATTAATTTAAGTTAAAATAAAGGATAAAAAGATAGCAAATAGGAGAAAATAAAAAAGATTTACGAGAAATAGTTGAAAATTAAATGCTTAAAGTCCTTAGTGTTCGAAATAATTTTAATTAGTTGTTTGGAAGTGCATTCCATAGTCTAATTGCACTGACGAAAAACAATCGGCTTGAGTTTTGGAAGTTATATTTCGGAATAATAAGGTTCAGGCTTCTGTTTGATCTAAAAAACTTCAACTTTTCAAAAAGATATCTTGGACAACGGGAGGTGATAATCTTATGCAAGAAAATGCAATTTCTATCTTGAAGATGGCTGATCAGGTTACGACCCAATAATTGTTTATTAAATTGTGTTATATGATCATACCTCTGAAGACCGTAAGCATATCGTGTACAATTATTAAACGCAACTTGCATTTTGTGTGTGGATCTCGAGTCGAACTTGCTATAAACGACTTCCGCATAAGAAAATAGTGGCAGTATCAGCTTCAAGACTAGCTTTTTTTTTGTTTAACAGGTACAAATGCTGCAGTCATCCGAAGATTTCTGAGTACATAGAAGATTTTTCGAACACAGGAGTTTACGTGATCTTCACAGGACAAATATGAGTTTATTTGGTAACCAAGATTAGTGGCTTTCAACGTCATTGAGGAAAATTTGGGGAACATCAAGATTCCACTACGGTATTTTTGATATGGGTAAAACATACGATGCAAAATTAACGCAACGTAAATTAAATCAACAGCGCGTAAAGTAACTACATGCTGATTATGCTAAACGTAAGATATGGCAAATAAATCAGCTGTTATTTGTTTTTGATTTTTAATTTTGTCAAAAAATATATTAGGGGTATTCACGATGTGGTATCCCCATTAATAGTGATTAATTTTTACAAAATTTAAAATATATACAACTTATTATGAACGAGCCTGCAATAATGTCTTGTATTTTTAAAATTGTCTAGTACTGATGATTTATCTAGTATTTTTGGTTGAAAACATAAATTGAAATGCCTAAGCACAGCGAAAAGACAAAAATTATTAATTTTATTGTGGAAGTTCTTTTACTTGGAAGTTTAACTGGCAAGTGTGGATTTAATTGATGGAATATTTAAATTAGAGCACTGTGTACAGTAGAGATCCACAAAAGTTGAGACTAACGAAACATATATATGTCGGAGTATCATTCATTTTAACAAATTTTATTTTAAATTAAAATTAAATAATTTATTTGATAATAAAAACGAGGCAGTCTCGATCTCGCCACTACTGATTGCTTCCGTTTTCTGAATCTTTCTGATTTCTGCTTCTCAAAAATTATTCAGTAGTCAGTCGATTCCACCCAAGCTTTGACATGAGTGTCACCGCTTGCCGTTTTTTATTGAAATTCATACAGTACTACGACACGGCCATCCTGCCGTTTCGCACGTCCTCGAGCGACATATCTGAAAAAGAAAAATCTATACAATATCTTGTACTACCACTCGGCCAATTCTGACCAGAAACAAATCGATGTAGCAAATAAAATTTAATCATCTTTCCAACACATACACAATTTATTAACAAATTTAATTCCTATTACAATTTAGTTACAAGCAAACCATCAAAATTCTTATTTAATGATACGGTTTATAAATCAAATGTCATATGCCATGCCCCACAATTATTTGATATTACACAAACAGCAAAAACATTAAATTTACTTGCAATTTAATACACATTATTCAGTCCAGTAATCTCTATCCGATTACTTTAAAAACATAAATATCACTTCTATCCAGTGAGATTATTTTACTTCAATCTTTCCAGTAACCTCTATCTTGTTACTCAACTGAATAATCACTTCCATCCAGTGATATTCCACTGCCTCTATCCGGCATAAACAACCCTTAAACACCTCTATCCGGTATTTTAAAATATTTCACAACATTCTTTTTTAACACAATATTACCACTTCTGACTAGAATAATGCGCATTACATTTTCATAAAAGACGAACTCAATTAGTTCACTTTTTATCAAAACTAACAGACTCAATTGTTTCATCATCAATTTCAATAGGGACATGACCTTCAGGCATTCGTCTCATACGATCGTGAGCATACTTGTACGTCCGGTTAGAGTTTAAAGATTTTACCACATATCGGTCACCATCCAAAACTTCTATTACTTTAAATGGACCTTTATACTTTGGGTCAAGTTTTGTTTGGTTCCGTTCTTCGTTTTGCAGTAGGACAAAGTCTCCTACCACAAATTTGTCCAGTCTGACTTTAGAACTATCAAATCTCATTTTGTCGTAAATGGCATTCTTTTCCATATTACAAATGGCTTTATTTCGAACCTCATTAAGGTTTATTGACAGTTCATTGGCATCAGACACTAATATGTCTGCAGGTCTAGCTACTTTACCTATAAGCAATTCTAAGGGACTGAAGTTTGTGACTCTATTTTGACTACAATTTAAAGCTAGTTGAACATCAGGAAGAGCATCCTGCCATGTGCGGTTACTAGTTTCAACTGCAGTAAGCATATTTTTTAACGTACCCATTACACGTTCAACTTGGCCGTTTGCACGAGCACTGCCTGTTGCGATCAAATGTAAGTTAATACTGTGGGAATTACAAAATTCACTAAATTCTCGACTCGTAAAACAGCGACCCTGATCAGCTATGACACGTGATGGTGCACCAAATAAAGAAATAGCTTGCTTTAAAGCTGTAATGCTACTAAGACTATCTATGTTAATAGTATGATGCAAGAGAACGAACTTTGTGAATGCGTCTATTAACACAAAAACATACTCTTTTCTGTCACTTTTTCCACTTAATTTTCCAGTTGCGTCAAGATGTAGAGTGTGCCAGGGAATCGCTATTTTAGGTATAGAATGCAATTCGGCCTGAATTTTTCCTGAGTGACATTTTAAAATTTTGCACGTAACGCAATTATCTACAAATTTCCTTACAAATGTAGACATTTTGTCGAACCAATAAAGCTCGTACACTTTTTCTAAGGTCTTCTCATAACCTAAATGCATTAATGCTTCGTGGGTGTTATTAATTACCGACCATCTAAGTGACCTGGGAACTATTGGCAAGCATTGCGATCTACCATTACGTTGTATCTTACGATAGAGAATGCCTGAGCGAATCTCATAAGTGTGAGAAATATCATCACTTAGCCTTTTCTTCTTAATATCAGATATTAGTTTCACGATTTCACCATCTCGCTGTTGCTCTGCCAAAAGCCAATTATCTGACAGTTCGGCTATGTTAACGAGTTTGGCCTCAACTTTTTCAAACTCTTTAACAGAAGAAGGTAGTGGATTCCTTGAAAAGAAGTCCGCATGACACATATGATTTCCTTTTCTATACACAACTTCAAACTCAAAAGCCTGTAAGAAGGCCCACCACCTATGCACTCGAGGAGTAAGATCGAGCTTTTTACGTGACGCCTGCAAAGAGTTACAGTCAGTAACAAGAACAAAACTACGTCCATGTAGATAATGCCTAAAATGCTTAATCGCGTTAACAACCGCAAGAGTTTCCAACTCATATGAGTGGTACTTGGACTCCGCAGCGGAAGTACGCTTGCTATAATAGGCAACCACAAAACAATTCGTTTCCTTTTTCTGCATTAAAACAGCACCGTAGCCAATAGCACTAGCATCCGTGTGAAGCTCTATTGGACATGAAGGATCAAAGATTGTTAATATCGGTGCAGAAGTCAAAACGGATATTATATGCTGCCTTACAGTTTCGTGCATAGGTTTCCAATCAATTTTAGATTTGCTAGATGTCAAAGTATATAAAGGGGCCATAATTTGCGAAAACCGAGGAACAAACTTTCTAAAGTAAGATGCGAGGCCTATAAACTGACGTAGCTGTAACAGTTTCAGGTGGTGGCAGAGCTGTCAAGGATTAAATTTTTTTGGGGTTTGGTTTCATTTTACCACCACTGACCTCGAAACCAAGGTATTGTACTTTTTGTTTTAAGAAAGTACACTTTTTCAGATTTAGTGAGAATCCTTTATCTGTGAGTACTTTAAGCACAATACCCAGCCTCTCTAATGCCTCTTCAGCATTAGTAGCCACGATAAGGATGTCATCCATATAAACAACAACAAATGAATTTACCAAATTTCCTAAAGCATTCATCACGGCACGCTGAAAAACTGATGGTGCATTCCGAAGGCCAAATGGCATAGTGAGAAATTCGTATTGACCTTCAGGAGTTACAAAAGCTGTGTACTCAATCGAATCGGAATGAATAGGTATTTGATGAAACCCAGAAGCCATGTCTAAGCTTGTGAAAAATTTAGAACCTTGCAACCTGTCAATTTGATCCGAGATGAGCGGCAATGGAAATCTATCGGGAATCGTATTATCATTTGATTCGCGATAGTCTACACACATTCGATCGGAACCGTCTTTTTTCTTAACTAGGAGTATGGGACTCGCAAACGGTGACGAGCTAGGGCGAATAATACTACAACTTAACAGTTCATTAATTCTATCCCTCACAATACTACGCTCTTCTGTGCTTAGTCGATATGGACGCCTATTAACTGTTTTGTTAGGATCCTTAAGTCTTATTTGCATTGGTGCAGTATCAGCTTTATTATTTGGAATTCCACTTACAAAACTTCGTCTAAAAGAACTTAAAATATCCAACAAATTTGGCTTTAGATCGTGAAGAATGTCGGTGTTTATTAAATTGAAATCTATATCCTCAGCTGGAATAACTTCACAGATATGAATAGAGCTTACTCTTTTAAAACATACTTTGTCTGACGTCATATGCACAGCTATACCTTGGATTAAGATTTCACGTCCAATCATTATTTTATGACGCAAATAAGAATCTGGCAAAACATGAAAGAGAATTTCGAAAATAATGCCATCTACTTCAATAGACGTTAAAATTTGAATAGTACTATTTATGCTTGTCTGTCCAATTCCTGTCATTGTCACTACATTAGAGCTACGTTTACCGCGAAACTTGCAACCAATTGATTCCTGAATGAGTGAACATTCTGAACCAGAATCATAAATAAACAAAAATTTCTCACCGGAGTGAACCAATGTTCCAGCAGGTGCACCAACAATACATAAGTCAACTCGACGATCTGTTGAAGAAATCCCATCACTGGCAGCAACGCCTTTGCGAAGAATCTTGGGACAACTTGATGCATAGTGTCCAGCACCTTGGCAGTTGAAACAAATTACATTCACCTTGGCTGGATTTTTGGAGGTCTCATTGTTGCTAAATCTTGAATTATGAGTGTTGACGTTCTTGAACCGGCATTGAACTGATTTGTGTCCTAACTTTCCACAGTTAAAACATTGTATGTTTGACGATAGCGATGATGCTTTGTACCGTTTGATGTCTGGGCCACTCATGTCATTCTGCGAAACAGCTTTCTTCTTAAGAAACGACAAAGCCTTCAGTTCTTGTTGCATCAGATTTCTGGAACCGATATCAGTAGTGAACATCAAACGATGAACTCTTGGGTCAAACTGAGAAATGTGGGCTAGTACTGTGGACACAGCTGCTCAGTAGACAAGTTTTTCCATCGAGCCATCAAAGATGTTATCAGAGTTGCAGCATATGCGGATAGGCACTCGCCATCCTTAGGTCTGTTACTGTTCAAATTCATCAAAAATGCAGCTGAGGTTTCGGGACAATCATATCGCGCAGAAAAAATATCCTTGAACTCCGGCCACGACATTTCCGGATATGCGACTTGGGATAACCAGACAGATGCTTGTCCTTTGAGAGCCCGACTTAGTATATTCATTAATGATGCACTTTGCGGAGACTGCTTGGAGATGCACATGTCCGCCATTGCGACCCAAGCACGTGCGTCGGCGTTCTCCATATCTGGATTAAACTCGGGCAAATATGTATCGGCGCTGGATGATGGTTTAATAGCTTCCACAAGCGCTAAGAAGCTACGATTTTGTTGCTCAAACAATAGACGCCATTTTTCTTCGGTTGTGACTTAAAGGAAATCTTGGGTCAATCCCACTTCTGATGTCGGAGTATCATTCATTTTAACAAATTTTATTTTAAATTAAAATTAAATAATTTATTTGATAATAAAAACGAGGCAGTCTCGATCTCGCCACTACTGATTGCTTCCGTTTTCTGAATCTTTCTGATTTCTGCTTCTCAAAAATTATTCAGTAGTCAGTCGATTCCACCCAAGCTTTGACATGAGTGTCACCGCTTGCCGTTTTTTATTGAAATTCATACAGTACTACGACATATATATACAGATATATATGAAAAAAGTTAACTAGGCTTCTATCACCACAGGAAGCTCTAAAAAGTTAACTTTTGTGTAAACTTTTCTGAGTTCTTGTTTTTGCCTTTTTTTTTTTGAAGCGAAGCTTGAGTCAAATCTCAAATTCGACACTTTTTCCTACACTTTTTTTCTAGAATTGATGTAGATTTTTGCTTGCGTCCTTTGCAACAAGAAATAGAAGATTAAAAATATTTCTTCGCTTGGCATGGGAATTGAACTCAACTTCCATCGATTGATGGTTCTATACTCTAACCACCAAACCAAAAACCTTCGTTACGCAGAGTCGCCGATTCAATATTAAGTACTTATTTAAGCTATTTTGCACCAGATCACAATAATCTATTAAAAGGATTGTTTACTGTAGACCGGGTCGGTCTCCATACAAAAAAAAAAGTTGATAAAGTTCGCCCCTAATATGAAAGCTTACCTCGGGAGAATTTCATTGCTATAAAAATTTTTATCGTAGGCACCCTGTAAAAACAGCCAAAATCCTTTTTAACCATAACTTTGTATTTTTTTGTCCGATCTTCAAATGCAATATATCGTTAAAAAGGATGGAATATATCTCAAAGATTTTATTTGATTATATGAGTTCAATAAGTGTTTACGATTTTTCTGAAATTTCAGAAAATGGTATAATAAAATTCTGTTCAAAACTTTGATAGACCGTAACTTTTTTGTTTATGAACTTAGGTAAATACTTTCAAGGCCAAACTTTCTTATTTTTTTGTGAGCTTAATTTTTGTGTAGTTTTTTGTTTTAATTTAGGGGGGTAGAAATTTGGGTAACTGATATCACCAAACGAATTTGATGTTGTAGGTCGATGGTACCAATAGAAGAATTGTAGTACTCATCAATACCTTTTTAACGATATATTGCATTTGAAGATCGGACAAAAAAATACAAAGTTATGGTTAAAAATTTGGCGGTTTTTACAGGGTGCCTACGAAAAAAATTTTTATAGCAATGAAACACTCTCGAAGTAAGCTTTCATATAAGGGGCGGACTTTTCAAACTTTTTTATTCGACCCACTCTAGTGTACTGGCTATCCTTCATAAAGTAAAATATCTATTAAAAGGATTGTGTATTGGCTGTTGAAATACTAAAAGTAGTGAAAAAAACCATCAAATTATCAAATCTATTAAACTGTGAAAAAGCATATTTTATTTAAGCTGTAGCTGTATTTTTTTATGTATGGAAAATAAGCTGTACAAAAAGACGAACGCGAAAGAAACTGTCCAATGAGCAACTCTATTTTAAAAGCGTAGGCGATCTTTCGACCCTTACAAAAATCGACCCAAATAAAAATGCAAATGATATATGGCAAGTCAAGGTTGGTTTCTAAATTCAAGCGTTGCTCTGGAATACGCTATCTTAAGGCATGTGGAGAGATTCTATCTGGCGAGACGTCAACAGTCATATCATTTGTGGTCCTGTGTTTCATTGCATGAAAAGGTTGCCTGCCTACCTGTATCCCTTAATTGGAGATTCATTTGCTCTTTCGAGGGATTCTTTGAAAGATCGTCGTACGTCAGCCGATGATCGAGTCTTATACAAGCTTAAGTGCCGCTCTTAAATCATTTGTTCACTCCCTGCGTGCAAAAAAGTCTGGAATATTAATAAAACTTGCATATACATTAAATAGACTGCTTTTTTCTTCTTTTATGTATATATATTCATCTACATATACATATACTTTTCAAATAACACTATTGTCCTTAAAAAGTTAATAATTCACAAAAGTGCGCCGTCCCAAAAACAAATGGGTTAACTTTTGTGAATCTCTACTGCATTTTGTTTTTGTAATTTAATAAAATTTACTACAAATGTAAAATTTGTCATAAATACACAATACAATAGCAAATACACCACATCGTGAATACCCCTATCAATTTTTGAGATTTGTCTGTATTTACTCGAAGTTTCCTTCAATTGCTTCACCTTAACCCTCCTTAAAATAAAACAAAGTATATTTAAAAGTATATTTTAATAATAAACAAAACTTTTTGTAATTACTCCAAGTTTTTGTATATTCGTCATGCCTAAAACTATGCCATAACATTTTTTTTTTTGTGGCATTCCAGCGTAAAAATAAATAAACACTTGAAAGAAAATGCAGTAAGTCACGCTGCCACACGATTTTCCCTGCATTACAACAATTCGCATAATTGTAAACCTTACTGTTTAACTAAATATGTAGGTATAAAAAAAAATAAATAAATAACTGGCCGTTTCAGCCCTTGAAAGGACTTTGACCTAGCTTCTTATGATCAATTGTGTTGTGCGTGTTATTAAGTTTGTACACAATTGACCGAGAAATGGACCTACATGCTTAACGCCGACTCCGAACGGCGATGAACGGAATGTTCTTATTCTCAAGAAGCTTAACATGGCATTTTGATTACTCTCTGAGGTTTGCCATTGTCTGCAGAGAGGTGGCGGCCGTACAGAAAAATTATTTTAATTCAAATAATTTTCTGTCGCTGGCTGGGGTTCGAACCTGGGTCTCCAAGGTTCTTTGACATAGCGGCCACGCACTTTAACCAACTACGCCACGGACGCCACTGTAGGTATACATGTTTTTTATTGGATTACAAATGTATATGTATAAAATTTACTAAGGACATGTTAACAAAAATCGACGAAAGACGTTAACGAAAATTGACGAAAAAATGCTTCTAAAAATACATTTTTTCCAAAAACTTAATCAGAAAAAACCGATTTGAAACAGAAAAACTATGTTTCCTTTTGGTTTTTTAGAATTTTTGAAAAAGTAAAAAATAGAATTTCGGTGAATTTTCAAAATAAAAAAAAAAAAACCTAACAAGAAAGAGAAATTTGCAAATTTTTAGAGACATTTACTAAAAACTGGTTAAAATTAGTGCCGGTTTTTTTTTAGTTAATAACCTTGAACCTTTATCTATGAACAATATATGAACAATAAATTCCGCTTTTTTCCCGCCTCTTTGATAAAAATCCATTTTGAAAAAACCTTTAAGGAGAGGTTCTAGTAGAAATCGACGGAAAATTTTTGTTTTTGATTTTTGCTTTACTCTCATTATTAGAATCTTGAAAATATGTAGTCATTTATTTCCCTATTAGACGAGTATTAGACGAGAGATTGCGTCAGCCGAAAAACAGGTATAAACGCGTTTTTCTCGACCTTTTTTTCCGCCCTATACACGATTCCGCTTCAAAGACTTGACCGATTTCGATGTTTGACGGCTCAAATTAAAGCTTATTCAATTTAGGGGGTCTTCAGGAAGCGTTTTTCAAAAGGGTTTTATTAAAATCGGAAATCTATAAGGCCTACAAGTGTACAGCGCACATCGGCTGTCGCCGCGCGAGGCTTTGATCAGCGAAACCCCAGCGGCCATTTTAAATTATTTTTCATCGCAAAAAATTTATAATGTTCTAGAAATATATTTATTTATTTATTTATTAATTCATCTATCGAGTTAAACTCTCTTAGACTAAACAATGTTTATTTAAAGTATCCTAATTTAATAATTATTTCATTTACTTAATAGCTAAAAAGGAGAAGAATCCTCAACTGCTTAGAGCAACTTCAGTAGTTCTTTTTTGAAGATCTCTCGCGTTTGGGAAACGTCAATTTGATTGAAAACAGAATTGAATTCTATGCAAGACTTTGAAATGGGATCAGATCTACCATAATTTGTTAATGCTCGAGGAATAAGAAACAAATGCTGCCTACTTCGCAATTGTTTGGAAGGAGCATATATAGCAAAAAGAGATAAGAGTGCAGAGCAATCAATTTTGTTACAAAGCACATTTCTTGCAAACATTACCAAGTAATATTTTCGTCTGGCTTCAAGCGATTTAAGATCTATTAAAAGACACCGTTGCATATAAGATGGAATACCCCCAACCGATTTTCAGAAATACAAATCTTGAAAATCTTCGCTGTATTGCATCAAAGTTTATGTTTACTGCATATGAGGGATTCCATATGGAACAAGCATTTTCGATCTTACTAAGGATATATATATAGATTTAAGTGTACAAAGATCATAGAACTCCTTTGTATTTCGCTTCATTTTGCTAATAATCGGTTCGCTTTTGAATACTAAAGTCAAAATTATTGTTGAAATTAATTTTGGAATCAAAAATAACCCCCAAATCATTTTTAATTCAAACGGTAGAGAGTGATTCACCCAATATATCGTATACGCAATTAATTGGACAGAAATATACATCAATAAATGCCACAAAGATTTTTTCAAAAAAGATTTACGTTCGCCCGAAAAAAAAATCCTGCAATTACGTTGCGTTTCTGCTAGAACCTCCCCTTAAGTCAAGAAAATGCTTGAGAAACCGAACTCAGCTCTATAAGTGAAGGCGACAAAACTTTTTTATCAATTTATTGTTTATTATTGTTTTGTATTGTTCTATATACCGTTATAAAGGTTAAGAAAATATGATAACAACAATCAGAGGCGCCGGAAATAAGTTTTATTTTGGGGGCAGAACAATTGGAGGGGGAAACATAATTTTTGCTAGACATTTAATAATGAATACATATCTTTTACTGAAAATGAACGTATAAAAAAATTTTAATGGGGAAAAAGTTCTGATCCATTTTTGATTTTTAGAAGTTTTGGAGAAAAGAAAGAAATATTATTTTGTTCACACCAATTAATATAGCCCTAAGGTACCGTCTTACCAATTTCAAGTATTTTTAGAACACATCTATTATTCTATTTGTCTAGTCTTCTGACAGAGTTTCGTTCAGATCGGTAAACTTTTGTGTGTACCACCCATAGAAAATCATGTAAAAAATTAATATAGTTCCACTAGAGGAACCCCTATGGACTGACTGATTTCAACCATTTTTAAAATATTCCTTAGGTAGCATACAGAATTTTACTATCATAGGAGCACTCTTTCTTTTTATTTCCAAAATTTGTAAAGCACAAAGCACTGTGGGTTGTAATCATTTAGAGTAAAAATACGACAATTGGTTCGACTTATGCATATCACTTTGCAGAAAGAAATTTTCTGTGCATACTTTCAGGCTGATAGTTTTAAAAAGCACTGTAGTAGCACCTTTGAGTATATATATACAGAGAAACCACTTCAGCAAAACAAATTTAGGGAGTAACTCTGCCGCTTAGATGGCGCACTTACTCAACAATCGCTGACACAGATTATGATTGAGACAAATGATACATAAAGAAATTTGTAAACATAAGTGTTTATGAGTAAGTATGTATGTATGTATGTATGTGTGCACAAAACTAACAAAGCCTGTTGCTGTTGAAGCGATTTTATTTTTTTACAGGAGTTTAGAGAGGAAAAAGTAGTCCTTGATCTAGATTTAAACATCTAAAATTTTGAAAAATAATATGTTGATAAATCCTACATGTCGACAACTTTTGAAGTAATTTTTTTCATTCGGTTAATTTTGGGCATTTTTATTTCAGTTTTGTGATTTTTTAAGAAATTGTAAAAGCATAAATTTTGCCAGTTTTTTTTTAAAATGCAGTGAATTCTCCAAACAAATATGTATTTTCAACATACTATTGTTCCAACGAATATTTTTATGCTTTTTATTTTAATAAAGATAAAAATTAAACATAACATAAAAACAACTCATTTTAAATAAAATAACAGAAAAGGCAAAAAAATTTTAAAATACAAAAAATTATGCGAAATTATAATTAATATATGTACGTAATCTATTTATAAATAGGCGTAGGCAGAACAGTTAAGAACCATTTTCTCCCGTGTTTCTCAACCGATTTTGACAATTTTTTTTTAATCAATAAGAGTGGAGAGAAGGAGTGCGCCGAATAAATATAGTGGGCGTGGCACATCCCATACAACCCAAATTTGCGATATCGAATAGCTTTAGAGTTATAAGTCACACAGCTTCCGAAATAGGTATTCGACCACAAATCACACGAACCACTTCAATGGTTACATTTTATGGGCGTTAAAAAAGGGGCGTGGAACTTTTCAGCAGCCCAAATTTTTGTTATAACTTTCAAACTATAAGTCACAAATCAATGAAACTAGGTAGGAACTTCCTATTTGGTCGTGTTGTTTGACTGGAAAAATTAAATGAGCATTAGACAAGGGGGCGTGGCACCACCCATACAATTTAAAGTTTTTATCTCGAATAGCTTTGGAAGTAAATGCCATATAACAATGAAACTCAATATGTGTTGGAAATTGGTGATATCCATCTACTAGAAAATCGTGGCGCTCATTGGAAAAGGGGGTGTGGCTCTGCCCATATAAACCAAATTTTTGATATCGAATAGCTTTGGAAGTAAAAGTCATAGAACATGGAAACACAGAATGGAGTTTCTATTTTGTGATTTCCTGCCGGTGGTACATATGTTGCGATATGAGTTCGGTTATATTTCCACATGAGTGAAGAAAGCCAAAATTTTTTCACTAAAAATACAAAAAAAAAAAAAAATCAATTTTTAAATGGTCGAATTTCGACCAAAGGCGACACTAGTATAATAAAATAAATAAAACTAGAATCGATATTCTTAGATATTATTATTATATAGATCCCGGGGTATTAAAGATATTTTCGGGTCTCATTTTAAAAATAAATCCCTCTCTTCATTTTTCCAATGAGAGGTTTTGCGACGAGTAAGTTGCGTCAGTATGTCAGTATATATCGCTCGTTTTCTTCAATAGCGTTACAATCCTAAAAACATAAGATTTGAGTTAATAACATAGCAATATTCGTGTTACCATGATCTATGCTGTGTACAATTTTGGTAACGATATCTTCTTTCATTTTTGTAGAAAAATAAAATTTGTGATTCATTCTTACTTACTTACTTATCTGGCGCTTACAACCGTAAGTCGGTTTTGGCCTCGTATAAGAAATTGCGCCAGCCATTTCTGTTCTGCGCTTGCTGGCGCCAGTTGGAAACACCAAGTGTAGTCAGGTTATCCAACACCTGATCCTTCCAACGAAGATGTGGGCGTCCTCTTCTGCGTTGACCACCACCGGGCACCGAATCGAATATTTTTTTCGCTGGAGCGTCGTTTTCCATTCGCTCAACATGACCTAGCCAGCGGAGCCGCTCGATTTTGATACGCTTAACTATGTCGATGTCAGCGTACAGCTCATACAGCTCGTGGTTCCATCGAATTCGGTACTCGCCATTGACGCAGATTGGACCGAAGATCTTACGAAGGATCTTTCTCTCAAAGGCTCCCAAAGTTTTTTCATCAGAACTGCTCAACGTCCAGGTTTGTGCTGCATATAATAGGACGGGCATGATTAGTGACTTATAGAGCGTGAGTTTTGTTCGTCGAGAGAGGGCTCTGCTTCTCAATTGCCTACTCAGCCCAAAGTAACACCTGTTGGCAAGAGTTATCCTTCGCTTTATCTCAATACTGACATCGTTGAAAGAGTTTACGCTGGATCCCAGGTAGACGAAGTCCTTAACAACCTCGAAGGAGATGTTGTCAACAGTGACGTGGTTTCCAAGACGCTGGGACTCTTTATTTGTTGACACTAGGTATTTCGTCTTATCTGCATTCACTGCAAGACCCATTCGACTCGACTCTTTCGCTAATCTGGAGAATGCTGCGCTGACTTCGCGCGTATTATGGCCAATGATATCGATATCATCAGCATACGCCAGCAGCATAATACTTTTGTAGAATATCGTGCCGCTGCGTCTCAAATCAGTAGCTCGGATGATCTTCTCCATCATCAGGTTGAAAAAGTCGCACGATAAGGAATCACCTTGTCTGAAACCTCGTTTGGTATCGAATGGAGGAGTGAGGTCCTTTCCAATTTTAACTGTGCTGCTGGTGTTGCTCAGTGTCATTCTGCAAAGGCGGATGAGCTTTGCAGGAATACCAAATTCAGACATGGTGGAATATAGATGATTCCTTATTGGACTGTCGAAGGCGGCTTTGTAATCGACAAAAAGATGGTGTGTGTCGATTTGTTTTTCTAGGGTCTTCTCCAAGATTTGTCGTAGCGTAAATATCTGGTCTATGGTGGATTTGCCAGGTCTGAAGCCACACTGATAAGGTCCAATCAGCTGGTTTACGATGGGCTTCAGTCTTTCACATAGTACGCTCGACAGGACCTTATATGCGATATTCAGAAGGCTTATCCCACGGTAGTTGGCGCAAATTGTGGGATCGCCTTTCTTGTGGATTGGGCAGAGCACACTGAGGTTCCAATCGTTTGGAATGCATTCTTCCGACCATATTCTGCATACAAGCTCATGAATGCATTTAAATAGAGCTTCGCCTCCATTCTTGAAGAGCTCAGCAGGTAAGCCATCGGCTCCTGCGGCTTTGTTGTTTTTAAGCCGAGCTATAGCTTTCAAGACTTCACTATGGTCGGGCAGCGGAACTTCAACGCTGTCGTCCAAAATTGGGGATTCCGGAATATCATCTCTATTGGCGGGATTGTTGTCGTCGTCGCCATTCAGAAGCCTAGAGAAGTGTTCCCTCCACATCATCAGTGTACTCTGGATATCTGTCACTAGATTCCCATTTTCATCCTTGCAGGAAGAGGCCCCGGTCTTGAAACCATCGGCCAGGCGTCTTATTTTTTCGAAAAATTTTCGGACCTCATTCCTGTCACCATGCATCTCAATTTTCTCGCACTCACGCATTTCCGCTTCCCTTTTCTTTCGCCTGAAAATGCGTCTCTCTTCCCTCCTCTTCTCTTTGTATCGCTCTTTAGCAGCACGCGTTACAACCGACTGCAGGGTGGCTTTGTAGGCGGCATCTTTTTCTGCAGTGGCGTCGCGACACTCTTGGTCGTGCCACTGGTTTCGGCGAGGGCGGTGATAGCCAATCACCTCTTCGGCAGCCGTACGCATAGAGTGGGAAATGTGATTCCACTGCGCGCATATATCGTCGATCGGAGGAGTGCTTTCTTGAAGCAGGAGTGAGAGTCGAGTAGCGAAGTCTTCGGCTGTTTGCTTTGATTGCAGCTTTTCGACGTCTAGCTTTCTTTGTGCTGGATTGCGCGCATTCTTGGTTGCGCACAGGCGTGTACGGATCTTGGCTGCGACAAGATAATGATCCGAGTCTATATTGGCACCACGGATCGTGCGTACATCTAAAACACTAGAAGAGTGCCTTCCGTCAATCAAAACGTGATCAATTTGGTTGCACGTCTTTTGATCAGGAGACAGCCAAGTTGCTTTATGAATATTGAGATGCTTGAATCTAGTGCTACTAACGACCATGTTTCGCGCTGCGGCAAAGTCAATCAGCCTCATTCCGTTATCGGAGGTATTGTCGTGGAGGCTGAACTTTCCGACTGTTGGACCAAAGATATTTTCTTTTCCCACCTTGGCGTTGAAGTCACCAAGCACGATTTTTATGTCGTGGCGGGGGCTGCGCTCATAGGCCTCTTCAAGGCGCTCGTAGAAGCTGTCTTTGGTCTCATCGTCCTTATCTTCTGTCGGAGCGTGCGCACAAATCAGGCTTATGTTGAAAAATCTTGCCTTGACACGGATTATGGCAAGTCGTTCGTTCACAGGTGTGAATCGCAGAACATGATGTCGTAGTCGCTTGCCAACCACGAATCCGCATCCAAATTCGTGCTTCTCCGCATGGCCGCTGTAGTAGATATCACAGGATGCTTGCCGTGAGCAACCCTGTCCCTTCCATCGCATTTCTTGGATTGCAGTGATATCAGCTTTGTATCTTTCTAAGATATCTATCAGTTGGATAGAGGCACCATCCCAATTAAGAGTTCGGACGTTCCAGGTGCATATCCGTAAATCATTGTCAGTTTTTCGTTTGCGGTAGTCGTCATCAGATTTGGGGATCATTTTTATCTTATTTCTTTGTCGTTTCATTGAAATTTGTTTTTACGTGGTGGGCATCAAACCCAACGCACAACCCTTTAAAGGCAGGGGGAGCCCGCCGCTCAGATTAGCCGTCAAACTAACGGTTGCCAGTTTGCCGTTTCTAGAGGACACCACGCAGAGGTTTGAGTCGACTTGAGACGAGTTCGACATGGATAATGCTGGCCTCACCAGGTTGAGGCAGTCAGACACGTTGCCATGTGAAGATCGCCCCCTTGACCCTCACGCGTTGCCTTGTGAGGATCGTCCGTTGCCTTGTGATTCATTCACCTCAATATATTTCCGATTAGATCGTATTATATGTATATCGATAATATCCAGTTTTTTTTTGTCACTTTGTATGGATTAAAAAATGTTCATTTTCACATTGTACTTGTATATTTGATGTTTTGTCCATATTTTGAAAATGGTAAATTAAGTTCCTTCGTCTGTTCAAAACTTAAAATGCTTCTCCTGAAAAATGTAATTTTTTGAGTTGTAACGTTATTGAAGAAAACGAGTGATATAATGTTCTCACAGGGACGCTTTGTTTGTAAAGAGTTGATTAATTTTGCTTGTAACCATATCTTCGACACTCTGTTTTTTGGCTTTTGGCGATCTGAAGATGTGCCGTGGAATGCGTGAGTTTTGAACAAAGTTATTGGGATGTTTAGGAGAAAAAAAAAATTAGTTTCGCCATTTTTATTTTTTTTTTTTGAATTTGTTCGTATAGATTCTCAGCCCGGGTCGTCATAAAAGGGCTCATAAGGCTCTTCTTCTAAAGATATAGCCTTTAAATGAGGTGGTACATAATGAATTATGCTTGATCGAACCATGATGTTTGAATTAAAATACGGGTTGGCTTAGACTCGATATTTTGCTCTATACATGAACTTAACCCTTAAATTCCCAGCGTATCTTTTTTGATACAACCGAGAAAATAAGGTATTTCTTTTAAAATATTGCAAAAATTAAATGCTGGATATGTAGTTTCACTCAGAAAATAGCAAGTATAAAACAAAAATTTAATTATTGGCATAACTTCGTTGGTTTGGGAACTATTGATCATCAAATTCCAAAAATAGTTTTTTTGTAATTTGTACGGGAAGTTCGCTTTTTGACATGAAATATCTTTTAAACTATTAACAATTTTTGAGTAAAAAAGATTACAAGTTAGTCTAGTTATCATAAAAGGAATCGTTTTCCACGTTTTTGCCTTGAACTCCTACAACCAAGCTGATTGATGGTATACCTCGGAATACCCACTGTAACTTTTTGGATACAACCATGTTTTCTTTAATAACTTGTAAACAAAAATTTTTAGCAAAAAATAAAAATGTGGTCATGTTCAGGGGATCATTTAGCACAACATAATTTTTTTTTAATGAAATCGGTGTTGTTGGGCATTTGAGGGTTAAAAGCCTTTCACAACAAAGATCCAAGCTATCTTCCGTACATGGGAAAATATTTGGATACTGAGTCGGTATGGAGGTTATTAGAAGTTTTTTCATTATAGCTCGTTGAACTATACATGATGTATTTAAATCCTTTTCGCAAAATTTTATAGTTGCCTTTCCATATTGAGCCAAATTTTTAATTCTTCATTGTCTGAATGCTTGACCCAAAGCATTCGTCTTTGATCAGTTGGTAAATTGAAAAATGACAACTAACCACATGGTGTAGAAAAATTGTAGCAATTTTTGTATACGCATTTCGATGGCATTTTTTCTTTGAAAATTTAATAGAAATATAATGAGTCGCATATCCAAACTGCATAAAAGTTCATATAAGAATGAAATGCTACACGCATGCGCTTGCCTCAGCAGCACAAAAACTCAAACAAATAAGTCGCAACTTTACGGGATCATACCGCACACACAATAATGCGACAGCTCAACCAACAAAACAACACTGTGAGTGTGTTTGTGCATTGCTGTCTGTCTGTTCATTTGTATGTTTGATCAATGTCGATATTAAAAAATAAAAATATATAAACCAGCGTATAAATCTGAAAGTGGTGTACGTGGCGCCATCTAGTGCGAGAGTGACACAACTCGAAGTAATTTCTCTATATGTATATACTCAAAGGTAGCACCCTAACCTTTTGTGAAACAGTGATGGAAAAAATATTAGAAACGATAAGTATTTTAACATTTCGAAGAATGCCATTAAGTTTAAAAGAAAACTATATGAATGTAACCCACTATACACAAAAGTTGAATATCGGTAGTTTATTTTTTTTTTAACGCTTTTGCGCATAATTCGGTAAAAATATCAGTTGTGCAAATCCTTAAAGCAGTGAACTCGATTTCGTATTGAAACAAAAATAAAAACGCATTCTAATTTTGTTAGAAATATTGAATATACATGTATTAAACAATTGCATTCAAACACCGTTTAGAAAGTGTTAATCAAGTATTGAAAAAAAATAATAATGTTTTGTGATATTCTAACTTTCGCACCCATTTTGTTCAGAATGGGAACTGGAGTGTATTGCACAGATGTTGAGCGCCAATTCATTCGAAAGTTAAGAAATGAAGACAAAATAAAGTGTGTAGTTGCATATTTATTGAAGTATTCAAAGAAAAAAATTAATTCTGCTATTAATTTTGAACCAAATAAGGAAAAACGAGGCATGAAGGATGCAATCTATGCAAAGTATGACGTATTGTGGGTTCGAAAAACTAATTTCTTTCATCGGAAGAACCCATAAAAGAGTTAAATGCACCAGTAACCAGAATACGGAATAGATTAATAGAAAATTATTTTAAAGCACATTCCGCAAGAAAAGTGATATTCTTGAGCAAAATAGAAAATTCGCAACAGAGTAGCTTTTTCAAGAATGTATCTGATACGAAAAAATTGGAAAAACGTGTTGTGACCAGACAAAATAATGGTGAATTTGTTCGGATCCGATAAAATGCATCATGTAAGACTACACATGATCCGAAGCGCACAGTTAAAATTATTAACATGGTGGTGCTAGCATACTGCTATGGGGTTGTTTTCCCTCGTCGGGTGTAGGTTCAATATATTGGATTAAAGGTTATATGTGGGTCCCAGATTATGTAAATATATTAAATAGTATAATGCTGCCATTCTCCGATGGAGAAATGCAGTTAAAATGTGTGGTTATGCAAGATAACGATCCCAAACCCTCCTCGCAACTGGCAAAAAAATGGTTCCTGGACAATCGCATTAACTTATTAGAATGACCATCGCAGTCATCAGACCTTAATCCAATTGAACAGCTGTGGGGGGATCTAAAAGAAGAAAATAGCTGGCTAAAAATCCAAAAACAAAGAAGAATTGTGGAAAGTGCAGTATGAGTGTATCCCTCAATTTGTGACAAACTGGTGGATTCCATGGCCCGTCGGTGCACTGAAGTTCTACAAAACCGTGGTGGCACAACAAAATATTAACCTTAGACCCGTTTACATGTTTTACAACTTAATCCCGTTTATCTGGGTCATATTGACCCTGAATTCCATTTGAAATGGAAATCATTTATTTATTTCTTACCTAAACTTGTGGCACGAAGCGATTCTGTAAGGCTTTTTGGCTTCATACCAATCAAACTCAAAGCAATTCTTAGGATGTGTGCTATTTGGAAACTATTCACTCAGATGACGAAATTTCGACAGTCTGAATGAGAATATTTGGCACTTGTGAGGTGAATATCACCTCAGGGGCTAGTATCAATTTTGACAATCGGCAAGAGAAATTTTAACACAAGCAAAAATAGAAAAAAAAACAGTTGTGAGCTTCCGACTCGAAAAGGTTTATTATTTTTAACAAAATTACTCTCGTTCAGACATGGGCATAAATTCTTTGGTTGTGCCATATATGGCACACTATGCATTTAAGGGTTAAATTCTTGCGCTAATACACTACCGAAATCCAAAACGTTAAAATTTCTAGTTGTCAAAATATCATGGTCCTTTCGGGACAGTAAAAATAACAATTAACACGTTAACTGCCATGAGGCATATACGGTTTGCCTCAATAAAATGTCCATGTAGGCTCTGAGGCAGAGCGCATGTGCCTCAGTATTTGATTACACATTATAGTTCATGGTTTAAAATTAGTACCTCGAAATGCAAATATGTAAACATAGTTCAATTCCGCATGGCCTGGCATACCTAAACCTATATTTAGCACATTATTTTTATACCCCCACGATTAAAAAAAAACCCCTTTTACTGGGATATATTAATTTTGTCACTCCGTTTGTAACGCCCATAAGGAAGCGTGGTAGGTATAGAGAAGTATATATATTCTATGATCAAAATTATTATTTACTATGATCAATAGTTATAATAGTTATTTACTTTGATCAAAACAAAATACCACAAATATACAAACAAGGCACAGCACATGTACCACACTGCGTATACATTAGGCCGTGAGGTACATATGTTGTGTCTCAATAAAGTAGTTCAAAATTTCATAGAAATATAAAAAAAAAACATTTTCTGATATTTTGTTCGAATTTTCTGATACCAAAATACACTAGATCTGTAAAAAAATGGCCCGGAGGACCCCATATTTTTTTTGTATGCTGGCAGTGAAAGTGTTAGCTATATTTCAACATAATTGTATTCAAGACAGTAACTTCTTCTCTACCACGAGTGAAAAGGTTCCGAATAACACACGGCCTTATTGATTGTTTCATTGGAGTGTTGCATCGCTTTTCCAATTGATTTTTAGCATGATATAAGGCAAATACTAAAGAGTGCACAGCAGATCCACATAAAAAGCTGTTTTCGTACGTGTAAGTGTACATAAGTATGAAAAGTACATACGCTTACGACAGAATAATGATGTCTCTTACTTCCAGTGTACTCACAGTTACAAACAATTTAGAAAGGATTGCACAACAGCAAAAAGTAGTGAAAAAAATACTACAAAAACTGATCCTCATACAAATCGTATGGTAGAAAATATCGGGTCATTTTGACCCAGATAAACGTATGTCAGTTTTTTGTCTTTACTATGCACATATGTCACATACAGCCATGGACACATAAAATGTCAACTTACTTTTTAAACGTTTCGTTTGAACCTAATAATGCATTCATTAACTGTAGTTATAATTTTTTGAGGCTCCAGTGTGACGTTGTTTAAAACTCCGAGATAGATGTGCCGTTACTGACTTTTATTTGCTCAGGCCATCTCTTTCTGAATAGCAGTGGTGCTCAACGCACGGTTCAAACAACAACAAAGAGAGCTTTCCGAGTGCACAGCTTTACACTGAAACAAGATGTTGTTAAAAGCTCTCACAACATTTGATGCAAGGAACTCTTCTCGTGTGTTGGATTTTCAATATAATAATTATCTTTTTTATTTTACCTTAGTATCTCGCTATTTTGAAATAGAAAACATCAAGCAAAAATGTATTAATGCTTTTCCTGAAACATTGCAATATATTTACGTATATTCATAAATAAAACAGCGAGCGACTCGCATTTCACATGAACGCTCAAAGCATACTGACTTGAAATTTAAAGCACAGCAGAAAAACAAACTTGCGCAGTGTACAAACACAGCGAGCCGATTGCTACTTCGTGTGCAAAAGCTCAACAACACACGACGCCCGCGGGCTATAGGAAACCATGTATTGAGCACCACTGCTGTATAGGCATGTACGATCTGCTGTGGTCATATAAATAGCACACATGTTAGTTGGTGAATAAAAGTTAACAAGATCGGGTGTTTGTAAAAATTTTAGAGTTGTATTCAGTTAATTTCGCCGATTCTAAATAAAATGGGTAGTGGCAAACATGGCACTCCGGAAAAAGGTCTATAATTCACGAACTAAGTCGAAAAGACAAAAAACCATCTGAAATCGCGGATATTATCAAAACTTCGCGAAAAATGGTCTATAATGCACTCAAGCTGGTTAAATCAAATGGTTCAAATAATTTCGAGAATAAGCCGCGCAGTCCTAGACCGCGTAAAACCACCGCTTCTACTAATAGACTTATAGTTCGCAAAAGTAAGGCTGATCCTTTCAAGTCAACAAAGCAAATTATGAGGGAAATAAATGAAGAAAATAACCTTAATGTTTCAAGAAAACTAGTGTCTAGGAGACTACATGAAGTTAATCTTTATGGACGCATTTGCCAAAGCCGCTCTTAACAAAAAAAATTTAAAGGATCGCTAAGCGTTTGCAAGGGCCCATGTGAATAAAGAAGACCAATTTTGGAACGTGCTCTGGACTGACGAAACTCAATTTAATAGGGTTGGACCAGATGGAAAAACTTTTGTTCGGCTCCCCAAGCGCCAAGAGTTGAATCCTAAGTACACAAAAAAATCATTAAAGCATGGAGGAGGTAATTTAATGGCTTGGGGAGCTTTTTCCTGGCACGGCGTTGGGCCAATTTTTCGTATACCAGGAATAATGGACAAAAATATGTATTTAGATATTCTTAATAACCAAATGAAACCATTTGCATTTAAGAACATACCTATTAGGTGGACTTTTATGCACGATAATGATCCAAAACACACGGCAAAGGTTGTGATTGATTGGCTAAAAAAGGAAAAATTGGCCGGCTCAAAGCCCAGACCTCAATCCCATAGAAAATTTATGGAATGATGTGAAGGTCAGCATAAGCAACCAAAATTTTCAAAATTTAGTTAAGTTATGGAGTGAAATTGAGAAGGCTTGGTACTCTATTCCGAAGGATAAGGTCAGGCAGCTTGTGGAGAGTATGGGACGGAGATGTCGGGGTGTTTTGGACAATTCGGGATACAGTACCAAGTACTAGTAAGCATATTCGTAAGCTCATTGTGAAATAAAAATATATAACTATGTCTATTTTTCAGAATCCAAATAGTGCTATTTATATGTTCACCTCAGCTAAGGAGCAATTTCAGATTTTTGATTAATTTTCTAAATTATAATTCGTAATTACAAAGTTACAACAGATTTTAAGTTTTAAATGTTTAAACTCAAATATCATGAAATAAATTCTTGCTTTCCTCTATGTATTTAATTTATATTCATGTGAAACACGTTTACTGTATCTTTGTGCTATTGTAGTATGTACAATTTTTTCATTCTGGTTGCAAAGATAAAAGTTCAACAAATAAAATCTATCGACGGTGCTTACGAAAAAAATCTTCCGACAGAAAATTGCGGCGAAGAAAATATCTTTATTCAAAATGCGGCGGAAAAAAATTACTTTTATCAAATTCCGCGAAAAAAATCACTTTTATGAAAATGCGGCGAAAAAAATCACTTTTATCAAAATGCGGTGAAAAAAATCATTTTTATATAAAACTCATTTTAAAGAGTACTGTAAGGAATTATAAAGATGAAATAATAAATAGAAATAATTATTTGAAAACATAATTTTTTTCAGAAAAATTGTTCCCGCTCCTTAAAAAATACAGCGTTGTTAACGTCACACTCTGAAAAGAGATTTTCTTCGCCGCATTTTAAAATAAACGGATTTTCTTCGCCGCACTTTTTTGATATGGATTTTTTCGCCGCATTTTGAAAAACAAATTTTTGTCGCCGCAGTTTAAAAAAAAGGATTTTCTTGATCGCGTTAAAAGAAGTGGTAGTCTTCGTAGGAACCTTCGCTATATTATTATTACACAAGCGCTTTTTTTGTGATGACCATCGAATCTATACCGTAAATGCAATTTTTATAAAGAGGGTATCAATAGAAAGGTCTTGCTCTGTAGATGTGCAATAAGGTCTTACTTTTTCTTAAAAATTGTGTATTTAAACAAGAAAAAGCAAGCAATCTTCTACGAAGAAAGTCAGCTTTCTATTTAATGCCTAAAACTATGTGATAAATTTTTTCTCAAATTTTCAATTTCAGACTATTGTATTAGTTAAGCAGTTGAGCGAAGCGAAAAACGTACAAATATATTTTATATTGATACACTAGCCACAAAATAGCAAGTTCATGCAAAATCGCCTTTACTGGCATCGCCGCCAGCTCATTTGAAGGAGAGCATACTTTTCACAGCTAATTCAAACATCCTATACCTCTTCTTAAGACATCTGCATTAGGTGATAAGCCCAATTCTACGCACGGAAGGTCAGGTCGTGAAGAAAGCAGCTTATCCAACAGAAATTTACTATCGTTGAATTATAACTCGCCCAGGAGACGTGCTACAATTAATTTTAGTTAACGACAGAATAGATGTGCTATTAAGCCTCACAACGAAGATATTGTGAGCGTATTTTGGCGTTTTAACGCCATACGGGCTTACTAGTGGTTATTTATTTTTTGTTTTTATTTTTGATTTTTAATGTTTTTTTGCAAATGAAAAGTGCCAATATGACCCGATAAACGGGTTTAAGGTTAATGTTAAACTAGTTTTCAGTATAAAATTGGTAGATGATACGAAAAAAGTATTAGTATGTTAGTTAGTAGTCTTTTGTTTCCATTATTTTTTCCAAGGACAGTAAATGAAATATTTGCTTTTTATTTTATGAATTGCGTTAGGCTGATTTTTTTTTATATTCTGGTAGATAGTCTCTTAATCTTTAAGTCATAGTAAACTTTGAAAACAAAATTGATTACACAAAAAAAAAAATTAACCAAACAAAAGAAAAACATACAAGCCGTTCCTATTATTTTTTCCATCACTGTATGTAGCATAAATAGACCATAATTAATTATATTTCATCAAATTTTTTAATAATTTTTTTTAAAAAACAAAAAGGAAAATAACAAAGTTTTATCACTCGCATTTTTCAACAGGTGCACTAGATAGATGGAATGCACCCAAAACACATCGCAACTACGATGCATATTTACGAATGCATATTACATTTCATTATATTGCAATGTTAACTTATTTTCTTAAATTAACTTAAAATAAATGAAAGTGCTAATATATTCACATAACATTTAGTGTGTTACTATGTTCGCAAACTATTGAAAACTATTGATTATATTTTTTTTTTAGTAACACCCATAACAACTTCAAAACTTTTGGCATTTTATTTACTACCACAGATAATTCAACAGCAGCCCATGTTCTTAACATGACTAACTCGTCAATAACAGATGTTTTTTATGTTAAGATCAATTGAACTGTAGTATAACAGCGCACTGTACAAAATTGTACTAGTTGCACATTTGTTTGAAGCTACGTCTCTCATAAAGTCTCTGCCTAAGCCCTAACGTTGTTTAAATGGTCGTTTATGCTCAACGCATCTTAAGCTACTTGTTTATTCCATATTATTTAAAAATAACTTATGACAATGTTTAAACGTAAAGCATTATTTTATCAACTCTACTCAGTTGAGTTCGCTCTTAGGTTTTTTTATTGCTTGTTACTTTGCGGCGAGTTAATTTTTCCCTCAAGATGCGTGACACACATTTTCATGCAGGCCAAGAGTCTGATGAGAGAAAGAGAGATTGAGCTGATTCACACACATGCTCAACATGAACATGAAGATTAAGAAAAAAGAGGCATCCGGCGCACTCATATGAGTGCGTATGTGGGGAAAAATGAGCGCATATGTTTGTATATGCGCGTGTGTGCTTCATGTGTGATAGAAAAAAAACAAAAAAGAAATTTTCCCAAAAATCACAAAAACTCAAAATGAAAACATCAACAACAACAACAAGCAAATTAAATAATTGCTGCCAAAACAAGAGAAAATGAAAAACGACGAATATACGAAGAAAATTGAGTTTAAAATTTAGACAGAAAACAACAAAACAGCTTTAAAAAGACAAGGAAAAGCTCAAATTATTTGGATGCCCAAAAAATTCATCGTATTTGCGTCCTTGCAACGAAAGCTCGCGGCAGCTAGTATTTTTCGAACATTTAAAAAATATGACAAAAAAAAATAATGTGAAAAAATGTAAGTAAAGCTCAATAAAATTAATTAACTTGAAAATTAAAAAAAAAAACAATAATAAAAAAAGAACATCTTTTATGAGTTCAAGAAACTCCGCAAAGTATGCTGTATGCACTGTGTATAAAGTAAGGTCGAAAAGTATGCTTCGTTTTTTTTCTACACTCTGCTTGAGTGTGTGTGTGTGTGTGTGTGTTATTCAACAGCTAAGCCGACGGTATTTAAGTGTTAGCAGCGCTTAAGTTAAGCGAAAAACAATAAAAGAAAAAATCAAAAATATATAATTTTTTAACTCAAGCAGTGAACATTTCTATAAAAAAAAAAACAAAGGTGAACAAAAATCAACAAAAAGCATGATTTTTTGTGAAAAATAAATTAAGTTAAAAAAATCGATAAAATTTGCAATGAATTCGAGTTGATTTTCTTAAGGATTTTTAAGGACTAATTTACTTACTTGCTGATTCATTTGAAGAAAATTTACATACAAAATGTAACAACAACATTTTTAAAATAAATGTGTCTTGATTCGGATTCAAGTTATAGATGACTCGAAGACTTAGTGTTATGTGATTTTTCCAAGCGCTTTGGGAACCTTTTTTCAAATTTGGTAACTGGATCAGCTCTGAATATCGCTTTTTGGCATGCTTCTGGAACTGGTTCACTTCATTAATTCACTAACCAAGACGGCAAAATAGCCGTGATAATGGTGTTGATAATAATGATGACAATGATAATGATGATTTAAAAGAAATTATTGAATTCGGTTAAGAGCGAAGCAGCACTGAAGCAAGGAATGCAAAAGCAGTGAGGTGGCGGAGCATTTATATCTGCCAACGGCTTGCAGCCCGTGTTAGGCCGCTCAGAAGATGAACAATGATTAGTCAAATTCTAATTTCCCGTAATAGTTAGATTTTGACTCGATAATGAGAAATTGACGCACCGAAAAATTTGATGAATGATACTGCGAAAGCTACTTCAGAGATATTTATGGCTAGCGACAGAGGCAAAATTCATGTACCAAAGACGAAAGAAGCATTAAGAAAATATCTACTTTAGAGCGCGGAATATAACCAACTTTTAGTTTTTTGATCCTGTCGTCTTTACCTGAACTCTATTCAAATGAAATAAATGTATTTTCGATCGTCGGAGGTTGCTGTCTCGGCCAAAACAAAGCTGCTCATGGATCCGAAAAAATATTAAAAAATTGTAGTAATTAAGTAGCTGAGCGGGCCGGTTCGCAATGCAATTGAAGTTCCTGCACAATGTAGCGGCTTTTAACCGTCTAGCCCTTCCACGCAAAAAAAAAAAAGTTGATCGCCAGTTTGCCGCAAATGAACTTTGTTTGTAGTGCGTGAAATCGTTATTTGCAAACGTTTCAACAGTTGTCATAATAATAGTCAGTTGCGAGAAACGCGTCATTTAGCTGCAGGAAATTAATTTCGTTTGTCATAAAAGCAAATGATTTTTAAATTGCAGCAATTGTTCGTTTGTTTTTCCCTTCGTTGTTATTACTACGGTTATTATTCAGAGTTACTTTTTGGACAAATTGTTACAAATAAGCAAATTGGTAATTTTTTTAGTACGCGGACGGAGATAGCAACAGAGGTGCAATGAGTGCAATCCATAATAAGACGGACGGACATATAGAGAAAGTTAATTAATATAATAAATAATGATGACCTAAATAGCTAGCGATATATATATAAGATATATTTTTAAATTAATGACAACTGAATATTCGTTTGCAGCAAATACAACAAATATAATGTATTCTTATTTGAATTAGTAGCGCTTATAACGGTTATATATCTCGTCGGAATTTTAATGAAAGATTGATCGCATTTAGCTCATTTACTGTGATCACTTCTGCCGTGCCAAGCAAAAACGAGTTATCTTCATTTTACTAGTTTTGAGATAATAAGACGTTTGTGTTTGGTGTAAACTTTCATAACGTAATCAGATTTCATGTTCTGGAGAAATTTATATATGTTCAAAAACCTTCAAATTTTCACTTTTAGTAGTCAGTACCTAAAAAATCTAATAATTTAATAATATTAAATGCTTTAATTATTTTTGCTTTGTTCGTTAGTTAAAACATAGAACAAAATTAAATTAATATACAAGCAAACAACATGCAATGATCATAAAATTATAATTATCTCTTAGATAAACATTGAAAAAAGAAAGTTAATGATATTTTAATGATTTTTGGTTGGCATGAAAAATCACGGTATTTCGTAAGTTAACACATGGTCCAATAAGTCCCGAGACTAACCACTAGGTGGCACCTCTAACGAAATATCGATATAATATTTCGATAGTTCCAACCTTCAAACAATACGTGTAAAAATTTGATGACAATCTAACGTTTAGTTCAGAAGGTGCAGTGATTTAAGTGACGCTACTGATGATATTTTCCAAATAATGGATTCAAAGCAATTCCGTGTGTTGATTTATCACTGTTGTTTTTATGGGAAAAAATACTGTCCAAGCTGAGCAATGGCTTGGAAAGTGTTGTTCGTACTTTGCTCCGTCAAAAGCAACCATTTGACGATGGTATGCTCAGTTTAAACTTGGTCGTACAGACACAAATGATGCTGAACGTTCAGGACGCCCAAATGAGGCAGTTGTTCCACAAAACATAAAAAAAGTACACAAAATGGTATTGGCCGAGCGTAAAGTGAAGGTGCGCGAGCTAGCTGAGGCTCTGAAGATATCGAGAGGCAGTGTAGGAACAATATTACAGGAACATTTGTCGATGATAAAGCTTCTTTCCACGTGTCACAAATCGATGAAAACGTTGGCGAAAATTTACGAATTGGGTTTCGAATTGCTTCCTCATCCATCGTATCGCCAGATTTGGCCTCCAGCGGCTACTGGCTCTTTGCTGATCTGAAAAAATGCTTGCCGGTAAGAGATTTGGCTCCATTTGAAGTTTAACATTTTGTTTTCATTGTAAAATTTGAAACTCGTATCGCACAACGACAATTTAGGTATCAAATTAAAGGTTGAAAAATCACCTTTACAATGGCTGAAACTGAAGCGTATTTTGAGGCGAAGCACAAATCGTTCTGCAAAACCGGTATTGAAAAGTTAGAAAAGCGGTGGAATGAATGTATTGCTCTTGAAGGAACCTATGTTGATGAATAATGAAGAATATTTGCAAAAAAAAAGTGTTTTTATTACTTGGGCAGTTGTGTTAAGCGTAGGGAGATTACAAATTAACGGGTAGAATGGAAAAGAATCGTGTAAATGTTGGATTTAAATTAATTTATTCTTTACTTAATTCAAAATATTCAGGTGTTTTCTTTATGAAAAGACTATATTTTTATACTTGAAGGCACTTAAAGCGTATTCGGCGTGTTACATAATATAAATAAAATTAGTATCACATTCTTCATTCTAGAGGTGGGTAATAGCACAATTTTTGGTGTGCTGACTCACTAGTACATGTGCACCCTTAGGAGTCAGCACACTGTGCTAGCACAATTGTGTCACAGTCGAAAAAAGCACTTCGCAGTCGAAAAGCAAAAGCAGTCGAATATTCGTTCCATAAGAAATACATGCAAATCAGCTGCGACCACAGCAACCGCATTTGTCTCATTTACTCTTTCGTGTTTTCGTAAAGAGACGAAGGTCACGCGTGTGTAGTACGGGTTTAACACTGATGTAAATTAAAACTGACAGTTGGTGCTCGGTTCTTGTTGCACTCTATGCGGATAGGCTATAAAACAAATTGCATATTGTCAATTATAGCAAGTGAGCCAAAGTGAAACAAAAACCAACTTTACTGGGTGTGTCACAATGTGTGTCAACGTAGTGTACTAGTACACATGCTCACTACTGAGTGTCACACAATACATGGTAGACACTTTAAGCGCAAAAGTGCTGGTCTTCATCGTGACTCACTATAGGTCTGTTTCCGTACGCACACTGTGTAACTTGTGGGACGCTATTTTCTGTTTCCGTACTTTCTGTGCTTAAAATGGGAGAAGAAGAACAAGCATAAAATCGCTCTCTCGAGCACACAAAGTGCACAGAGAGTGCTAGAACTCGAGACTTCGAGTAAAGTAAGAACAAGCATCAAGAAGAATAAGCATCAATAAGAAGAAGCAAATGTCAAATTACATTTCATAATTGTTTATGTTTTGCGATAAATAAACTTACAAATTGTGTGCCTAAAAAGGAATTTACGTACAATAAATAAAAAGTAATAAATAAAAATTAAGTAATTGTTCAGTTTTGCATTAAAAATGGCTTTTAATAATTTGAGTGAAAGTGTTTTAAATTTTGTGCTGTCGTCTGCAGTCAAAATCAGCTGTTTTGTGCTCGAAACTTACTAGAAGCTGTTTCCGTACTTTTGCAACTATTCTCACATTTCGTTTTTACTCTCTAGCACACGTTTTACACAAATCTTACACAGTGTAAAGTACGGAAACAGACCTTATGTGAGTCAATGTAGTGTGCTAGCACACTTGGCACACTGCAGAGAGTCAGCACAGTGCCATAGCACAGCAATGAGTTACCCACCTCTACTTCATTCGTCGACGACTTGTTACATAAATTAATTTATATTTAAATTATAAAATAATAATTAATTGAAAAAATTAGAAATCATAGATAAATAAAATTAGTAAATTCAAAGAAACTTCATTCAATTTTGCTGGAAACATAAATCATTTATAGTATCACTTTCAAGAATTTCCTTCCAAAATAGTAGAAAATTTGATTTTATTTTCAAAAAGGCGAATGAGTGAATAACGAAATAAGAATCCATTCATTTATTCATTTTAATCCGTTTCATTTATATCAGTTAATGAATAAAAAAATCAAGAAATTGGTTATGAATAATGAATAACAAATGAATAATGAATAAAAAAAGCAATGAATAAATTAGGAAAAATTGGTAAAAAAAAATAATTGAAAACTCTGAAATTTTTTGTGAATTCTATTCTTTGTGTATAGCATTCATATGAGTAAAAAGTTTATTCATTATTCTAAACAACAACAAAAATTATTAATTGAAATGAATAATCAATCAAGTTTTTAAAATTAAATGTGAATTAAAAAATTTATTTATAAATCCATTTTGCCTTCATTTATGGATTCGTATATCGTTAGTCAGTTGTACTTAAAATTCTGAATATGAATGCAGATTTTACAGCTCTAAATACAATTCAAGCAAAACATCCCTCACTAATGTTGAGCGACAAGTCTTCAAAATACGTCCCATAAGAAATACATTAGAATTAAATTGAAGCCGACAGCAACGTCGGGCGACAATGTTGAGCGACAAGTCTCCAAAATTTGTCCCATAAGAAATACATGTAAATGAAAAGTGGCAATTGGTGCTTGCAGCTCGTCGCGCGCGTTGTGTTCGGGCTACAAAGCTCATTAAATCTGTTTCGGATTGTATAAGCCAGCAGAGCCTGCGCCAGCCGTACCATTTGTTTTCCATGCGAATACATGTACTTCTCTAATCGATCAGCACCGGGTATGGGCACCACTACAAAGCTTCTGTGTTTGTCTTTTATCTTTGATTTGTTGTTGCGTTTTGTGTTGCTATATAAGCCTTTTTTCCCAATTCTTGCTCTCAACGCTCCCAGAGTGCCCATAGCTGATCACCACGCATTACAGTAACACAATAGTATTTTGAGCACTGCACTCATTCACTTGCAATATCGACAAACTTTCTCAACAATTGTTGTACGCATGGTTGAATAAATAAGGTTGTCGCATGGGTGAGAGCGAGTTCCCATAAATATCAAATCGAAGTTGACAGCTCAGACAAAATCTGAAAGCGAAAATCGATAACATGTAAGGCCGATGAAGTTGTTGTTCTTGCTTTGTATTGATTTTGACAATTATGGGTACTGAGAAGAGAGTACGATCAGCCCCGAGACAACCTTATTTAACACATGGTCCAATAAGCCCGGAGACTAATACCACGTTTCCATCTCCTCGAAATCTTGAGATTTTGTGAGATTTCGTTAAATCTACATTGGAATCTAGTGAGATTTTCATACAAGTTCAAGATTTCAAAATCTCGAGATTTCAACAAAATCTTATAATAAATCTCATAAAATGCTATGCAGCATCCCTGAAAAGTTATGCATCACTATCCAGCCCTATTCAGCTCGTGTTAAAATTGTCATACTGACATTTGGCAATGACAACTGATTAATGATTAAAAAAAATTAATTACCAACCAATCGGAAGCAAGCAAATAAAGTCTTAATTGTCAAATGAAATCTAGCTGTCATTTTATGCCTGATGGAAACACTTTGAAATCACTTTTTCAAAATCGCAAGATTTCGAGGAGATGGAAACATAGCATAAGTAATCAAAAAACTTTTTTTGCAAATATTCTTCTTTATTCATCAACAAAGATTCCTTCAAGAGCAATACATTCATTCCACCGCTTTTCTAACTTTTCAATACTGGTTTTGTAGAACGATTTGTGCTTCGCCTCAAAATACGCTTCAGTTTCAGTCATCACCTCTTCATTGAGCCATCACCTCTTCATTGGAGCCAAATCTCTTGCCGGCAAGCATTTTTTTGAGATCAGCAAAGAGCCAGTAGTCGCTGGGGGCCAAATCTGGCGAATACGGTGGATGAGGAAGCAATTCGAAGCCCGATTCGTGGATTTTCGCCATAGTTTTCATCGATTTGTGACACGATGCATTGTCTTGATGAAAAAGAATTTTTTTCTTCTTCAAATGGGGCCGATTTTTCGCGATTTCATTCTTCAAACGCTCCAACAACGCTACATAACAATCGCTGTTGATTGTTTTTCCCTTTTCGAGGTAGTCGATGAACAAAATTCCATGCGCATCTCAAAATACAGATACCATAACCTTTCCAGCCGACTGTTGTGTTTTTGGTCGCTTTGGCCTGCTTTCATCGGGTGCTCTCCACTCAGCTGACGACCGTTTTGATTCCGGTGTAATGGTGGATCCCTTTTTCATCCATTGTCACATACCGACGCAAAAATGCATGTTTATTCTTCGTAAACAGTGCCAAACAGATCTCCGAATCATCGACACGTTGTTGTTTTTGGTCCGGTGTGAGAAAACGCGTCACCCATTTGGAAAGCAGCTTTCTCATCGACAAATACTCAAAAGTCCGCATTTATTTTTTTTTTTTTTTTTGCTCAAAATGTTAATTCTAACATTTTTTTCTAACTAACGGCCATAGCTTACATATATTTTTAAAATCTTTTTGGATTTTTGTTTCAAACGTTTCTAACTGGAGCTATCATGCCCGGAAGTTTTTCTCAGACCTTCACTGCAGCCGCCATTTTGTCACCGTGCATACGTGAAAAATTTTTAAAAAGATATTTTTGTATCTTCAAATTTGTTATTTAAGTATAATGTTATAATATTACTATGGAAATAAATTCTTGAAAATATGTCAAATTAACCCATAAGGAGACCTTTATTTTGAGATTAAAAATAAGTAAAGTTTTCGTTTTTTAAATTTTGGTTATGTTAAAATTTTTTTAAGTGAATTTTTCCTTAGCGCATTTTTCCTTAGAACACCAACCAAACATGAGTTAAATCAATAAAAAAGCTGCGAGTTACCATCGCTTCTCACATTGCTGCCAATTCTATCCTTGCTGGCTTCCATCTTAAGTTTTTCTTCTTTTTTTTATTTTAATTTAATCCAGACATTTTAATTTTCTTTACTGCTCGTATATGATAGGAGTTATGGTTGCCGGTGGCGAATGACTGGCCACTGACGCCAGAAAAAGAAATAATGTCAGTTTCAAACCTAAATATTGTGGGTGGTCCTGAGGGCGTAAATGCTTCTTAGAGACTGTGTGGCACTAAAAAGAAATAATGACTAAATAAAATAAAAACGTGCAACTAACAGCCAAAGAAACTCTGAGATATGACAACAAAAGAAATAAAAAATAAAAAACAAACAAAACAACAGCATAAAAAAGGAGAAAACGAATGAAAGCAACGTCTTGCAACGGACGACGTGGCTGGTAAACACAACCAAGGCAACGTTATACAGTGGCATAATTCCAAATAAGTGCGAATAAAAATGAAACAAAAAACGAGTTTTTTTTGTTGTTGTATTTATATCATAAAAAAATGTCTATATTTTTTCCACAAATTTATTAAAATAAAAAGACCAAATTTGAATTCATTTAAAAACGGGGGCCCTTTTCAATTTTTGCCACGGTACTTCTTGAGGCTCTTAGAAAAATAAGAAATATTCCGTGATATAGGGAAAAGAAATAACCTCCAAAGAATAATTCCTCATCAACACAATGCAAGCTTGAGGCCTTCTTGAGCACCCAAAACATCCAATTAAGGGGCTATCCGCCGTACAGTCCTGATTTGCCACTTAATGACTTCTTTTTGTTCCTGCACATCAAGGAAAAACTGGCCGGATGAGGATTTTTGAAGCCGGAAGAGTCAAACTATGCTTTGGAGATGTCTCAAGTGAAATAGGACAAATGTTATGGTTCGAACGCATGCAAAAATGTATTAATTGTAAATGAGAATACTTCGGCAAACAATCAAGAACAATCTTTAACAATCTTTACTTACTATCTTTATATTTAAAATATGGTGCGCTCTCCAATCGTGCACACTGAGCAAAATAGTTGTCACAATTATGTAGATTTGTTAGTTTTTATTTTATGTTTTTATTTTTCGTCATTGGCATTGCTCATTATTTCTTCTATGAAATTAATTTATACAAGTAACGAATTAATAATGCTCAGAATCTTAAAAGGAACACTAAGAAAAAATATTAAATTTATTCAAAAACTTTTTTAATTTATCCAAAAATGGAGACATTTTTGAACCAATCGCTCATTTGCATAAATCGAGTACGTAAATATTAAAAATTTATTTAAATACTTTTTTAATTAAATTATGCACGCGTATTGTTAATTTTATGTTAAATAATTAATATTTAAATAAAATATTTAAACAGAATTAATAAAAAATATATTACGAATTTTTTTAAGTATCTTTCAAATATTTACTATTTGAAAGTATAACTATCGCATTTTAAGAAAATTTATATAAAAATATTAAAATCAAAAAACAACATATTTAAATTAAATATGTTATTAATGGCTTGTTATAGTTCTCGTTTGGTTTCTGAAATGAAAATAAAATAGGCTAGATGCTTAGCCAAGATTCTTCGTGAGTGCTTTGGGTGAGATTTTTTTTGGGGAACCGAGATCCACTCAGATTTTGCGGTTCCCCATAAAATCTCATCTATTGCACTCACAATGCATCTTGGCTAAACATCTAGGCTATATAATTTTCGTTGCAAAAACCAAACGAGAACTATAACAAACTGGGAGTATTCAGCGAGAAGCAAGAATCTGAATTCTAAAAACTTCATTGATAAACTGCAGGAACAGAGTGCGATGTTGTTGCTGCTTGTCAGCTATTTCAGCTGTTTGGAATCAGTCATAAGCTTCACTGTGTGGTATAGATAAAATTTAAATACGGAAAAGAACGAGTTGTAAGCGTGGATAATGTTAATATTTGTTATTTCTCTTAGTGTGGAATGTGCATTTTGCAATAAGAACCAATTGTATTTGGTAAAAAATAGCATTTCTTAATATATTTCGAAAATACAGAACATTTTAAACTATTTTTGATAAGGTAGGTTCTATTTTATAGGCACCTGCTATAATTTAAGAAGAAGATAATTTATTTAATCGTTCTATTCTTAGCGTTGTTTCTCTTTCCATCAAAGTTTTCTTGGCTACAGGCTGCCACAACTGCTCTTTGCAACTTTTTTGCTTCTTCAATATTTATTTTTCTTCCTTCTCCGCTTATTCATCTCTGGCTCATTATCAATATTCTGCTGCAGCAGCACTTTTTTTTTTCTTAAGTGTCCTTTTTACTGCTCCTTAACTTGGCACAGTCGCACAGTCTAGCAAATCGCGTTTATGTTGTGAACATTTTAAGAGAAAAATAAGAAAATTTAAAATTTTAAATTAAAAAAGTTTTTGGATAAATTTAATATTTTTTCTCTTAGTGTAATGAATTATCTAGAGCGCAGCGAACTACCCAGGGACTGTCAGAAGGGTTTAAGTAGAGCCCGCTCCTCACTGGAGATCTTATAGCGATCTGGACAGCGAGAGTTAAATTGCTGCTCTAGATATTTTAAATTCGTTTTACCGGTTCTTGCATCAAGCACATGTGTCAAAACCAATTGCATATGAAGTCGGTTGTAATTTTCCCAGATAAATCCACTGGGAAACCACTTGGTTTCTGAAGTACAGATCAGATCGTTTTGTCATCGAAGGTATACGCAAAGAAAAAACAAACGTTTATCACTAGTTTGCCGCAAACGCACTTCGTTTGTCGTGATTGAAATCGTTATTTGTCAACAGTTGTCATAATAATAGTCAGTTGCGAGAAACGTGTCATATAGTTGCAGGAAATTGATTTCGTTTGTCATAAACGCGAGTGATTTTTAAATTGCAGCAATTGAAAAATATGTTTTTCGCAACTGAAAACTTCGTTCGTTTTTCCCTTCGTTGTATAAACATAACGCTTATAGTTCATAGTTACTTTTTGGACAAATTGTTACTATGTAATACGCGGACGGAGATAGCAACAGAGGTGCGATGAATGCAATACATAAGAAGACGGACGGACAAAATGAGAAAGATAATCTTCTTTATAATATTTGTGTTTGTTTGTATGTATGTTTGGAATAGACTCCTTAACTACTTAACAGATTTTTATAAAACCTATATCAAATGATTCCTTAAATTACTGCGCTGAACTTAGGCTATATAAATGTTGTCACACCCATATTACCGCCCATAAATCAATGAAAATGCTATATTTCCGACGGTTTCGGTCGTATTGGACTAAAATTTGATAGTTTAGTTTGTATGCTGACTGTCGGCAAATGTACTAAAAGTGGGCGTGGTAGCACTTAGGTGCACTCACTGTTCAGAAATCATTATAATTCCAGAGTTTTACAGGTTTGCATAGAGAAAGTTGGTATGTGGGTGCTATGAGTCCAAGTGGCGAACAATTTTTAATTTTCTTTTAAATTCTTTTAAAAATTTAATTCAACTCAAATTAAGCCAATCCGAAATAGGTCGGGTACTCTGCTAGTATATAATAATGACCGAAAAAGCTTGCGGTATATATATAAAAGATACATATATTTTTAGGTTCATGACAACTGAATATTCGTTTGCGGGAAATACAACTCGCAAACGAAGTGTAGTTGGTGAATTTTTCGATTGCGGTAAACGAAAAATGTTTTTGCGTGTATGAAGTCGGTTGTAATTTTGCCAGATAAATCAAGTGTTTTCTGAAGGACAGATCAAATTGTTTCGTGATAGAAGGTACATATATCGTCCAGAGAATGTACCATTGATGCAGGAGTACAGCATAGCTCGGTCTTATCAACCGATTTATTCGTGGTTTTTACGACAGCAGCATTAATATTCGATCAAGGAATGTCCGCGACCTTTGGGGTTTGAGAGAAAGAGGTAAAATATGAGTGATGCACTCCTAAATGACGGTTAAAAATGACGGTCCCCGCCGAGTGGGGACTTGCTAATAAAAAATTTTTTAAATAAACAAAATTTTTTAATATAGCACGTTTTTCAAACGAACTGAAAAGTGTAAAATAATTGTTGCTATAGTAGGGCTTTTAGTTATCCTTAAAATGTGGAGCTCATGCTGTAGAGAATAGTAAGGAGGTGTTATTAAAAATTAACAACTTAAACATGTTAGTGAAACAATTCTTTTTTTTTTTTGTCTCAGATCCCCTGACTACTGTCAAAGAGAATACTATCAGAATAGAAGTCCTTGCATGAATGGCAGATTCGAGTTTGATGGGCAACTTTTCATTTATTTTTCATTTAATTCTTGAGAAATTATTAATATTAAAAATTTTAATATGTTAGTGAAAAAATACTTTCTTTACTAAAGTATTCGGTCGCACCTTAATATTCTGTATGGCATGCGCCCGAATTATTTTCTGCTTTTGTTTCGTTTCTATAATTTTACGATCGGTTTTGAAGGATTTCTGTTTTTATCAGTATAATTGCAATGATACTGAGGATGCGAAATATTTTTATAACTATTAAAAATTAAACAAAAAAAAAAAAAAATAAACAAATTCATTGACATTTTTGAGGCTCGAACTCATAACTTCACTTTTATAAAGCAAATGCTGTACGCACTGAGCTAAAAATATTACATGAAAATATCTTTTTAACAGCAATAAGCTAGTGTTGGTGTTCTCCGTTCATTAAAGTATTTTTTGCCGTCTATTATTTCTGCCAATAGCACCAGTCCCACTGAACTTGATGCCAACTAAAGCAAGGACTTGCATTATAAACTTCTCTCTAGCACGAGGATTGTGTGGGTGCCTCTTAGTTTTTTTTTCTTACTTTTACGTCTTTTTAGTTTTATTTTTGCGCGCAAGGTTTTCTAAGACATGGACAATAATTACTGCTGCATATCATCTATTTTCGCCCCTACATTGTTTTTGCAATTCTGGAACTTGCCGCGTTTGTTGTGCGGCGGATGAGCACGAGTCGCCTGTTATGCTGAAGCTACCACCGTCTGTGGAGTTTTTGTTCTGCTGTCTTGATGTTTGTCTGCATCCTGCCAGAAGTATAACGGAAATAAATTTTTGAAGCTACGACTGGTGGTTACCATTTAAGATGCCGACAGTGTTACCCAGTAAGCTAAAAAAAAAATACAATTATTTATCGAAGATTTCTCTCATTTTTTAAGTTGCAACCAGACATAATTTTTAATGCCTTGATCAGAAGTTTAAAGATTTTTAAAATTGAATTTTTATATCCCAGGGAAATTTAATATTTTCCCTATCAAATCGAAGGGCTACTTGAAACGTTCATGTAAAGCAAACATGCCCACTTAGTGGCCATATGGCCCGCGTGGCCCTTCATACAAATTTTTTCTATCTTAATTTTGTCTTTGCGATGAGCCAAATTCAAAGAACGCATGCAAAAAACAACAACACAAACCTCACTCGTTCAGTGTTCAGCACATTTTCCAGCGAAAAAACAATTTACAAAAACAAATACATGCAAAGCCAAAATAAAAAACGCACACTAGATGATGTCGATGCTGAAGCTGATTGTACCGTTACTTGTGTGTCGAGCAATATTTCATGCGAGCATTGTTATTGTAATAGAAATTAAGAATGGCAGTGTACTTCATGCAAAGAACTAAGAGATAAGGAAGCGGTGAAGTTGACCAGAAATGAAGTATTTTACAAATACAATGAAGTTAATTCAAACATCGTAAAGAGGGCGAAAACATTTTGGTGTTCAGACGTATTTTTATTATATAATTTTTATTGTACTTACACACCACTTATGAGGTATTCAATATTAAAATATAAAATAAAATATTTTTCAGTCAAAAATAACAATTACAATTAGACTTTTATGTTTTCGGTTTAAAGGAAACCCTCCTTTTTTTATTGTCTCAGTTCATGTGAGTGCGTATTTGAAATCATAGATATTTAACAAAAATGTCAAAAATACGGGACAAATTTTGTCCCGACAAGACACTTAAAAAATTATGCAAAATACGACTAGCCATTCGGCTCATTAGCATATTTTCGGGTGCGAAAAACGTGTTCCGGGTAAGCTAGTATTGAATATAGAATATCACTGTCATATATATATTTTTGACCGGAAAAAGAAGTCATATTTTAACATTTATCGACTTATCTGAAAAAAATGTATAACAGTTACGGTCCCTGATTAAAACTTATCTTCAATCGAAAAAAATAAGGGCCCTATCGCTTGCCACCTTAACGAATGAATGCGCTCATGAAGCTGAACTGTGTTTTGACAGAAGCTCTTGCACATGACTCATTCACACAAATGGCGGGAAACCAACAAACTATAAAGCAAGATTACCTGTGAAATGAAACCTACTTATTATGTGTTTTTTGTAAACTTTCACAACTTTTCACGGCACAACGCATGCTTATTTAATTATTTATTTTATTTATGTTCGTTTTAATACAATTTATAGCGATGATAATCGCTAATTATTTAATATTTTAATGTTTTTTCACCACTCAATTTCTTTGTTTTGATGTGCAAGAGCTTATGTCAAAAAATCATGCTCTATCTCGCTTGAAAAATTCTTCAACACACGCATAGTATGTGTAAGTAGAACACCACTTCCTTATATTTTATTTCTATGACTTCATGATATGTAATTTTATTGCATTGTAATTGTTTTTGTTTTGTTTTGTTTGATTTTTTGTCAAAAGCAACGATGAGCAACATTTTGTGTTTGTTTTGTTTTTTTAAGCATTGGCCCGCGCTTAAAATTTCTTGGGCCACACTGACGTAAAGAATTCTGAGAAGAACATGTGTGATCATCTCTTTATCATAAAAGGTTTTCCTCGGGGCGAATCCAATTTCAAGATCAGAAATTCTGTCCATCAGGTTGGGATTTTAGAATATTGAATGACCCGTTTAAAATATCAGTATTTAGCAACTGTTTAGGTATTGTGCAGGATTCCAAAAAGTTTCATTTAATATTTTCTACCAACTGCATCATTTATTACTATTTTTCGCCTTTCGAAATTATTACCTCTTTTTGAGTTTATTTAAAAAAAAAAAAAAATTGAAGGTCTAAGGGTCTTCAAAACGCTCTTAAAACCAAATTGAAACCGTTCCAGAGAATTACCCAAATTTCCTCTTATGGATGGATTTTTTTTTTTATCCGAAATAATCCATCAAAACTGTATTCCAGGCAGCGGAAGTATCATCGTTGAGTTATCTCAGGGTTGAGTGAGGCCACTGCGTACAGAGGTGGCTTCTGTAAATCCTCTAAATAGGCTAGGATATACCTGTTTCTAATCTAAGGTCTTACAGAATTTTCTCTTTCCCAGCAATGCAACGTTGCCACTTAAAACATTTTATTTTACCAAATTTTTACTGAAAACCTGCCTTATTTGGTACGAGGGGTACTATTTATACTTCGGGAATAACAAATAATAACAAACATTTTCAAATGAATTTCATTGTTTTTCAAAATATTCCCCTTGATGATCAATGCACTTTTGCATTGGTTCAAACCATTTTTCATAGCAGTTTTTCCATTCCTCTTGAGACACCACCAAAACATGGCTTTTGAACGCTTCAACTGCTCCTGCGGCGCTCATAAATCGTTGATGATGCAGCTTACCTTTGATATTCGGGAACAGGAAGAAGTCATTGGGTGCCAAATCAGGACTGTATGGAGGATGAGTCATCAATTCAAAGTTTTGACTGCTCAAAAATGCACATGTTTGACGAGATGTGTGAGAGCTTGCATTGTCATGATGGAGAATGATTTGTCTTTGGCGGTTGGTTTTGCGAATTTCTCCAAAGACTTCCGGCAAACAAATGGTCGTGTACCATTCAGAATTGACCGTCCTACGTTGCTCAAGCGGAACAGTGACCACATGACCCATTCGGTGGAAGAAACAGGCGACCATTTGCTTCGCAGTGTTTCGTACGTGAACAACTTTTGTTGGATTTGCCTCGTCTTGGAATTCCCACACGGTCGATTGCTGTTTTGTTTCCGGCCCATACGCATATGTCCATGATTTTTCACCTGTCACGATTTTATAAACGTCTTTTAAAGCACCACGATTGAACTTCTTAATCATTTCGTTTGATAAATTATGGGGTAGCCAACGAGAGCAAATTTTTTACAGATAAGTGTTCATGGAAAATCGAAGGTATTGAAATGGAGCTAATGTGCAAGGATGCCTCTATCTCACGATATGTCACATTTTGCATTATTAGTTCACGTACTGCATCGATGTTTTGTGGCACAACAAACGATTTTGGACGACCTTCATGGAATTCGTCGGCAACCGAACTCCGACCACGATTGAATTCACTGTACCAACGATATACTGTGGTTTTTGATGGTGCTTTATCGTCATACAAAGAACTGAGCTCAGCGACACGTTCTTGTTGAGATAATCCATGTCGAATGTAGTGAAAAATAATCCAACGAAAACCTTCTCTTCAAATTGATTTTCTTTACTCACTGGAAACTGGAAACAAATAGCACTTGTACATCAAAGCGTTGTGAGTACATTTATGCCAATAAATGTCAAACTTTATTATGGTGATGCCAGATTTTAGCTATTGATATTAGTGTTGATAGTTCCAGAAATATAAATAGTACCCCTCGTATTCTTCAAATAAAAAGGTGTAGGTATAAAGGCCTTTCATTTATTTATTATAAAAAATATTTGTAAAAATCTTTCAAATTTTATATAATTCAATAAAATAGTTTTATACTGCGTACCTTTTTTAAAAAAACAACACTTTTTATATTATTTTCGTAGCCATTCGATGCATTGTGGTACCGCGCAAGTACATACAGTTGGTCTCTAAAGTAAGTACACAGCCTTTTATTCCTCAAACTCCATGCGAATATGCAAATATTTGAATAATAACCGGTTATATTTGCACATAATGATCAAGTTTTTTCCTCAAACTGCAACATGCGCTCCAAAATAACTGAATATTTTGATCCCGTTAGACGATATCGCTCTGCTTTAAAATTTTGCTTGTTTTTCAAGTCACTAAAGTTAGTACACAGCGTTCATTCGTTTAGTATAAACATGCCCACATAGTGACCCGTATGGCCCACGTGGCCCTTCATACAAATTTTGTTCTATCTTTTTCTGTGTTTGCGATGAGCCAAAATCAAAGAACGCACTCGTTCAGTGTTCAGCACATTTTCCAGCGAACTTTACAAAATCAAATGCATGCAAAGCCATAATAAAAAAACGCACACTCGATGATGTCGATGCCGTTACTTGTATATCAAGTAATTTTTCATAACATGTGATTTTATTGCATTGTATAATTTTTTTTTTTGCTTTGATTATTTGCCAAACGCAACGATGAGCAACATTTTGTGTTTTTTTTTTTTGGTTTTTTAATTTCAAGCGCGGTTTTTTAATTGGCCCGCGCTTGAAATTTCTTGGGCCCCACGGGTTTAGTTAATTTAGCTTTGTTTCAAAATGAGAAGGGATTGCTAAATTCTTTGCGAAAAAATCAATTAATTTGTAATATTGAACTCATTCAACTCATAAAAAACACAATAATAGCTTAAATATTTACAATGACTCCAAGAGGTGGGGACATTTGTAATGATTTGAAAGAACTGAAATATCACAAATAAAATAAATCTGTTCGAGGTATTGGGAAAATTGTTCAAAAAAGTTCAAAAAGTGTCTGTTGACAACAAAATCCGATCTGGTCGCCTACCTACTACGTCTACTTTTATGGAATCAGAAAAATGTTTGATCATTAGAAAAATAAAAAAAGACCCCAAAAAAGTCATCCAACAACGGAAGTGCAAAATGCGTAAGGAATAGATTGTAGCCCTCAAATATTTGAAAAACTGTTTGAAAGCGAAAATAACCGTCCTAAGCGCATAGCATTTGCGAAAGAGCACCAAAAATGCAATCGAATCATTTGTAATAACGTTATTTTTTCTGACGAAAGTAAATTTAATATTTACGGATCTGATGGGCGCCAAAAAGTTAGGAGAAAAGGGAACGAGGAACAAAATCCAAGTTTGCAGGTACTGTAAAGCATTGCATGGAGGTTCGATTATGGTTTGGGGGTGTATGGCAGCCAATGGTGTGGGTAACTTGGTTATAATAGACAAAATTATGAGCCCATAGAAATATTTAAACATTCTGAATGAAAATTTGAAGCATAGTACCATACATTTTGGCATCGAATCTTCCATCAGGATAATGATCCCAAACATACGTTCTTAATTGTTCGGGAATGGCTTCTTTATAATGTCAGAAAACAACTAAAAACATCGCCCCAATCACCAGATGTGAGTTCCACTGAACACCTATGGGAGCATTTAGATCGAAAAATAAGAAAACATTCAATTAAATAAAAGTAAGATTGATTTGAACTTCGCAATCGAAAATGAATATGAAATAAATATGAAGTAAATATGAAATGAATATGAAATGAATATATAATGAATTTGAAATGAATATGAAATGAATATGAAATGAATATGAAATGAACATAAAATGAATTTGAAATGGATGTGAAATGAATTTAAAATGAATATGAAATGAATATGAAATCGATGTGAAATGGATGTGAAATGAATATGAAATGGATGTGAAATGATTATGAAATGAATACGAAATGAATATGAAGTAAATATGAAATGAATATGAAATTAATATGAAATGGTTGTGAAATAAATATGAAATGAATATGAAATAAATATGAAATAAATATGAAATGAATATGAAATGATTAAAGGTCAAGGGATATCCTGCAAAATATTAAACATAGATAGATAACACTTTTTTCTTTTATTATTATTATAACTTTAGCTGTACTGTGTACTTTATTTTGTGATGTGAATTTTTACCGTTTTTTATTTAACTTAAAATAACCATATAACTTAAAAAAATGTTCACTAACTTTGTAAATATCTTGTTTAAATATTTAGTTTTATGTTTTTCTAAAATGAAATTAAACTTTAATTTGTATTTTGTTTTTGCTATAAAAAAATTATTTGGTGATGAATATGAACTGGTACTGTTACAGGTATGTGTACTTACTTTAGTGAGCAACTGCATTTGTTATTTTAAATTTTCTAATACATATTCAGAAACGTATTTCTGACATATGTATTATAGATCATAATTATCTTAAAGAGATATCTTTTTTTTCTGAAGTGACGTGGAGTGAAGACCTTAAATCATACTTTTCCTTAAAAGCTTTCGTTTATTTATAGCCTTCATTTTTTTTTTTTTTTTTTTTAAATTAACTTTATTAAATCGAAGTTATTCGGCTGCAAATTCATTTAATCCTTTTTGTTGCTCGTTGATTGAATTTCAGCTCTGGCAATTGAGACCTTTTTGTAATGCACCCCCCCCCCCCCCACAATTTTTTTGCTACTTGCGTCGTATTCATTTAAAATAAGCATTGTCCGGACTTAAAGTTGAGTGTGCTAATGTGTGTTTAAGTGCGTGTGTGTGTGTGCGACTATGACAATTCATTTGAATATAACGACCAACAACCAAACGCCTAGCTCCCAGCATCATCATCATCATAATCATCATCATCATCATCATCATAATCATCATCATCATCATCATCACACATATAAATTAAAACAAATTAAATTAAATAAAATAAAATGAAACGCCGCAGCCAGAGCTGAATTTTTTCGACCATAAAATCGTACATTTAATTTTGAAATATGTATTAAGCTGTATTTTTTTTTTTTGTCTGTGTTTTTTATATCTTCCATTATTATTATTTATAATGTAGAGCTCCTTGCAGGCAAACGTAATATTTTTATCCGCTTCTGATTGAGTGCTGCCCAGATGAAAAAAAAAATAAAAAAAAAGAAACAAAACAGAAAAAAGGTTACAGCCAGTGGGGGAAGCGTTTCAGTTAAGCGTCATACTTAACTAAGAACAAAAGCAATGCGCAACGCCTTTATGTTGATTAAGTTTTAATTAAGCAGATATTTTTTTACATATGCTGAAATTTTTTTCTGCAAAACAAGCCGTTAAATTTTTTGGATAAAATAATTCAATATTTAAAATGTAAAAAAAAAAACAAAAGACTTTAAGCTTTTTTGAATGAATTCGGTTTAAAGAGCTGCACTTTTAATGTGACGCTTGCTGAAAGGGAAGCGCATCATATAAACAGTGCTGGGTACAGAAATGGCGCAGTACCGACCAAAACCAATGTTGCTTGCTCAGTGATTTCAAATAAAGGGCATTTTATAAATACTCGTTAATATTCGGCGTATAGTGCAGAGACCGTACTGCAACTGCGCGAACTGATTGAAAGAACTTCGTGCATTCGATCATGTACATGTTTCGATTCTCGAATAAAGCTTTTGAGTCTCACCACGCGTGGTACTACGTGAACATCACTGATCTAAAGCATTAACATTTTCACCATGCGTGGTGAACTTTAACAGCTTTTTAGATCTTTCAAATTGTTAATGATTTGCCAAGAATGATAGAAACAAGATTTCGCTTTCCGCAAATGAGAGAAAGAGAGCATGACGTCAGACAGCACTTTTGTTTACATTAATTGCATGCATTTATGTTCTATATACTAAATTTTTTTTTTTATTTTTACAATATGTATATGGACCTCCTAAGCCTATTGGTGTAATATAATTTTATCGATCTTGAATGGTTTAGGAGATAAAATCGTGAAAGTTTGAAAAATTTTAGCTTTTTCGTACAAGAAAATATCAATTTTTTTATACAGAAGAGTAGTTATTTTTAATTTACTTTTCCGCAAGAATTTATTTTCAATTTCCTCAATTTGTCTAAGTGGTCGCACATTTGCATTCATTTTGTAATGCAGAAGTGCTGTGTGACGTCATGCAGTCAATTGAGAAAGAGAGCATTAGATAATGGGACTGCGGAAAGCGCAATCTTGTTTCTATCATTCTTGATGATTTGCCAGAATACGAAAATTCACTTTTATTTATTTATTTATTTGAAACTGATAATTCATTGTACAATAAGATTTCTCTTTTTAGGTAGTACAAGTATAGCTAGTTATAACTTCATTATAGGTTTTAAATCACAATTTATCTTAACAACTAAAGATTAAAGGCTTCATAAAAGAGAAAAAAAAAAAAAAAGAAAAAGAAAAAGGTATAGAAAAGAAATGTCGAAATATAAGTTAACGTGATATTTATTAATTTATTTAAACATTGTAATATTTTTTTTGTAGATAGAAGAGTATTTAGAGAGGGGTTGAAAAATGTTCAAAGAGCTTCTGCTTTTGACAAGAAGCATGACATGACAAGAACATTCACAAGATCTTCTTTTTAATTCTTTTTTTTGTTAACAAGCAGAATAGAGCTCTTAGAAATAAATTCGTTCTTGCTGTTAGTAACATCAATGCTGTTAGCAGCATGATGTGGTTAACATCGTGTTGATTACGCGAATCTATTGTCCCCTTTACCAAAAATTGAGTCATTGCGAAAAATTATCAAATTTGTATGGAAAAATATTAAATATTTAGCCAAGTTCCAGAACAGCAGCAGGAACAGGCTCATGATGGTTTGTTGCTTTATGGGCCCGGCATTGCTGATTTCCGATTGTAAGCAAAATTGTCAATAAAATTACAATAGTTTCTAAAAAAAAGTAAAAAATAGCGTTTTTCTCGAAATTAAGTTTTTGTCTTTAATGGCAACAACTTAATCTCCGAGACCACTTATCATATTGCGATAAGCACACTAAGGGAAAAAAATATTTAATTTATCCAAAAGCTTTTTTAATTTATCCAAAAAGCGAGTCATTTTTGCACTAATAACGCATTTACTTAAATCGACTACGTAAATATTTAAAATTTATTTAAATACTTTTTTAATTAAATAAAATATTAAAATATTTAAACAGAATTAATAAAAAATATATTAAAATTATGCACGAATATATTTTAATATCTTTCAAATATTTACTATTTGAAAATAAAACCATTGCATTCAAGAAAAATTTATATAAAAATATTGAAATTGAAAACCAATTTATTTGAATATTTCCCACCAGCTGCTTCCATCAAATACTATTTGGTGGTATATTTTATTTTCTTTTTTACTTTTTTCGTTCTCTAATTAATATTATTTTTGACAGTTGGTGCAATGTTAGGACATCAAACGTCAAAAATAGTATAAACTATAAAAAGAAAAATTAAGATAGAGAATAAAAAGCAAATCATGCAGGTAAATGACAACCGGTTTAAGATGTTCTTGAGAAAATACCGAGTTGTCACTCCACCCTACATAATTTCATTATGCATTGCAATCACCATCGCACTCACAAATCATATTTGCCAAAAATCCAGGCTATATTACCCTTGCAACATTAACTAAATGAGAACTATAAGAAACGTGCAACTGCAAGAAATATACTGCAGGAACAAAGTGCGATGCTGTTGCTGCTTGTCGGAATATGTGTGTACGTGTGCGATGCTGTTGCTGCTTGCTTGTATGGAATATGTGTGTACGTGTGTGGTATAAATAAAATTCAAATTTTCAAATTTCAAATTTCAAATTTATCCACGTAAATATTTAAATAAAATTTATACTCAGGCGTGGATAATGCTAATATGCGTTATTTCCCTTAGTCTATTGGTGCATATTCTTCGCTTGGGTGTTTTGTAAGACAATTCAGCTCATTTAGACCAACAAATTTAAAACTCGTATTTTTACGGGTAAAAAATTCCAAGAAAATTACCCATATTTTTGATTTTGCTTTAGTTTAAGTTTTTTTTTTTAGTTTTTGTAACTAAATGAGGTGAATTGTTTCAGCAAAATTACTCTCCTCTTAATTACATGTCTTAGCTATACAAAACCTTTCATTATATCTTTTCATTTGAATATGATGCCGCTACAGAATATAGCCCTATAGCCCATATCTATCTAAGAAGACTGAAATTCCTGATGGTCAAATTTTGATCGAAATTTGTTCAGAGACTCTGGCGTCTAGTGATGATATAATAAATTATTAAAATCATTAAAAAACATTTCACTTTTAAAGAGAGAAGAATTTGGCTAAATTAATTATATGCCCTAAGCCTCAAAATGTACGTTTTGCTTTTATGCACGTAATTTTCTGTTGTGTTGATGCAAATAAGTAAATTTTATTTAGATTATGCAATGTTTTATTGTTGTTGTGCTGAGCTTTACGTATATTGTTTTTGTTTTTTTTTTTTGTTTTTTTTAACACTTTACGCTACAACATCCCCAGCAGACGACCGACCAAAGTGGTCAGTAGTAAGCAACAAAATTGAAAAAATTAATAACAAATACAAACATTGGTCAGTTACAACAACAGCAACAACAACAACACTGTAGCAGCGCATCAAGCAAAGAAACAGCTGCAACACGCCGCTATGGGACGCAACAAAGGGTTAAATGCGCAGATTTACAAACCGGATATGAACCAGTTCCATGGCTGGACAATGGTCAGCAAGTAGCAGCATCAGCAAACAAAAAAAAAAAAAAAAAAAAAAAAAATAAAAGAGAAAAAAGAAAAAAGAAACGAGCCAGGAACAGTTACTTAAATAACATTAAAACCGTTGGCTTAGGTAAACGTGTTGCTTGCACCAGGGGTGGGCCAAATGGCGAGAGCACCAGCGACGCAACATCAATTTTTTTTTCTTCCTTTTACTTAGTTAAGTACGAGTTATGCTTCAATTGCAAAAATCTAGCTTTACTTGTTAACAAACAATGCTTAAGCTGCTTCAAGCAATTCTTTATTTGCTTCCGTTTGCTCTTCACACCCAAACCCAAAATGAATTTTCTTTCCTGTCATTCTTATTTTCATGCCGTCTTTTTTTCTAATATTTTGTTAATTTTGCGTTTTATCGTTCACTGAAAGTGGTGGCGCCTTTTTAATCTTTCGCCTTATTTTCATCTTCTTATGCCTGCCGTCATCAACTTTTCCAACGCTTTGGCAGACCAGCGCGCATAGCGTCCCAAACGTCGTCTTGAGCAACTCTGAGACGGAACGGAAGGAACGTTTTTGCAATCGCTGCAGCACAGTTCCTTGCAAATGGCTGCCAAGTGCTTCGCCTACTCTTTTTCCTTTTTCGCCCTCTCCCAAACACACGCACACTGTACAAAACTGCTCAATGTCCTGCCCGTCCTCTATCGACTCGTCCATTTCGTGCTCCTTAACGATGTCTGCAAAGCATAAGTAAAACATTCAGTCTTAAAAAGGATAAAAACATAAAAAATATGCAAAATATTCTAGCTTTTTTCTTACTTTTTATACCCTGGCAGAAAGAGTGGTCGTGGGTGAGTGACAGAGAGTGCAGCAGCCAAAAGAAAAACATAAAAACCCACGTAATAAAGTCTAAAGAAGTCCAAAGCAGCCAACAATGAGGGGAAAAACCGTGAATTATAAGCTCTGCTATTTTCTTGATTTTCATTTTTAAGTGTAACGGTATATGATATATGGGTGGGTCATTCTTTTACAAATCGCACACCTTATTTAACTTGACATTTCAGAATCGGCTGAATTTTTTTTTTTTTTTAAATAATCACATTTACATTTTAGATAATTTGCTGGATTTTCCTTGATCCTCGTATGATTAAAATAAATTATTTTCACTTGTACTGTTCCAATTGATGTCAAGGTAGCTTACGGATTGTATTAAAAAAAATATCAGAAAAATTAAAAGAAATTATATAACAATTTAATTTTGACGTGACGAGGTTACGTTTTACCTCGCAGGTTTCCAAAAAAGTTGAAAAATGTATTTTTTCAAAATTCATCAGCGTTGCATTCAATTGTTACTTGCTGAGTATAAGAGCTACGAATAAAAAAATGGTATGTACGACCGTAAAGGTTTACTCTTTGACTTCGTTATGAAAAAAAAAAAAAAAAAATCCAAAACGTCATCGGAACGCGGTAGGAGCTGCTTAAGTAACGCAACTGAAAATTTGTTACATGGAATTATTACTCGCGGAGTATTAGTGCTAGGACTAAAATTATGATACATCAATAAAGGCCTGTTCAAAGCCCCTACAACAAAATAGGACAATAAATTTCTGATGTCATAAGGACACAGAGAGAGCTGCTCAAAGATCGACATTGCATACTTCATGCAGCGGCGTTGCATTGAATTTTTACTCGGTGAGTTAATAATGGAGGAGTGAGATAAGGGAAGGATCTCACTCCTCCATTCGATACCAAACGAGGTTTCAGACAAGGTGATTCCTTATCGTGCGACTTTTTCAACCTAATGATGGAGAATATCATCCAAGCTGCTGATTTGAGACGCAGTGGCACGATATTCTACAAAAGTAGTATGCTGCTGGCGTATGCTGATGATATCGATATCATTGGTCATAATACGCGCGAAGTCAGTGCAGCATTCTCCAGACTAGCGAAAGAGTCGAGTCGAATGGGTCTTGCAGTGAACGCAGATAAGACGAAATACCTAGTGTCAACAAATAAACAGTCCCAGCGTCTTGGAAACCACGTCACTGTTGACAACATCTCCTTCTAGGTTGTTAAGAACTTCGTCTACCTGGGATCCAACATTAACTCTTTCAACGATGTCAGTATTGAGATAAAACGAAGGATAACTCTTGCCGAACAAAACTCACGCTCTATAAGTCACTAATCATGCCCGTCCTATTATATGCAGCACAAACCTGGACGTTGAGCAGATCTGATGAAAAGACTCTGGGAGCCTTCGAGAGAAAGATCCTTCGGAAAATCTTCGGTCCAATCTGCGTCAATGGCGAGTACCGAACTCGATGGAACCACGAGCTGTATGAGCTGTACGCTGACATCGACATAGTTAAGCGCATTAAGATCGAGCGGCTACGCTGGCTGGGTCATGTTGAGCGAATGGAAAACGATGCTCCAGTGAAAAAAATATTTGATTCGGTGCCCGGTGGTGGTCAACGCAGAAGAGGACGCCCACATCTTTGTTGGAAGGATCATGTGTTGGATAACCTGACCACGCTTGGTGTTTCCAACTGGCGCCAGCAAGCGCAAAACAGAAATGGCTGGCGCAATTTCTTATACGAGGCCAAAACCGACTTACGGTTGTAAGCGCCAGATAAGAAAGTTAGTAAGCAAGAGTATATAAGCTACGATTAATTTTTGAAAAAGAAAATTAAGGATTTATACTTGGCCTTACGACAAAAATAAAAAAATAATTCTGACGTCGCCAGGTCGTAAATATAGCAGCATATGTAACAAAAATGTAATATTGTTGCATGGAATTATTACTCGCTCAGGAGACGTGCTGCGTTAAATTTTGATTTACGACAGCATAGATGAGTTATTATGCCTCACAACTAAAATACAAAAAAAAATTCTTATCGTCATGATTTCAGGGTGGCAACCACATAATCCAATAAAAATGCTACAACCATGAAAAAACGTTGCATGGAATTTAAACTCTGTGAATACTGGCGTAACGGTAAATTTTATGGAACGAAAATGAAGATGAAGACTTCAAGCACATGATAAAAATAACGAAAAATATTAACGGCGTCATGAGGCCCCTCAGGGAACCGTCTTATGTGACGCATATGCATCACTTTTACTGGATTAATTGCATGCAGCTAAGGAAAAGTTAATAAACCAAGGAAAAGCACAACCAATGGAGAAGCAAATAAAAAAGAGCAAACGCAACATCGACATCATCACCAAAACCAACACCAACACCAACATCAACATCAACATCAACATCAACATCAACATCAACATCAACATCAACATCAACATCAACATCAACATCAACATCAACATCAACATCAACATCAACATCAACATCAAAATCAACATCAACATCAACATCAACATCAACATCAACATCAACATCAACATCAACATCAACATCAACATCAACATCAACATCAACATCAACATCAACATCAACATCAACATCAACATCAACATCAACATCAACATCAACATCAAAATCAACATCAACATCAACATCAACATCAACATCAACATCAACATCAACATTAACATCAACATCAACATCAACATCAACATTAACATCAACATCAACATCAAAATCAACATCAACATCAACATCATTATCAACATCATTATCAACATCATTATCAACATCAACATCAACATCAACATCAACATCAACATCAACATCAACATCAACATCAACATCAACATCAACATCAACACCAACATCAACATCAACATCAACATCAACATCAACATCAACATCAACATCAACATCAACATCAACATCAACATCAACATCAACATCAACATCAACATCAACATCAACATCAACATCAACATCAACATCAACATCAACATCAACATCAACATCAACATCAACATCAACATCAACATCAACATCAACATCAACATCAACATCAAAATCAACATCAACATCAACATCAACATCAATATCAACATCAACATCAACATCAACATCAACATCAACATCAACATCAACATCAACATCAACATCAAAATCAACATCAACATCAACATCAACATCAACATCAACATCAACATCAAAATCAACATCAACATCAACATCAACATCAACATCAAAATCAACATCAACATCAACATAAACATCAGCATCAACATCAACATCAACATCAACATCAACATCAACATCAACATCAACATCCACATCAACATCAGCATCAACATCAAAATCAACATAAACATCAACATCAACATCAACATCAACATCAAAATCAACATAAACATCAACATCAACATCAACATCCACATCAACATCAGCATCAACATCGACATCAACATCAACATCAACATCAACATCAACATCAACATCAACATCAACATCAACATCAACATCAACATCAACATCAACATCAAAATCAACATAAACATCAACATCAACATCAACATCCACATCAACATCAGCATCAACATCGACATCAACATCAACATCAACATCAACATCAACATCAACATCCACATCAACATCAACATCAACATCAACATCAACATCAACATCAACATCAACATCAAAATCAACATCAACATCAACATAAACATCAGCATCAACATCAACATCAACATCAACATCAACATCAACATCAACATCAACATCAACATCAAAATCAACATCAAAATCAACATCAACATCAACATCAACATCAACATCAACATCAACATCCACATCAACATCAACATCAAAATCAACATCAACATCAACATAAACATCAGCATCAACATCAACATAAACATCAACATCAACATCAACATCAACATTAACAACAACAAGAAACTTCGTCACGTCAAAACCTACGGGTGTGTTCACGGCACAGCCAACTCTTTTTTTGTATGTCTAAGGGTCGGTCAGAGATATTCGAATTATTGCACAAGCTTTTATCTGAGGAAAAGACAAAGCTGTCAGATAATGTTCAAGTAGAAATTATTGAACATTTAAAGTGTCTTAAGTTTCTTTTAGCAAATATTTTGCAAAGTGAGATACCGGAAATAACTGGATTGCAAATCCATTTATTGAACAATTTTTTGAAATGGCAAACTTATCTACTACAGAAAAGTTATTTAATTGGAATTGTCATGCGATAAAGAAAATGCTTAAAGAAAAATACAGCGAAACCACCTTGTAAGTTTTTGAACTCATGCTAGTGTTAACCCTTCGTTGTATGGGATTGCACATATGCAATGTTGACTTCTAAGAGATATAGCATACACACCCTGTGAATATACCTAACGAGATTTTATTTAAAAATAAATTTAGACATTTTTTTATTAGTTGTTGTCTTCTTTTGTCAAATTGGTGATTTAATTTGTCCAAAATATTGATTCGAACACGGTCTGTCTTATACGTAGAAAAAATAAGTGAATATTTTTAATAATTATACGAGAAATATCAAAAAAACGTTCGAATGTAAGTTATGTTCCAGAATATAAGTTAATTTTCTTTAAGCTTACTAATTTTTTTGTGCATTATAACTTTAATTTCATAAAATAAATGGCTTAATTGCAAATATGCAATATCATGCATTTGAGACATTTTGAAGTTACATTGCAGATATGAGGTTATATTGCAGATGTGCAATTCCATGCACTGAACTATATTTAAAGCTAAAATTGAAAATAAAAAAAAAAAAAAAAAATAAATAACTGGCCATTTCAGCCCTTGAAAGGACTTTGACCTAGCTTCTTATGATCAATTGTGTTGTGCGTGTTATTAAGTTTGTACACAATTGACCGAGAAATGGACCTACATGCTTAACGCCGACTCCGAACGGCGATGAACGGAATGTTCTTATTCTCAAGAAGCTTTACATGGCATTTTTATTACTCTCTGAGGTTTGCCATTGTCTGCAGAGAGGTGGCGGCCGTACAGAAAAATTATTTTATTCAAATAATTTTCTGTCGGTGCTGGGGTTCGAACCTGGGTCTCCAAAGTTCTTTGACATAGCGGCCACGCACTTTAACCAGCTACGCCACGGTCGCCACAAATTGAAAATAAATTAATTTTAAAAAGAAATAACCAGGGTCAAGATAACAGCCCCTATCTTCGTCACCACGAAGAAATGATCTTGGGCTTGTGTAAATATTGTTATAAAAGAGTTTTACGGGAAGTACTTCTTATATGTATACAAAGTTTTTTATGATAATCATTACATCAACACTACCACTAATAATTGAACTAGCCAAAAGGGGTATTTATTGGGTACAATCCGTCGGAACAAAACTCCGAGTTCAAAACTACCGAGTGCTCCCATATTAATGAAGACATCTCAATGATGATGTTAACGTACATTTGATTTCATGGAGAGATAATTAAGTTGTAAGTTTGATGTCAAACCATTGCGGTAAAAGTCCTAAGACTATAACTGAACGATTGGATAAGAAGTTGTGTAAAAAAATATCCATTGAGTGTCCGAATATTGTTTCACAATACAATACATTTAGGGGGGAAGTCAATTTGTTCCACTCATTTATTGGAAGCTACAAGATAAAAATACGCTATACGATAATATTAGAAAATGCATTGCTATTGCATAAGCGTACGTAATAATAAAGCGGTAATCATGAAAACATATTTCTCAATTTTCGTTTGTTAGTGGTAGAAAGTCTTTATAGAAGCCTCAGACGCTACGACTTTTCATCCGACTTTGACAAGTCGTATAAAAAGTCGTAGTGTGTGAGGGCAAGTCGTATAAGAAACTCAAGTCGTACACCCAGGTCGTTGAAAATCAAAATAATTTGATTTTTTCTACTAGGTAGTATGAACAGTCCTAGCGTCTGAGGCCCCTATTACAAAGTAGGAAAATTATCCACAAAAAGTAGAAAACCTTCCGAAATATCAAAAAACCTTGCAAAAATTACGAAACTTTCGAGAAGTTTCCCACTATCTCAAACAGAAGTTCGATTGGACCATTTTGATCTCTGGCCACAATAGGACAACAAGCGTTTAACATGTAAATTACCAGGGTGCAATGGATACACTCATGTTAGCTGATAGGCAAGGGTATGTTTTAATAATCTATCAAAATAGAATAAAAAAAAAATTGTTTTAAACAATTTCGTAATATGTGACCCGGTCTACGAAAAGGGACCTTCGGTGTAAAAACAAGTTTTCGAGAAAACAGCTGTTTGTAAACGTTTAATTGTCGCACACTGAATGGCGTCTTTTCATTTATTTCAGCTTATCCTCTATTCTTACAGAGTTGTATTTCTTAGTCAATTAATACGAGTTCTTTTTTTTTAGTTAACGACCAACAGTGAAGAGGTGATTACGTTTACTGAATCATTTTTATGCGTCTTTTGATTCCGAAATAAATTAAAAATGAGTGTAGATGAAGAGGTTAGTTTCGTTCTTAGACAATATATTGGTGAAGACGAACAAGATAGTGATAAAACCGACATTGATAACGATTTCGACAGCGATCATGATTTACATCAGGCAGGAGATAATACAGAGGAAAGTTTCGTTAAAATGGACTTATCTATTGTGGATTTAGAAGAAGAAAAGCTGATAACAAAATATTTCTCTACCGATTGTTGTGTTAAGAAATGCAATACACTTATACCACGAGATCGGATTGTTGATAGTAGAATGAAAGCGTAAAAGAAAATTATAGATTTATTTTATATTTCGATTTTTATGTAAAATGGCTGGTTTCCCTTCAAATAAAAGTATGAAATGATGTTTATTATGTTATAATTCAATGTCCAATTTTTTTTCATTTTCACTCATTTCTGCTCTTTTTTTGGAAAATTCCTGACAAACTTCTTTACGAGTTGGAAACTTCTGCTTTGCGCCATTAGAAAGAGCACACATTAGTCTATCCGAATCGCCAAAAAAGTGAAAAATGATATTTTCACACCGAAGGTCCCTTTTCGTAGACCGGGTCACATATAATGTTTTATGTACTTATTGAATGAATTCTTATACAATGAGCTTCAAATTAAGAAACAAAATCCTTGAGTCCTTGCAAATCAGTGTTTTTACATTTTCCTTTGTTTAAAATTAGCAATTTAAATTCACTATATAAAAAACTGGGAAATATATCTTAGTTTAAGTTATTAAAAGCATAAAGTTCCATTTCAAAAATGTAAAATACAAATTAATAAAAATTAATTTTTAAACAATCATATACTAATTTTTATTGCTTGCCTGCATTAAATTGCACTTATGCAATGTTGCGTAACTTCGCTCTTATTCATTGCAGAGCATCGAAATTTCGTTTATACATTCTCTAAACCAGCGGTGTCGTGGCAGTGAGCTGGATTACAAATCCTCAAAAAACAAAAAAATAAAAAAAAGAACTTCGATGGCGACGAAAAAATAAAAAACAAAATCAAAATGCGTACACTGAGCTAATATAGTCCTTAAAAAAAAGACAGGTCAAATTGAAAATGTGACAACTAAAAACTAGCCACCACTTGAGTCTGCACCAGTGATGTGATTTGGTGGGATTTCGGGCTCATTTTGGGATATTTGGCCAATTTGAGAACGTGTGGGATTTCGGATACTTAGGTGGGATTTTCTACTGTGTCATAATTTGTAAAAGTTTAAATTCTTTACAAAAGAACTGGTTGGCATCACTTTTTTGTAATCTTTTACGATTGTTCGTTCAATTGGTGTTTCATTGATGTATGTTATATATGCGATATGTATGTTATATTCAACAGGCTCATAACTTGATTCTGTTTAAATGCATCTGTCATTTATCTGCACTGGTTTTAAAAGTAGGAAAAATTAGTTTGCCGGATGAATGCGAAATAGTTTTAAGAGACATAGGAATATAAGAATATGTCGGGAAGAACGAAAAGAGCAACCAAATTAATAGAGTTCCAACAATCTTTTAACGATTTTTTTTTTTTTTTATTTATTTAATTTTAAACATTATTTGTATACTAAGAAGCAAGTTCTTTTATAATAAATACATCATAGTTGGTAAGGTTACAGGCGTATTAACTTAATCTAAAAACTTAAATACTAATGGACACAATTTAAGATCTGAATTGACAAAATTAATTCATTCTTATTGTTTTAAAATGGCTTAATACTTAGTTATAGTGAAGATGGATAGTAAGACCAGAGGTAATGAGCAATAAGAAGTAGGATAGAATACGAAGATAGGAAAGCAAAAGATATAAAAAGACAAATAGAGATAGACGAGAAAAATAGGTTACAATGTATATTAATGTGAAAAATAGGAAAAAAATGGCCTGTCTAAACATTCTATTTCCTTCAATAGATTTAATATGAATGTTCAGACTATTCCATAATCTAATTGCGTTAACGAAAAATAATCTTGAGGAATTTAGTGAGCATAGTGAACATACGACTTCTTTGTAGTTGACTAAATTGTAATTTTTCATACAGATAAGATGGTTTTTTGAAAGGAATCAGCTTGTGCAAGAAAATACAGTTTCTGTAACTCAAGTAGTTTATTATATCACAACCAAGGATGCTTTTATTGTACTGTGATATATGGTCAAACTTGCGAAGGCCGTATACATATCGGATGGCATGTTTAAATGCTAGCTCCGAGTAAGTAATTATGGGAATAATTAGTTGTACAACAAGTTTGTTTCTCGTGCTGGGGGCTGTAAATTCTGCTGTCACTCTCAGGTTGTGTAAAATATAATGAACTTTTTTACCACATTGTTAATGTGGTCCGTGCATGTAAGCGTAGAGTTTATATAAAAGCCAAGATTTTTTGTACAACTTGTTAGCTTTAATTTATCAGGGCCTATAAATAATTCGGGAATATTCTCATACAAAATGGTATCTTTCGCTATAGGTAGCACAACAGATTTCAGAGCATTAAGCTTGAGACAATTCAAGATTGCTCATTTATTTATAGAGTCTAGATCCTCATTTACTCTGTAAGCTAAGTCATCTAGAAGACCAACTCGACTTGAGAGATACAGTTGTAAATCATCTGCGTAGGCATGCATTGTTGCATTGTGAAGACCCTAAAAATGTCATTGATAAAAATTACGAACAGCAGAGGACCTAGAACTGATCCCTGGGGTACACCACTAGACTGAAGCTTATACTCAGAAAATTTATTACCAACCTTCACTCGTTGAATCCGATTAGTCAAGTAACTATTTAAGAGCCGAATAGCACTTTCACTGAAACTGTACATATATTTTAGTTTTCGACACAACAGAGAATGATTGACTGTGTCAAATGCTTTTGAAAAGTCCAGCATGCAGAGAAGGTTTACATGCCCTTCCACTAAAGGAAGCCCTTCCTTCCACGTTTCCACTAAAAAAATGACAACTCCGTCAGCTACGAGGTATCTTACTATGCAGCCTTGCATTGTAGTTTTGCTAGAAAATTGGAGTGTTTTACGCTATTTATTGTTTTTTTTTTTTTTTTTTTTTTTTTTTTTTTTTTTTTTTTTTGTATGAAGCAAATTTTTCAGAAAGATAAGTCTGAAATAAAAGTATACATATTTTTATTTTTTAAATAATTTATTGGTACACTTTAATAGATTTAATGTTTTATTTCAATCAAATGAACTACTAATACATAAGATTTATGAAGAGTCTAAACAGATGTAAATTATTTTAGGAAAAATTGTTTTAAATTAGTACACTGTAAAAAAAATTCAATTAGGCGAAGAATTGTCCTATGAAGGTATTGTAAATAATACAACTGAGTTGACGCCTAGCCAATTGTTTTTTAACAACGAGTTTATGAAAGAAGCTGAAGATAACTTGTCACAGATGAAATTCTCAAAGTAAAAACAAACTGCGGAAATTTTATAAAAAAATAATAAATGATACGTTCTTTATAGCTAGAGTTTTTAGACCCTTAGGTTGTTTTAGATTTAAAAAAAGAAACTATTCAAAATATCTTTCCTTCCTCTCGAATTTGTAGAGGTAAATAAGTATTCCCAGGAGGTTGAATGGAATGACTTGTCTTTTTTATTTAATGACCAAAGCGATTATACTGTTGTACATTTTTGGAAAACTGTTTCAAGCAAAAAAAAAAAAAGCAGATTGTAAAAGTTTTATATGAAAATACCTTTAAAATTTGGTGGTTTGGTTTGGTATCAAAAGTTTTTACTGAATGATTACTTCTTTTTATAAACTGGATACAAAAACTTATTGGTATAACTATTTTGGTGGGTTTTTTTGTGGGTTTTTTGTGTCATTTTGGTGGGATAAACCGGTTTAAATGGGGATGCGATCGGGATTTTTTACTAAATCTGAATCACATCACTGGTCTGCGCTATTAGAAAATACCAACAAAATATACACAGCATCAATAACCTTGATATCTTTCGACGCGAGAAAACAACAACAATACTATGCACACTTTTTTTCTTGCTGTTGCAGCGCGATGCGCCGACAGTAATTTCTTCGAATTACAACAAACGCTGAAATATTGAAGTTTTTGTAAGTGAGCTAAAAGAGCCAATTGAGCTATGGGATTCACAACTCTGCTCTAAACCTCTCCAATCACAAATGAAGACATAAAACATGTTTATACACAGGGCGAAAAAATCATGCAATGAAAGGTTAAATACTCAGGGCTGCACGAAAAGGCGGTTAAATTCATGTTACCTTTTACCAACACCGAGTTTCGAAAAAAAAGCGTTTTCATAGTACAGTGACTCACAGTGAAAATGGTCCACCTTTGATGAAAGCAGTTTAAGTAAAAAAAAAGTAAATGAAAATATTTTTTAAATGAAACAAATATTGTTTTTGAAGCGAAGCTTTTTACGCCTCGTTCTGCGATTTGCTAGAGTGAAATCAGAAAAATCGACACTTTTTTCCGACACCTTTTTTCTTAGAATTGATATTGTTTTTTGCTTGCATCAATTGAACCAGAAAATGTTAAATTAAAAATAATTTCTTGCCCGCTGCAGGAATTGAACCCACTACTCAAAGTTCTATCGTTTGTTGGTACTTTCCCCTAACCATTACGCTAAAACACTTTCTTTCCTAATCTTGATGATTTAGTGATAAACATTACCTAAAGCTATGTTTCGGCAGATCACTATAATATATTACTTTAAGAAAGGATTGTGTGTTGGCTATTCTAGGACTGTGTATTGGCTAGCCAACCGACAAAAGTAGCAAACAAAACGAACTAGAGCAAAGATAACTAAATTTACCGAGCTATGGTTTGAATCTTCGGTTTGTCCATGCGAACTAAAAGACCTAACGAACTACAAGACCTAAAGAACTAAAAGAACGAACGAACTAAAAGAAATATTCACTAAGGATTATGTATTAGATGATGTTTCTACTTCCTACTAAAGGTCGTTATAAATATCGTTAAAAATAAACAACCTGTAAGTTGATTAAATTGTAACAAAATTAATGATTTTTGTATATTTATTCCCTACAACTGAACAGGTGGCTTTAAGGGAGGGCCGAAGAGGGTTAATATATATGATATACAGTGCCGGTAAAAAAAATAGCACTGGAGACAACAGTTCAACTATTATTTAAAAAAAAACCTCATCTGAAGCAACTTGTTCAGATGCTACTATTATATAATATTTTAGAGAGTATTCACTCTCTGAAAGCAAGATCATTAGTATTAAAAGGGTAACGGTTCTTTTTATGTTAAGTAATTTTGAGAGAGGAGTACGAATTGGTACGGTAAAAATAATAGCACTGCGTTTACGTTTCTGTTGAAAAAAGCCATTTTGTGTTCAATTTATCAAAAGGTAGCATCAAAGTGTTTCAGTTTGTTTTAGTGGAAGTGGTTTTAATACAAAAAAAAATTAAATTCTTAAATTATTTACGAAGCTATGGGTCGCAGAAAGCATTGCAGTGCCGAAAAACGTGAAATTATTCAAAGAATGTTTGCAGAGGGTAAAACGTATGCAGAAGTTAGACATGAAGTTAGCTGTTCTAATAATTTGGTTCGTAATGCCATAATATATGCACCAAAACTTGAAACTCGTGGACGAAAGCACGCTATGTCGCCGTTACTCGTCCAACGATTAATCAAGCAAAGTAGAAGGAGCCGTTTAAGCCAGCAACAGAGCTCAAAACAGAACTTAATATGTGTTGAAACTGTTCGTAGCCGTCTTAGAGATCATCATTTAAAGGCAATTAGTCCCAGAAAAGTACCTATCTTAACTGCTAAGCATGCAACAAAGCGTTTGAAGTTCGCAAAACAACATTTGAACTGGCCAGTAGAGAGATAGAGAAATATTTTATGGACGGACGAGAGTAAAATTGTAATTTATGGTGGCAAGGGTTTTCGTTCTTACGTTAAGAGACCTCCTAATGCAGAATACAACCCTAAATTTACTGCTGAAACAGTTAAGCACGGAGGTTCAAGCATAATGATATGGGCTTGTTTTTCCTATTATGGAGTTGGTCCCATACATTGGATTAGGACCATCATGGAACAACACGTATACGTTGATATATTGGATAAAGTAATGCTGCCTTATGCAGAGGAAGAAATGCCGTTATTGTGGGTTTTCCAGCAGGACAATGACCCGAAGCATACCAGCAAGAAAGCTAAAAAGTGGTTTGAGGATCATGTCATGGCTTGGCCAGCGCAGTCGCCCGACCTCAATTCAATTGAGAACCTCTGGACTGATGTAAAAAAAGTAGTTTCTATTGCAAAACTGACCAACAATCAAACCCTTTGGGCTGCAGTTCAAGACTCCTGGATCAAAATTCCAATTAAGAGGTGCCAGGATTTGATCAATTCCATGACAAGACGTTGTGCAGCCGTAATTGCCAACAAAGGACATGCGAGGAAATATTAATTTTGGCTCATTACACTTTTTTCTCCATAATAGCTTTGATCTTAAATAAACTCTTTAATTTTGTCACGTTTTTTTAAGTTTTTAAATGCATAATGAAATAATAGTGCTATTTTTTTTACCGCCTATTTTTTAAGTTATATTGAAAAATCTGAAATATTTTCCAAAAAAAGTTAATAAATTTTGCAACTCCTTTTTAACTACTTTCTTTGAGGTTAATTGTATTTATTGATATCTTCAAAAGTTGTTTGCATCGATTTATTTAATTTTAACTTCTTAAAAGAAATAAATTTTGATGATGGTGCTATTATTTTTACCGCAGCTGTATATACTTTGTTATTTTAAAGTTTTGAATTTAAAAATTATTTTAATCGAAAAAACGCTATTAAATTATCAAATCTATGAATTTGCGAAAATGCTTCGCTTCTCTCGTGTGTCCAGTGACGCACCTGTGTTTTTTTTTAAGTTATCTATTTTTATTTAACTACAAAAAAATATTTATTCAAAGGCAAAGCATTAAAAAAAAACAACAACATTTACTCAAGAGAGCAATATGTCGACTCACAGTACTCAACTCAAAATGGCCCACATAATAAAATAAACTCAAATAACGGTAATTTTAACGAAAGTACAAAAAATTTTATTTGCTCGCAATTGCATCTTATTAAGAGATAAATACGCGTGCTTTGATCACTGCACGTGCTTTTGTTAATCAGTTCTTCGAAATGGTACGTCACACTACGATTAAGTTGCGAAAATTAAAAATTGACCATTATAAAGACGGAAAAAGCCAGCGCGAAATTTCAGAAATTGTCAAAAAAGCTCGTGAAACTGTAAAGAATATTTTAAAAAGATTTAAAGATGAAAACAGGATTATAATTAAGCCTAAAAAGAGCTCAAAGAAATCGTTTTCCGAATGAGATGAACGATGGATTGTCAACAAATCCAAGAATAATCCAAGGACAAGCACTCCGAAACTTCGAGGTATGGTGGCACAAAATCTTAAAATTGATTGCAATGCTGAAACTATACGCACGGTTCTACGAAGAGCAGGATTAAATGGCAGAATCGCAAGGAAGAAGCCATTCATCAGTGCGAAAGATAAGAAAGCTCGGTCGGAATTTGCTTATAACTACACTAAGGGAAATAACGCATATTAACATTATCCACGCCTGAGTATATATTTCATTTAAATATTTACGTGGATAAATCAAATATTTTCCTTACAACTCGTTTTTTTTTTCCGTATTTAAATTTTATTTATGCCACACACTGACACACATATTCCATACAGCTGCCAAGCAGCCGCCAAGCAGCAGCAGTATCGCACTCTGTTCCTGTGCTATGCTGCTGCAGTTTCTTCGCACCAGCAGTTGCAGGTTTCTTATAGTTCTCATTTAGTTAATGTTGCAAGGGTAATATAGCATGGATATTTGGCAAATATGATTTGTGAGTGCGGTGGTGAGTGCGATGCATGATGAATTCATGTAAGGTGGAGTGACAACTCGGTATTTTCTCAAGAATGTCACTCCACTCTACATGATTTCATCATGCATCGCACTCAACACCGCACTCACAAATCATATTTTCACAAAAAGAAAATAAAATATACCACTAAATGGCGTTTGATATGGACGCAGCTCGTGGGAAATATTCAAATAAATTGTTTTTCAATTTCAATATTTTTATATAAATTTTCCTTTAATGTGATAGTTTTATTTTCAAATAGTAAATATTTGAAAGATATTTAAATATATTCGTGCATAATTTTAATATATTTTTTATTAATTCTGTTTAAATATTTTAATATTTTATTTAATTAAAAAAGTATTTAAATAAATTTTAAATATTTACGTAGTCGATTTAAATAAATGCGTTATGGGTGCAAAAATTACTCGCTTTTTGGAAAAATTAAAAAAGTTTTTTGATAAATTTAATATTTTTTCCCTTAGTGTACGTTATGAAGGTTTTTTTCATACTGGAAGGACGTTTTATTAACGGATGAGAGTAAATAAAACCTTTTTGGTTCAGATGGAAGAGTCAGCGTATGGAGACAAGCGAATTTGGTGAAGAATTCAAAACATTTGCGACCCACAGTTAAGCATGGTAGTGGGCATGTAATGGTGTGAGGTGCTTGCTCAGCAGCTAGAGTCGGAAATCTTCACTTCATTGAGGGAAACATGGATAAATTTCAATATTTTAAAAGAAAATTTACAACAAAGTGCAGAAAAATTAGGAATCGTAGATACGTTTTACTTCTATCAAGATAATGATCCGAAGCTTACGACTGGAATAGTTAAGAACTGTCTCTTGAATAACTGTCCAAGAGTTATTAAGACACCACCTCAATCGCCGAACTTAAACATTATGGAAAATTTATGGCAAAAATTGGAGAAACAAGAAATCATGAAATTACTAATAAAAATGACCTTAAAAGAGTCTTACAAGAAGAATGGAAGAAAACAAGTCCTGATTATACCAAAAAATTAGTTAAATCAATGTCAAATAGATTAAAATCAGTCATTAAACAAAAAGGTTTTCCAACCAAAAAAAAAAAAAAAAATACTAAAAAAAAAATGTTTTCAACATATTATATACTTTTTTACTAAATAATGTTAAGTGTCATTAAATTTTAAGTTGTGTTGTTACTAATTTTATTTTTCGTTTAAATCGCCATCGGAAAAAACATAATTTTTAATTTTTAATGAAAGTAATTAAATAAAATTTTAAAAAATAGCCTAATTTCGTTTTATTAATTATGATTTTATTGAATCAACTGAAATGAAAATTCATCAAGTTATTATTGTTATTATTGTTATTTATTAATATTTAATGTTTTTTAACATTAAACTCTTATAATTGCCCTTTTTATATTTATATTAATGAGCAAAGATCAATTATGAATTTAATAAATAAAGACACGTTTAGAAATTAGAACCTGTGGTAATATGGCAGGCCAATATTGAAATGACAGGTTCTAATTTCTGGATAGTTCGAAATTGTGAGTTATAATTTGTGAGAGTGTACTATATAGAAATATATAGAAATATGATCCTCTATCTCTCATACGTCGAACCCGATTTAAAAAATTATCATCTTCCTTGCAGGCTCAGGGATCTCATTAATATTTTAAGAAATTTTCTACAAAAATTTCATTTTATTTTATATAAATCACTTGATATTTTTAATACTTGTGTTCCTTATCTTGTGTTTTAAAAAAATTGTGATCACAATCAACTACATGCTTTTTAATAAATTTATTATTTCTTCTTTGTTTACAAGTATAAGTAAAGGAATAAGATCTATTACTTTTGATAAATTTGATTATTAAAAAAAAAAATCATAACAATTTGATTTAACCGACCATTTAGTTTATTTTATTGTTAATAATAGTTCTTTTTCATACAAATAAATCTTTATTTAAAGTAAATAATGAATTCAAATTCGACTTTTGTTTCAGGGGGTACTATTACCTAATTAAGCTGGCCAGGGGGTACGCGGCCGAAAAAAGGTTGAAAGACGATGATTTAGACAATCTAATTGTTCGTTCTATTAATTCACAAGTTCGACTCTTACTAACTACTTCAGACCTTATTCACTCTTGAACTGTCCCTGCTCTGGGAGTTAAGGTCGATGGAACACCTGGTCAGGGTGGATGAAAAATAGGGTGCAAGTTCAGCACCATTTTCAGAATTTTTCTCCCAAAATGATCAGCAAAAGATGAGATGAAGTTTCAGAAACAAATGCAAAGAAAAACACGCGTTGGTTTCAAATTTATATCTATCAGTTTCCACAATTCTTTGAAAAATCGAAAAATGTCTTCAAAAATTTTGAAAAAATTGACACGTGTTACTTAAATGATGCAATCATTAAAATACGCATTCCTTGAATGATCCTCATAACTTTTTGTTCTGTACATTTATTTTGAAAACTTCATAGATTCACGAATTAAACCATTATTCGAAATCTGTGGTCACATGTAATTGTAATAAAATTTTTATTTAGTTGTTTTCTTTTTTTCTTTGGTTGCAAGTTTGATGCAGTTTGCTCAAAATAATGCCTGTAGAATCTAGCAATCTTTAAGTTATTATAGAAGAGCAAAAATGTATGAATTACATACATTTAACACGTTAACTGCCATGAGGCACATACGGTGTGCTTCAATAGAATGTCCACGTAGGCTCTGAGGCATAGCGTATTTGATAGTTCATGGTTTAAAATTCGTACCTCGAAATGCAAATCTGTAAACGTAGTTTTTAAGAAAAATTCCGCATGGCCTGGCATACCTAAACCTTTCTTTAGCGCATCATTTTTATACCCCCACGATTAAAAAAAAACCCTTTTACTGTTGTATATTAATTTTGTCACTCCATTTGTAACGCCCATAAGGAAGCGTAGGTATAGAAGCGTAGGTATAGAAAAGTGTATGTGTTCTTGATCAGCATCATCACCAGAGTCGATTTAGCCATGTCCATCTGTCCGTCCGTATGCCTGTCCGTCTGTCTATGATCATGATTGCAGCCGTAAGTTTCAAGCTATCATCACGAATTCAACATTTGTAAACTTTTTTTTTTTACCAATAATCAGCTGTTCTTGGAAAACGAGCTAAGCCCATCCACACCAAAAACCCTAGAAATAATTCCATTTTTTCGGCATTGGTATCACTCCATTTGTGAATTCGGGATTGTGGCGTGTTTTCTTCTCCTTTAAGTTATTCAGCATGTATGTTCGTTTCTACTACTATGTGATCTATTATTTCGTCGATTATGGAAAGTTTTATAAAGTCATAAGGTTTTTTATCAATATAATTAGCATAAATATAACTGTTTATTCCTGGATCTTGTTCTATAAAATCAAACTATTTCAGTTAGCTGGATTCATAAATTGGTTTCCATCCAGCTTCAGTATTTTCAATCTCTTCTTCTAGTATGTCTTCACTTGTTCTCTCATATTCATTTTGTTCCTCGTTTATGGATTGAAAAATCATATTATTCATACCGTAAGATTCTGAATCAATCAATGGTTTTGATTCAATGAAGATGTGCCTGGTTTGTTCGCTTCAGAAGTGCTACCTGTTTCTTTTCTTATCATTGATTTTGAAATTTCATTTCGTTTTATTGTCTTTACTTGGGGCTCGTCTTCACTAGAGTTACGTCTTCAGAATGAGTAAAAATATATTTATCCGATGAATTGTTACAAGCAAAAGGATCTTCATCTTCGGACATATGCTGCTCCCATAATTTAGCTAATTGTCTTTGATCTTCTTCGTATTGGCACATATTTTATTGATTAACAACTCAAAACATTCGCACTTTCAAAAAATCAGGAGTTAACTTAACGGACTGTGTTTCGTCACTGACCTCGAAGCTGAAGCTTTCTTCTTGCTCTCAGTCATGATCGGGTATGGGCACCACTACATTTAAAGCTTCTGTGTTGTTTCTGTGTTTGTTTTTTGTCTTTGATTTGTTGTTGCGTTTTGTGTTGCTATATAAGCCTTTGCTCTCAATTCTTACTCTCAACGCTCCCAGAGTGCTCTCTGCCCATAGTTGGTCATGATACAAGGTCTGTTGCCGTACTTGCAAGTTTGTGAAAACTTTCGAAAACTTGCACAAGTTTTTACTAAATTGCGTTTCCGTACTCCAAAAACTTGCAAAAGAGAGCGACAATGAGAGAGTAAAACATTTCCCCTCCTTGTGATAAGTTCCAAGTTTCTGCTACACAAATTTTGTGTAGTAAAAACTTCCAAGTTGTCATGTGTTGATAGAAATGTCAAAATTTGCGCTAGAATAAAAAAAAAAACAGGCGGACAAGTGCATCAAGTAAAAATTTGAGCTAAAAATGGGAAATAAAAAGACAAATATTCAAGTTAATTGCTCGCCAGGCAATTATAGCATATAAAGGGTGATTTTTTTGAGGTTATGATTTTCATGCATTAGTATTTGACAGATCACGTGGGATTTCAGACATGGTGTCAAAGAGAAAGATGCTCAGTATGCTTTGACATTTCATCATGAATAGACTTACTAACGAGCAACGCTTGCAAATCATTGAATTTTATTACCAAAATCAGTGTTCGGTTCGAAATGTGTTTTATCGACAAATTTTGTTCAGCGATGAGGCTCATTTCTGGTTGAATGGCTACGTAAATAAGCAAAATTGCCGCATTTGGAGTGAAGAGCAACCAGAAGCCGTTCAAGAACTGGCCATGCATCCCGAAAAATGCACTGTTTGGTGTGGTTTGTACGCTGGTGGAATCATTGGACCGTATTTTTTCAAAGATGCTGTTGGACGCAACGTTACGGTGAATGGTGATCGCTATCGTTCGATGCTAACAAACTTTTTGTTGCCAAAAATGGAAGAACTGAACTTGGTTGACATGTGGTTTCAACAAGATGGCGCTACATGCCACACATCTCGCGATTCTATGGCCATTTTGAGGGAAAACTTCGGAGAACAATTAATCTCAAGAAATGGACCGGTAAGTTGGCCACCAAGATCATGCGATTTGACGCCTTTAGACTATTTTTTGTGGGGCTACGTCAAGTCTAAAGTCTACAGAAATAAGCCAGCAACTATTCCAGCTTTGGAAGACAACATTTCCGAAGAAATTCGGGCTATTCCGGCCGAAATGCTCGAAAAAGTTGCCCAAAATTGGACTTTCCGAATGGACCACCTAAGACGCAGCCGCGGTCAACATTTAAATGAAATTATCTTCAAAAAGTAAATGTCATGGACCAATCTAACGTTTCAAATAAAGAACCGATGAGATTTTGCAAATTTGATGCGTTTTTTTTAAAAAAAAAGTTATCAGGCACTTAAAAAATCACTCTTTATATTAAATCAATTAGTGCAGTTAATTTATCAGACATTGTCTAACATATGTTTGATCAAAAGTTGCAAGTTTTTACTAAAAAGCGTTCCGCTCAGAGGCAATTTTTCTGCTTACTCTCTTGAATTTTGCAACTTGCAAGTTTTTGCTACAAAAGTACGGGAACAGACCTACAATTACAAGGTAAGCTCATTTTTGTATGAATTGTAAAGTTTCTCAATTGTAAATTTTTTGACAAAACTATTTTTTGTTTGAAGAGTGCAACAACCAAAGAAACACTACGTAAAATTATCAACAAAAACCGCGAACATAGCAAAAATTATAAGCGGCCACATGCTCTGAATTTACCAACAACGAGAAGAAAAAACAACAACTCACACGCGCGTTGGATAACAACGAGTTTGATTACAACAATTAAGAAAATATTGAAGTTGTTGTAAAAGAGTGGAAAGCGATGGGCAATACGGTATTACAACAACAAAGATGTGAGTGTCACAACTAGTGTTGCCATATGTCCCGTATTTTGCATAATTTTTTAAATATCCCGCCGGGACAAAATTTGTCCCGTATTTTTGACATTTTTGTAAAATTTCTATGATTTCCAAATATGCATTCACATGAACTGAGGCATTCAGAAAAGAAGTGTAAGCCGACCATAATATGCATAGAACTATAACATGTATGTACTATGTTATTTGTGTAACATATGTTCTATTTCAGGCAAAGCTGAGTGCGAAATATATTTGAAGCGCAACATTTGACAATAGCGGTATTCACGATCTGGGGTTTATGGTCTTGTATTCTGTATTTTTGATAATTTAGATATTTTTAGTAAATTTGACAGTTTTACAAAAAGAAAACATGAACATTTTCCAAATACTATAAATACTAAATTTACAATGGTGGAACCGTATCGTAAAGTTTGCACGGTATTTGTGTATTTGAGAAACAGCTGACTTGACGTTCTAGGGCAGCACTGCATTATGTACAAATTTAATTTGTTTTAAGAAAATATGGTAGAATTTGTTTGCGCTGTACGTTTTTTTTGTTTTTTGTTTTGTTAAGAAAAACTATAGGAGTGCTCACAATTTGTAGCCAATTCTTTTTAATTTACTGCCAAAACTTCAAAAACTCCAGCTCGTGAATACCGCTATTATATTTATTCTGCGTACATAAATAAATTGCTTTTTTTTTAATACATTTTTTTTAAAAATAACTTTCTGTTTATTTATTGTCCCGTAAAATTTTCTAAAATCCCGTTTTTTTTGGACATATTTTGCATTAGTCCCGTATTGTTGGAAAAAAAAATCTGGCAACACTAGTCATAACCGTTATATGCTAAAGACAAACATGGTAGAATAAAGAAAGTTGTCTCGCGGTTGAAAATCCTCTCTCGCTCTGAGTCAAAATTGTCAAAATCAATACAAATAATTTTCCTTTCTTATTGCTGTTGTTCGTTGTTCAGTGTTTTTTTTTTGCAATTCTGGCTATTGACTCTCAGCCGTGAGTCTACCTTGTTTATTTTATTATAAAGACAAAAACAACAACTAGAAAAACTGCAATTCGACCTGTAGACTTTTTCATCTCTTTTACAACTCCAAGAATGATATAAACAAGATTATGCGTTCCGCAGTCCCGTTATCTAATGCTCTCTTTCTCAACTGAGTGCATGACGTCACACAGTACTTTTGCTTAACAAAAACGTAAAAAGGCGATCTCTTAGGCAAATTGACGAAATTGAAAATAAATTCTTTCGAAAAAGTAAAGTAAAAATATCTACTCTTCTGTATAAAAATAAGAATATTTTCGTATACGAAAAAAAAATATGAAGTTTTTAAACTTTCAAGACTATTATCTCCTTAACTATTCGAGACTGACAAAATTTTATTGTACCAATGGCTTAATACATATTATATGATTAAATTATATGTACCAATGGGTTAATACTTATAAAAATAAGAAAGAAAATATTTAGTCGTGGGTGTGGGTTTAAAATTATTCCAATATCTGACAATATCGCTTGTGACGTCATGCTCTCTCTGTCTCATTTGCGGAACGCTTAATCTGGTCTCTATCATTCTTGTTACAACTCTTGTTTATTCTAATATGAGCCTACCTTGTAATTGTATCATGCTCTTAGCAAGAGAATGTGTCGCAGTTCAATATTGCCAGACGAAATGGTTATTTACTATGATTAAAACAAAATTGCTCAAATATACAAACAAGGCACAGCACATGTACCTCACGGCGTATTCATTAAGCCGTGAGGTACATATGTTGTGCCTCAATAAAATATTTCAAAATTTCACAGAAATATAAAAAAAAAACATTTTCTGATATTTTGTTCGGATTTTCTGATACCAAAATACACTAGATCTGTAAAAAAAATGGCCCGGAAGACCCGATATTTTTTTTTTGTATGGTGGCAGTTAAAGTGTTAAATATCACAAAATATTACTAGTTATCCCACTATTTCTCACTTCGATTTTAACCCATTTGCTAGCCACGTCAAGAAGAAATTACTGAGATTTTCTATTATATGACAATTACTGAGTAATACCTGACACCATTCTCAGCTCAAGAAATTGAAACAGCATTTCCTTTACGAGACTTTAATAAATAATTCAACATTCTTAAACATTAAAACATCTCATCTAAAACAGCCTGTACACGTGTTTTTATTACAAAACAGATAATATACATATATTTTTTTATGGAATTTAAGATTATTGACTTATTGTATTTTTAAATATTATACAAAGCACTTTGTCTTTTAAAATTTCACAGGAGTGGGAAGCCCTGTTTTAAAATCAACATCGTTATCTATGTGTAACACAGCCGTGTCCGTGTTTTCTATTGTAAGACATTTTTTATTTTTGTTTTTTTTTATTCCTTGCAATTTCACGTTTTTGCTTCTGCTGCGGAAATTTGAATCCTTTTTCTTTTTTTCTTTTTGTTTTTTCTATTGGATTGTTTGCTATTGACAGGAAAATCTCAAATTGAAAAAGTTTTCAGAATTTGTTAATATCTGCATGGATGGGTGAGAGGAGGCGTCGACGACGATGACGACCACGATGGCGTCCAGGTTGCCATTGAGCTGCAAAGAAAATTTTATTTCAAGTCAATCAAAAGCAAGCAGCACGGACGTTCGAGACCATTGAACGCGATAAATGTTACGTAAGCGAGACGGCACGAGCTAAGCACCAGACAGTGCGATGAGTGAAAATGACTTCGAAATGGCAGAAATAAGCTGGTAATAAATAGATAAAGGAGACATTCATCAGTGTCCATATGATAACGGTTGAGTGCGTTTATGCGATTTTGCTCATTTTTTTAAATGATTTTAATTTTCAACTTTTTAAATAAGCGCCACTAAAAAATTGCTTCAGTCTTTAATTTAATTTACCTTCTGATCAAAAAACACCCGGAATTCTTCAATAAGAAGTTACACTTGTTATCTTTGGCGATTTTAACCCCCCAAATATTTTAACCGCCCGGTAAATCGCTCTAACTCAATTGATTTTACTTTACTTAGTACCTTATATGGCAACGACTTGCAGCAAATAAATAGGACTCCAAACCAGAATGGCAGATGGCTAGTCTTAGTCTTTAGTAATGCCTGTTATGAAATAAACGTTGTTCCAATTAGCGAAGCTGAACACCTCACTACAGAACTGTTTACCGAAAATATAACATGTACCCACTCATTTAATAACTCAATTGAATATGATTTTCTCCATGCTGATTTTCGTCTGGAGTGATTTATCAGCGTTGGGTCCTGATAATGAAGTTTCACTTTTCTATCAGCGTTTGCTTACAATTATGGATAGACATGTCCCAAAAATAATGAAAAAAAATCTCGGAACCTAAGAAATCAAAGAAATAAATTAAACAAAATTTTTAAAACTGCATCAATGTAAGCGAAAAAGTAAAGATGAGATATGAGGAGTTGGCCAAAATGTTCTCTATTAAGTCAAAAGAAGCTTATCAATTGAAGAACCTAAAAAATTGTTGACTACGCACACTGCTCCTGAAGCAACTTCAAGTTGACCTAAAATGGCAACGTAAACTGAATGTCTCCAAGTGTTTGTAATGTTTTTCTGATGAAATATCACTTTGAATTAAAATCCTAGCTGATTTCGTTTTAAAAATATCTCAATTTTTGCATTTTCACGTGATTGAACCACCTTGTACATTAGACAGCGCAATATATTCAAGTATAAAAGTGTTTATATATGTATGGATGTATGTTTGTATATATTTATATATATATTATACCTACTTTTTTTTTTTTTTTGATGCTCCAAAGGGATGTGTAATCTTCATAGATACCCGTGGTCCGTGCCATTGGCATTGCACGATTCGCATTCCTTACTAAAATTTCAGGTACGCCACTCTCCCCACGGGACTGCCACTAGGTAAAGAGTGATTTTTTAAGTGCCTGATAACTTTTTTTTAAAAAAAAACGCATAAAATTTGCAAAATCTCATCGGTTCTTTATTTGAAACGTTAGATTGGTCCATGACATTTACTTTTTGAAGATAATTTCATTTAAATGTTGACCGCGGCTGCGTCTTAGGTGGTCCATTCGGAAAGTCCAATTTTGGGCAACTTTTTCGAGCATTTCGGCCGGAATAGCCCGAATTTCTTCGGAAATGTTGTCTTCCAAAGCTGGAATAGTTGCTGGCTTATTTCTGTAGACTTTAGACTTGACGTAGCCCCACAAAAAATAGTCTAAAGGCGTCAAATCGCATGATCTTGGTGGCCAACTTACCGGTCCATTTCTTGAGATTAATTGTTCTCCGAAGTTTTCCCTCAAAATGGCCATAGAATCGCGAGATGTGTGGCATGTAGCGCCATCTTGTTGAAACCACATGTCAACCAAGTTCAGTTCTTCCATTTTTGGCAACAAAAAGTTTGTTAGCATCGAACGATAGCGATCACCATTCACCGTAACGTTGCGTCCAACAGCATCTTTGAAAAAATACGGTCCAATGATTCCACCAGCGTACAAACCACACCAAACAGTGCATTTTTCGGGATGCATGGCCAGTTCTTGAACGGCTTCTGGTTGCTCTTCACTCCAAATGCGGCAATTTTGCTTATTTACGTAGCCATTCAACCAGAAATGAGCCTCATCGCTGAACAAAATTTGTCGATAAAAAAGCGGATTTTCTTAAGAAAACCTAAGACGCAGCCGCGGTCAACATTTAAATGAAATTATCTTCAAAAAGTAAATGTCATGGACCAATCTAACGTTTCAAATAAAGAACCGATGAGATTTTGCAAATTTTATGCGTTTTTTTTAAAAAAAAAGTTATCAGGCACTTAAAAAATCACTCTTTATTACTTCGTGGGGCTGGCAAGCAATTTATGCTACTCCGGTGTTTCTGTTGTTCCTGCTAATCTTCTTTCAGTTTCAGCTCTCCTCAATTCACCTTGTACATTCTTGACGAGTGCACAGATATGCATCCAATATTCTACTGAATCCACCATCCGCTCTATAAGTAATTCTGGACTTGGTAGATTTCCTCGCAGTTCCGTGAAACGACTGCAGTCAAATATTGCATGCTTCACGTCTTCCTCCTGGTTTGGACACTCCGGGCAATAAGGAGATGTATCGTGTCCAAATCGGAAAAGGTATCTACGATATCCACCGTGGCGTTAAGTGGTAATTGCAGTTTCCTTATGCACGGCTTATCCATACATCGATTGATGGTATAAGGATGTGAGTCCATCTACCCTTTGGTGAATTATTCCACTGAGATTGCCATAGGTCCATAGATCGTGTTCTTTCTTCTTCTTTGATCATCCTGGTTGCGTTAGCTTCCGTTGGCAATGTGGATCTCCTTTGGTAAATTCTCCTCATCTCATCTGCTAGAATGTCAATGGGGATCATTCCGGCTGGAGAGTCGATTCACAGGGAATTTAACAAGTTTTGGGAGAGATTGAAAATTAATCTTATTGAAGATTCATCATACTCAAGTCGCTTAAAAAATACTCCAGTGACATTTACTTCGCAACATTTGTAATAAATGATAGATGTATATTTTTTAGAGGCTGTCCAATCTGACCCAATTTAAGTATAAAAGTGATTACGTAATTTATGGACGGGATGGGATAGTGGAATAGGCCTACAGGGGATACCACTTAAAAAAAAAAACGAGCCGCGATATTTATCTCAGTAGATGGTGTGGAAACAATATCCCAATTCTCAATATTTTACACACACACACACACACACGTAGGTATAATATATATATATATATATATATATATACATACATACATACATATATAAACACTTTTATACTTGAATATATTGCGCTGTCTAATGTACAAGGTGGTTCAATCACGTTAAAATGCAAAAATTGAGATATTTTCAAAACGAAATCAGCTGGGATTTTAATTCAAAGTGATATTTCATCAGAAAAACATTACAAACACTTGGAGACATTCAGTTTACGTTGCCATTTTAGGTCAACTTGAAGTTGCTTCAGGAGCAGTGTGTACGTTAATGTTAAATGTAAGTCTGACGGATATCCTCCGTCCATGTTTAAAGGCAACGTTGTTTCTTCGAATATACAAGAGATTTGCAATCTGTACGCAGATAATTTTAAAGAGGTTTCCTGTGTACCAATACACAATACTAACAATGCCCCTCTCTATTCAAATATACCACTTAAAATTAGTCATATTCAACTTACGCGAGAAGAGATATCCAAAGCAATTAAGGAACTTGATCCAAATAAAGGACCCGTCCCTGACCTTATACCACCAAGCTTATTAGTCCAATTAGTGTGGTGGAGCCACACCCCCTTATACAATACCCATCCCATTTTTCTAGTAGATGGACATCACCTAGTTTTAGTACAGTTGCCAACAGTGAGCATACAAACTAAATTACCAAATTTTAGTCTAATACCACCAAAACCTTCTGATGTATAGAATTTTTATTGATTGGTGCACGGTAAAAGAGGGTTTCGCAACGCAGTTTTAGTACAGTTGCCGACAGTGAGCATATAAATTACCAAATTGTAGCATTTGTATTGATTTGGGCGGTAAAAGGGGGTGTGGCAGAAATTTTTCCCCTAAACCATCTCGTACTTAAAAAAATTAACTGCCAAAATTTCAGCTCTATCGGCTTAGTAGTTTTGGAGTTTCTAGCCATCACACAGACATGGATTGGTAGGAGATACTAAGATAATTTTAACTTAATTAACCTTAGACCCGTTTACATGTTTTACAACTTAATCCCGTTTATCTGGGTCATATTGACCCTTAGTGTATTTTGTATGGAAACTGTCTATTTTTCAATGAGATAATATTAAAAAGATCTGTTATTTCATGAAATCCTAATTTGAGTATTTGTTTTGAAGGTAACACGATTAACATGCACGAACATAATGCGAAGGTCAAAAATTTTTAAGCAATGGTCACACACAGCAGACGTTTTATTATCCTTTGTTTTGCTGTTACCCTTATATGTATGCTTCGCATCTTCGTCGTGATTTCTAACCCAGTAAAAACGGTGAATGAAACAAGAATGAACAACATTCTTGTGCATTCGAAGCGATTTTGTAAGGCGTTTTAGCTTCATACAAATCAAGCTCAAAGCAATTCTTAGGCCGTGTGCTTTCCGGAAACTTTTCACTCAGATGACGAAATTTTGACAGTCTGAATGAGAATATTTGGCAGATGGGGATGAATATGATTGTCAAAAATTCATGTTCCAATTCCAGGAGCTAGTATAAATTTTGATAATCGGCAAGAGAATTTTTGACACAAGCAAAAATAGAAGAAAAAAATGTGTGTTCCAACAGCGTAGCAACCAAAAGTGGAAAATATTTGCATAAAATACTGTTAATTATTAGTATATACTAGCCTTTTCCCGGCGCGCGTTGCTGCACCCTGCAACTATATCGACTCATAACCGCCAAAATATCTTAAACGACATAATATCCGATTTATGTTTTTTGATGAAAATCGATAATTTGCAATGGTTTACATCGTCTGTCAAAATTTCATAGGTGTACGAAATTAGATTATGAATTTAAACCAAAAGCAATTTTAGCTTAAGTACACACTACATGTTTGTTTACATTTTTCATGACAGCAAAGTGTCGCTTAAGATGAAATTCTCTAAAAGAAATTAATCACTATAAGAGATAAAATTATTAAAATAAAATTAATAGCAAAGAGATAAGAGATAAAATATAAAATTAATAGCAAAGATAATTAAAAAAAACCTTCTCCTGTAAAATTTTCTTTTTGGCGCTTAAGATATTTTGGCGGTTACGAGTCGATATGGTAACATAATAGGTGTATCAAAAACTTTTCTTTGACTCATAGTTTGACACCACTGCCATTTTCCACAGCCAACAAAACTTATGTGTCATTTTTGAGTAAAAAGTCAATATTTTGGACCTTTTTTGAAAGACATAATAATAATATATCCGCTAAGATAATAACTGGTCGGAGTGAAATCACCAGTTATTTATTTTGTTTATTAATATTACGACCCGCTCTCCAACATTGCAACCCGTTCAAACCAAACATGACAACCCGCTCTCACATTCCATACCACAACGTGTTGTGCGCATTGTTGTTGTTGCACCATTGATGGTGCCATGGTATAATAATAGAGGTAGTCGCAGCGCTGATTGTGCTCTCTTTTGTCATTACTGCCGATATTGTCAGAATCAGCTGTGTACTTACTGCTGTACTTTAGTTGTTGTTTAGTTGTGCTCCCTGCTTGCGGTTAATAGTTTTTGCGTTTAATTTTCAATGATGGTTGGCTGGAAACAATTTTAAATTAGTTTAATATCAATAAAAACACGAAAAATAACCATTTACTACAATTTTAAATTGATGCAACAAGACAGCTTCAACCGTTTAACTTCGTTTACATTTTGCCAATTCTTGCTTTCTGTTGTCATTCTCATAGCTTCGAGATTTTATATGAGATGTCAACTTCGTTTTGACATTCGCGGCAGTACGCTCTCATCTAGCGAGTTTACCTCTATTATTATACCATGGATGGTGCACTGATTTTGTTATTAAACCTGCCTGATGTGTTCGCTTGCTGATGAGAGAAGGGAATCGGAATTTGTATACTTTTGCAACTTCTAGCGCGCAGCAATTTCTATCAGGCAATTTTCTGATTTTTCGGTTTTCGATCAAATTAATTGCAATTATGCTTTTTTAGTAATCAAAAAATAATCACGTTCCCACAAAGAACGGCAAAAAATGTACTATGAAAATTCTTTATAAGCAAATAAAAAAATTAATAAATAAAAAAGAAAACAAATCCCGATACAAGAAACATTATATAGAGAGAGAAAAAGAATAATACTAATAAGAATAAGAATAAGAATAAGAATAAGAATAAGAATAAGAATAAGAATAAGAATAAGAATAAGAATAAGAATAAGAATAAGAATAAGAATAAGAATAAGAATAAGAATAAGAATAAGAATAAGAATAAGAATAAGAATAAGAATAAGAATAAGAATAAGAATAAGAATAAGAATAAGAATAAGAATAAGAATAAGAATAAGAATAAGAATAAGAATAAGAATAAGAATAAGAATAAGAATAAGAATAAGAATAAGAATAAGAATAAGAACAAGAACAAGAACAAGACCAAGAAAAATAATGAGAATAAGAATAAGAATAAGATAAAGAATAAGAATAAGCATAAGAATAAGAATTAGAATTAGAATAAGAATAAGAAGAAGAAGAAGAACAAGAACAAGAACAAGAACAAGAACAAGAACAAGAACAAGAACAATAACAATAACAAGAACAAGAACAAGAACAAGAACAAGAACAAGAACAAGAACAAGAACAAGAACAAGAACAAGAACAAGAACAAGAACAAGAACAAGAACAAGAACAAGAACAAGAACAAGAACAAGAACAAGAACAAGAACAAGAACAAGAACAAGAACAAGAACAAGAACAATAACAAGAACAAGAACAAGAACAAGAACAAGAACAAGAACAAGAACAAGAACAAGAACAAGAACAAGAACAAGAACAAGAACAAGAACAAGAACAAGAACAAGAACAAGAACAAGAACAAGAACAAGAACAAGAACAAGAACAAGAACAAGAACAAGAATAAGAATAAGAATAAGAATAAGATAAGAATAAGAACAAGAACAAGACCAAGAAAAATAATAAGAATAAGAATAAGAATAAGAATTAACATTTAATTATTTACATTTAAAGAATACAAAAACAAATTTCAGAATTTTTGAAGGGGTTTTTTACGTTATTTGATATAAAAAAAAAAAATGCCAAAAATTCGATGTGTACCGGATTTCACCAGTCTGGAACATCTGAGGGAAAAGAACGAAATTAATTCTTGTTTAATTGCCTATCGCCTGAACTAGGATATATTTTCGGAAACGCCGAAAAAAACAAAATGGCGTCCACTTGAAAAAAATCGATTTACGAGGTTACAAAAGTGGTCGCCATTTTGTTTTTTTTTTCGGTGAAAAAAATTATCCTTGTTCAGGCGATAGCCACTGAACCACCAATATTTTTTTTGTATTCTTTAAATGTCAATAAATATATGTGCAAGATTTGAAAACGATCTCTTGTTTCCTTCTATGAAAAAAATTCCCGAAACATTTTTTTTTTATATTTGTAACCTAACATATATGCCCCCTTAAGGTCTTGAACTTACTAATAATTTGCAAAAAATGTTAGACTCTTCACTTACACTTTCTAAGCCTTCAATATCTTTTCTTATTTCCTGAACCGACCTTTTTTATTAAGTGATAATTTAAATGATTTGGCAAGTCTATTTAACTTTAACTCTTTGTGCAATTTATTACATTTCTAAGTATTTTATTATATTACTTCTTATAGAAATCAGTTAATTGTATTTCTTTCGCAATTACTGCAATACCCTTCAATAGTGTCGCTAAATTGTCGCCTTTTAGATGGAGATTTGAAGTAAGAAAAATCTTCTTCCGAGTTCTCTTATATCACTTCATTTAAATTAAGTGTTGGAATAGCACCAGATTTGTTTTTCTTCCTATATATATGAGCTAAAAAAATGGCTGTCGCAAAAGTACAAATTTGAACCGTAGTCCAAATCTGAGATATTGCATTTTTCTCGCCATATCTGACCTATTGCTAAATCATGGGAAGGAAATATGAATAACTTAATATTATGGAAATTTCGTTTTGATTTTTTGTAAGTCTGGACAAAGCATTTAATGCCAGAGTTCAGATTGTTTTTCTTTATTATTTTTCTCGACATCATAAGGACTTGTCGTATCAGCAATTCAGATAATAAAAATATTTCAAAAAGACCAGCATAGCTACAAATGCCGATCATGCTAACAACATGATCGAGCTCACAAAATCGTTGTGTGCTTTGTCAAACAACACCATTCCTGTTGCAACCGTTGGTTGGTTCGCTCATGTTCGATGTTGCTTGATGCTGCTCACATCGTATCTTCATCTTGTTCCTACCCCCCGCATCCATGAGTAAGAAAGAAAAATGTTTGCGTTTTGTACCAAGATGCGCATTCTATATACATATTGTATATTCTTTGGTAATACTGTCATTAACTTTACACCTCTCTCTTCTGTATCATTAACAACATCCAAGCCATGGTATAATAATACAAGGTAGCATTGACAGTTGCTTGGGAAATCATATACTGTCAAAAAATATACTCAAAAAGAGAGCGCTCACAATCCGCCATTGAAAACACAAGCAATGTTGAAAACGTTGAAGTGAAAAAAAACAACAACCACAGCAGCTGCTGATGTATTTCCACAAAAAGCTTTTTTTGACAATTTATGTTTTCCTGTTGAAGAGAAAATAAGCAGTTGTCAATGCTACCATGTATTATTATACCATGCATCCAAGCCATGGCAAAACTCAGAACCAGCGTTGAAATCTTAAAGCGTTGACCATAAAGAAGGCGCCACCTAGCAGAACAATTTTTTGCGAACGGAGTCCCCTTATCCTTGCCTATATAGGGAGGATGCCCACCTGCTGAATAGGCCCACCTACTGAACACTGTCAGTTCTGAAGTCTGATTATGTGACAGCACCAATATGTATAGTGTCCCAGTAACATCTGATTGAATGTTCACTTTTTATAAATTATTGAGTTGAATACGCGTGCTGCTTTAGCTTAACGGCCGTTGAGAATAAAATATTCGAATAAAATGAAGCTGAACAAAAATAGTTCATCTCTATTTAGTGAATTTTCAAGTGTTTTTTATCGATAAAAATAGGTAATTATGAGTGGAATTCATAGTTTAATATTCATTTTTCACAACTCGGCGAGCAGTCGAACAATATTGTGAAATGGGAAAAAAATATTTTGCATGATGAACAAAACTTCGGCCCACCTACTGAACATATTTTCTGACATCGTGCATGCATAAAATTGTCATTTATACGATTGCAAATGGTGTTTGGAAGCATCTTAAAGCTTTTCTTTTGCATTTAATTGATATTTTTGTGATTTTCGTCCACATTCAGATAACATTTTAGAATGCCGTCGCCGAAAAAAAGTGAAAAAGCAGAACGAATATAGATCCTGATGCGATGGCTGCAGCCTTTAAAGAAGTTACAATCGACCCTAAACCACTCCACCGTTTAAAGTTTAGTGAGTCACTGTCAGAGTCGAAACCAGCGGGGGATAAGGTGGTAAGCTATCCCCTTACTTTTTTTGAGTCGGCCTAATTGTTATTTTTTACTGAAATTTGTTTAAAATATTGATTTTTATTAACAATAATTATGAACGTATCAAAGCCAGTCGTACCTTTTTATTGCCATTTTCATAACAAAAACCAACTTAAGTAGGCTATTTCATTTTAAGTCATACTCAAAACTAACTTCAGTCGGTCAACTCATGACAACGGATGAGTAACTTTAGTTAATTCAGCTATGTTGAATGTAAAAAGAAAGTCTGGACTTAAGGGTATCCAGTTGGCCAAAATACCTTTCTGGCCCCTCCCCCCAATCAAAATGGCCTCGGTATGCCCCTGGTCACTGTGAACCATTGAAAGAATACACTTGTCATAATCAATCAAAAACTTCATTTTTTAATTTGTAGCAGTTTATTTTAGGTGTTCAGTAGCTGGGCCGAGACTTTTGCTAGATCGACTGCCAAAATTGTATTTTTCTGAATTTTTAAATTCCGTTTAAAATTCTTATTAGCAATTGAACTCAGCTCAATTGGCCTCCAAACAAAACGTGTTCAGTTGGTGGGTATCCTCCCCTACATTTCGAATATGAGCCAAATCGGACTATAAATAAGATTTTTCATAAAAACTTCACTCCAGCGCTATCTAGCGGGTGTTTTTTTTATTTCATACAAACCTTGTCCCAACAACAAAGAACACAACAAAGAAAAAAATCAACCAACACATACATGTGGCAATTGATTTTTATTTATAAAGATTAGAGTGACCCTTAAATTTTTTTTTTAGAAATTGAACATGTGCGGTGCTCTCATTTATTTCTTATCATATCAAAAGTATATTCTGAAAATTTCAAGAAAAAATATTAATATTTAGACGTGCCGCAAAGCGAAACTTCATTCCAAATATGCCTTTATATAGGAAAAAATTGTTTTTTTTTCCAACAATAATTAAAATGAAGACTATTTAATGTTCTTTTCTAATCTACTCAACATAATATCGTATTTTACTTAACATTATCTCTCAAACGAGCTACCATCCGTTGAAATTGACTACAAAGTGAGAAAACTACAACTACTTTGTCGAGCGAAAAAAAAAATTTTAATTTTTTCGAAAATTATTTTACTAACGCTCTACAATTATGTTTAACCGATCAACTTATTACATTTAAAACAAAAAATATATTTAATTGAATCTACTAAAAGTGAAAGCACTGGTTACCTTCTAACATAGATGTCCTTCAAGTATTATTTTTTAAGATAAAAACAGTGAAATTATCTTTGAATACAAGTGCAAGTCTTACTATAGAAGAATGCAAATTAATTAAACACTTGTACTTTTTGTGTTTTTAAAAAAGTTTATTATTTTTTATTCACTTCACTTAAACACTCTAGGAACTCAACTGGCTGAGCTGGACTAAAAACTTAACTGTGAAAATCAGTTCTTCTCTTATTTAAAGGCTTTTAATATAAACAAAACTGAGGATGGCTTGATCGCGTTATTATAAACAAATATTTGCCAGAATATTTGCTGACATAACAAATTTAAGCTTAAGAAAAAGAATCTTAGGACAAAAAGAGCGTTGGCTGTGTCGTGGACACACCCGTAAGTTTTGACGTGACGGTGTTTCTTTATTCTCTTATTTCATGTCCAAACTCTTGTTCTAATCCATGACCAAATTTTTGACTTAATCAAATATACCGAATCCCTTTCCTAGTTTAAAAAGGTGTGTCTTAGTTTTTGTAATAATCCATATGCAAATTCATGTCATTGTCCTTTTCCAGTTTCATTGTGTTATTTTGTTGTTTGTGAGCAGTGAAATCGTAACTAACTAGATTTTTGTTGTTGTTGTTGTTGTTGTTGTAGTTGTTGTTGTTTATGTTGATGTTGATGTTGATGTTGATGTTGATGTTGATATTGATATTGATGTTGATGTTGATGTTGATGTTGATGTTGATGTTGATGTTGATGTTGATGTTGATGTTGATGTTGATATTGATATTGATGTTGATGTTGATGTTGATGTTGATGTTGATGTTGATGTTGATGTTGATGTTGATGTTGATGTTGATGTTGATGTTGATGTTGATGTTGATGTTGATGTTGATGTTGATGTTGATGTTGATGTTGATGTTGACGTTGATGTTAATGGTTATGTTGATGTTGATATTGATGTTGATGTTAATGGTTATGTTGATGTTGATGTTGATGTTGATGTTGGTGCTGGTGTTGGTGTTGGTGTTGGTGTTGGTGTTGGTGTTGGTGTTGCTGTTGGTGTTGGTGTTGGTGTTGGTGTTGGTGTTGCTGTTGGTGTTGGTGTTGATGTTGGTGTTGGTGTTGGTGTTGGTGTTGGTGTTGGTGTTGATGTTGGTGTTGGTGTTGGTGTTGGTGTTGGTGTTGGTGTTGGTGTTGGTGTTGGTGTTGCTGTTACTGTTGGTGTTGGTGTTGGTGTTGGTGTTGGTGTTGGTGTTGGTGTTGGTGTTGGTGTTGGTGTTGGTGTTGGTGTTGGTGTTGGTATTGGTGTTGGAGATGTTGTTGGATTTGGAGTTGGTGCTTTTCGTTTAGCTTTTTTTTTTGCTTCCCCATTGGTTGAGCTCTAATTTCAATTAATCCAGCAAAAGTGATGCATATGCGTCACATTAGGCGGTTCCCTGGGGGTTTTTGACACGCCGTAAAATTTTTTTTTTATTTTTATCATATGCCCGAAGACCTCACCTTTGTTTTCGTTCCTTAAAATTTACCGTTGCACCAGTAGTCACAGAGTTAAAAATCCATGCAACGTTTTTTCATGGCTGTAGCATCTTTACTACATTATGTGATTGCATCCCTGAAATCATAACAACAAAATTTTTTTTGTAATTTAGTTCTGAAGCGTAATAACACATCCCTGCTGTCGTTAAACAAAATTTACTGTAGCACTCCTCCTGAGTGAGTAATAATTCCATGAAACGATATTACGTTTCTGTTACATAAGCTGCTATATTCACGACCTGACGACGCCGGAATTTTTTTTTTATTTTTGTCGTAAAGCCATGTATAAAAACTTTATTTTCCTTTTTACACTTTTATCGTAGGTTATATACTCATTGAGTAAAAATTCAATGCAACGCCGCTGCATGAATGTTGCGTTATCGATCTTTGAGCGGCTCTCTCAGTGTCCTTATGATGTCAGAAATTTTTTGTCTAATTTTGTTGTGAGGGCTTCTAATAGGCCTTTATTGGCGTTTCGTATTTTTAATCCTAGCACTAATACTCAGCGAGTAATAATTCCATGTAACAAATTTTGAGTTACGTTGCCTAAGCAGCTCCCACTACGTCCCTATGCCGTATTAAATTTTTTTTTTGTTTTTTTAATATAGCCAAAGAATTAACCTTTACGGTCAGACTATTTTTTTAACCATAGCTCTTATACCCAGCGAGTAACAATTCAATGAAACGCAGATGAATTTTTAAAAAATTCATTTTTTAACTTTTTTGGAAACTAGAGGAGTATAACGTAACTTCGTCACGTCAAAACCATTCTTGAATCTTTAAGATACAATTTTCTTTACATTTACAATTTACTTATTGAATAAAGGGTGATCTTAACTTGCATAGATTTTTGGAAAAAGGCAAGCATACCTACCAGAGTTCCCCCATCGATGTGTTCAAAAGTTGTTAGAGTTGCACAAATGTTCGAAAAATTTACAAAGAAGTCAGTAACGCACAACAGAAAAGCAGCAAATTAAGGAGACTTTATTCTGCGATGAATTTTACAATCTATTTGATATTTCACACAGGGACGTTCTGAACCTAATCCGAATAGAGGAAGACAGCCAGTTTTTACTACTCCATAGAGAAAATGGAAGACCCGGTTGCATGATTGACGTTGCATGATTGACGTCTTAAGAGCATGGCAGAAGCGCAAACTTATTCGGAAAAAAAAAGAAAAACAGGAAGCGATAATGTAGAAAGAGCACAGAAAAAATATCATATGAATTACAGTTTCCATGAGAATTAGTACTACCCAGATAGACAAATGTAGCTTTTCTCCTCCTTTTGTGTTGTTCGATGAAAGTATTCCAACAGAAATTAAAGTTGACATGGCTAAACAAATCCAGGAAGATGACCAGTTTGAAAGTGATAGCAGAAAGAAAGTATTTTTATATAAAGAAGATATACAAACACCTTCTTCTTTTGACTTTTTGAGACTTTTTATCACCATCATCAATGAAATTTTCCCAACGTTTCAAAATTGGAGCAGATTTCCTTTGTTCTAATCTACACTGATGTTCTGAAAATCATAACTTCTCTTAAATTACTAAACGACACAGCTTAACATGTGGTTAAATTAATAACTGATTTTAATAGCCTCCTAACTAAGAACACAAACCAACAGGATTATCTCCTAAAAGTATATATGTATTTCTCATTATTTGATTGAGAATTTAATGATTATCCGGGACTATCGTAAGAAATATCCAGGATACAGTCGTGAAATTTTGTTTCGGCCCTACGAGCAATAACTAAAGTAAAAACAATTATGAATAATAAACGGTGTTAAGTTTAAATGAAAAAAAAAAAAATAAAATAATAAATGTATTGATTAAGATTTAATTTTATGTGGTTATTGTTGTGTTAGAAACGTACAAACTTTATACAATTTATAATTAGAAACATAATTTTTTTCAAAATAATTGATTTTACTTATGTATTTTCGAAAAAAGTAATTTTTAAAAATAGTGTTTTGCTCCACTAAAAATTTTGAGTTTTCGCATTTTTTACCCGATTTCGACACATAATATCTGATTGGAAAGAAATGTTTATGCTCATGCGCCAATAAAAGATTGAAAAAAATTAATTGCATTAATTCCATTTGTTTTCGGAAAAAAAATATTTTTTAAAAACAATAAAAATGTAATTTTCGTATTAGTCAACCGTTTTCGACGTTGGAAAAATAAATTAAATGCCTAATGCGATATTTTGTTTCGTTGATTAAAAAATCACACAAAATTGTCTTAATTTTAATTATTGTTGAAAAAAAACAATTTTTTCCATTATGAATGTGTATTTCGAATGAAGTTTCGCTTTGCGGCACGTCTAAATATTAATATTTTTTCCTGAAATTTTCATGATAAGCATGATAAGAAACAAACGAGGGCACCGGACATATTCAATTTATAAAAAAAAAAATATCGCATACAGTTAAGGGCCACCCTAATATAGATGCACATATTCATTTGAATTTCGCCAAGGTTAAAATTTATTCAATTTAAATAAAATTTTGAGAGAGCTATTTCCTAAGCCCAAACAACATTTTTTACTCTAGAGACTAAAGAAAACAATGATTTAAAAATTTTCCATACAAAGCTGGGCTGGTCTACTGTACATGCACAACAGATCCATATAAAATGCATGTTTTCATACGTGTAAGTGTACATAAGAATGAAAAGTACATACGCTAACGACAGAATAATGCCGTCTCTCACTTCCAATGTACTCACAGTTGCAAAAAATTTAGAAAGGATTGCACAACAGCAAAAAGTAAAGCAAAGCTCATCCTTCATACAAATCGTATGGTAGAAAATGTCGGGTCATTTTGACCCAGATAAACGTATGGTGCACATGTCAGTTCTTTGTCTCTGCTATGAACATACATATGTCACATATGTACAATTTTTTCATACTGGTTGCAAAGATAAAAGTTTAACAAATAAAATGGTATTTTTTCTTTTTTTAATTTTTGATATTTAATATGTTTTTTTTTGCAAATGAAAAGTGCCTCGGTTCAATATGACCCGATAAACGGGTTTAAGGTTAATAAATTAACTTTTTAGCTTGTATTGATTCAAACACATAAAACCACAATATTAGGAAAAAAAAAAATTAAGGAGTAGCCAACGTTTGCTTATAATTATAGCTTCTGAAAAAATAGAAAATTTGCAAATTTGAATTTAAATTATTTTTACAACAAAAATAACGTTTAAACCTTTTTTTGAGGAAAACTCCAATATTTCAGACCTTTTTTTAAAAGAAATTTTGAAATATATGTATACTCAACAAACGGTATTTTTGCAATAAAGGTTTCAAAGAATTTTGATGAAGCTTTAAGACAAAAAAAAAAAAAACAGGTGTGTCATTGGACACACGAGAGAAGCGAAGCACTTTCACAATTTCATAGATTTGATAATTAATCGATTTTTATACCCCCACGTTTAAAAAACGTAAAAGTAGTATATTAATTTTTTCACTCCGTTTGTAGCGCCCATAAGGAGGCGTGGTAGGTATAGAAAAATATATATATATTCTTGATCATCCGAGTCGATCTAGCTCGTCTGATTTAGTCCGTCTCTCTGTCCGTCTGTCTGTCTGCCCTCCGACCAAAGACTTAAAAATTGGTACCACGGGTAGTCAGAAGCCTCTGGTGTATGCCAGTCTGACTTGGGATGGCCCTTCGGCGAGTATCGTGGTGGCTGTGGTTTATTACCTATATCGCGGGTAGAGCTATCCAGCTCGATGTAGAGTTACCTGTCAGGAGTACGGCACTCAACTTGGGTGCCGTACTCCTGAGTACGGAAGAGGTGTTAGATAGGCCTCCACCCAAACCAAGGGTTGCGACATGCCATCATAGCATGAAGCTCATTTGGTACCTTTGAACTCTCAAAGGGGCGTTGGACGACGCAATAATTCAGTCCCACGCTTTGGAGCACCGTAGAATTAAGCCCATACGGCAGGTGTCTACGTTAAACACTAAAGGATTTCTGTCTGTCTGCCCGTCTGTCTGTCTGTGGTCACGATTATAGCCGTAATTTTCAAGCTATCATCACGAAATTCGATATTTAAGCTTTTGTATAAAAAAAAAAGTCTTAAAATTCCACAAAAATTAATTGAAATTTTGGATATAAGCTTTGCTATTTAACCCTTAAATGCACAAGGCCCCCGATTTTTACCGAAAAAATATATTTTATGTATTTGATCAATATATTTAATATATTGATTAAAAATAAAAACTGCGTTTTTAGTTTTGAAATTTGTTTTTTTTTTTAAAAGTTTTTTTAAAAAAAGTGGTTCCATCTTATACAATGTGCATTTACATTATCAAAATAAAAGAAATGCGTTATGAAATTTTTATTAATTCATTTATTTTAAAAAGTTAAAATTATCAAAAGCTGCACGGAGTGCACACTGTATCTTTAAAGATACAACCAACTAGAGTGACCCAGTGAGGTGCCAAATGATCGAAATTTTTTCGAACCACTTAAAATTACTAAAGGACATGTTTTGAAAGCAGTCAGTTTTTTTCCTAATCAAAATTATTTATCTGTTCCCAAAAGTTAAACTGTTAAAAATAGTGCTTATGTAATTTATAAAAAAAACTTTTTTTGACTTTGTACATAATTTTTTGAAAAAGTGTGACAAATAGAAGTAAAAACTATTTTTTTATTTAAGACTTATAATATTCTTAATAATATAGAACCGATTTGAAAAAAATCAAACCAAAAATATAGCCGTAGGAATTTTTTGAATGGTTGTATCTTTAAAGATACACGGTGCATTTAAGGGTTAATATATACTCTGAGTATGAAATTCAACCAAAACGGATGAAAACCACGCCTACATCCCATACAAAGTGACTTTATCAAAAAACAAAAGTGAATATTTTCTGTTAAAACTATGACGAAAATGTTTTTGCAAATAAACATTTTATTGACTGCTTAAGACTTGAATATGCTTTGGTTCAGCCGTGGGGGTATTTTTACTTCGGCCCAGTCGAATACCATTTCTTACTAGTTTTTAATGATTTTTTGAAAATTTTATTATATGTGTATCACGCACGTTCTTTGCATTGCATATTGGGGTTTTTTCCACTTTTTTTGGCATAAACTCATAACTTTTATATTTAAGCAGCTACAGCTCTGAAATTTTCACTAATGACAGTTTATTTAGACACCTTTGTTTCTATCAAAAATGAGCGGCATGGGTTAAGTGGCACGCTTACTTTCCGTATGGGCTGATATGTATTATAGAAAGCTATTCGAATCATCATATATCGAAGCTATATCGAATACTTCCAAAGCTATTCGATATAAAAACTTTGAATTGTATGGGTGGTGCCACACCCCCTTGTCTAAACTCGTTAAATTTTTCCAGTCGAAGAATACGACGATATGAAGTTCCTACCGAGTTTCATTGATTTGTGACTTATAGTTCGAAAGTTATACCAAAAATTTGTGCTGCTGAAAAGTGCTACGCCCCTCTTTCAGCGCCCATAAAGTGTTGCCAGTGGAATGGTACGTGTGATTTGAGGTCGAATACCGATTTCCGAGTCTTTGTGACCTATAACTCTAAAGGGATGTGCCACGCCCACCATATATACTCGGTGCACTCCTTCTCCCTACTCTAATTGATTTAAAAAAAAATTGTCAAAATCGGTTGAGAAACACGGGAGAAAATGGTTCTTAACTGTTTTGCTAACTCCTATTTATATATGGATATAGATTTTGTAAAAGTTTTCGTAATAATTTTCATTAAGTCGTCAGAAACGCGTATATTTTGTCGCAGCAGATTTAAAAAATAGTAAAGTAATGCCTTCTCCTTTGCCTTGCATGATGAACGTACATTTTCACGCCACAATTTATACAAATCTGCATTTTTAAAATGGTAGGTGCCTAAAATAAAACATACCAAACATTAACCTTCCGCAAAGTTCCGCAAACCCCCATTAGAGTTTTCTATTCTAAAATTCTCCGCTCTATATAACTGTACCTATATCTCTGTGTTGCTACACTAAGGGAAAAAATATTAAATTTATCCAAAAACTTTTTTAATTTATCCAAAAAGCGAGTCATTTTTGCACCAATAACGCATTTGAATAAATCGACTACGTAAATATTTAAAATTTATTTGAATACTTTTTTAATTAAATTAAATATTTAAATATTTAAACAAAATTAATAAAAAATATATTAAAATTATGCACGAATTTTTTTAAAATATCTTTCAAATATTGACTATTTGAAAATAAACTATAGCATTTAAAGAAAATTTGAATAAAAATATTGAAATTAAAAAAAACATATTTAAATTGAATATGTTATTAATGGTTTATGGTATTATTTTCTTCATATTGCGTTCATCAAATGCCATTGCCTGTATAATTTATTATCGCTTCACTTTTTTCGTTCTCTAATTTATACTATTTTTGACAGTTGGTGCACTAATATTGCACCAACTGTCAAACATAGTATAAATTACAGAACGAAAAAGTAATGTACAAAATTGAAGCAAATTATGCAGGTAAATGACAATCGGTCCAAGATATTCTTGGAAATACCGAGTTGTCACTCCACCCTACATAATTTAATTTCTTTGCCAAACATGCATAATATATTACTCCTGAAACAATAACTAAATGAGAACTATGAGAACTATAAGAACTGCAAATGCAAAAAATAAACTGCAGAAACAGAGTGCGATGCTGTTGCTGCTTGTCGGAGTATGTGTGTAAGTGTGCGATGCTGTTGCTGCTTGCTTGTATGGAATATGTGTGTACGTTTGTGGTATAAATAAAATTCAAATACGGGAAAAAAACGAGTTGTAGGGAAAATATTTGATTTATCCACGTAAATATTTAAATAAAATTGATACTCAGGCGTGGATAATGTTAATATGCATTATTTCCCTTAGTGTAGGAGTTTCAAAAAAGTTCTAGCTCTCCAAAATTGAAGATTTTGTTTTTTATCTCCTAATTTTAAGTTTTGTTGAAAGCATTGCATTATTATCTAACTAAAACAAATTTTTCTAATACATTTATACACATATCGAAAATATATACCATAAGCCTTAATCTCCATTCTTTAGTTAGTTTAAATACGCATTAGAGTGTCCCTTATTTTGCGATTTTTGGAAATGTCAAGGGGCTGAAAGGTTTTTTATGCGTTTTTATATTCTAAGAACGAAACTAAAAAAAAATTTTTTTTACGACAATGTTTACCCGTGCCAATCGGGCCCGAAAGTTTCGAAAAAATGCCCATATTAGACCATATTTGCACAAATTAAAAAAAAAAATCCTTTCTCTGCTTTTTATAAATGTTTTACATTTTTTGGAACACATACATAAGAAATATAATATCTACAAAGTTTTTTATAGTGGGCGTGGTTACCGCCCCTGCTGCGTCGAAATTTCTCCCGCAGCCTTTTCCCACTTTTTCATGAAATTAGTGCAATTTAGGTATTAATATCAACAATAAATAAATACATTTTTATTATGCTAAAAGTATGATTACATTTCATTAAATTCACATTATGTACTTACAAAAATTAACAATAAATTAAAAAACTAGTATTTTAACCTGCGGCGGGCGCGCAACAAGCTAATACCTACAAGCAGTCTTATTGCGGCTTTTCAACCGAAATCATAGTTTTTTTTATAAATAAAAATTATCAAAAACCAAAAATGTATGCCCCCTGAAGAGTTAAATTTTAATAACATATACAAATTAATTATAAGTTTTTTTAAGAGCATGTATTTTTTTTTTTTGTTTTGACAGTTCGAGTATATTTTTCGAGTACGATGGACGATGAAAGAATATTTATGGATCTAGATTCTAGAAATTAAAATGATTTAGAGCTTAAGGAAACAAAATAAGCAACTTACTTTTACAGCGGCTTCCATTTGTTTTGCTTGATGTATGCAAAAATAATTAATAAATAAAATCAACGTTAAAAGCAAACAGAACAAAGGGTACGTTTAGAAGTGAAATTTAAGATCAGTTCACAGTAGAAGCACTGAAGTCGACTTTTGATATATTTGTTTTATTACTATGAAACCTAAAAAGTAGCTTAGAATCACCTAACTAAATTTGAGTTTAGAAGCGAGTTTTTACGTTTCTATTACTAAGGGCCATTATTTTGCTTTGGTTGGAGCTTCTACTTTGCAAAAAAAGTGTTGTTAAATTTTTTCATAAATCTTGAAAAATAAGGTTAATGCCAAAAAATCGTACATTTTCCCCATTGTGCATTGTAAAGATTTCTAAATTAAAAAAACTCACATAGATCAATACAAAAAATAATAATGATAATAAATAAAAACTTTTTTGATTAAAAACAAAAATTTTTTAATTTTCAGCTTGTAAAATAGTTTTTTGTACTTAACTATGCATAGTTTTATTTTTAATAAAATTAATTCATTTCCATTTAGCTGGATATTATATCATAAAGAATAAAATATGAATTTATGTCTGAATTTTTTTAAATAAAACCGTTTTGAATATGTTTGTCTTTGTCTTAATACAGTAAAAATATTCTTTGAAATTTCTGTTTTCCGTTTAGAAGTAATTGAAAAAAGAAATCCACATAAGAAAAGTTATGTAAGCGGTTTTGGGTCGAATACTCCACTGTGCAATGGATGCTTTAGTTGGACTGGAATGACATTCGATCTCGAAATATAAGTAGCAGCCTACGTAATTGGTAGCAATTTTGTACATAAGTGAAGTCAGTTACTTGTTACCTAAAGAGTTAAAAAATAAATAAAACTAAAGAATAAATTTTCTAGTTCTCCGCCTCACGTGAAATGCTCAATTGCAAGCATTGCACCATTCATTATCTTATGCCATGTCTACACGAGTCTCTGCGGGTTTAGTTTGAGTTTCCAGTGCAAGGTTGAGTTTTGCCACTGAACGCAAAATAAACTCTTGAGTTCTCCAGTACAATTTTGCAGGATGAAACTCAACTAAACTCAACTTTGTTTCTGTGTTTATCAAAACTCAATTCTAAAAAATGCTTAAAAGTATGCTAATGTTCTTATAAAAAAGCACGTTCAGATGCAACTTGTACAATTTTGTGGTGAGAAATGTCAAAAACAGCTGTTCTACAATTGTGCAATTTACTATTTGCAAAAAATTAACACAAAAGCGAAGAAAAGAGCTTGAGCAGCGCAAGGAAGAACTCGCATGTGTACGCATAGATAGCTGCAGCTTCGTCCTCAAGTGGAATTGATGTCACGGTGGCGGATTTTCCGAAAAAATATGAAAACACAAAAGTAAACAAAGTAACGCTGCACTAAACACAATGCTGCCGACGCATCTCTGTGTGAACAGCTATGGTTAACTTAAAACTAAACTCAAGCTAAACTCTCTGTGTAGACATATCATTTGTTAACTGCCCAAGTTTTGCATAAACACTGCTCAATAGTTCAATAAATCCAATTAGATTGTAATCAATTCATTTATTTACCACCTCAAATTTCTTCCCAGTATTTATGCAGTATTTTTTCTGGCTACAAAAATGACGAAAGCAATAGCAAAAAAATAAACCCTTATTTAATTTTGCAGATATTTAATGTACTGCTACTGCCCAATAGATGTCGTTGCATTGAGGGTGAGGGAATATCCTTTTCCTTAAAAATATGTGATAGCAGAGCAACAACAACAAACACAACAACTACAACAATAACAACCTTATGCTCAAGGTCGTATGAACTTTTTACGCAATGACCAAAACTTGAAGAGCAAGTTGCTCTGAGTGCTATCCGCTCTTCTTTATCACTCTCTTAGCTGCCACTGTAAATCGAGCTCAACTCAAGCACTCTTAAAATTTTATAAGAGCTAAGCTGCCGTTTTTGTTTTCGATTGGAACTTCGACTCCTACAGCAGTTGACCAATTGAAGACTTTGCACCTTTACCGTATTTATCGTAAGCAATAGTAAATAAATTTTTTAAGCAAGTATCGAAAAGTTAAGGCTTAGTTGGCAACAACATACGTGCAATTAAAGTTATTTTATACGATTCTATGAAGTTCGTAATAAATCATTTAAACACCGTTATCTCTTCAAATACAGTGGGGATTTTTAGATTTAATTTATTATTTTTGAGAAAACATTTATGTGGTGAATAGCATCATACATCGTTCATTCTTGATAATTGGTTTAATCATCGAGTACCTAGGGGTAGAGTATGTTCATAATTACAGTGCACTCGCGATAACGCGAACTAAAGAAAACTAATAAAGTTCACTTTTGCGAAATGTTCCCGTTTGCGAATGTCAAAATTTGGGACAGAAAGTATACTTTTTATAATAATTTCGGCCTATTTATGCAATAAGTATTGTGCCTCAGAAAAATTTAAGCCAATGTACAACCATACTTATGTATGCCTAACATATATATTGAAACTGATTGTTCACGTTATAGGGCTTTCTAACCTTGTTCACGTTTTAGAGTAGTCAATGAAAAAAAAATTGTTCACGTTGATCGGTGTTCACGTAATTCAGAGTTCACGTTATCGCAAGTGTGCTGTATTTTAATACTCAAACCTTTTTGTGACTAAGGGATGATTGCGATTAAATCTAAATATTGGGGAGCATTAAAAATGAACGGAATAGAAGGAATGTAAAGCAGACTTTGAACTTTTAAACTTAAACTTTCGTTTAAGCTTTCATGAGAGCGTTTTTAAACTTTCCGAAGTCTTAGCCATAAATTTTAGCTCAAGAGCTTGAAGATCCGTAATCAGATGTAGAATTTTGTTCTCTATCGAACTGCGTACTTTTTTTAGATTTCTAAATATAAAAAAATTCCAAATGTCCGCGTTTAAGGGTCGAATACTCCACAGTGCGATGAGTAACCTCTGGAAAATTGCAGACAAAAAATTCCTACTACTATTAAGATAATTCTTCTACACGAAAACTGTACAAGACATCCCACGCATATATTTCATTAAGTGGTAATATATGCTGACTTTCAGCATTTACAGAATTTTTGTATCATTTCGAATTTTTCGTCAAGGACCTCATAAATGAATCAGTAAAAATATTCGTACCTTGCCTTACTTGGTATGTCATAACATTGCTTCTGCTCAACTGATTTTAAAAACCTTTATATAATGACAAAGGTAAGACTTACAGCTTTGAATTCTTATTTATATAATAGAAACATGTCAATCCATTGTAAAATAATAGACGCTAAAACAATCAAAGCACATCTTTTTTTCTAATTTTTAAATTTTCAAACGTTAAGAAATCATAAGAAGTCTATTCACATAATTCTGTTTATTTTTACTTCAGAAGACATGGGTTTTCATTTTCGAACTGATTGAAAAAAATTAAATCGGTTATTAAATAATAAAGTTAATAACGAAAGTATGATTTAATTTATTTTCAGATTTATTTTTTATTAAAAGATTTTAGAATAGAAATAACAACTTGCTTCTGGATGAATGCGTTTTTGGAAGCCAAATCATTAATTCACTTAAATGCATGCATCTCCTTGTATTTGGCTTAGTGCACCACATTCTTAACTTGATATAACACGATAAACACGACACTTGAGGTATGTACCACATATTGTCCATAACACACCTATTAAAATATTCTTCATACAGTGAGATCACTATAGGATTTGTCGATAAATCAATTTTATGATTCAAATCCGTAAACAAATCACATTTTAATAAAGTCTTGGTTGAACTTTCTAAAAGTATTTCACCGCGGCAAACGATTTGCAAAACAACGCCATTGCAAAAAGTTCCACATCAAAAATGTTCACTGCAAGAGTGTAAAAACTTCCCGAAAATTCAAAATAACCCATAGCTTCCCAAGGGGTCAAAATAGACCTTGACTCTTTATAAACCTTTTTACTTGTTTTTACATCCCCTGTCGTTTAAAATCATAACATAAATTGTTTCGTCTAACTTGTAATGTACATCCCACTGTCGCTGTGTTTATCTGTCAGTGTTTGTCACTGTACTGGCACCATAGATAGAGAGATATGAAACACTTTGACAGCTGATACAAAAATTGACAAAAATTTCAATTGCTATTCTGAGGCCAGAAATTGCGCTGCAGTTTTGAGGTTAGAAACTCAGTAACTTCAATGTTGTTATCGTCCATGACTCAGTTATTTGTTTACCAATTTTGTTTTTTTACAAGCATTGAAAATCGAATACCCTGGCCCTTATACCCAATAAGTCAAATTAAACATGTCAAAAGAATTTTTCGATTATTTTTAATAGCTAAAGACAATTAAAAAAAATGCTCTTTCTGTTCCTGTAAGCACCTTACATTTGAAAAAAAATAAAGCGATTTAAGATATTTCAGCAAAAATGGACGACTGCAAGTGTAATCGTTAATAAAAAATCAAATTTTGATGAATAGAAGCAAAGTTAGGCAAAGTACGAAAATCGAAGTGAATTATTAAAAAGGTCCTTGACGAAAAAATCGAAGTGATGAAAACATTCTGAAAAAGCAGAACGTCATCATATGGATCGGCAAAATATAAAATATCGGTGGGAGTTGTTGTACATTAAAAAAAAAAAATATTTGTAGAACAGTGTAATTAATCCTTAGCACAACAAGATTGGTTGACCGTTGTGACTGAAAAAATTGGAGTATGTATAAGTTTGTGTAGAAACAAAATGTTTCGGAAGCTTATATACTCAAGCAAACCGCAGCCAAGAATGCTCTTACTTCTTTGAGAAATATGATCAAAGCGACTGACCGTATCGCTCCATATGAAAAAAAAAATTAAATCTAAATGTTACCGCCTTATATCAACTGTTATGTCGAGAAAATTACGGGAGTACTTTTTTTATGGGCGTGTCAAAACAGCGGAATCGGTTTTTGTCTATAACTCGGTTATTTGTAGTCCGATTTTAAAGTTTTATATACCGTTGGAAAGGTCATGGGAAGGACTGTATTGTAATTAAAAATCTGTGAACTGCAGCGTCATCTCCACCTAATACTCAACATCAATTTCTGAAAAACCCCCTAAGTCAAAAATTTTCGTGATGAAGAATTAAAGCTCTTAAGAAATTATTTAACTTTTGCGAATGAGAACACCTTATAATTATTTCACCATGTTTCAAACCCTTGGCTCAGCGAGTTTTTTTAACTAACAAATTACAAGCAACAAACATTTTTTGTGCATTTAAATTTTTTAAGGTAGTGAGTTCGAGCCTCAACGATGTGAATAAATATTTGTTTTTTTTTTTTATGAAACAAATTGAAATTTCACTCAGTTGTGAAATTTAAAATTCACAACTGAGGGTAAAAAAAAGTGGACAAAGACCACAAACCAGAAAATAATTATTTAAGTAAAAAACATTTTTAATATACAACGTTTTTAAATCGAACTAAAAAGTATAAAATAATTTCTGCTAGAGTCGGGCTATTTGTTCTCATAAAAACGTGGGGCGCATGCTATAGAGATTAGTAAAGAGTGTTATTAACAATTCTAATACGTTAGTGAACAAATGATTTCTTAACTCAGGTCCCTTGACTACCAGGATAAAAGACTTTGCATGGAAGGCAGATTCAAGTTTGCAGACATCTATCGCGTTCAATCCAGTAAGACTTGGGTTTCAGAATTCTTTAATTTTAATGTTATCGAACTAATCAAGGCTGACGAGTTTTTTTGTTAAAAATTATCCTATCTATGGCCGTGTGCTATTCGGAAACTTTTCACTCGGATGATGAAATTTTGACAGTCTGAAAGAGAATATTTGGCACTTGTGAGGTGAATATGATTGTCAAAAATTCATGTAGCCCCAGGGGCTTGTATAAATTTTGACAATCGGAAAGAGAATTTTTGACACAAGCAAATATGAAAAAAAAAACACTTGTGAGTCGTAACGAAGTTCGAAATTTTGTGTTTCCGACAGCATAGCAACCAGAATTGCTAATTTTCAATATATATTAACAATTTCGCAAATTAAATTAAATTCTTGTGCTAATGCCCTACCAAAATCTAAAACTTCAAAATTTCTAGTTGTCAAAATTTCATCGTCCTTTTGGCACAGCAAAAATTACAATTTTATTTCAACAGACAGAAATTGTATTCAACTAAGTAAATTCTCTCCTACCACGAGTGAAAAGTTTCCGAATAGCACACGGCCTATTTCTATCTTTGATGAATTATTGAGAAATTATTTGTTAACAATTAAAACGTGAATATGTTGGTGGACAAATGCTTTCTTAACCAAGGTTTTCTTAACTGCTTAATATTCCCTATATAGCATGCGCCCAACGTTTTTATGAGAACAAAAAGCCCGACTCTAGCAGAAATTATTTTATAATTTTTAGTTCGATTTAAAAACGTGGCATATTAAAAATTTTTTTTAATTAAATAATTATTTTCAATAAACTCAAAAATGCTGAAAACATATTTTTTATTTTTTTATTTTCTAACACACATACTTTTTTCGCAACGAGTTGAACGAGAAAATCATGCAGTAAGGGGTTAAAGCAGAGAAGGCTATGATTAACAGAATCGAATGCCTTAGAAAAGTCAGCAAGACAAAGTAGTGTCAAAAGGTTTTGATCATAAGAAATTCTTATATCATCAAAAACTTTAACTGCAGCCGTAGAGCAGCGGTGCACAGTCCTAAGCCCAGACTGCAAGGAAGATAGTAATATGTTTGTATTTAGGTATTCGGACATTTGGTTGGCTAATATACGCTCCAAAGACTTACCCAATGCTGGCAATATACTTATAGGTCTATTATCATTAGGAACAGAAGCAGTTGAAGATTCAGCAACACGCAAGACCGTGGCAGCCTTCCATACACCAGGGAATCTGGAGCAAGTAAAGCAATGGTTTATAATATGAGTTAATGGCGATAAAACAAATGGCATTATTAATTTAATGAATTTTATGGGCATTCCATCTATTCCTTCAGCATTTGACTTTATCATCATTATGCATTTCGCAACATAATCTTCACCTACAGTAGAAAACTCTAAAGAGGGAAACGATGACTATGAAGTCAGCAGGGGTAGTTAGTTCAGTACTGCCGAAAATGTTTGCTGAGGTAGTGTTTCCGCTAACCAAGGAAAAATTAATCAGGACATCAGGATCTAAATAGCATTCACAAGATTTCTTGCCGAATACTCTGTATTTTTTTAAAATTTTGCCATAACTGCTTTGAATTGAAGTTTGGGTTAAGCTTAGACTTAAAGAAATTAGTTTTTTCTTGTTTAACCCTTTATTAGGCCATGTGGCAGTAATGTTACAAGCCCAAGTATTGCCTAAAGAGTCACTATTTTTGTAACTATTTGTTTGTATTTTTGTCATATTTGTTATTGCAACATAACATATAAACTAATGAGATGGAGTGACAGGCTATAAGTTTACATCATTTTTTTTTCTAGCACGCAACACGTGTTTAAGTTTGCAGATAAAAACAGGTTTGAATATCGTGTAAAACGTTCGTTTTTTTATAAATGCAGTGGGTAGGTATGTAACTAAGTGGTTGTTACAGAGATTAATTGAAAATACATGATATTCGGCTTATATGTGATCAATTTCTGTTTGTTACATTTATGTCACAGTGCCGTATAGCGCCACAATTTTTTTCAGCATCAATTTACAGTTTTTCTAAGACTTTGAACATTGAAGAAATATTACAAATTCTTGACGAGAGTTAAGATGGGCTCGATTTTGATGAGTGATGATCGGGTATGGGCAGAGAGCGCTCTGGGAGCGTTTAGCGTAAGAATTGAGAGCAAAAGCTTATGTGGCAATACAAAAGACAACAACAAATCAAAGACAAAAGAGAAACACAGAAACAGCTCAGAAGCTTTAAATGTAGTGGTGCCCATACCCGGTGATGATAAATTTGACTTGCTGGGAACTGATTATGATGAAGATTTAGAGCAAGCTGTCTATTTTGATATTGATGTACATACTTGTTGAGGATATAATGCAAGAGATCGATAGTGAAAATACAGAATCACCAACAGATATTCCGCCAAACGCAGCAGAGAGTAAATAACCACAAAAAAACCGTTACGTGTTTGGAAAAAGACGGCTTGCAACAGTTAATTGCTGATCCAACAAATTTGTATATTGTTCCAAAGGACGTCAATGATACATTTTGTGTTTCCGGAATTGATATTCAACAATTAGTTAGTATTGTGTATATGATGTCTTTAGTACAACTTCTTAATGCAGCCAATCACTGGAGTAAGGGAATTGGGACATCTATGATGCCAGAAGCGATGTCTCTTAAAAAGTTTGAAAACATACGACGTCGTACACACTTCAACGACAACACCCAAAGTCTACCATCAACTGATCAAAATTAAGTTCAAAGAATGTTCAGAACGTCGTGGCGTAGTTCAGTGGCGTCCGTGGCGTAGTTGGTTAAAGTGCGTGGCCGCTATGTCAAAGAACCTGGAGACCCAGGTTCGAACCCCAGCAGCGACAAAAAATTATTTGAATTAAAATAATTTTTCTGTACGGCCGCCACCTCTCTGCAGACAATGGCAAACCTCAGAGAGTAATCAAATGCCACGTAAAGCTTCTTGAGAATAAGAACATTCCGTTCATCGCCGTTCGGAGTCGGCGTTAAGCCTGTAGGTCCATTTCTCGGTCAATTGTGTACAAACTTAATAACACGCACAACACAATTGATCATAAGAAGCTAGGTCAAAGTCCTTTCAAGGGCTGAAATGGCCAGTTATTTATTTTTTTTTTTATTGAATGTTCAGAACACGCCCGATCATTGAAGAGTTGAATAAGAATTTCGGCAAAGGTCCGCTTTTCGAGGATCTTTGCGTCGCGACGCGTCGATGAACAAATGTGTTCTACCAAAGCCCGAAACTTTTTGAAACGATACGTCCCAAACAAGCTTCATAAATGGGACTGTAAAATATATGTTCTCTGCGGCTCTACGGGATTTGCTTACAAAATTGAGCCAGAAACCGGCAAAGAAAATATCTGCGAGAACAACGAGCCGGACTTAAGCGCATTTTCCAGTGTGGTCATGGCATCACGTATGATTCTACGTAATAAAAACTTTCAACTTTATTTTGACAATTATTTCACGTCTATACCACTGCTCGCATATCTACCTGGCAAGTGAAGGATTATTCAGTGTTGGAACTGTTCGGCGGAACAGAATTCCAAATTGCAAACTTCCAAGCGAATAGGAAATGATAAGAAAGAGGATAGTCCGTGGAGTATGTTTGTAGTGATGAACGAATCGGAATTGCAACTTTTTCATGGAAAAATAACAGAATTATAGATCTCGTGTCCACTTTCGTTTGTGAAATACCAAAATACACAGTAAAGAAATATGATAAAATGCAAAAGAAATACGTGGAAATCAAGTGTCCATCTATTGTTGGTCAATATAATGCGCACATGGAAGGTGTAGATCTCATTGATGCTATTATGGGCAGATACAAAATTATACTTCGCAGCAAAAGATGGCAAGTTCGGGTGTTTTATCACCATTTCAACTTAGCTATGGCGAGCGCATGACTTCTATATAAAAAAATAATGTAGCTAATAAAACAGAAAAGTTGCTGCCTGAGGCACAATTTAGTCTTTCTGCTTCACATATATAACTATCACATATATAACAATTCCTGTTATATCACCTAACATAAATTTATTTTATTACAGCTTTTTTTATTTTGCTTTTCGGGCAATGTAGCATTTTTGTAGCAAATGACATTCTATTGAATAAAGGACTTAAAATATGTTTTTTAATTAAGTAAAAAATATATTAAACCTTAACCGACATGAGTTTTTGGCAAATAGCTTTTTTCGATGGAATCTACCGATGGAATAAATGCTCACACATAAACCAACACCCAAAAAAGTGAGATGTTGTGCTCAACAGATCAAACTTGCCGCAAACACTTACGTTGCCTGTTGATTTTAAATCAGTCAGTCCTGTGGTTGTATGCGACCATTGCGAATAAAATCAGAAGTTGTGTTTGAACCGTTCACTTTGGATCAGTGTTGCCAGATATGGCGATATCTCGCCAAACTGGCGGTTTGAACAACCACTTTGGCGAGAGGAATTTTGTTTGGCGTGATGACGAAAAAGTGGCGGTTTCAAATTTTTTTTTTTGGCGATATTTCGACGATATTTCTTTAAAAGAAGTTAAAACCCTTTTTTTACGTTATGCAACACTTAACAATGCAAACATTTTTTCACGTCTCTAATTCTTAATTCGCCGAGCAACAGTGCTACCACAAAATAAAACGTAAAATCACTTTTCACAGCTTCAATTTGTTCAGTTTGCGCTCCTTTACAAAATAAATACATAAAATGCCAAAACATCAGGAAGGAGTAAGAAAGTACAGAAAAGATTGGGAGAATGAATATCAATGGAATAAACTCCCTTTTGTTGATTGGAATAGTTATTTTCAAAATAACGTCCCAAAAAATATTGCTGCTTTCTGGTTAAATATTTATAAATATGAAGATGGAGTAGGCAACAAATATTTCAGAGAGCGCTCTGAAGTATTGATTAAAATGGTTTTGATACCAACTACACTAAGGGAAAAAAATATTAAATTTATCCAAAAACTTTTTTAATTTATCCAAAAAGCGAGTCATATTTGCACCAATAACGCATTTACTTAAATCGACTACGTAAATATTTAAAATTTATTTAAATACTTTTTTATTTGAATAAAATATTGAAATATTTAAACAGAATTAATAAAAAATATATTAAAATTATGCACGAATATACTTAAATATCTTTCAAGTATTTACTATTTGAAAATAAAACTATCGCATTTAAGGAAAATTTATATAAAAATATTGAAATTGAAAAACAATTTATTTGAATATTTCCACGAGCTGCGTCGATATCAAACGCCATTTAGTGGTAAATTTTCTTTTTGTGAAAATATGATTTGTGAGTGCGGTGGTGAGTGCGATGCATGATGAAATCATTTAGAGTGGAGTGACATTCTTGAGAAAATACCGAGTTGTCACTCCACCTTACATGAATTCATCATGCATCGCACTCACATATCATATTTGCCAAATATCCATGCTATATTACCCTTGCAACATTAACTAAATGAGAACTATAAGAAACCTGCAACTTCTGGTGCGAAGAAACTGCAGCAGCATCGCACAGGAACAGAGTGCGATGCTGCTGCTGCTTGGTGGCTGCTTGGCAGCTGTATGGAATATGTGTGTCAGTGTGTGGCATAAATAAAATTTAAATACGGGAAAAAAACGAGTTGTAAGGAAAATATTTGATTTATCCACGTAAATATTTAAATGAAATATATACTCAGGCGTGGATAATGTTAACATGCGTTATTTCCTTTAGTGTAGTAATGCATGTGTAGAAAGAGTTTTTTCTATTATGAACAACATAAAAACTAAGAAACGAAATAAAATGCAATTTGAGCTACTTCAGGCTATCTTAAGAATATCAATTTATAGTAATAATTTTAAAACATGCAGTGAAAGTTTTGAGCCTGCAAAAGAAATGTTAAAACGTTTTAACTCTAAAATTATGTACCCAAAACTAGAAGACTCTGAACTTGAAGACAGTGAAGAATTGGAAGTATATAGTTACCTGCTTACGAATTGATAAAAACCAGTAATATTTTTTTGGACGTTGTTATAGATGTGGTATTTTCTATACTTAGTTTTTACTATACCTTATTTTTTTATATCGTTTATAACTACATATAGTTTAAACTATAATTTCTAGTCATATATACAAATATAATAAATATATTTACAACATTATATATTTATTATGGTTTCATTTATTTTTTTTTTATAGCAACAAAAAAATTTTTGGCGGTCTAGGTATCGACAAATGGCGATCAAAGAGTATAAAAAACTGGCAACCCTGCTTTGGATGGGCATAAGCCAATCGAACAAACACATTTGCATCACACAAGCATTGAGCATGTTTGTTTTTACAGACTGATTTGATCGAACATAGAAAACGAAGCGATTGCAATCAAAGCATATAAAAATGAAAAAGAATAAAATCAACGATTGCATATTCTGCAAAAGAAAGTTCAAGTTAAAAGTAATTAAAACAAAACTAAATTCAGCTCTTTAAAACTAACAAATTAAAGCAAATTAAATCCATATAACTTTAAATAAACGAATTAAACAAAATAAAACTGGCTCCACGCAAGCAAACATTTTTGTCCATGTGATTCATATTCACATCCATTTGATTGTTGCTTTGTAATGGTTCTATTCATGCAATTTGTGTTGGCACGAAACAAGCATGAAATCAAGAAAGTAGATTGAACTTATTCGATCAGCCGACTGAAGCACAATTAGAATGAACGCTTTTTCGTATGATGCTGAATATATTCAACGCTTGGGTTTGGTTGCCGTGATCGATTGTGATCTGAAACTTTTGCATATGATTTAGGGCCAATATAACAGTGTAGGCTTAAGGTCCCCTTAGCGCTTAAGGAGACCTTAAGCTTAGTAATCATTTTAACAGTGCAGAAAACACAGTCGCACTTAAGGGTTCCTTAAGCTGCCAATATTGGACGCTTAAGATCTCCTTAAGAATCAGCTGTTTCACATATTATCAATAAGAAAAATGGAATCGCGTTTGTTGAAACGAAGAAATTTACAAGTTAATTTAAGCATTGATTCTGATATAAATGATGAAGAGATCGGGGAGCTGTTGAAAAACAAATTTCTTAAGTGTACCTTAAGGGCTGACTGTTAAAATGCACGACACTTAAGGTGTGCTTAAATGTTCAAGTTTCCTAAGTTAAGAGCACCTTAAGCTTGGACTGTTAAAATGGCCCTTAATCAGCAAAAATGTGATTTTTGCGGTTCTCTGGAATCTACTAATTTTACGCGACTACAGGTGGCACTCACGTTTGGAAATGCTCGTGTAAACTTATTGACATACAAGTTCTTAGTATGTGCACGCATACATGTCTATTCTTACATGCATTATAGTATGTATTTCGCGGTCGAGTCAGCTTCCGTCAGTACATTTCATCTAAGGCGGCAAAATATGGAATAAAAATGTGGGTTCTATGTGATTCAAAATCTTATTACGTCCACACTGCTCAGGTGTATGTGGGGCGTGCTAGAAATGCTGCACCTGAGAGAAACCAAGGCCAAAGAGTTGTGCTCGATTTATGTGAAGGCCTTTCAGATAGAAATGTCACTTGTGATAATTTCTGCACCACATATCAATTAGCTGAGGAGTTACACAAACGGCGAATGACCATTATCGGAACAATTCGGCAGAATCGAACTGAGATTCCACCAGTTTTGAGAAATATGCGGAAAAAGCCTGTTTTTACACAAATAAAGGCGGTGTAGATACGCTTGATCAAATGGTTGGCACTTATCGATGCAAGCGAAAGGTCAATCGATGGCCTATGGCATTGTTTTGCAATTTACTTGATACTAGCTTCCCTGGTTTACAAAGGGTCTTCAAAAGCTTAAAAATCTTAGGAACAAATTTTATAAAAGATACATGGAAAGTAATAGTCCAATATTTTATGAAAAATACCGGCATTTCATGAGGGAATTCAATTTTGTCAATAAATATCTATATAATCAATTTATATTGGGGTTTGAAACCAGCATAAAATCAAACCCGAAAGCTTTTTGGCGATTTGTAAAATCGAAAAAAAATATTGCTAATATCCCATCTGCTGTTTTCTACAATAACAATAGTGCAAAAACTGCTAATGAAGCTGCTAATTTGTTTGCTGAATACTTTCAGTCTAATTTTGAAAATGAATCTGAAATGATACTCACAGTGATTTCTCTACTAATGTTCTGTCTTCCCTGGACTTTGGTTCCCTTATATTATCTTCTGATGATGTCGTTAAAGGAATTATTAGTTTAAAACCATCAATGAAGACAGATGCAGATGGTATTTCTGCATTTTTGTTAAAAAATTGTTCAGCATTAGTTAACCCAATTCAACTTATCCTAAACAAATCACTAGCTTCTGGTTTGTTTATTGATGATTGGAAGGTTGCATTAATAACTCCTATTTTTAAAAGTGGGAATTAAAATTATATCACTAACTATAGGCCTATATCTAAATTAACCACTTTTTCGAAACTCTTTGAAAGCATCATATATGCATTTATACCTTAATTCCTAAAGAATATTTAACAATAAGCGTTTAAAAGATTCTCTATCAATACTTATGTCTATATCGTTGCATACAGAGTTGAACGCAGCGCAAGAATTGGTAATAGCGTCATTACCGCCATAGTTTGTTCTGTGAAACTCGATAAAAAATAGATTTCTTTGTCGAATATATCGTTCAGGTGCATATAATTTAATAAGGTTTAGAAGAGGTATGCAATTTATGTGATTCATTAGAATATCCCTCGCAAACAAAATTCGGAAATACTTTCTACGCGACTGCAAAGTTTTCAACCCAAGTAGAGAGCAACGGCTGTCGTACGAGATTGTTAATTCCCAATTAAGTTTTTTAATCGCGATACGTGTGAATCTTTTCTGGATATTTTCAATCCTAGTGATATGACGTTTGTAAAATGGTTCCCACACAACAGATCCATATTCTAAAATAGGCCTGACTAACGACACAAAAATAGATTTAAGAGTGAACGGGTCTAAAAATTCCTTTGAATTCCGCCTTAGGAATCCAAGCATAGCATTTCCTTTTGAAATTATACTGTCAAATTGGGCCAAGAAATTAAGCTTTTGGTCTAATAATAGCCCTAAATCAGATTTCCTGTTTACTCTAGGTAGAATATTACCATCAATGAAATACCAAAATTCAACCATATTCGTAAGCATACCAAAAGAAAGAACATCACATTTGGAGACGTTAACAAATAATCTATTTAATTCGCACCATCTGGAGAGGTTGTTGATATCGTTTTGTAAAAGGCAAGAATCTGAAGCGTTTTTTACAGATTTATAAATTTTCACGTCATCTGCATACATCAAGCAGGCAGAATGCTTAAAATAACTCGGCAAATCATTAATAAAAAGCAGAAATAGAATTGGACCTAGATGACTACCTTGCGGAACACCTGAGTAATTAAAAACTAGTCTTGATTTGATTTGCCCTACTTAAACAAACTGTTTACGGTCTGTCAAATAATTTTTGAGCCATTTTAGCAGAGAGGAATGAAACCCCATTTGCTCTAATTTCATTAATAGAATACTGTGCTGTACTCTGTCGAAAGCTTTTGCGAAGTCTGTAAAGATCACATCGACCTGATTTCCACATTCCATTTCATTTCTGACATAGTTCGTAAATAAGGCTAAGTTTGAAGTAGTTGATCTTCCACTCATAAATCCATGTTGGCAATCTGTTATATAATTCTTAACATTAGCATAAATACGCTCTTTAACCAGCGATTCAAAGACCTTGGGAATCAAAGGCAGTTTTGAAATTGGTCTATAATTTACAATATTCTGTTTATCGCCATTCTTAAAAATAGGCGTTATCAAGGATTCTTTCCATTCTTCCAAGAATTCACCTTTAGCTAATGATAGGTTAAAAACATTTGCTAAAGGCTTAGCTAAACTGAAAGCACACATTTTAAGGTACAAGGGAGGAACATTGTCAGGCCCCATTTTTTTTCCAACGTCTAAGCTTAATAGTTTTTTTTTCAATTTCAGATTCAGAAAGTTCTAGAAATCCCAAATCCGTAATTGGGGTTCCATTATAAATAGTCCCCTCACAACTGCTTCCCATAGAATTAAGTATAAAATTTGACTGAAAAAATGAAGAAAACATATTGCATACCTCCTCCACATTGCCAGCAACTTTCCCATTAAATGTCATATTTTTGGGTAAGCCATAAGTTTTACGCTTAAGGTTGACAAACTTCCAAAAAGCTTTTGAATTATATTTTATATTAGTTTCAGTATTTTGAACGTATTGGCTATATAGATATTTTTTTAAGAAATCGTATTCTTTTTTAGCTCTTAAATATTCATCTCTAAACAAGGAATTAACTTTGCTTTTTTTATATTTTTTATTTAATATGTTTTTCAAATGTTTTAATTGCTTAGTAAACCAGATAGGTTTACCATTTTTGGCTTTTTTGACCTTTTTTAAAGGTACAAAATTTATAAATGATTCATTTATAACTGAAATAAATCTAGTGTAATTTTCTAGTAAATTGTCCGAGGATTGAAGACTCCATTGGACACTATTTAAAAAATTGTTAATAGCGTTGTAATCGGCAGCTAAGAAATCAAATTCAAATAACGTATCGTCCTGATCAAAAAGCTCATAAGAAGATAGAATACAAGTTATTTCTAGTGCTTTATGATGAATACTATTATCGACCAAAAGCCAATTAGCTTCTAATGCAGTCGCGTTCAACTCAGTATCAACAAATACTAAATCTAGTATTCTATTAATAGAATTTTTAACATTATTAATTTGACTTAAGCCAAGTGACAAAATTGAGTCAATAAAATCTGCGCATGTGTTACTAGACAAATTTAATGGCAGCCATTTTTGAGAATCTTGGGAATATTCCCAGCAAATATTACCTAAATTAAAGTCACCTAATATAATTGGAAAATCATTAACATTTAAGTTTTCAATTATATTCAAAGTATTGACAAAGTGCAATGAATAGATCTCACTATTTGAGTTTGGCGGAATATACGACAGAAAAATATACATACTATTATAACAAGTACTTTTATTAAGAGGAAAATCAACCTTTACACATATTTGCTCAATGGAATTATTCAGCAGAGGAACCTCCGTACAGCGATATGTAGTGCGAACTGCGATGAGTACACCCCCACCGCGTGATTGGCCAGTGTCCGCATAATTGCGATCTTTCCGAAAAACGTTGAAATTTTCATCAAATAGTTCAGTTGAAAATATGCTAGCATTAAGCCATGTCTCTGTGAGCGCTATGATGTTGTATGAGCAATCAGCTTGAGCAATCAAGAATTCGATTGTCTTCGTGCGAAGTCCACCAGCATTCTGATAATAAAGCAATACATTATGATTCGAGATGGTTAATGGATGGTAATGGAGTTAAACGATTGTTCTGTCCTCATCAACATGGCTTCGTTTCAGGACGATAAACTTTATCAAATTTAGCTATTTTTTCTGAAGATTGCATTTCTGCTTTTCAAAGTGGATGTCAAGTTGATACAATATATACGGACTTCTCTAAGGCATTTGATAAGGTCTCGCATAATATTTTAATACTTAAACTTGCTAAACTGGGTTTTCACTCAGTTTTGTTACAGTGGCTACGGTCCTACTTAACAAATATAACATGCATTGTTGTTATTAATAATGGTAAATCAGCCCCATTCTCAGCTTCGTCAGGGGTTCCACAAGGTAGTATTTTGGGACCTTTGTTATTTATATTATTTATAAATGATATAAGTTTTTGTTTTTCTAAAGTCAACTACCTTTTATATGCAGATGATCTTAAAATATACATGCCAATTAAGAATAAGTCTGACTCAGATCTTCTACAGAATGAACTGTCGAAATTTTATGCTTGTTGTTGCCAAAATCGACTTTCACTAAACGTAAATAAATGTTTTCAAGTTACCTATGCCAAATCACAAAATACTATTAGTACGTCACATTACATTGGTACTTCTGAATTGAAAATTGTTGATAATACACTTGACTTGGGGGTACTCTTTGATAGTAAATTTACTTTCTCAAAACATTTTGATTATATTATCTCGAAAGCGTATGCTATGTTGGCTTTTGTGCGGCGTAACAGTTGTGCCTTTTCAGACCCATACACGCATAAAACTCTTTATTCTTCATTGGTAAGATCAAAACTTGAATATGCTTCATTTATATGGAATCCGTATTATGTTGTACATATAAATCGTTTTGAACGTTTACAAAAAGTTTTTACTCGTTATGCTCTACGGTCTTTAAATTTTAGTGAACTTCCCTCATATAATGTCAGGTGTTTACTTATAAATTTGAAATCATTGCAAAGCAGAAGAACTATTCTTTCCCTATTATTCATCTTTGACGTAATACGGGGGACAATAGATTGTTCACGTCTTTTAAGTATGATTAATTTCAATACTCCCCGTAGAAGTCTACGTTGTTATAATATATTTTATGTTGGAACGATTAGAACTAATTACGGTACAAATGCACCTATTAATCGTGCCTTAATTGAGTTCAACAGGTTGTCTAAAGATATTGAAATTGATTTTTCTTATTCTAAATTGGTTTTTAAAAATATGTTAAATTGCTATTATCGTTAATCTCTATGGATTATCTATTACTTCTGAATTTATCTACTGATTGTTATGCTTATCTTAGTTTTAATTTACTTTTAATATATTTAATATATTTTTTCTTTTATTACTTGTAGTCAGTAAGGAAATTGTTGTTCCATTGATGAAATAAATAAATAAATAAATATAAGTGGAGTTAATGCGTACGTTAATTTCACTTCAATTTCAATCAAAAACAGTAACAGGAATATTCGTCGTAGACTGTTCTTGATTGAGCTTGGAGACGCTATGGTTAAACCATTCATAGCGAAGCGAATACGTGGTCCAAGAGTGGCACAACCCGAAACACCAATAATCTCAACAAATGTCGCAAGTGTTCCAATTCATCCAATTCAGCATGCGTCACCAACACGGAAGCTTGGTCTATGTTACATTTGTACAAGCAAAAACAATCCTAATGTGTTTGCAACAAGATGTGATAAATGCAAGAAATTCATCTGTGCAGATCACAAATTCAATACATGCTTGAATTGTGTCCATAAAATATCTTAAAATTATCTTATACTTGCCAAATCGACAAGATTTAAATTTTTTTTTTTACTTTTTTCGAAATATTTCCAATTTTTGTCCTGAATATCAATTTTTTTTTATATGTATTGAACTTTATTCATAAAAAGAATAAATAGTCCTTAAATTTTATTTCATAAAATTTGTGATATTTTTATTTCTTTTTAAAGTTTTCTGTATGTAACCGCGCGCATACTTAAGGAACCTTTTAGGGTTATGGGTCTGAGTTACCGATGAGGTTTAATCTGGTAGCAACTAAAACACGATTCGAAAAACAGGGACAATCATTATATGAAATCTCAACAAAAAAATATCATCTAATTTATTCATAAATACTTGAAGCTTCTCATCAACCGAGTCAAGAAACCTGCAGGCAGCCCATCTTATATTGGACATGTTTTCAAATAATACAGGTGTGTCTATTGATATATAGTCATAGTAAGAAAATCTTACAGGAGCATTCCTACCTAGATTTATTTGAGGCAACAAAAAAGTAAGTCATGATCAGACAAGAAAGTGATTTGATCAAATTTAAGCAGTAGTGAAATATCAGAAACTAAGCAGACTAGGCTAGGCTCACAGTCACACGTATAACGAGAAGGAATGTACCCAGAAAACACAAGTCAAAGGTTTGAGACTTTTTTTCTCAAATTTGATTTCAAATGTTATTCTCAAATCATTTTCAAATCGAGAATCAATGTTTGAATTAATATTTGAGTTCGATTTAAGATTGATTTGACGATAAATGTTTTTCTGAACAGTTTGGAAATCACATTTGAAACAAGTTGGAGATCAACATTTGTTATCAATTTGAGAATAAACCTATTTGGCTTTTATTTCTCAATTTGAGAATAAAGTCCCTTTTTTGTTGAGAATGCTATCATTCTAAAATCAATCTCAAATCGATATCAAACGTTTGACATTTGATATCAAATCATTCTCAAACCTCAATGTTTGCTGGGTTGACAGGTAGTGAAATTGGTCAGTAACAGTGTCATTTTACAAGAAATTAACATTACAATCTCCACACACAAAATAGAAATCGTAATCGATAATTTTATTGTATAAATCAACAAAAAATCGTTCCAAGCTAGAGACGCACGATACGCACGATACATCAAAAGGAACATGAAATCAAGCTGTATATGGGTTCCTAAGGAAATACTTGTTTTTTTTATGTGTGGCACATAAATTTTTTGTAACAGCAACAAACTCTAATGACGCAATAATGCCAACCAAAAATAAACAATAAAAAAACAACAGCAAAAAGTGTAATAAATGTGCTTCATATTTCTTCGGAGTCCAAATAAGCTCCCGTTCCTCATCTCCGCAGTGTTTTTTTTTTTTTTTGTCTAAATTGTTTTGTTGTTTTGTCTTCATTTTTTCAGCTCCATTTCTTTTAACGTTTCTTGTCGTTTTTCAAATATTTTATAAATATTGTATTGCATTGGAGCAAAGGGGCCGTAGCAAGGAGCCGGAAGCGGTTGCTTGTGGACAAGTTGTAGCTATCAAGCAGTGACAAAAAAGCTATCTAGAACGCTATCTTTTTTGTCGCATAGAAAATGAAAACCAGCAACACATCTACTCCTCACCCACCCTTCACATCAACACACCTAGAAAAAAAAAAAACTACACCAGCGTAGCGCCGTTTTGTTTGCATTTTGCATTATATAGTGGCAACATCAACAGCTAAGCTATAAAAAAAAAATATCCATGGGGTAGTAAATGTTGGCAACAACAACAACTGTGACGTGCTTCATAATGCATTGCATAGAAAAAAAACGAGTGTGCTTGTGTGTGTTGAATGGAGAAAAAAAACGCATTGAAGAAAACTATTTTGAAAAAAAGAGGAGGGCACAAAAAAAGGACATTTACCCTAACCAACCAGCAAGCAGCAGCAACGTGTAGTCCTCATGCCGGCCTGTGCCGTCAACGTACCTTTATAGCTACCTTCAATGCTAGGATTCTAGGTACAATGAAGCGCACACAGATAAGGGTGGGCGTAAAAAAATGGCAACGTGAGAGTTGCAACTTGCAGTTAATATTGCTGCAAAAAAGTGGAAAAAGCAACATTTATCAAATAAACATTATTTGATCAGTAGCAAAAGATTTGTAGGGCGACATAATGCACTATCCTTTAAGCTCTACTAAGCTAGCAATGGATGGGTCCTTCACAGAAATAAGTCGGGGATTCTTTTGTTATTCTTTAACAGCGAGATTGGCATCCACAGAATTATTATAAAAATTTTAAATTTAAAAAAAAAAAATTAAATTTGAATTTGACCTTTCATTATATAAATTGAAAAAAAAAAATTAGCTTTAGGCGAAGTATGTTGACAACATGAAGACAATGAAGGCAACAACAACGGCTCGTATAGAGCAAATCATACAGCAGACTAGACAGACTGTTTCGTTGGCCGCTACACTAACCTGTCAGTAGTCTTGCATGACATTCTTATACTGCCAATTTGCCCAGAAGTTGCCCGTAAGTTTTTTTGGCAGAGAGAACGCTTTTGCATTAGTAGCTGAGTTCTTATCTACTTATGATGCACCCTGTGTCAAGGTTAACCTATTATACTTTTAAGCAAAGCCTTAACTCATGTGCATCTGCGAAAATTCGAATTTTCAATTGTTGTTGGTTGTTGCCTTCATTGTCTTCATGTTGTCTTGTTGTCAACATACGTGGCCTAAAGCTCAAATTTGTTTTCAATTTAAGAAAAAATTCTAGTTCAACAGGGCAAATATGACTTCTTTATTGTCAGATTCAGATTTGAGGGAACGCAATAAAGTTCTGCGCCGAATTCAAGTTTATCCCTAGTCAAAAAGGACATAGCCGGACATAAGCTCAATGAAGAAATGAGCGGACTCCGTAAATGGAAAGAATAAAAAATAAATATTCAATGGATAAAAGAACATTTTCCCAATTATAAGATAAAGTTTACAAATAAAGCACCGAGTATTTTTTAACCAACATTACCTTAGACTCGACACAGCCCTTCCGTGAAAGCTACTTGCCATAGAAGCATAAAATTTTACTTTTTTTTCTTCTAAAATCTATTCCGAGGAGAATCATAAATGATCGGGAAAGAATCATAAATTTTTAAAATATGTTTTCTAAGGCTGTGTGACCCATAACTCTAAAGCTATTCGATATCGCAAATGTGGGTTGTATGGGATGTGCCTCGCTTACCATAGATATTCGGTGCACTTCTTCTCCCTACTCTCATTGACTTTAAAAAAAAATTGCAAAATCGGTTGAGAAACACGCGAGAAAATGGTTCTTAACGGTTCTGGCTACGCTTATTTACATATAGATTATCGTTAAATAATTTAGTTAAAAAAATCACATTTATAAATAAAATTCATTTTTACTCGGCTGCATGCAAAAAAGGGTGAGCTTTTGTTCATTTTTGCCAAGTTCAATATAAATAATACAATAATTCTTTGATAAAATGCTTTTTTTAACTCATTTACAAACAAAATTCGAAAAGATTCGTCTATGAGCATCTTTTCAGTCTAGCCAGATATTAAGAAATGATTACTTTGCGAGTGCTGAAAGCCTAAAAGTGCCTTTTTAACCGAAAAGGCTAGTATTTAAATTTTAAAAAAAAAAAAAACATATACATATATACTTTCAATTAATTGGTAAAGCAGGGTTCTTTAAATTTATCAAAACAGTTTTTAATTGATAATAAATTTTTAATTTAGTGAAAAAATTCAAGCATTCTATCAGGTCATCAGTTTACGGTCAAGTATAAATGTCTCAATTCAACCATTATTTGGCTAGAATTGAGCAAATTTAAAAAACATGATATGTGACCCGGTCTACGAAAAGGGACCTTCGGTGTAAAAACAAGTTTTCGAGAAAACAGCTGTTTGTAAACGTTTAATTGTCGCACACTGAATGGCGTCTTTTCATTTATTTCAGCTTATCCTCTATTCTTACAGAGTTGTATTTCTTAGTCAATTAATACGAGTTCTTTTTTTTTAGTTAACGACCAACAGTGAAGAGGTGATTACGTTTACTGAATCATTTTTATGCGTCTTTTGATTCCGAAATAAATTAAAAATGAGTGTAGATGAAGAGGTTAGTTTCGTTCTTAGACAATATATTGGTGAAGACGAACAAGATAGTGATAAAACCGACATTGATAACGATTTCGACAGCGATCATGATTTACATCAGGCAGGAGATAATACAGAGGAAAGTTTCGTTAAAATGGACTTATCTATTGTGGATTTAGAAGAAGAAAAGCTGATAACAAAATATTTCTCTACCGATTGTTGTGTTAAGAAATGCAATACACTTATACCACGAGATCGGATTGTTGATAGTAGAATGAAAGCGTAAAAGAAAATTATAGATTTATTTTATATTTCGATTTTTATGTAAAATGGCTGGTTTCCCTTCAAATAAAAGTATGAAATGATGTTTATTATGTTATAATTCAATGTCCAATTTTTTTTCATTTTCACTCATTTCTGCTCTTTTTTTGGAAAATTCCTGACAAACTTCTTTACGAGTTGGAAACTTCTGCTTTGCGCCATTAGAAAGAGCACACATTAGTCTATCCGAATCGCCAAAAAAGTGAAAAATGATATTTTCACACCGAAGGTCCCTTTTCGTAGACCGGGTCACATATTAAGAAAAATGCTTTATTGAAGAAACATTTGCTTAAAACTCAAGAATATTTTTTCTATATTTTCAGTTGTATTTATCTAGACGCACTGGACTTATTGATGACCTATGTTGCTGAATAAATGAGGACCTCTGCAGCATCAATATGTGGGCCGATAGCAATGGTCTTCCACTTAATTCTTCTAAATCATATTTGCTTCCCATTTGTAGAGTTAAAGCATGTGTTAATGATGTCCCTGATTTGTTTATTGGTCCAAACAAGCTAACTTTTGTGTCGAAAATTGAAGTGAAGTCAAAAAAATTTAACTACTACCGTTAGTCATGTCTATTAGAAAGTAATAAATGCAGTGCCTACCGATAACAACAACAACTCTGAAATGAGAAAGAGCACAATAATTTGAAACAATGCTGTCTCATCATTATAACCGCGTTAATAAAAAATTTAATTCTTTTGCAAAAATAGTATTTATTTTTAATTTTTAGTAATGCGTTATGCTTCCTCGTTTTCCAACAAGTTCAAAAAGCCTATTTCCCATCGAGTCGTACAAATTTAAAATTTGTTGTTGGCTAAAAGCGCCCCAATTGTGTAAAATTGACGGCCGCAACTCATTTATGTTGGAATATTGTGTGTTGCCACCATAAACTGCACGAACCAAAGCTGAGACAAAGCAGACATTTTCCATAATGTTGAGGTCTGGTGATAATGATGGCCATTCCAAAACCATTACGTTTTGTTGCGCAAACCAGTCGCGAGTTCATCGGGACGCATGACATGCAGCGTTTTCTTGTTGAGTTTCTCTTGCAGAATACCAATGTACTTTTCTGAGTTCATACGGGTGGAAGGTAAGTACAGGTTAAGTTTTCCTTGCACACTCACTGCTCACTGCAGTGACCCACCGCCAAAATTCCGTTTAGAGAAATACCTTAGTTCGAGTCGCAAATCACTCGCAGTCGCAGGTTAAATTTCTTTTTGTCGGAAAAGATGACCTTGAAAGGAAAGAATTAAAAAAAAAACATTTAATGAATAAAATAAGAATTTTTAACATTAAGTACCTGGTTCCAATTACAGGCCAAATTATTTCGAGCAAGTTCCCTCCTTTTATTTTTGTAGATTTGGGGGAGTCGTGGTTCTGATTTCATCTTGGAAAATTTTGTAGTGCCCAATCTCCTTAAAACGCGGTGAATGGTGTTACGCAACACCTCAAGGTTTAGCTCTGTTTTAATATTGCGCAAGCTTTTAACGGAGTTTTGTGCTGACCGTAGAATTCGCCATTCCTGATGACTGTTCACAAGTTTCTTTCTACCACGCTTCTTATTATTATTATTTCCAAAGTTATCTTGATTTTTTAAAAAAATTGCGTACCACTCGATCACTTCGTCCTACTTTCCCGCAAAGTGAAGTTTTCCGCGAAAACCACTAAAATTTTTCCTTTTTCCAATTCCGAAAGTTGCTTTCCCCGTAGTATTTTGCGACAAAGTAAAAAATAATTAACCTGTTTAATCGCTTAACCGAAAAACTGTGATTACTTAAGACGCGGTTATATTTTTTCAAATGATTGAACTCTTTCTCAGTTCAAAGTTGTTGTTGTTATTGTTATGCACTGCATTTATTTACTTTCTAATCAGTGTTGCCATTTTAGCTACTTTTTAGCTAGATTTAGCTTCTTTTTTTCTCATTTAGCTCCAAAAATTGTGTTTGAGCGGCTAGCTACTTTTTTAACTTCTTATTTTTCGAGTTTAGCTATTTTTAGCTACTACTTTTTTTTTGTTAAAAATGCAATATTTTCGTGATCACTTGTTACCACCGATATTTTTTTTTTGTGACATCTCTAACTTATACATACGATGAAATCCAATGGAGAAAACTTCACACTTATCCATGGACTAAATCGTCTTCTATTGATTTTTGGATAGAGTTAGAGAATGGAAGGGTGCTTTAAGCGAAAACTCTTTCTCTGATCTTACTTAATTCGTTTTTTAGTTTTTACTTTTACCGTTAAGCAACGCTGAAAAAGAGATAACGTTTTCAATAATGAATCTTTAAACACAAAGAAATTAAATGAATGGCATCATTTTATAAATCACCGTGATGAAACGCAACGCTAACGCGGCGCATCACTTTGATTTAAAATTTGCATTTTATTAATCACTACGTTATTGCGTTAGCTATGTTACGTTACCAAGGTGAACTGTCAGCCAACAGCAGTTTAGGGTTGTCACATGTGAAATAAAACTAGCATCATTATTGCAAATCTTTGAAATATTTAAGATTCACCAAATTTGGACTTGTTGGCAACCATATCAGCTGTTCTCTTCAGCCATCGTTAAATTGAAGTTGCAATGTAAACGCCAAACACTGTCGTACCATTTGCTACCTGCGGTAGTTTTTTTATTTCTTTTAGCAACATTTCGAACTGTTGGTTCGTTGTTGCTGTCTTTAACCTATATTCAAACGATATATGTAAACATTTAAGAATATATGAGTGAAACAAACAGTTATTACCCTTTCAATGCCAACTTATTCGTTCTAACGGCAGCTCAAGAGCAAGTGATGAAAGTGACAGTTCAAGTGAACGAATTTCAAGTGCCGCGTTTTATAAAATGCTAACTTTGTACTGTTTTCACTACGCTATTGCGTAACTCAACGCTGAAGATCACTGCGTGAAGCGTTGCGTTTTATAAATTGCGAATTTCAACAACGCAGCGTGAAGTGATGTGCAGGGATTTATAAAATGATGCTATAAATTGTTAGTGTCAAATTCCACAGCATGTTAAGCCCATCATTCGTATCAGTAAACAAGGCATGAACGACAAAAAAGAAAAGATCAGCACTAATTTCTTCTATATATAAACCTCCATATTGCTTATCGTGAATTGTTTATTGTTAGTAAGCCTATTTCGTGATAAGAATGAAGGGGTAAAACATGTCTTAAAAAATAAACAAATGTTGTCACGATGACATTATAAATGACGATCTCGTAAAATTTATGAAACGGGAAGATATTTACAAAGATTAAGATTCTGATAGTTCAGATAATAATAGTAATGATAGTATGGAATTTGAGATCTGAACTGATGGTATACCCTACAAAACTGTGCCTGCATATAAATATTAATACATATACATATATATATGTATTTATTTAAAACTAGACTTTTTGGCCTTTTTCTTGTAATTCATTTTTGTTTTAATTAACATATAACCGTTTTAAAAAATTATTAGCACATTGAAAGTGTATTTTACTGATTAAAATGTACCTTAGCATATGAAAATATATTCCTTTTGTTGTTTTTATTTACGTACACAAAATTAAAAAAAAAAATAAACTGAATGAATAAAATATAGGTACTAAGATATTTTTAAAAACTAGCTTTTAAAAACCCTCAAAAATTTTCTGGCAACACTGTTTCTAATAGACATGCCTAACGGAAGTAGTAAGAATTTTTTTTTTCATGAAGCGAGAAATATTAGCAAGTTACAAGTGCGGTTATAATATAATTATTCTCTATCTCTTATTCCTCTACTGTGTATACCATAAGTTTTAACATACCCAATTCTGTTTAAATTTTTGTAAATTTTTCTTTTTTATAAAACTAGATTAAGCTGATATTTGTCTTTTAGTTAAGGTTATTATAAATATTTTCTTTTTAAAATTGAGTTGTTATTATGATTAATGTTTATGCTGTACTATAAAGCTTAGCTCTTAGTGTGCCTATTATGCTTAAATCAATCTTCCAACAATAGATTCAATACTCATATTTTCTAGAAGTGAGAAAAATTTGCTTGATTCAAGTAACAATTTGCTTAAAACTAAAATAAGAATGTTTCGCTTGATTTTAGAAACTTAATTTTCTTATTATAATGAAAATCCTTCAATAAAGATGTTTGATGTAGAATAAATATACTAAATATATCTTGTAGACGCTTGTAATGTGTCCAAGTAAAGTAACAGATAAGACACAGCGCCTTCGAACAATGCCATAATTTGTCAGTCCGCACCATCTTAAGCATGTTTTCATGTAAACATGCTGTGAATTATAAGCATGCTAATATGAGTTGAAGTAGGAATAATTTGCTTGATTCAAGTAACAATTGGCTGAAAACTAGAATGTTTTGCTTGATATTAGAAACTTAATTTTCTTGTTATAATAAAAATTCTTCAGCAAAGATGTAGGATAACCGATCATGAAAAACTACTCGAATATACTAAATATATCTTGTAGACGCTTGTGATGGTTCCTAGTAAAGTAACAGATAAGACACTGCGCCTTCGAACCATGCAATAGTTTGTCAATCCGCACTATCTTAAACATGTTTTCATGTAAACATGTTGTGAATTATAAGCATGTCAACACAAAATTGAAGTGAGGAAAATTTGCTTGATTCAAGTTAGCAATTTGCTCGATGCCAGTGGGAGCCGTTGATGCGTTCAGAAACTATGTCTTGAAGCTGTCCCAAGCGGAATGGGATGAATCTTATGACAAATGGTTCAAAGACATGCAAAAATGTGTTAATCACAAGGGAAGTGAGGAACCCTCGAAAGCAGGGACCGTAAATAACAGTTATGGTCTCATTTTTTAAGGGAAAACCACAAGTAGTTGGAACAGTCGGAGGACATTTTGGATGACACCATTATGATCCCCCGACATCCCCTTCTTAGTCCTGGGTTGTGTTTTAAATTTCGACTTTAAAAGTTAAAGTTTAAAAATACCAGTTAAATTTTGAACTTTTATTTTTTCGCACAAAAAATAACTGTTATTTTTTGTGGGATATTTTTTTCCACAAAATATCCCACAAATCACTGTATCTACAAAACTGTTCATGCAAGGGTCATGAAATTTGACTGGTGAAAATAAGAATGCAATATCTACCATATGACAAAAAATGGGCGGGACACGCCCTTTTTTACATTCTATGATTTCATCTACAAGTCGGATAGAAACGCTGCACTTGCTGATTTAACATTATGGAATTTAGTGATTTACTGAGAGTTCCCTTAAAAAAACAAGCATGTGCTCAATTCATTCATATAGATACAGTTAGAACTAAATCTTTTCTTCAATGCACAAAACTAACGTTGTATTAAAAAAAAAACAAGCACGTGGTCAATCATTCATATGGACAAATGAGGCGATGAGAACAAGAGTGGCCTAACCCACCAACATATCTAATGGAGTCATATTAAGATTTTCAATTGAATTTCTTTTATTTTTTTCGTTTATTCACAATATTATTCGCTTTTTCTAAATTTGCTTTTTAGTGGTATATTATAACAAAATGTCAATATTTGGATTAGCAGCAGCAGTTGCGACGCTAGATCTGCATTTATTTTAATTTTCATATTTTTGTGGGTTAGGCCACTCTTGCTCTCATCGCCTCAAATATCTCCGGCTATGCGACAGACTTGCCATGTTTTTATTTTTCAAATTTTATGACCCTATAATAAGCAGATTCTTAGATATAGCGATTTGTGGGATATTTTGTGGGAAAAAATATCCCACATATAATAACAGTTATTTTTTGTGCGAAAAAATAGAAGTTAAAAAATTCTGGTTAATTCTTGTTCAATATAATAAAACACAAAAAATAACTAAAATTTTCAACTTTTTTAGAAAAATGGTTTAACGGTTACGGTCCCTGCTCGAAAGTGTTCGTTAAATGTTGAGCTTTAGCCCACACACTTAAATCTTCACTATTTTTTTGAATATTTATCAGGAGTAAAATTTAAAATTTTAATACTTTCTTTGTTTTAATATAGCAGCCAAAGAATTCTAACTTTTGCAAACTAACGGAACTTTTAATATAACAATGACATAGCCAACAGCTTAAAATATACCCAAAATGCTTAAGCATTATGATAAAGCCAAAAAGTAACCAAAAAAAAAGAAGAAGAGTTCTTTTTTTTTGTTTTTTATTTCTTGTGTTAAAAGTAATTTTCTATTGAAAAACTTTTTCATTTAAACTTGCAAACACAAAAAAGTTTCGAAATGAAATTAAAAACACGTAAAAGAAAAAGGATCAGAGAAAAAGCAAAAACAAAAACAAATGCAAATAAATGCAAGTTTTACTTATTTCTTTCATGTTGTTCTATCACTGTTTTTTTATTTATCTAACAAGTGTTTTTTTCTGCGTTTGCTGGGCAACGACCACACGGCAAAAACACTCACCAGGCTAACGGATCAAAAAAGGAACATGGCAGAAAATAAGCTGGCCAAGCTATTTCCATGACCAAGCAAGTGTTAATTATGGCGAAGGAAAAATTCGCTTTTTTTGCCGCGTCTTTTTGACGGGTAACTTTTTAACGGGTTGGCGTATAGGTATGGGTGTGTGTGTGTGTGTGCTTGCTAAAAATTTTCCCACAGCGTTAAAACTTATTTGCAAACTTTTAACCGGAGTTGAACCAAAACCTTGCCCCCGTTCGCCAACGTCTACGAAGCTGCAGCCTCCCATCAGAAAAAAGGACAGCTATTTAAGACATGAACCAGCAGGTGAACAATCAGCAAAGTAGCAACTCACACTTTGGTCCGTCATGGGAATTTTTATTTTTTTTTACTTTTATTATTTTTCTTTTTTGTGTCAATATAAATAACAAACGCAACAACAGCAGCATCAATTAAAACAACAACTTCAATTTCAGAATTACAAAAACTATGCCACACGTTCCAATAAAGGGTTGGAGCGTCAAAGCCATAGCAACACCAACAACAACAATCGCATAAAAAAATAAAATCTAATTAAAACAAAGATGATGTTTTTTTTTAAAAACGCTCAAAATATATTTTATATAAAAAAAAGTGCCTAGAAAAAATTTCATGAACGTTTCCAAAGAATAACAACAAGAGCATCGCGCACTTAGTGTAACAACAATTATTAACCCTTTCGCACGTCATGTACTGTCAAAAGCCACAAAGCAGAGGTCGAACAAAAAAAATTCAAGAGAAAACGAAAACAGTTCGAATCGAAGTTTCAATTACTTTTGAGAAAAAAAGAGCACGGAAAGGTTTACCACAAAACGACACAAAATTCGAAAGTAAAAGAAAAAATTTTCATTTCTATATCTGTGAGTTACCGACAAAACAAGGTTCTAGGCGAGGTTTGCTAGATTTCTAAGTTTTTCCATTGGAGGTCTTTCAGGTGTTATCAGAGTCAGTAGAGCCCTTTTACATTGGTCAAGAATTGACTTCAACTCTTTGCTATTCCCTTTTAAACTTACCCCCTCTCAGTTTGATGTCCGCGTCTCTCATTGACAAATGCGTGAGTTGAGCGTCAACTGTCGCATTTGTCACGAAAATTTGTGACATGCAATGATATCGCAATATGTACATGTGATGCGGTACAAATATTATACGCCAATAAAGGCCGGTTCTTAAGCCTCTAGACAAAAATAGACAAAAAAAATTCATGATGTCATGAGGCCACGGAGAGAGCCGCGTTGCAACGGCGTTGCATGGAATTATTGCTCGGTAAGAACATGCGACACGGTAAATGCCATCAAACAGAAATGAAGTCTTTAAAGTTTAAACTTATCCTTACGACAAAAATAAAAACGATGATGACGTCGTCAGGTCGCGTAGGCAGCAGCTTATGCAACAAAAATGCAAAATTGGTGCATGGAACTAATCGCTGAGTAGTAGTGCTGCGAAAATTGGTTAATTGACCTCATTACGAAGTTGAAAGAGAAATTTTTGGAGCCACAACACCACGGAGGCAAGTGCTTAATAAAGTTAGAATGCAACACCAACGAAAAAACGTTGCATCGAATTGTGACTATTGGCGTTGCGGTAAATTTAAAAGAACGAAAATAAAGCTGAGTTTTCGATCACACGGTACAAATTAAAAAATAATAAGAGCGTCATGAGGCCTATCAGGAAATCCTTTAGAGTAACCTAAATGCAACAAATGCAAAAGCAAAGATAAAAAAAAAATAAATATAAAATAAAAACAAATTAAATTGAAAATAAGGGCACATTTAAGGGAAAAAATTATTTTTATGAGGACTAGGACGAAGATTAGAATCAAGATTAGGACCAGGAATAAGATGAGGATTAAGACAAATATTTTGACGATAAGGATTAGGTCACAAGAATTAGATTAGAACTCCTTCTCCGAGTTTTGAGGTTTGAGACAAAAATTGGGATACAGATTTAGTTATTTAGGGAAAAGGATATGGACAAGGAATGGAACAAGAATTTGTATACACTAAGCACAAGAAAAAGACAAGATTTAGGCCAGACTTTGTTAAAAGAAATAGAATACGAATAAGGAAAACGATGCGTACAAGAATAATTTCAGAATTTTGGACATGGAAACAGCTTAAGATTAGATCGGATATAAGAATAAGGATAAGCATGAGGACAAGTTTGGGAACAAAGGACAAAATAGGGACAAAAATGAGGACAAGCACAAAAAACGCGGTCACGTCAAAATCTAGGGGTGTGTCGACAATACAGCCAACTTCTTTTTTACTACGTTTACTTTTTAATGCTTCTAAATTCTACGAATCTTCAATAGATTTTATAGAAAAAAAAATCGTATGGAAAATTTAAAGCTTTTCCCAATATTTGTTTAAAAAGATTTATAACAACCATTGGTTATGCTGAGAATATTTAGTTTTTTTTAAATGAATTTCTTGTAAAAATTTAATAAGACCACAAAAACCAAAAGGGTTTTCCTCGCTATGTTGTGGGCATGTGCATTAAGGTGTCCCAAATGAACATTTTTTCTAATTTCATAGTTGCTCAACCTTTGTTTGAAAGCGTATGGGGTAAAGTATTTTTGAGATTTTTTTTCAGATTTTTTGGAAGCGGTTTAGAGGTCGCGCTAATCGGATTTTCCCTAAAAATCGGGCTTTTCGGAGATATTTGAATGTCAAGCATAAGTTGTCTGTCAATAACAGACATTTTCTAAGTCTTTTAGTCATCATTTCGAAAGACAAACCAAACCTTACTTAACTGTATATAAATCAGAAGTGTTGGCAATTTTTTTGGACATTTTGGTCTACTTTATTTTATTCTTTCGTGAAATATGTGTAAATTTTTTAAAAAACGCTTCAGAACTTTTGAAAATTTCATCAAAATGAAAAAAAAGAATAGTGCACTTTGAACATTGTTAAGATTTCAAACAATTTTTTAAAAAAATGCCTGATTTAACTCTTGCCGTGCTGTAGTTATAGCTTTTAAAGCTTTGTAACCGTTGGTTGAATCGTTAATTCGTTGATTGGTGCATCGATTATGAAATTGCTACAAATATGCAACGTGTAAACCCGCCCTTTCAAACAGCTGCGACAAGGCATACAAGGTGTAAATCTACTCTAATAATCAGCCGGTTTTTGGGACAGCCTTTTGTGCGTAAACAAAAAATTAAAATGCCCAGAAGCGATTTGAAAAATTGGTCAACATTTTTGGGCCCGTTACTGTTTTATGAAATACTCAAAAGCCACAATTAAACTGCACCCACTGTGTTTCTTTTTTCAAATTTGATTTAAATTAAAAGAAATGCGGCTGCAGCAGATAAAAATGTGATAATAATTATATTTTCACTGAAACAAACAAACAGAAAAATGAGCAGCGCCAAAAAGGTTGCCATTCTCGCTGAGCTGTAGGCGTAGATCTTGGGGTTGGAGGTTGCGTTTGTGTTTCTTGAGTTCTGTCAAAGCAGGCTGCTTAAAATTTTCAAACGCAAAAAAAGGACCATCACAAAATAAAACAGCCAGCGAAAAAAAATTATCCAAAATAAGTATTTCGGTGTTGCCATAAGAATCCGTAGTGAAAAAAAAAAATACATATAAAATATCTTTAAAAATGGCTCGAAAAGTTGCCTAAGACATGGGGAGTTTTTTTTTCGTTTCGAATTCGAAGGGTTTTTTGTTTGCTGCCACTCCACGTGCTTGTTGTTGGGCTTAAACACCCGCGCTCGCCATATTAGTTTCTGTGCATTTTTTTCACCCTTTTTTCTGTTGAAATTTTTCTGGTAAATATTTCATTATAGAAAATGGAAAAAAATTAAGATTTGTGAATGAAACTTTTCGTTTTATTTGCTTTTTTTCTTTTCGTATTTTTTGTTTTAAGCCTCTGCGCCATATTGCTCAAGAAATTTGGCAGTGCTTTTGGGTTGGAGAAGATTGGGAGGCATATTTTTTAATATTTTTTTTTTTTTTTTACTCAGCTTTAATTTGAATGTGTTTTAAATATTGTTTATCCTTAAATTTAATATGAAAATAGAATCTAATGCTGTGGAGAAATGCCTTTTGATGAATTTACTTATTTCATCAATTTAAAGTTTCAATTTTAAACACATCTACACCGAGAAAGAAAGCAATAGTAAAAGCACCTGAGCCGGCTTGGGTAAAGAAAATTGTATGGAAATTAGAAACTTATGGTTATTCACCAAAGGAATATATTGTTCAATACATTGCTTTGAAAGCACATTCTTCGATACCCTGCCACCAAAAAAATGTTTGATTAACCCAAGCCAAGTATATAACATTTTAACCAATAGTGTAGGTAAACCACCGAAAACTTTGACACTTTATCAAAATGGTATGAGCAAAATTTATACCTGAATACTCCTGGTATGTTATAGTTCTTGTTTAGTTTTTGTAATGAAAATTATATAGCTTAGATGTTTAGCCAAGGTGCAATCCTTCGCGAGTGGATTTTTTGACATTAAATTAGAGCAGTAATATCCAACTATTGACAAATCTATGTTGCAGACTTTGTAAATTTATTTTTATTTATATTAAATAAAACAATTTTTCCTTAAAAACATTTAAACTTTTGGTTAATTTTATTTAGAAGTTCCATCTAAGTGCTTGGGTTATTTTGTACAACAGCAATATGCACAATTTTACCCAAGTATATGTATATTTCATAATTGTCTATTTTAACCTAAGGCAATTAACCTAAGTACATGTATAGACGTATATTTTATACTTCTCCCTGTATATTTATTTATCTATTTAACTTTGATAGTTCAACAAAGTTTTTTGTTAAAAACTTGAACACTATGTTCGGCAGAATAAGTAAGCACGTTAATATAAATTGTCGAAGCTATAATGTGTAAATTACATAATACTTCGCTAATTTATCATCCAAATCAATATCGGTAAGTTAACATGTAAAATTTAGGTGTTTTGACCAAAAACTTTTTTTTTTAAATTTTAAATAAATTAAAATAATTTTTATCTTAATTTTTAATTTTAATATTTAATTTCTTAAACTTGCAAGTTAAATAAAAATTAAGTCAACTTAAGTTTTAATTTAAGTCCTAATTTAATATTAAATAATCTCCTAATATTAAAAATACTTTATTTCTTAAGATACTGGTCTTTGTACAGCAAAAGAATTCATTCTTATTGTACTAATATGTTAAAATAAAATAAATAAATAAAAAAGTAGAGAAGGTTGGTTTCTATTGAAAATGTTTATTTATTTACATTTCATCAAGCAGAGAGAATACCTCTTACAGACTACTTAAAAATATATACAACAAAAATATACAACATAAATTTCCACTTATAAGATAACACTTGGTATAAGATTTAAAACAAAAATATTAAAGAGAATACAAAAAAGTTCTAATTATTTTTAGTAATCACTTGTAAACGCCTTATAAGCTCAAACATATCGACATCTTTTTGGGATTGACTCAACTAATGCTTTACAAGTACATTTGGATATAGAGTATCAAGAGGACTTAATTCTTTCCCATAACACTTCTTTATTTTTGGATTTTTGTGGTCCAATTTTTTCCTTGACAATTTTCTATAAGTTTTCTATTGGATTCAAGTCGGGGATTGTGAAGGACACAGCATAACATCAATACGGTTGTCCGAAAATCACTTCTGAATAGGATTCGCTGAGTGTTTCGGGTCGTTGTCTTGTTGGAATTGTCATTTTACTGGCATTCCCCGTTCGGCATAGGGCAGCATTGTGAATGCGGCTGGCTCTTTGCTTCTTACTAAGGATTGGCACTTTACGCGAGTATCTTCCAAAGAGTTTCTTCTCCACTAAGCGTCGCCTCACAGTCCGAGAAAAAATTGGTGTTGCTAGTTGTTCTTTGATAGCTCCAGCAGTAATAAAAGGATCTTTAGCCGAAAGAAGTTTGATGCGGTCATCATCCATTTTGGTCGTTTTTCGTGGTCTGCCTGTTTTTAGGACTTTTTTTTTTGAGGACGCAAGGCGTTTAAAACATATTGTCTTTGACCTTCTTCTCTTAGTTTTTTAATAATAGATTTTTCTTGATCCGTGCAGTGACTTGCACGTGCAGTGACTTGCATTAATTTTATTTTACTTGCGTGACAAAATTTTCTGGAATAATTTGTAAGGCTTTTACTAAAAGTATTGTTAAGGACTTCTTACTAGCAATAAATCTCAAATACACATAAAAAAAAAAAAAAATAAATAACTGGCCATTTCAGCCCTTGAAAGGACTTTGACCTAGCTTCTTATGATCAATTGTGTTGTGCGTGTTATTAAGTTTGTACACAATTGACCGAGAAATGGACCTACAGGCTTAACGCCGACTCCGAACGGCGATGAACGGAATGTTCTTATTCTCAAGAAGCTTTACATGGCATTTGTATTACTCTCTGAGGTTTGCCATTGTCTGCAGAGAGGTGGCGGCCGTACAGAAAAATTATTTTATTCAAATAATTTTCTGTCGCTGCTGGGTTTCGAACCTGGGTTTCCAAAGTTCTTTGACATAGCGGCCACGCACTTTAACCAACTACGCCACGGTCGCCACTATCTCAAATACACGCTTTAATTAAAAGTGTTAGTCACTGTTTGTAGCACTGCTTTTCTTTTGATTCTATTGTTATGTCCACTTAATAAAAAGACTGCCACCGAACGGAATATTTCGAACCACTCGTTGCGTTTGAAGCGTTGCCAGATATAATTTTTTTGCACAATACATAACTACAACTATTTATCGCAAGAGGTCGTTAAAGCTTATTATGCAATGTAGGCATAAATTTAATTTTTATTTAAAACAAATTGTCTGTTGTTTTATCCGCAACTGTATTTTGAACATCAATATCTCAAAAGATTGACATCAAAAATGGAAAATTCAGATTTGCATGCCAGAACTTCAAAATGCGGTAAGTTAACTAATTTATTAAATTTTTGAATGATCGAGGTGTCTTTTTGTTCAAAACAATATGTAATTTTAAGAAATGTAAGAAACGAACTTGGATTTCCCAGGAATATAAGGTTGTTTACTTAAATTGATTCGGGTAGACTTGGTACGGTTGAAACATTTTAGCGTTTATGGTCCATTGCATCAGAATGAGTTAAGTGAGTGAGTCGTTTCGACTAACATTGTTATCTTTTTCTATATCAAGAAGTAAGTAGCTTATCGAAATATGTCAACGATTAAATAAAAATCAAAGACCAATATTTACGTTTTTTGATTTCTAGTGAAATTTTCTATTGTTTTTAATTTTTAGCAGCTTTGAACGTATTTTATAAACCACCTTAGAAATATGATTGGTTATTCAGGGTTAAATAAAGACAATATATTCGTCTACTAATGGGCAATGTTAATTGAGATGACTGTATTGTATTTTATGTGTAAAATCAAAGTTAAAAAGAAATTAATTTGTTTCAACCGGCGCCATGTCAGGGTCGGTTGAAACAGTTCCTGGGGTCTATTGAAACACATGCAAATTATACAAAATATAATAAATTAACGTGTTTTATTAATTTTCTAATACTATTTTATGACTCAGTTGAATATATCTAAGTCGTTCACGATACTTATAATCTTACATTAGTTTTAATCATCCTTCATAGGTTTATATTGAGTGTAATTTAAATTATATAATAATCAGATGTTGGTGATTAGTATTTGTGTAGTATTTGCAATTATATTCCTCAAAATTCAACAGCATTAATTATAAACTCGATTTTTTCAACTGTTTTAACTGTCCCCAAACCACCAACCAGGTATATAAAACGGTTCACAGTAAGAATGATAATAAATTTGAACAAAAACTAATACACTTGTATTCAACAAACTTCAATTAAAACGATATAAAACTCTCAATACTGTTATTTTAATAAATCCATAATAATTGCAATAATGTACGAACAAAAATATTTGCTTTTCCGTTAAAAAACTCAATGGAGCCTCATATACATAACCACAATGCGCGAAGAGCGATGCAACATAAAAGTTCGTGTTTCGACTTGTCGACCGCTTCGTTGTCCTCTTGTACCCCTCAACCACATTACGCACGGTGGCAAGATATTCGCTTTGTTTCAACTATCCACCGTTTCAACCGTACCCAGTCTACCCGACGTTAGTATAAAAATGTTAGATCTAAGGCACTGAAATTGGAATAGATCTCGGTAAATAAGCTTCAAAATCTATCTCGTTAATATATGTGTACAGTCCTTCTTAAATAATACGATCCGATATAATTCAAATCAACGACATGTTTGTATTCGATGAGACAAACAGTGACTTAACTAGATGTAAGATAAAAGAAATTTGTGCGGCGGTGTAGTGTGCGGCAAAAAGGTTTTATTGGTCTCTGATAATTGAACTAGTCAATAATATCCCGATTAGAACAAAGCTTAAATGAAGTAACCAAAATGAATCTCTATTCTAGGTCAACTTCACAAAATTCAAACTACACAGGCCGCACACTACACCATTTCCAAGTGTTACACAAAAATAATCAAATTAAATGAATAAATTCAGACAACATCGATGGATTTGAAATTCAGATACAATCAATGGAAGTATAGAAAACATCAATTGAAATTCAGACAATCCCGAAAATATTTACAATAATGTAGTAAGTTTCTGTATGAAAAGAATAGGTTAGGTGCCACGTCACGAACTCCAAGAGTCACTCCGCTATATCATGAAAAATTTTCTCCCGGGAATTGTAAAAGGGTGTTTCCATTTTTAAGATAAAGCTCGAAAAGCTTTTTGGAAATTTTTAATGCAAATTTGTTCATCAACCTTTAATATTCATGAGTGTAAAATAAAAAAATCTAATGTCTTTATCTGCTATCTTTAAAGCGGGTTCTCTATTTTACAATTCCCGGGAGAACTATCATCAAATCCTCCTAAAACTAATATAGTATCATCAAATCCTCCCCCCAACATTCTCTGATTATTGGTTTTTTCATTTTAAACTTTTGGTGGTCATTTGAAGTCAAAACAGTTATTTTTCACGAAAAATTCCGCCATTTTGTAAGTGGAAAACCACAAATTGTAAAAAAAAATACTAAAACTTATGGATGGGGGGGGGGTATTTTATACGTAAAAAGTGTCTGCCAAGTTCGAAATGCATCGGTAATGTAGTTTTTAAATGGCAGTGAACACGGACTTTTAAAAAGTGGTTTTGAGAAAAGCTTTGTTTATGGATTTGCTCTATCCATATTTATAAATACAAAATGCAAAAATGTGTTTTTTTTGCGCTGTAACCCTTGCCACCAATTTAAATGGTTTAACTTGTTCCATATTGGATGAAAGTTATTCGTCGCTTTGCTTCAAACCCAGTATTTCAAACCTTTTTTTTTTAATCGAATGAGCCATCTATGGCTAGCATTAAAAATTTATCCATGCATTCTTTGGTGTATCTCCTTTGCTTTATGTTGCAATATGTTTTTAAAATTGCGAACTCCATTATATTCACACATACTTCTCCATTATATTTATCAACAATTTTTAATTTATCTCTAAGACACAGTCTTGCTCTAGCACCCATTTATTTCAATTTCACGTGTTTACACTTGACCCTTCTTAAAATAAAAAAATAAAAATATAAATAGTAGGGTATTCAATCGGTTAACCGTTAATCGGTTAATCGATTAATTTTTGTCGGTTAACTGTTCGAATAATTTAAAATTTACGATTTTCAAATAACAAATAAACCGATTAATTTGTGTCGATTAACCGATTAGCCGAAATTTATCTTTTTTTTTGTATTTTTATGTATTTTTTACACGCAGAAAAAAAACTGGTGTAAGAATATCTAAGCCTACTTTGTAAACCCCTTTTTCAGTCAAATATTCCGGTTTATACAAGTTTTGTATAAATGTAACAACCTTTTTTTTGGTAATTCAGTTTAGTGTGTGCTTGTTAAATTAACATAGATGAACATTAATGTAAACTATATTATGCAAAAGTTACATGGTTGAAATTAGTAAAATAAAATAAGCAACAAGTATATTTTTTCTAATAAAAAATATAGATTACAAAACACAAACCAATATGGCGGAAGTGTTTATCTAACATAAAAGCATAATTAAGGTGGTATTTCTTTCTCAAGAAATTTAATTAAATAAAAAGAAAATAAAATTGGCTGTGAAACACAAAAATTATAAAGAATGTAAGTAATATCGTATATTTAAATACAAAACCTAAATTCTAATTGTTTTTTTTTTTTTGTTTTTCAGGCACAATATGTTGGTTTTATAAACGCAGAATTTGGAAACTTCCAAGACGTGGGACACCTCATTGTTAACTGCATCTTGGTATTTATATTAGTTTCTTAGTGTGTTTATTTAAAAAAGTGCAGTTTGTTGTTAAATAAATTATTAATTTTAATAAATACATATATTATTTGCAATATAAGGGAGTATTTTTTATTTACAAAAAGAAATAGTTTATTGAACCTGGAAAACGCGTCAATATTATACAAAAAACTTCGACTTATTTACATATATATCACTTCGAACATTTACCTAAGCGTTTGACAAATTCGTCGCAAATTTTATGTAGTTGTATAATTACCAAGAAACCATGTAAATTTTTACTCTAATTTTGGTAAATTTCACACCTTTTTTTTCTGCGTGTACATATGACTTTTATATTTTTATAAAAATACAACCATGTGTTTATTTACACAATTTTTCGAACAACCACGAAGCATGTTCAGTGAGAACAACTTACTTATTTTATTAACATATTGCTACCTTAACAGCTGTTTTTGTTTTGTTTACATTGGAATCAAACATTCGTATTTCTTGTTTAAAATTAAAAATCACTAAAGAAGCGGGAAATATATTATTTGCTATCAGAAAATCTAAGTAAATTTGAAAAAAGTGAGCTAAAAAGTGAGGTAAAAATGAGTCTAGTTTGGAAATATTTTACTAAAGACGATAATAATAAACAGTTGGCAAAATGTAAGCAGTGTCCCAAGGCTTTTAAGTGCTCTGGATCTTCAACCTCTTCCCTATTTTACCATCTACGTAAGGTCCATAATTTGAAATTTGAAGAAGATGAGTCTCCAAGAACTTCCAAAGTAACCAGCTGCCCGATGGAAAAATATGTAAAAACATCTTCCCTCTGTACCTTAGAGGAAATCATAGCAAGAAGTGTGGCAGAGGACGGGGTGTCTGTAAGAAGCTTTAAGAAGTCTAAAGTTATGTTGGCTTTTCTTAGGTCCAAGGGTTTGAAAATGCCATCAAGCGAAACCACAATTTGGAACTGTATCGATAAGTTTTATTTATCAAAAAAAGAAGAACTTGTTGCCGAAGTAAAACAATTAATAGAAAACAAAATACGTTTCTCCATATCAGTCGATGAGTGGTCTGACATATCATACTGTAAATACGTGAATGTCACCTTAAGATGTTATGAGCCAAAAAGTAGTTCCTTTAAAATTTATAATTTAGGATTGGAAGAATTGAAAAAAATGGCACAGCATTAAATATTTATAACTCAATTAACAAAAAATTGGAAGAATTTGGAATTAATTTTGGTAAGCATATTGTGTGTTCGACCCATGACGGTGCCGCAGTTATGAAAAGGTATGGAGAAGGTATCCACTTAGCCGTTGTTGATACAATTTATACAAAAAAAAAAAATGAAGTTCAGCAATATGAAAGTGAAAAAGAAAGTGAAGATGATTGCAGTGATGGTGGTGTTGGAGATAATGATGATGGTTACAATGTAGATTTCGAAGTAGAAAATTATTTTGAACTTAAAGGAGAATTATACAATGCCATTAATCACGTACGTAAGTGCTGTAAACTTTTTAATAAATCGAACGAAAAACAGCAAAAATTACAGGATTATGTAAATTTGCAAGAAAAGAAAGAGATTCGACTTATACATGATGTTAAACATCGCTGGTCATCGTTGTCAAATATGATAGACAACTTCCTTCGAATATACAAATGTGTAAGCCATGCTCTAGCCGATTACGATTTGATTCCTTTTTCGAATTTAGAAATACAAGTTTTGGAAAACTTTTCTAAAACCTTAAAGCCTTTGGACGTCGCTATAAAAGAGCTAAGTAAGGATTCTGCTACTCTAATTGAATTTGAAGGAACTATTAAATTTTTAATTAATAATTTGGAGAAGGCCAACAATTATATAAAATAAAAATAAATAAATAAATAACTGGCCATATCAGCCCTTGAAAGGACTTTGACCTAGCTTCTTATGATCAATTGTGTTGTGCGTGTCATTAAGTTTGTGCACAATTGACCGAGAAATGGACCTACAGTCTTAACGCCGACTCCGAACGGCGATGAACGGAATGTTCTTATTCTCAAGAAGCTTTACATGGCATTTGATTACTCTCTGAGGTTTGCCATTGTCTGCAGAGAGGTGGCGGCCGCACAGAAAAATTATTTTGATTCAAATAATTTTCTGTTGCTGCTGGGGTTCGAACCTGGGTCTCCAAGTTCTTTGACATAGCGGCCACGCACTTTAACCAACTACGCCACGGACGCCAACAATTATATTGCAAATGATTTAATTGAAAGCTTAAAGTACAGACTAAATGATAGACGAGTTAAAGTTTTAAATACGCTTATTTTATTCCTTAGCTCAGGAACATTGCCTTCTAGCAATACTTTTTTAAAATATAGTTCAAAAACTGACACTAAGGAGTTTGGAAATAAACTTTTTTCTAGAATGTTTAATGATGAACTTTGTCATGACTCGGATGACGATATGATAATATAAGAAACTTCTGATATTAATGAAAATAATCTTTTATCAGAATAAAATGATACTATTAATAGTATTAAAAATATAAAAAATTCTAAAAAGGACATTAATGGCATAATGGAGGATTTTATATGTTTAGAAAAAACAAAGAAAAGAACTGAGAAGTTGGACATTCTTTATCATGCCCTACTTTCGATTTCCCCAACATCCACAATCAGCAAAAGAGTTTTCTCCAAGTCAAGTTTCATAAAAACTAAAGAAAAGAACCGTTTAAAAGCTAAACATTTGAATTACATTCTTTTTTTAAAAGATTATTTCACAAGATCGTTTTAAAACCTTTAATTAACACATATACGTATACAGAGAAGGATCTCATTTACTTTTTTTTTATTACTTATAAATTGTTATGTTTTATTTGTTTTTTTTTATTAATAAAATATAAAATCAAAACAATCAATAAGTGTTTTTTATTATTAACCATTCTTTTAATTCAAATTTGAATTATTCGGTTAACCGAATAAATCTTAATTAACCGATTATTAACCGATTAAATCTCAACCCCGATTAATTATTTGCTCGATTAACCGATTAAACTAGAAACCCGATTAATTGAATACCCTAATAAATAGTAAGCTTACGGTAAGTTTTTATTATTTCTATATAATACTGTGGGAAAAAAATATCGAGAATTTGTTTATAAATCAAAATATCTTTATTTATTCTTCTAAATTCATTTCATCCCCCTCAAAGTAGTCCCCCGGATGCAATACAGTTGTGCCAACGTTTTTCCCAATTTTCAAAACATGCTGCGAAGCATGGCTGTTAATAACGACGAGTAATCATTACTTATTCGATTCTTTTTTTCAAAAAAGGTAAAATAATTGATTAAGTACGATTCTTTTCTGTTTGTAATCGTAATCACATGATTACGATTACAAATAATCAAAAAATAATAACGATTACTTGAGATTACGCAAAATAATCAAAAAGAATCAAAAGTAATCAAAAAAATAATTCGATTACTTTTCGAGATTATTTTTGATTCTTTTTAGATTATTTCAAGAATTTCAGTCTTAGGTACAAAAAATTTTGTTAAATTTTATTAAAAAAAAACAAAGTAATGTATTTCATTATAAAAAAAGATTGACAAAAAGCAAGAACGAGAACAATAATGTATTATAGTACAACATAAAAGAAACAAAAATAAAACCTTTTTACTCTAAATTACTATTTGCATTCATAAGAACTAATTTTTCAAAAGAAAAATCAGACAATGATTGAAATCAGACAATGAGAGTGTTTACAATGCAGGAAAAAAAAAACAAATAGTCTCCCAACTGGCGCTGAGGGCAATAAAGGAGCATTGAATGAAAGAAATGGTTCCTTCAACAAGCCATACTTTTGCCAAATCATTTCAGCACTTGAATTGTCATGAAAGTAGCAGAAGAGGTGTCCTGTGAAAAACCAGTTGTGTCAATTTCATCATCACTTTCACAAAATATTCCGTGCTTTAGACTGAAATTCTTAAAATAATCAAAAAAGAATCAAAGATAATCTTTAAAAGTAATCGAACTATTTTTTTGATTAATTTTGATTATTTGTGATTATTTTGCGTAATCTCAAGTAATCGTAATTTTTTTTTGATTATTTGTAATCGTAATCAATTACTAATCATAAAATTCTTGCTTAAGGATTATATAATCATTACAATTCTTTTTAAAAAACAATCTTATTGATTACTAATTGTAATCGCAATTTAACAGCTATGCTGCAAAGTCCTCTTCCGGTATAGCCTTCAATTCCGTCTTCGTTTCGGTTTCTATTTTTTCCATCGATTCAAAATGGTATCCGCGGAGCGGTCTCTTGAGTTTGGCGAATAGCCAGAAGTCACATGGAGCTAAGTCAGATGAATACGGTGGTAACGGAACGGTATGGATCGAGTTTTTGGCGAATTGATCCCGAATTACGAGTGCACTGTGAGCTGGGGAATTATCGTCATGAAAATTTTGTCTCTCCACAAATCCGGTCTATTATGATGCACAACATTACGCAAACGACGCAAAACACCAAAGTAGCATTCTTCGTTGACAGTTTGGCCAATTGGAAGGAATCCATAATGCACCACACCACAATAATCGAAGAAAACTGTCAACATGACCTTGATTTTTGACTTGCTTTGACGTGGTTTTTTCGGTCTCGGCTCATCTTTGGCACAGCATTCACCAGATTGATCGGCTGTTTCCGGGTCGTAAGCGTAGACCCAAGTCTCATCACCAGTTATGATGCGTTTCATTTTATCTAGATAGTCGGAAAGCATTGTTTTATACACATAAACGTGGCGCTGTTTTTTCATGAAATCGAGATTTCACTTTTCTGAAGCCCAAATGGTTACCCAAAATGGTTTTCACTGATCCTTCGGGTATCCCAACAAGGTCAGTAAGGTCTCGGACTGTCAATCGTCGATTTCGGAGCACCAATTCTTCGATTTTGCTGACGTGTTGCTTATCGGTTGATGTTTATTCTGGCCGTGCCTCGTCTTCAACGCCTTCTCGACCGTCTTTGTACCACTCGTCAACTCTTGTTTTCGATAGAGCTTGCTCACCGAAGGCCTTCTGCAACATTTTCAACGTTTCAGCGGCAAAAATTTGACTCCGCACACAAAATTTAATCGAACTGCGTTATTGAATAATTTCAAACATTATAAAAAAATTAAAAATTAACTTTTAGCTATTTACAAAAGGAGGCGTATCTCAGACACTAATGAATATTTTGACGTGTAATTTGGCATAGATGTCAGTGACAGTAGTGCCTACTTAAAGATAAAAACATTTGTCCATTTAAATTAAAATTTCCTGGTATTTTTTGCCCACAGGTACTAGCAGAATATAAAGGGTGATTTTTTTGAGGTTATGATTTTCATGCATTAGTATTTGACAGATCACGTGGGATTTCAGACATGGTGTCAAAGAGAAAGATGCTCAGTATGCTTTGACATTTCATCATGAATAGACTTACTAACGAGCAACGCTTGCAAATTCAGTGAATGGGCCCTAGAAAAGTTGGCAGAAAATCCGCTTTTTTATCGACAAATTTTGTTCAGCGATGAGGCTCATTTCTGGTTGAATGGCTACGTAAATAAGCAAAATTGCCGCATTTGGAGTGAAGAGCAACCAGAAGCCGTTCAAGAACTGGCCATGCATCCCGAAAAATGCACTGTTTGGTGTGGTTTGTACGCTGGTGGAATCATTGGACCGTATTTTTTCAAAGATGCTGTTGGACGCAACGTTACGGTGAATGGTGATCGCTATCGTTCGATGCTAACAAACTTTTTGTTGCCAAAAATGGAAGAACTGAACTTGGTTGACATGTGGTTTCAACAAGATGGCGCTACATGCCACACATCTCGCGATTCTATGGCCATTTTGAGGGAAAACTTCGGAGAACAATTAATCTCAAGAAATGGACCGGTAAGTTGGCCACCAAGATCATGCGATTTGACGCCTTTAGACTATTTTTTGTGGGGCTACGTCAAGTCTAAAGTCTACAGAAATAAGCCAGCAACTATTCCAGCTTTGGAAGACAACATTTCCGAAGAAATTCGGGCTATTCCGGCCGAAATGCTCGAAAAAGTTGCCCAAAATTGGACTTTCCGAATGGACCACCTAAGACGCAGCCGCGGTCAACATTTAAATGAAATTATCTTCAAAAAGTAAATGTCATGGACCAATCTAACGTTTCAAATAAAGAACCGATGAGATTTTGCAAATTTTATGCGTTTTTTTTAAAAAAAAAGTTATCAGGCACTTAAAAAATCACTCTATATAATGAAATCCTAGAAAAAAAAGTTTTCTGGATCACTTTAAAAATATATCTACTTTTTAGACAAAAATAACAATTAAGGGAATAATAATATATTAATGGATGCATTTAACTCATTCCAGACCATATCCATGAATTACAAAATTCCCCACGAGTTGACTCTGACTTGCTTGGCATTTCAAAGAAACACTCTTTTAAATTGTTCGACGCAAAATACATGCTTCGTCAGGTTTTTGTTGTTTGATGTGTAGATATTATTGTAGATATGTGTAGATATTTAATGCAACTGTCAGGTTGAAATTATTTATTTATGCATCTTATTTATTTATATTAAAAAAAATACTTTCGCATTTCTGTAGTTTCTCCTTTTTTTTTTAGTTTAGTTACAGATATTATTGCAGCTCGTTACACAACAAGAAATCATCAGCAGTAACAACAGCAACAACAAGAACAACAACAACAACAACAACAACAACAACGAGTAACAATGAAGTGAGCAGCAGCTGCGCTGAATTGACCGCGCGCATAAATTTCCACAGATGCTAAACGTTGTAACAACATCCGCTGCTGGACAGACAGACAGTCGAGACAGCTAACCAGCTCGATGGATAGATGGCAAGACAGTGAGCAGCAAGCGAGTCACTGTAACGGAGGGAACAAAAGTAGGCCGCAGGGAACGCTAACGCACATTATTTAATTATTTATTATATTTCACATACTTTTTGTTGTTGTAATTGTTTTTGTCGTTATAAAAATGAGAGAATAAATTGAAGCACACACTAGCCCAAGCACACATACGTGCATAAAGGACACACATTAAAAAAATCCAACCTTTTTTTCATAAAATGTCCGAGGCAAGGGTTGCGCATGCGCGTCGCGCAGGACGTTGCAAGTAAGGACAGGACATCAGCAGCATGTCTATGACAAGGCATATGATGGCCACGTTGACCTGAGCTTCAACAATATCTAGGCATGCGCAACCCATTGCAAAGTTTGCCCATCCAACCCATTCCAAACAATAGCCACATCGCCATAGCCTCAACCCTTTTGCGTTGTAAAGTTAATCATCGAACAGTTGGGTGCGTCTGTGCGCTCAACTTCAGCATTAACTTCTAAATTATGCAAAATTGTTTGATATGCGACAAAAAAAAAAAAAAAACTACATCCAATAAAAGCAACAAAAAAGGCCAACCTTCATTTCAGCGAACTCAGATTCAAACTTTAATTCAAATTCAATTTGCAGCTGGACAACGTGGACCTGACAGCATCATAAGCGGAATATTTGTAATTTTTAAAACGAGTGCGAATATTTTTTTTTCTTTTTTCATAGTAAATTATTAGAACTGTTTTAAAGTCCTTAAAATAATAATGATTAAAACAAAGGTAAGATAATGTTTTTTACTTCGATGCTTTTATTGTTAAAATTGTTAAATTTATTTTTACAAACTAAGACCTTAAGTGCTAAATTGGGATAGCAACGAAATGAAAGGATATTTTTCAGTATTTTGAATGCGCTTGTTCTTCGAGTCCTTCGAGTGCTATGAAGAAATATCAGAAAAATAGTTTTGAAGGTTTATGGCTGCCTCGAAGCTAAAAATTTCTCGTAAATCTGGAAAGAAGCCAATCTGAGAGTAAGTACACTTGATCTTGTTTATACGTGGTATACTGGCTCCAAAAAAATACCACGGTAAGAAACAACACGTATAAGAAATCAACTTTTCATACAAAACTGCTTATGCGGACTCTTTTCTGAGAAACACCGCGCAAAATCGGCATCCGCCCTGAAAAAAACGAAGTTTCATAGGAATTGTACACATAGATGTACACATTTCTTAAAAAAAAAAAGAAAAAATGATACCATAAACAAATAAGAACGCCTATATACAAAAAGGAACAATTCATTGCTACTAAAATAAAGAAAAAAAAATCGAAAAATAGCATTTACTACTTTGAATTGCATTTGTTTTTAAGTCTTGAAAAAATTAGTCACTAAGCGCCGAGTATTCTTATTTTTTGCTCCCTCATACAGGTCGCGATAGCACTCTATTGCTTTTTGTAACTCACGGCGAAATACGGTGAAGCGTTCAATATTAGGGTCGTGATCAATGAAATAATCTTCCAGATCCTTTGCTTTTTGTAAGCCTTCTTTAATCACTCTTGCTGTCCGTGATAAAGTATCGCAAGATAATACGTTCACATTTATGTCAGGGTAATTTTCTTTTTGGTCCAAAATATACTGAAAATAATGTTTAACGTAATAAGGCTTAAATGCTGCAATAATCCCCTGGTCAAGTGGCTGGATAAAGGATGTTGTGTTTGGCGGTAGAAACATGATTTCAATGTTTAGATATTCAATAAATGGCATGAGCAGTATCAATTAGCAGCAGGACGAGTTTTTTGTAGTAAAGATATGTTTGAACCTTGGGGTTAAGACATTTTTCAAACCACTCCTTTAAAACCCCTGATTTCGGTAATTTCCCTTATGTATCTGAAATTGTAAACATCGGAAATGTAGAATTTTCTGAATATGAAGTATTTAATGCTCTTCAGAGCATTGATTGTTCTAAGGGTGGTGGATACGATTTACTTCATCCAATATTTCTTAAATTCTGTGCGGATTCTCTATGCACTGCATTAACTTTAATTTTCAACAAGTCCCTCTCGAGCGGAATATTTTTAGATGAGTGGAAACAAGCTTATATTTCTCCCATTTTCAAATCCGGGCAAAAATATCTTATAGAAAACTATAGGCCAATTATCAAACTTTCGATCATTCCAAAGCTTTTAGATAAATTAATTGCCGATAAATTATTCTCTCAAGTGCGGAACTTAATCTCCACTGAGCAGCATGGATTTTTCGCTGGCAGATCCACCAGCACTAACTTATCTATATTTTCAAATTTTTGCATGAATGCAATAGAGAAGGGCCTTCAAGTTGATGTGTTATACACAGATTTTGTAAAAGCATTTGACAGCTTAAGCCATAAATTATTAATTTCAAAATTGGAAAAACTAGGATTCCACTCAAATTTTTTAGAATGGATGAACTCTTACCTTATTAATAGATAATTATTCGTGAAAGTTGAAAATTGTTACTCAAGTATGGTCCGAGCTACTTCAGGTGTTCCCCAAGGAAGCCACTTAGGATCACTTTTGTTTATTTTATACATTAACGATATACCCAAAATTTTTCAATTCTGTAAAACTTTGCTATATGCTGATGACTTGAAAATGTTTTCTACTATTGAGAATAGTTCCGATTGCTTGCAATTTCAAACAGATATTGATGCTCTTTTGGTTTGGTGTGAAGTCAATGGCTTAAAGTTAAACTTCTCCAAATGTTATATTTTAACTTACTACCGCAAAAATGATTGCATAACACACGAATATTCATTTGGTGCCAACAATTTTTTCCAAAGAACAACCTCCGTAAAGGATCTTGGCATTTATTTTACTACCAATCTCTCATTTAAAACCCATACAGACTATGTCATTTCAAGAGCTAACTCACAACTAGGTTTTGTCAAAAGAAACTGCAGGGAGTTCTCTGACTCACACACTGTAAAATCCATTTTCGTGAGCTTAGTCAGATCTATTCTTGAATATTGCAGCATTATTTGGAGTCCTACGTATGCGGTTGATGTTAATAGAGTCGAAAAAGTTCAGAAAAGATTTTCTCGCTTCGCTTTACGTAATTTGTACTCGTATCAAGATATGCCTTCATATAATATTCGGTGCAATCTTCTTGGAATCCAATCTTTGGAGCTAAGGAAAAAAAGTTTTTCAATTTTATTTGTCAAAGACATTTTAGATGGCAAGATACAATGTCCACAATTGTTGGAACTTATTCCATTGTATGCACCAATACGAGGTCTTAGGGAAAGGCCATTATTTTATATTTTTCCCCATAGAACAAATTTCAGCCCGAATGAGATTATCTCTAAGTGTTTATCTCTTTGTAATTCTATTGCCAGTCATGTAGATTTCAGTATAAATAGAGAAATATTTAAGAAATTGTTATATGATTTATTAATTATGGTTTAAGATTTTAGTTTAAGTTTATATCTGTGAGGGCTATTGCCCAGTAGATGAAATAAATAAATAAAAGTTTTCCAAGCTTTCTTGTTAGCCATCCAATGGACCGGTAATTTTTTTTATATTCGCTCCTAGAAAACATCAAGTTAGTCTTAAAATCAGTTTACAAAGAAGATCTATTTTTTAAGGCTCGTGGCTTCAGGGTTTTATTTGCAATCAATGGTTTTAACATTTTGTCTCCATGCCACACGTTCCTTTACAGCTTTAAAGCCTTTAGCCAATTTTTCATACTTGAAAATATAAGTTCGACTAAACATTTTCTTCCAAAATTTGTTTCTATTGATAATGTTCAATCCGATTGTTAGGCTGCATCACCGGGGTGCCACAAGGAAGCATCTTGGTACCCTTTTTATTTTATTTATAAATGATATAAGTAAATGTTTTCGTAAGTCACAGTTATCCTGTATGCTGATGATCTGAAGTTATTTTCCAGTATTTGTAGTCCTGATGATGTCACGGCACTTCTGATAGCACGTAACTTCAATTTATTTATTAGATGGTATTCCTCTGGAAAAAGTCAATATTGTTAGAGACCTTGTTGTGATTTTTGATATCAAGTTTTCCTTTGTTGATCACTTAAATTTTCTATTTCCAAAAGTATACTCACTTCTTGCATTTATCCGTAGGAATACTTCAGAATTTCGTGATCCACACACGCGGAGTTCTTTGTTGCGTCCGAAGAAGACGGCTTCTCATGATTTATGCGTTCATAATATTGCATTGCCTTTTGCTTGGTAGCTCTTGTATAGTGTTGCCAGATGTCCCGTATTTCACGGGAGTCCCGTATTTTGCATGATTTTTTAAGTGTCCCGGCGGGACAAAATTTGTCCCGTATTTTTGACATTTTTGTAAAATGTCGATGATTTCAAATACACATTCACAAGAACTGAGGCATTCAGAAAAGAAGTGTAAGCCGACCATAATATGCATAGAACTATTATATAGTACATACATTTCAAGCAACACTGAGTGCGAAATATATATGAAGCGCAACATTTGATATTATATTTATTCTGCGTACCTTAATAAACTGCTTTTTCTAAAATACATTTTTTTTTTAAAATAACTTTCTCTTTATTCATTGTCCCGTAAAATTTTCCAAAATCCCGTATTTTTTTACATATTTTGCATTTGTCCCGTATTGTTGAAAAACAAATCTGACAACACTACTCTTGTATCTACGGGTAATCTTTTCTGGATGTGATCCTCCAGCGCGCCAGAACACTAACGTGCGCTCCATTCTGACCATTGCTATGTCCCTTGAAACTGCATTGCGAATAGCTTTTTCTTTTTTTTTTTAATGGTTCGTATTGTTGACTCGTTTAATTTATGGAGCTTAGCGATTGCCGAAATATTTTCTACGCTTCTAATTTTGTCCAAAATTTTGATTTTTTCGCGCAAACTAAATTTTCTGCGAGCCATCCCGATCACCACACTTCAACATACCGGGGACGTATGATTTTTTGCCTTTGACATTTATTTTTTTTTTCTGTTTCAGTAGCTGCAGGGCTGACTAATAAATCCAAGACTGCTTTTTGAAGTTTGTTCACAACAGGCGATGTTAATGGAGTGACAAAAACCAGAAAAAAGAGGAAAAACTGCATATTAAAAGCGCGGCCTGGGTATTCGAGTAGGTAGCGTACTCGACTGTCACCCAAGAGGTCTCGGGTTCGAATCCTGGCCAGGCCATGGTCCTACGCTTTGACCTTTCGTAATTAAAATTTTCTATCCGCATTTCTAATCAACTGAAATTGAAAACTCATCAATATTTACGACTTGAAGTTGTAGTTGGTGGTAGAAAAGTTTGTGGATGAGATTGCCTTATGACTTGAATCGACTGAGGTAAAGGTCTCAGAGTAACACTTGCCTCAGATTTAAATTCACATGTTTCAACGACTTTTCCCCACGCTTAGAACATTATAAACAGGTTTCACTTGATTGCCCCTTCCCTTCCACTAATCTATCACCCCATTTCGAACCAAGGCAGACTTAACTGAATAGGTATTACACCTGAAATCCTTGGTTAAAAGCTAAAATAAAACAAAGACTGGTGAAAGTTTTAAAGAATTGCGTATAAAAAAGCGCAGTGGGTAGAGTGCGTGACCCATACGCCAGAGAACCCGGGTCTGACACCATCTGACATAGAAAGTTTTTTAAATTGAATTAATTTTTCTGTTCGGTCGTCAATAATAACACGCACAACACAATTTGATTTTAAGAAACTCGATCAAAGTTCTTTCAAGGGCTGAAATGGCCAGTTTATTATTATTATTGTTTAAATAATCCGCGTAAAAACAGGACCAAGGGTATTAAAAATTACAAATTTGTTGTAATTCACTGCTTTAGTGAAAAATACATTTTTCTATCTGAAGGGGACATATAGGTTACAAATTTTTAAAAAAAATTTTTTTTTCGTGAATTTTTTTTTCATAGAAGGAAAAAAGATATCGTTTTCAAATTTGCACATATATTTATTAACATTTAAAGAATAGAAAAAAATGGTGACCACTTAAACAAGGATTAATTTATTTTTTGTTTATTTCTTCCTCAGATGTTCCAGACTGGTGATATCCTGCACACCGTCAATTTTTTGGCAGTTTTAAAAAAAAATCAAATAACGTCAAATCTTTTTATCTCTTTTCCTTCTATGAAAAAAAACTACGGAAAAAAATTTTTTTTAAAAATTTGTAACCTCTGTATCCCCTTAAACTAATTCTAAGACCTGTGAAATCGTGTGCAAACTAGAACAACCAACAATGAAGTTGCAAACATTTTTTCAACTCATGAATGAGGTTTGCTACATATATTTCGGGAATAAATGTAAAAACCGGATGTTTTTTCTTTCACTTAAAATAGCTTTATTGTTTTTCGAAATATTCTGTCTTATTTTAGAAATTTAAAAAAAAAACCAAAATTAAATATGTGATAATGTATTTTCTTGAGGTAAAATTTATGGCTTTGGGTCTTTGGTGAATTAAACCTTGACAAACTGAGTAGACATTTACCCTGAACAATTGGTTATTCAGCGATACTCAACAGAAAAGGTTTATTCGGCAACACTAAAGTGCAAGACCGCACTAAGCACGACGAATCCTGTAAGAAATTAATGAATTGCCAAAATGCCATCTCCAATTATTTTGCTCTAAAACCAATATATTTCAATCGACCGAAATTGAAAATTTGCACATAAGATGGCGAAATGCTGACGATAATCTGGGTGATGATATTATTGATTAAAAATAAAAACTTCTAAATATTTATTAAATTAAAATAAAAATAAATAAGTATTTTTTGATAAAAAAAGACATCACTTTTTCGTCCCCCTAATCAAGTAAAGTACAATTTTTTAAATCTTTCAGATGTCCGTGCCGTTATGACCAAAATCTACTGTAAGATAAAGTTATGAAATGAAGTATACTCATGTCATATTTTCAGAAGGAAGAGTAAATAAAATTGTTTGCTTGAAGGCTCTTTTCCCTCCAGTTTAGTGTGAGGCCCAGACCATACTTATCTTTTTCTTCGTTTATAATTCAATTCCATTGAAATCGTTTCAAAGAAGAAAAATTTTAAATCTTCTGTGATATTTTGGGGAGAGAGGATATTTTTGATCATAACTCTAGAACAGTGTCGATCACGTAGTACCCTTGTGAGTTAAGCGACTCTTCGTCTTTTTACGCAAACACAAAAGAGTAAATGAGACAACTGCTCTTGCTATGATCGACACTGTTTAGAAGATAAATTTAACACGTGAACTTTTTCTTTTTTAGATGATACGGATTCTATGAGGTTGACTACATTTTATGTAGACCCCTTTAGAATGCCATTTCCATCAAAAAACCAATAAATTTTCAAAATAAAAAATTGGCTCTTTAGCTAGCAAGTTAATCGTAGCTCATCTCATTCTATTAATAAATAAATGACGTGTTCGAATGGTTTTTTGGACGCACCTAACCTTTTAGAATATTTTATTTAACGAGAAATTTAAGGCTTTATAAAAAAAAAAAAAAAAAAAAACAAACACGTTAACTTGCATAAATGAATGTGTTGTAATTTGAGTCAAAGCTAACACAAGGACAATGGGCAACAGCAACAACGAACAAACAACTACAATTGTATGAAAAGCAGACTAGCATTAATAAGCACACACACACACTCACATACATGCAAGCATGCATTAAATAACTATGTCCTGTAACGCTTTCGCGTAGTTGAACTAGACCGCGTCGGGGCCAACGAATAGAAGGATAATAACAACATCAACGAGAACAAAATAAACACCAACTCGTAAGGAAGCAGGACCGTTGCAAGAAGCAACAGCAGCACAAAAATGACATATGCACGGAACAGGACAAAAATGATCAGAATCAACCACAAAATTACAACAACACATAGACTAATGTGCATGAAATGAAAAAAAAAGGAATAAAATAACAAAAAAAGGACAAACGCTACCACATGTGCCCATGCATGTAAAATAAGCACGAGGAGCACAGGTAAGCAAAGGGCTGCGCGAGCGCACACACACTGATTTTTAACGGAAGCTTTTTAAACAGACACACAGAGAGTCGTTTGGATAAACGGTTGAATGGACTGACGCACGGACGGACGGACAAAGGGATGGACCCAGCGATCGCCAACACAGCAGCAATAAAGGGTGATTTGAACGGAAGCAGCAACAACAACAACCGTAACGGTACGCATTTAATGCTGGGAAAACGCTTGGAAAAGCAAATTAAAAAAGAAAAACGCTGAAAAAAAAATCGATTAACATAATTTTGATCGTTCAACACTAGCGCCAGGACTTCATTCTTCACATGTGCACGCACAGATCCTAACATATCGTTTCTTGCATGATGGGGAAGAACTCAAACTCAAGCCAAGCAGCGTCGCGTACGTATTTCGTCAAATTTTTAGGTGATATACTAGAAAAAAAAATTAATTTTTCTCAATTCCATTGGTGACGTGAACACAATCTTCAAGTCTTTGAGAAATGGAAACGGAAATTCACTGCTACTCGTATGAGCCAGACACAGTTCATATCGCCCAAAAACACAACAAAATCGAATTTTATATTTTCCACTAGCTGATCGGTTTTTCTCGGGTGCAAAAATGTAAAATTTTGATATTTACTGCTTGTTTTCATAGTTTTAAAAATTCAAATAAGGAAAAATAATAAATTATTTTAAAGCTCAAATTAAAGCTGATTGTTTTTTCAATCTGTTGAAAATAAAGCCATACCGAGGGGCCGAGAAAACAGATTTATTGATTTACCTTTGATCGGAAAGAGATATTGGTAGAATTTTTTCACATAATTTATTCTTGTAGCTTAAATTTTCTATAAAAAGAATAAAAACCACTTTGGAAAAAAAAATTCTTTTAAAAAATCACGGGTAATTCCTGTTTTTTGATGAAAGAAACAGTTAATAAAATTTTTCTTAAAACTGAAACCAATTTTGCTATCAAACGCTATATCATGTCATATGTAGTAAAAAATTCAATTTTGAGTTTTTATTATTTTAACAACAAAAACTGGTCTTTTGCCAATTTTTGAGCAAAAGGGGAATATTTTGAACTTTTTTTTAAAAAGAGATTAAAAATATATACGCTAAGCTAACGGTACTTTTCATATGGTTTTTATTAAGTGCTTAAATTGAATTTGTCAACGAAAAAAAATTGAGTGAAATATATTCAAAAACAACGGAGTTACTTGCATCGAAAGTAAAACATACGAATTTCTGATAGTTTTTTGTTATTCGAAGGAAATCGATGTTAACGAAAATAAAAACACAACGTTAACTATCATTTATCCAGAAATTCTTTAAATAAAAATAAAAAAAAAACAAATATTTCAATGGTAAAATATAATAATAGTTTTATTCCGAATTCAAAACATATTCAGTAGGTAAGTGCACCCTATTTTCGGGGGGGCTAACACTAGTTATATTTTTTATTTATCATTTATTAAGTACAATGCTCTGTTCGACTATGTGTAAATACAATATGACTTCAATTAATTTCTGAGTAAATCTAACAATTTTCTTTTAAATAAATGCCTAATAAACTGCCTTTCCTCAGCAAAGCTTTTGAAATTTTGTTAAGTAATCAAATTAAACGTTATTAGATGATGAATAGACTTTTGACTAAACATTAGTCGGGAAACATCAGCACTTTTGAAAGTCTGTGAGGATATTCGCTCAGGGTTGGATAATAATATGTGTAGTGTAGTTATTTTTTTCACTTACCACTCCGTTGTGCAACCTGCTATCATCATACCTTTGTAATCGTCTCCAGTACATTCACTTAAACAACAAAAACTCTCCCAAGTGGTTTTGGGACTATCGTTGTTCATAATGTTTATAAACGATATCGCCTCCCGCTTCTTAACTTGTGAACATACACTCTTAAACAACTTTTGTTGGTCGGAATATAACGGACTCAGTCTCAATCCCAATAAGACTAAGGCTATGGTCCTTAATAGATGTCGCAACAAAATTGAGTTGCTTCCACTTTATTTAAGCAATCTTCCTATTGAATATGTTGATTTATATGCATTACAAATCTTGGTATATATTTAAATAGCAATTTCACAAGGAGTACCCACATAAAAAGTGTGGTCTCCAAAATTCATGGGGTGCTAAGGGGACTTAGTGCTACCACCAAGTATTTGTCAACTGATGTTAAACTACGGCTTGTGAAATCATTTGTATTGTCCCAATCATATTTTCTAGTTGTGAATTTTTTGCAAAGATTCACTTAGACTTTGATTCACTTAGAAAGTTAGGTTTGCTTTTGTAGTTCATAGACAGCGCCATATATCTCAATTTTCAAAAAAAAAAAACAAAAAAATAGCTGGACTAAATCTAAGTGATACGCTTAATTTTCGAACTTAACTAATGCTGCATAAAATCATGTGGAAAAATTAGTGGACCAATGATTTATTTTTTAAACAAACACAAAATGTCCTCATTATTGCTTTTGCTCATCGTTGCAAAAATAAAAAAATAAACAAGAAAAAAAACGTCAAAGCACTTCGACAAGACTGAAGTCTATTGTAAACAAAGTGGAAGTGAATCGGCTAAACTAAAACAAGCTCTGTTAATTGGTAAAAAATAAAATATTTATCGTTTAAAAAAAATTGGAAAAATTATATTTACGTATAGATAAATCAAGTTTCAGTGTATTGAAACAAAAGATTTAATAAAAAAACACAATTTTGGTGCACAAAAACGAAAATGAAAATTTAACTAACTGCAATGCAGGAGAACTATGAGAGGCGAAACAGGCATAATACGTGCAGGAATATGTGGCAAAGTTTATCATTGCGTGGATAAGTGTTCAGGTCTTGACCAATATTCATCGAAAGTTTTGGAAGCAAATCCCTTTGTGAGGTTCATGTGTGATGATTGCATTCAATATATCCACAATGTAGACTTTGCGTTAAAAGAGATTCAAGATGGTGCCAACCAAAACAAAAACAACTTAGCTGAATATAAGGACGAATTTAATGTGTCATTAAAACAAAATGAAAATGAAATTAAACAACTATTAGAAGCAATTGAAAAAAGATATGAAAAAAGATTAAAAAAAAAATAGACACGGCACAAAAAATATGTAAAAAAATGTAAATGAAATTAAGAACTTATGCGGCAACGCTAATGATTTTAAAAATAAAAACAAAGACATTTATAACACAATTGAAGAAAGCAACGTAAAGATATGTAATGAAATAAGGAAAGTGATAAAAGAAACAAGTGATAAGCAAAACAAATTGTCATTTGCTGATACTGTTAAAAAAACACAGTGTTGCCAGATTTTAAAAAACAAGTGCCAAAACAAGTACCATAATAAAACCTAAAGAGAAACAAGAAATAAGAAAAACAAAATGAGGAAAGAGATGAGGAAAGAGAAAAAATTAAAAATGCGATCTTTATTAGTAAAAATCATTATCTGTTTGTTTGACTACTATACAAATCTTTACGGCTGAACGGATTTAACTCAAATTCGGCTCACATATTACTTGAATCCTAACTTAGGTTATGACATACTAAGTTTTGATCACGCCTCTTCCGCCCCTTTACAAGTAACGCAAATCTATTTTCTCGACTTATTAATTTTAAGAAAATTCTGTTATTTTGACATCAAAAACATTCACATATCTTTAAAATTGGACAAACTTTTGGTACAACGTCTTTTTCTAATAACATCGTTTCCTTAAAATAACAAAAAACTATCAGAAATTCGTATTTTTTACTTGCGATGCAAATAACTCCGTTGTTTTTGAATATATTTCATTCAAATTTTTTTCGTTGATAAACTCAATTCAAGCACTTAATAAAAAATTTAAAGGGTACCGTTATCATAGCGATATATTTGTAATATTTCTTTCAAAAAAGGTCCAAAATATTGACTTTTTACTCAAAAAATGACACAAAAGTTGTTTTTGTTGTTAACATAATAAAAACTCAAAATTGCATTTTACACGACAGAGCGTTTAATAGCAAAAATGCTTCCAATTTTACAAAAACATTTATTAATTGTTTCTGTCATCAAAAAACATGACCCTACCCCCAGTGATTTTTTAAAGAAAATAATTTTTTTCAAAAGTTGTTTTTATTCTTTTTATAGAATAGTTAAGCTCAAAGAATAATTTATGTGAAAAAAATTATGCCAATATCTCTTTCCGATCAAAAGTTATCGCAATAAATATATTTTCTCGGCCCCTCTGCATCTCTTTATTATTAATCAATACAAAAAACATGTCCCTTTAATATGAGCAATCGTAATAAATTCTGAGATTTCTCTTCATCACCTTTTATGGACGGAAAGTTTAATTTTTGCATATTTCTATACACTTTATGGCAAAAACTTAATTTATTCTTGCATTTGATAGTCAAAATTCGCTAAATTATAATTTCCAATTCTCAATTTTTAAAACCGTATTATTTGCAAACGGAAGAGATTTTATCTTCAGCACTTTTTGGTAAAATTGATTTTTTGCATATTTCCTAAAAGAAAAAAAAAAGATTTAAAAAAAAATTGTTCGCTCATTGCGGGAATCGATCCTAAGACCTCATGGCTTCAAAGCTCACGGTTGAGCCGACTAAGCTATCGAAACTGGGATGGGCATTGTAGAAGGGGGTGTGGCTCCGCCCATACATTAAACATTTGTAATATCGAATAGCTTTGTAAGTAAAAGTATCGTTACTTTCATACAAACTCAAAATGGAGTTACTATTTGTTGATGTCCTGGTACTGATAAAATGTAACGGGCAGTGGAAAATGACAGTGGTGTCAAAGTATGGGTCGAAGAAAAGTTTTGAATGTAATTATTATGTTTCGATATAGTTGCTGAGTGCAGCCACGCGCACCGGGAAAAAGCTAGTTGAATATAAAATGAGTGATATATACGAGATAAAAGCGCCAAATGAAAATGATATGTCAGTAATAATAACAGATATGTCATTTAAATATACAGAAAAAGAATTAATAGACAAAATTAAGAGACAAAACCAACAATTGCATGAAATGAAAATAGTAAAATCTTATGAATTTTAAAGAAATAATAAAGTGATTTATAATGTTAAAATTAAAGTAGATAAAGAAACATACAAAGAGATTAAGGCAGCACAAAAATTAAATATTGGGTGGGAAAAATGTAGAATATTTGATGGGACAGATATAATTCAATGCTTTAAGCTAAGGATAGGTACTACGGAAACCACAAATCAAAGGAATGCGAAAAAGAGATAATTAATAAATGTGTAAACTGTATAAGAACAAATAACAAGCTAAATATGGGACTTGACGAAAACCATGTCTCGTCGAATAAAGAATGTCCCGTGTATTTAAATAGTCTAAATATGAAAAAGAAGAGGTTGGGGTTAATAGTTTAACAATTACAGGAGATACATGATATTTACACAAATGTGTGTGGGTTAGTGAATAATTTCAACCAATTGGAAATAATTGCTGATGAACAAAACCCAGACTTTATAATTCTAACAGAGACCCATTTAACAAAAGACATAGATGAACGAGAAATACAACTACAAGACTACGATCAATATAATACACACTCTAATTCAAACCGGACAGGAGGAGTTATCATTTATTTTAAAAAACTATGGACCGTCACAAAAATTGGTGGGAAGATTTCTGACTCAAATTATTGGTTAAGTGCATATATGGCTAAACTTGGAAAAATCCAAACGGTAATTATGGCGGTGTATAGATCACCAACTAGTAGTGAAACAGAATTCTGCGCAGTTTTTTAACAAATAATCGAAGATATATTAGAAACGAACAGTGATATAATAATAGCTGGTGATTTCCACATAGACTGGAGCAAAGAACATACACACAAAACCAGATTAGAAGGTATTTTACATGATAATGGATTAAAACAAATAGTAAACGAATATACTAGAATCGCTCAAAACTGGAAAACTATAATAGCCTATGTAATAACAAATAATGGTAACATATCTACGAACAACAATAGTGACAGTATAATAGCAGATCATGAAGCAATAGATAGAAAAATCACATATATAAATGAAAATCAAAACCAAATCACTAAAAAAGAAATTGAAATATTTAGATACAATATAGATCTTTTCAATAAAGAACTCGGTGCAATAATAAAATATAACGAAAATGATAACGTAAATAATAGCGTTAATATAATGGAAAATTGCCTTGAAAATACAATTGAGAAATTAACGCGCAAAAAAACAATCAATTCAAGAAATGATATAAACAAATGGTTCAACGGAAACTTCAAAATACTTAAAAGTGGAAAAATTAATAAATACCAAATTGCGAAATCTGAAAACACGGAAAATGCATGGAATGATTATAAAGTAGTTAGAAATAGATACAAAAATAACATTCAAATCGAAAAAAATAAATATGTTAATGACAAAATCAACAATGACAAAGACCAAAAACAAATGTGGAAAGAAATAAAAGACTTAGTATTAAAAAAGAACGCAAATGTGATATAAAATGTAATATTTAATGATAAGGAATATACGAATAACTATCAAATCGCCACCCAATTTAATAAATATTTTGTCGATAGTATTACAGTACTAAGAGATACAATAGAAAACGTTCAATTTACAAACAAAATACCTGTGATAAAAACAAGATTTAAATTTCGTGCCATATCTTTATTAGAACTAAAAAAAATATGTAAGTGTTTAAAAGACAAACCGGACTTCAACAAAGTATCAATCAAGATAATATTTAGTATTTGCGTTATATCATGCTAAAAATCAATTGGAAAAGCGATGCAAAACTCCAACGAAACCATCAATAAGGCCGTGTGCTATTCGGAAACTTTTCAGTTGTGGTAGAAAAGAAGGACGATGAAATTTTGACAGCTAGAAATTTTGACGTTTTAGATTTCTGTAGTGTAGAAGCTCAAGAATTTAATTTAATTTGAAAAATTGTTAATACATACTAAAAATTAACAGTATTTTATGCAAATATTTTCCACTTTTGGATGCTATGCTGTTGGAACCACTTTCTTCTATTTTTGCTTGTGTCAAAAATGCTCTTCCGATTATCAAAATTTATACTAGCTCCTGGGGCTACATGAACAATCATATACATTGACAATCATATACATCTCCATCTGCCAAATATTCTCATTCAGACTGTCAAAATTTCGTCATCCGAGTGAAAAGTTTCCGGATAGCACACGGCCTAAGGATTGCTTTGAGCTTGATTGGTATGAAGCTAAAACGCCTTACAGAATCGCTTCGAATGCAAAAGTTTAGGTAAAAAAAAATAAATAATTTCCACTTCAAATGAATGTTGTTCATTCTTGTTTCATTCACTGTTTTTACTGGATTAGAAATCATGACGTAGATGCGAAGCATATAAGGGTAACAGCAAAACAGAGGATAATAAAACGTCTGCTGTGTGTGACCATTGCTCAAAACTTTTTGACCTTCGCATTATGTTCGTGCATGTTAATTGTGTTACCTTCACAAATACAAATAACCTGATATATTGGAAGATAACGATGATAATGATGGAGCAGATCCATCAATGCCTAGCACATCAAATGCAGCTCAATCGAATCGGATTTATCAATCGGTTATAAATCTTATGTAAAATGCAAATGTTTTGTGCAAACATATATTTAAAAAAAAAACAATCACTAAAATTAATATTTCATGAAATAACAGCACTTTTTAATCTAATCTCATTGAAAAATATACAATTTCCATACAAAATACACTACGGGTCAATATGACCCAGATAAACGGGATTAAGTTGTAAAACATGTAAACGGATCTAAGGTTAAACGAAACGATAGACTATAACAACTTTTTGATGATTCTAATGAATGGCAGTTCTGAAATAGTTGATACATCGACTGTAAACATAACAATGTTAGTAAAAGTTTTCATTTATTAACGGGATCTAAATTTTTAATGGAGGGGGTCCTCTAAAAGTTAATCTCAAAAGTTCTAATATCTCTTACATTTTTGGACGTGAATCCAATGAACACTTAACGATCACAAGTAAAAATGCTAACACTTTTGCCAAGAATAGTCTTGAGGAGAACCTTTCCCGTCAATGAAAATCATGCAGGAATCTTTTTTTTATAATCTATTCGGACTTACCATTCAAACTTCATACCACTCGATCAGGTAAATATAGTATATTACAGAGAAATAACTTTTAATGGCATCATCTTGAATTGCTCCTTTGGATTTTACCTCCTCCTCATCCATAAATAGCAATAATCTAACCCCCAAATATTTTTCTTAGCATTTTTGGGAAAACTAAAAATATATGGAGGTCAACAAATGTAAGATTCTGAAACGTTCAGACCACGAACTGACACCTACCCATCTATTTCTGTTCTATATAAAAAGTGTTATGAAAGACTCTCCAAGTTCTCTCCACGCTCCACACGCTGCACTGCTCATTATTGTAAGCAAGAATTTTGCGATATATTAGCTGGGTCTTTAAGCAAATGACGCAGAATGAACGCCCCCCAGCCGCCTCACCACTTTCACTGGCAGCGTGAGCAAACAATTGAACATTTTTCTGATTAATTAAAAAAAAAAGGCAAATTAATTCTGCTCCAAAAGAAAACTAAGAAGAAGAAGACAGTAAAATAAAAATTAAAAAAAGAAACCGACGTCACAAAAGAAAAATCATTGCTCGCAAATTTTCTTATATTATTCATCTTATTATTATTCATTTATTTTCGTGTGCCTGTCATTCAAGCGAAAACGTATCACGGGTCTTTCTTTGTTGGTATTGGAGCTTGTTGTTGATCCTTTTTTTGCGGGCAATTGAACGAGTAAACGATGAGCTTCGCATGATTGAATTTTTCCCCAAAATATTCAGTATTTTTCCAACTGCAGTTAAACGAAAAAAAAAAAAAAAAATTAACAACGCAGAAGCTAAGAAAAAAAAGATGTGCTTTATTTTAAATATACAGAGCTAGCAACAACAAGAAAAAAGTTGCTACAGGAAGTAGCAAGTAAAAGGACAGCGCGCAGTTCATGGGAAAACGTACAAAAGCAACAACAACAATGGCAGCGACAACAACAACATTGTAGTTAAAAGTAGCCAGCAAGTGAGCTAAAAAAAGCTAAGGGCTGGCCAGTTACAAGGAAGGAAAGAAAGCACAAGTCCAACGTAGCGCACCTCGTCACACCCTCTCTGCCACAAGAATAAAGCAGCAAATAATTGATTCCACTGCCAGCCCAGCGTAATGTTGGTGTCGCCCGAGTGGCGCTTATTTTCCATTTTCAGCTTTTTTTTCATTTTTCCTTGGGACTTTCTTTTATTTTATTTAAATTTTTTTTCGCTTCGCACACAGCAGGAAGTGCTAAAAGCATTATGGCGGTGTTGGGCGAGGGGGTGTGTGTGTTTGTTGGCGCTTTCGTAACGGTGTTGTCATTTTAGGTCGCGTTAATGTTTCACGTTGTTGTTATTTGCTTTGCACCCAAAAGGAAGCGCTTTGTTTGCGTTGCGGACCTTGTTCGCTTTAAATTTTCCGCAATTTCTTATTTAATTTTGGTCAACATTTGACATTTTTCTTAAATTTTAATTAAAAGCAATTTTTGTTTTATTAATTTTTTATTGAAAAAAAAGTAAATACTTTTAGTATAACGTGTATAGCCTCCTTTAAAGGAAGAAGCTGAATGCTTTGACAGAGCAAGTATTCTTTGAAATACAGCGCCAGCTTGTTAGTCCGAACGGTGTGTAATCCGAATTATCCAGTAATCCGAATTCAATATATGACGCGTTGCATACTCTATAGCCCGCATTGATTGCAGCTCGCTAAACCGAATTTTACTCTTTTGCACAAGAGCTCTACAAAGAAACTCCGAATCGTGAATACCCCTTATTACTTCCAAATTGTAGTAGTATTATCCAACCCATGGCTCAGAACGCGATACGACTGACTAAACGGTATTTCAAGACCCCTTGTGTGAATTGGTAAATTCTGAAGCGGACGATTCAGACATCTTTTTGCACCAATTCAGTGAATTGCTCAAGCGATCTTAGGACAGGGTGCCCAATTCTACTTTAAAGTCTTGTTGGAAACAATTCATCTCCAGAAATACACTTCAGAGAATAACATACCGTTATCACTATTACAACAAGAATTACCTGAGAATAACTCGAGGAAACTACAGAATTGCGCACATAAGAAACTTATTTCACCGCAACAATGACGTGCAAATTTCGAAAGATGAAATTCTTGGCTGAATTAATGAGTCTGGCAATACTTTATGTTGTAGTTTAGAATCAAGTAGTGCAGGGAACATAGAAGAGCCTACTATGATCAAACACGTTCAAAATTGAGAAGCTGGACAAGCGTAATACTTCTATAGATTGGAAGAAAGCTTTACAAGCATGTGTATTGAAACAGCAGCAAACCTAAATTACAACATTTGTTAAAAAAATATAATAATTTTAAAAGCCTAAATATGCATTTGTCTTTCTTTATTGAAATTAAATTTGTTTTTAAATTCTAGCTTGTTTTATTTTCGAATATATTGTGATGTGAAATATTATACCTGGGGCATTTCATGTGAAGCGGACAACGAAAAAAATAAGGTTCTGAAATACGTTCCTATTGGGCATATTTATACTTCTAAGGAATATGAACGTGTTCACATAATATTTTTTTTTATTTGAGGTTTACCTGTTAAGATATGGGAGAATTCACCAGATTGACGGAAGGGTTTTTTTGAAATTTTATTTTCATATTGAAGATAATTATTATGAAATAGAGAATGCGATTTTTTTATAGGAAATTTACTGTTCCTTTTGAATTTTCAATCCATTTTTAAATTTTAGTTTTTTTTCGAGCTTAACATTTCATGAATTCCATGTCACGCACTGTTACAGCTTGTGAATAATTGCAACTGATTTACTTAAGAAGAAATTTTTGCGAAAACTGGTTTGCAATTTTTATTAATTAATTTTACGGTCTATTTAAAATGTGTAAAGGTTTTATGAATCCACTTATGAATTTCGGTGATATTAAGCAAAATTTAGCGTACGCACGTGCTACAAAATGTTCCCTTTAAAAATTTGATGTCAGCTTCAATCTGAAATTTCTGCGAATTGACTTCAGATAGAATTTTCATATTTTTTTTACTGCAATAAGAGGTTATCCTAGATTATATTAGTAGCTAAGTTGTTTGAGAAAAAAGAATTATAAAACAATTTTTTCAACTTTAAACACCGTCACGCACATGTTACATTCGTCACGCACAATTACACCGTACGTTCATATTACTTTTACCTTCGACCATTTTTACTAAAAACTGAAATACAAAACAAAATGATAAAAAATTTCTTATTTTCTTTTTTTTATCTCTTTTATGTCATGACTAGATACATTTAAGAAAAAATTTGAAAATCAATTATTTTAATCGATAAAAACTATTCTATTCTATTCGATCCAAAATTCGATGCTCTCAATCACTGGAATTGAAGGAGCTGGAACTTTGGGGACTCTTCAAATTATTCAACAGATTCCATGTGGACCTATTCAGGTGTATCCTCATTTCTTATGCAAAGAAATTCGCCTGGCCTTTGAGAGAGTAGCCGTGAAGGCTGCACCCGTACATCACCAAGTTCAGTGTTTTTGTGAATATGATTCCTTAAAAAAGATTAATTTGAATAATAATTTATATTCCGATTTATTTTTACCCTTAAATGCCCAACAACACCGATATCATTAAAATTATGTTGTGCCCCTGAACACGACCTCGTTTTTATTTTTTTAGGAAAAAATTTTTGTTTAAAGAAAACATGGTTGTATCCAGAAAGATACAGTGGGCATTCTGACGTATACCATCAATCAGTTTGGTTGTAGGAGTTCAAGGCAAAAACGTGGAAAACGATTCTTTTTATGATAACTCTAAATTTGTTTGTTAAATGATACTCTAAAATTGTTAATAGTTTCAAAGATATTTCATGTCAAAAACCGAACTTTCCGTAAAAATTAAAAAACTTTTTAATTTGACGGTCAATATTTACCAAACCAACAAAGTTATGCCAATAATTAAATTTTTGTTTTATATTTTTATATTTTTTGAGTGAAACTACATATCGAGAATTTTAATTTTTGCACTATTTTAAAATAAATAGCTTATTTCCTCGGTTGTATCCAAAAAGATACACTGGGCATTTAAGGGTTAAATTAAATAAAACTCACTTATGAGAATTCATATTGACACTTGTCAATAGTTTACCGTCAATTAAGACGTTTGCCCGTCTAATGCAGATGTGAGGATGGAAATTTTTTTAAATGAAGGGTGTGTTATTTTTAATTTTTTCGAGTTGTTTTATTTTTGGTCACTTTGCTATATATGAGACCCCCCGTATCATTACTAATCGTTATACATTTTAAAGCCTCTCCTCCCCTCTAAATTGGTAGCGTTATTTATGAACGACCCCGTAGTGTGTAAAAACTACATTGTTGTATAGAAACAAGTGTAACATGTGCGAAACGCGTGGAATTTTTTTCAATGGAAATAGTAAAAAAAATGTTTTTCAATCTGGTTTTCCATCTCAATATCCACACATAACAGCATTTTCCGCAAAAAATTTCTTATATTAGAGTCTGCATTGAAACATATATCAATATTGTCACGCACATGCTACATATTTTCTTAATTTATTTAACTGCTCTTACCGCGGTATGTCGTTGATAATTACTTTTTCATATATATGTATGATTATTAGGAAAATATTAAAAAATTTGAAGCAAATATTTTTTTTTTCATTGTTGTAATGAACAGCGAACGCCCTCATGGCAAATATCAAAATAAAACTGCAAAAATTTCGCTCAACTTATTCACGACGCGAAAGTAAAAAAAAACACAGGTGTGTCACTGGACACACGAGAGAAGCGAAGCATTTTCGCAAATGCATAGATTTGATAATTTAATAGCGTTTTTTCGATTAAAATAATTTTTAAATTCAAAACTTTAAAATAACAAAGTATATATATCATATGTATATTAACCCTCTTCGGCCCTCCCTTAAATCCCCCTGTTCAGTTGTAGGGAATAAATATACAAAAATCATTAATTTTGTTACAATTTAATCAACTTACAGGTTGTTTATTTTTAACGATATTTATAACGATCTTTAGTAGGAAGTAGAAACAACATCTAATACACAATCCTTAGTGAATATTTCTTTTAGTTCGTTCGTTCTTTCCGAAGATTCAAACCATAGCTCGGTAAATTTAGTTATCTTTGCTCTAGTTCGTTTTGTTTGCTACTTTTGTTGGCTAGCCAATACACAGTCCTAGAATAGTAATAGATTATATTTCTTAAGGGAAGGGTTCCCACATTTTGGACTAAAAAATCGATTTTTTTGCAAAAAATGAAAGCCACATATGTGTAGAATATGTGTGTAAATGGATTTTTCGATCCGACGAATATTTTTCGAATGGCAACGTCTTGAAGACACCTATCTCACGCGCGCTACGTCCAAACTAAACTTTTAAAAAAACTTCAAACGCGCTTATCTCGAAACCACGTTTTCCGATCTAACTAAAACTCTCAGGCCTGATCTATTGATCCGATTCTCTTTATCTAAGAACTGTTTGGAAGTGCATGCTTTTTTGTACGCCCTGAACTAACATCATGTATAAAAATTATTTATTTATATTTTTTTAACGTTGTTGAAATGGAAAAAAACAAGCAAAATTTGAACTTTTAGTTCTAATGTTCATTATTCAATGAATTTTACATGGATAATAACAATTTTAGTTCCAGTCATAGAAAATATCATTATCTTTAAGTAATAACAACAATTTTTGATTTCAGTCCACCACAAGAAGCGGCAGAATTTTAGTTAGGACACCATGTTTCGCGCGCAGGGGCCCACGGAAATGTGCATTTTGTAGCCGCCATTTTGAATTTTTTCAACTTTTTCACTTTTTTAAATTCTCTTATAATAAACTAATATAATCATCAAAACCAAAAGTTCGTACGCCTTTTCATTGTCCTACAACAAAAATACAAACTTTGCCTTATTTTTGTCCATAATGAGGGAACCCTTCCCTTAATCTACTCTTAAAGTAATAGATTATAGTGATCTGCTGAAACATAGCTTTAGCTAATGTTTATTACTGAATCAACAAAATTATGAAAGAAAGGGTTTTAGCGTAATGGTTAGAGGAAAGTACCAACAAACGATAGAACTGTGAGTTGTGGGTTCAATTCCTGCAGCGGGCAAGAAATTATTTTTAATTTAACATTTTCTGGTTCAATTGATGCAAGCAAGAAACAATATCAATTCTAAGAAAAAAGGTGTCGGAAAAAAGTGTCGTTTTTTCTGATTTCACTCTAGCAAATCGCAGAACGAGGTGTAAAAAGCTTCGCTTCAAAAAACACAGAAAAACTACCGTTATCTTGAAAAATTCAACTTAAAACGTGTTGTCCGAATTCGATAGAATATATTCTTTATATATTCTCTTCTCTCTTTACAATTTGATTTTTGACCTATGAGGTTGACTTTTTCGTGGAATTCGTGATTTATTAATTTTACCATAAAAATTGCCGAATGGGATCTAAATTAGTTTAAGAGATAAATCAATTAGAGTGCTTACATGTCATTTTTATTATTTATTTATTGAGATGCTAAGCCCTAAAGCTTTATAGCATTTTAAAAAATTCCAAAATTTGTTTGATTAACTTAAGTACTATACAATTCATTATACATTTGATTATTAATTTAAAGGATTTTAGATTTAATATATAATAAACATCTGCATGAATGCAAAAACAGCTACCCATGAGACATTCACCAAAATTTACAACTTAAACTCATTCAATTCTGTCGCGATGAGAAGCAAAGAATAAATGAAAAAGAGACATGAATTCTGTAGAGCATGAGAGCAACAATTTCGCTGATCTCGCAAAATTCGCACAATCCACGAACTCGGTAAACGTTGTGCGGGCCTTTGTGGCTTGAATCATTATTGTACTGAGAAACGATGGAACGAATGAGACATGTTGGTGTCCGAGTTTCAGCAAGGTGTAGTTTTGTTGATCGTTTACAATGAGTTATAAAGACACATTCGAATGACTCGAGTTCTTTGATGGACATTTGTAAAGCAGAAACCATAAAATTTGTTGAACTGTTTTAAATGGTTTTAATGATTTTTCCGAACAAAAATGATACGTATACACATTTATAATAGTGGTAAACTAGGAGAATTATAAAATACGGACGGGGTCTAATAAAGACGGACGGGGTCTACCTCCGGCATATGCCAGGCGAGACGGACATGGTCTCGCTCTGGATAATCATGTTTGAATTTAATCAAAGAAATCGGAAGAAATCAAAGAGCCAGCAAAGAAAAGAAGTAAGTTGCTTCATTTAGGTGGGACGCAATTGCAAGAGGTTGTTTATAATATTCCTGGGGCACTTACTGAGCTGGTAGAGGAAGGAGATGGAGATGTTTTTGAAATTTTTATTGGCAAGTTAAATGAATATTTTTCTCCTAAAAGAAATTCAACATTTGAGCGCCATTTGTTTCGCTCATTAAAACCCGAGGAGGGTAAGAGCTTGAATAAATTAATGTTAAGATTGAGGAATCAGGCCGGTAAGTGTCAATTTAGGAAGACGCAGGAAGAAAGCTTGGAAATAAATTTAAAAGATAAAATTATAGATGTATGGGATCCGAATGATTTAAAGAAGAGGTTGCTAGAAAAGGAGTACACTTTGAAAGATATTTTAGATATGTGTCAAGTTTACGAACAGATCAACAACCAGTCGGAGTCTATGATGCCGCCTCATGTTCAGTCCTTAAGTATAAATAAGATTTCTTCCGAAGACGGAAAAAAATTCAACATTGAGTGTAGTAGATGTGGACAGTGGGGCCACAGCGGTAGTAGTGTTTTTTGTCCATCGAAGAATTTGAAATGTAATAAAAGCGGATGGCAAGCGAAAAGCAAGAAATATTGATTTTGTGGAAACAAAAAAATGAAAGATTTGGCCTTCAAAGATCCAATTCATTTCTGATGGAAATGAAGCCGATGGATTCATGAACGAGAGGTTTGAAGAACATAATTGTTTTCGGATTATGAGTGAAGAATCTCCGTCAATGCTTGCAAATGGGCTGTTAAAATGTTACATAGGAGGTTATGGGGTTGTGATGCTGATTGATTCCGGTTCCCGTTACAATCTTCTCAGTGAGAAAGACTGGGAATATTTGTCCAGCCAACAAGCTTTGATGTGGAATGTTCGAGAGAATTCAGAGAACCAATTTCGTGCCTATGCAGGAGACAGGTTGCTAAAAGTAAAGGTTGTTTTCGAAGCAGTGATAGGAATTGACAAATCCTCTAATTCGATTGAGTCGTTCTATGTTATTGAGAATGGCAACCAATCGTTATTAGGTCGTGAAACCGCTATCAAGTTAAACGTGTTGAAGCTAGGAGTTGGGGTCAATCAGGTTGAAAACATCGTTCCTTTTCCGAAAATCAAAGATGTTAAAGTTGCATTATCAATTGATAAATCAGTGAAGCCTGTTCAACAGCCTTTGCGTCGTATACCGGCCGCTTTGGAAGAAAAGGTGAAAGCCAAGTTAGAAGAAGCAGTAGCGCAAGATATCATAGAGCCAGTCGTGAAGCCCAGTGAATGGATTTCACCAATTGTTATTGTTTTTAAAGGAAATGGCGATCTTCAATTGTGTATAGATATGAGACGCGCTAATGCTGCTATACGGCGAGAAAACTTTCCACTGCCAACTTTTGATGCTTTCATGACCAAGCTTAAGTCAGCTAGATATTTTTCCAGGCTGGATCTTAAAAATGCATATCACCAGTTAGAGTTGGATGAAGCTAGTCGTGGGATAACGACATTTATAACTTCTAATGGAATTTATCGATATAAGAGACTCTTGTTTGGCGTGAATTCAGCTCCAGAAATTTTCCAGAGGATTATGGAAAACCTATTGGCCTCTTGTGGAAATGCTGTAAACTATCTCGATGATGTAATTGTGTTTGGTCATACAGAGGACGAACATGATCGGAATTTGGAAAAGGTCTTGTCAGTTTTTAAAGAGTCTAATGTCACGCTAAATGAGGAAAAATGTATCCGTAAGGTGAAAAAATTAAAATTTTTAGGACATTTGTTGTCGCATGAGGGCATAAGACCAGATCGAGAGAAAGTTGATACAATTTTACAGTTTCGGCACCCGACAAGTAAAGAAGAAACGAGGAGTTTTTTAGGTCTGGTGACTTATTTAGGAAAATTTATTCCGGATCTCGCCGATGTGACAGAACCTCTGAGAAGTCTTATTAAGAAGGACGTAAAATTTGTGTGGGGACCAGATCAGGAAAACTCGTTTCGGCGCCTCAAGGAAAATCTTGCAAAAATTCCAACATTATCTTACTTCAACCCGAAAAATCGCACTCGATTAGTAGCTGACGCAAGTCCTGTAGCATTGGGAGCAGTACTCCTGCAATTTGAAAGTAATAATCCGCAAGTCGTGTCGTTTGCTAGTAAAAGTTTATCGGGAGTCGAACGGAGGTACTCACAAACAGAAAAAGAAAGCCTCGCGCTAGTATGGGCAGTGGAGAGATTTTATTATTACCTTGCTGGAATTGAATTTGAGCTGGTGACAGATCACAAGCCATTGGAAGCTATCTTTAAGCCGACATCAAAACCCCAGCTCGCATTGAACGTTCTCAGACTGCAATCGTTTAAATTCAAAATTTTATACCAGGTGGGAAAGTCTAATATAGCGGATTCCGTTTCCACCTTGGTGTAAAATTCCAGGTATGATGTGAAGTAGCATATTCCAGAGCACATCTTGATATTTACTATATCAATTGATTAGAACATCGCTCCCATATATGAGGCTGATAATCAAATACTATTCTGATGTATGTAGATTCATGTAAATAGGGATTAAAGCAAAGCTCACATATGCAAGGGTAGACGGACGGGGTCTACCTCCGGTATATGCCAGGTGAGACGGACATGGTCTCACTCTGGATAATCAGGTTTAAATTAAATCAGCTTGTTAGTATTGCCAAACGTAGCCAGGAAAAAATAAAGTATTCTTGGGAGAGCATAATTCAAATCAACCTCGGTACTGGAGATAATCATCCAACAGTGAAAATGCCGTATCCTTGGAAGAGTATGTTGAGAATCAGTGGCGGTGCTACAGATAATCTATTATTTTAAGTTTAATTGAGTATAGGGTTTCCTTAAAAGATATAACATCTGAAACGGAATTGAAGTCTCCGCAAGGGCTTCTTAGTGGTTCATTTTGCAAGTAATTAGTTCTACAAAAGTTCATAAAAAGTAGCTCAAAAGATCTTCATGGTCGAAGAGGAAGATTAAAGTAAATTTTACTTAGTAAGTATGGACTGTCATCAAATTCATGTATAAGTTGATAAATCCAGCAAACATTAAGCATGATTCTACGATTTCTTAGAGAAGGTAGGTAACAAGCTTTAATCGATATTCATAGGGTGGTAAGTGAATGTTAGTATGACAATATAAATTGCGTAAACAAAACAAAAGAAATTGTTTCTGAACTGATTCTATATCGTCAACATAACACCCATATCTAGGACAACAGACAATTGACGCATATTCCAGTATGGGCCTTACAAGCGAAGTGAATAATGTTTTAGTAATGAACTCTTTTGACCATCGTTTAATAAAACCTAAAGTACTGTTTGCTCTGCTTATAGCTTTATTAATATGAATTTGAAAGCGAAGTTTTGGGTCAATAGTTATTCCAAGATCGTCGAAAACTTCTAAGAACTCGAGTGTATAGTCACTTATTTTGTAATAACTTCGAGAAGGTTGTCTACGAGAAAAAGTCATGTGTTTGCACTTTTTCAAGTTAAGCTTCATGCAATTGATTTCACACCAGTCACAAAGATGGTCAAGATCGGTTTGTAAGAAAAAAGAGTCTTGCTCATTTTTATATGACAGGAAAAGTTTAACATCATCAGCGTATAGTAAAATATTACTATGAATTACAACGGATGGTAAATCATTAATAAAAAGTAGAAACAACAGAGGCCCAAGGTGGCTTCCTTGAGGTACACCGGAAGTAACAGGGAACTCCTCTGACTTAACAAGGTTAAAGATAACACTTTGTGTTCTATTTAATAAATAAGATTCAATCCAAAGCACTAATGGTGTTGGAAAACCGAGAAGGGTTAGTTTTAAAATTAAGAGCTTATGATTTACAACATGAAAAACTTTACTGAAGTCAGTATAGATAACATCTGTTTGTAGACCTTTTCCAAAATTCTCAATAGTCTTTGATGTGAATTCTAGAAGGTTAGTAACAGTAGATTTTCTAGATAAGAATCCATGTTGGAATGGGGACATTAAAGATTTCACGCTATGTGCTAATTGTGAGGTTACAATAGCCTCAAAAAGTTTAGGTAGGGCGCTAAGCTTTGCAACTCCGCGATAGTTATCTATTAAAGATCTATTGCCGGATTTATGCAGCGTAATAATAAGCGATGATTTCCCAGCCAGTGGAAAATAGCAAGATTGCAAAGACGCTGTACAAAAGCAAAGTAATGGGAATTACAAGTTCTTCACTGCAATATTTCAAAACACATGAAGGTATGTTATCAGGACCGCTTTTATAAGATGTTTTGAGGTTTTTTAAGTAGGTTAAAACTGTATCAACATTAATTATTGGGGAGCAAATGTCACCAGGTTGCACATTATAAGGGTAACTAAAATTATCGTTTGAAGCTGATGAATAAGTGGTCTTAAAGAAATCTGCAAAAAGACTACAGATAGTAGAATCAACATCTGATTAAAATGTTTTATATTTCATAAAAGATGGATATGAATTTATCTTACGTTTAGTATTTACAAAGTTCCAAAAAGATTTTGCATCAGATTTTATGTTTAATTTAACTTTTGTTAAATATATATTATAGGATTGCCTGCATAATTGCCGGTAGTTATATTTAGTTGAGGTATAAGAAGCAAAATCACAAATGGTATGAGTTTTTTGATACTTTTTATAATATTTCGATTTTAAGTTTCTCAGCTTTCTCAGTTCTTTGGTAAACCAAACGGGACCAGATATTAAAGAGGATTTTCTCTGTGGCACTGAAGTTAAAAAACAATTATTAAGAGTACTGTTAAAGGCAAATACAGCAGAGTCAAGCGTTTGTGGTAATATTCTTGTGTTATTAATATTAAGTACAGATGACCAGTTGATAATTGACAAATTATTTCTCAAAATTACATAATTCGTTCTTTTAAAGTTAAACTCTAAGGCAGGATTTTGAATACGGTTTGATATAGATTGTTAAGGAAAATTCAGTGTGATTTCGATAGTTGGATGGTGTGCGTCTTCAGGATACACAAGTGGATCAGACCTATTAACTGAAATAATATTACTATCATCAAAATAAATAAGGTCTAACAAGCGGTTGTTTCTATTATAGTGGCAGTTAATTTGAAAAAGCCCCTGGCTCGAAAGCTCATTTAAAAATGAGTTATCGGATGAACACTCTGAAGATGGCAAGAGCACTGCAGAATTTTCAGTGCAGCAGTTCCAGGAAACATTAGGAAGGTTGAAGTCACCCGTTATTAAAATATGATCGTAAGGCTGAAGTTGTGAGCAAATTTTATAATTCGACGCCAAATGTTTCCCATACACTTCAACACTAGAAAGTGGAGGTATATATGAACATGTGACATAAATTCTCAAAGTACCAAACTTTACAAGAACACAGCAAAATTCAATATCTAAAGACTCAGATATTAATATTTCTTGTGAAAAGTGAGAAGATTTAACGGCAATTAACACGCCACCACCATTGCAAAAATTACCAGCAATAGAGTTTCTATCTTTGCGGTATATATTAAAATTGTTAGACAGAATTTCAGTATTTAAAGTACTAGGTTTAAGCCACGTCTCACTGAAAGCAATAATGTCAAAATTAATATTATGGCTTAAAATGTGTAAGTCTGTAAGTTTAGTATTTAAACCACGAACGTTCTGATATAAGGCTAGGAACTGAAGGCAACAATCTAGTTTTTTGGGTTGACGCTGTAAACAGGTAAGATAGCCAGTGAAGTTTGAGGCGGTGATTTTTGAATAAATTCATGCACCAAAGTATTTTCCGGCCAAAAACCTTGATCCAGAACATTATTGAAGAGATCACTAGGCAAAGCAATTTTAAAAGAAGAAATAGTGCGCTGATAAGAGAATCTCAGTTTGTGAACCGAAATCTTCTTATTAAGAAGGTTTAACTTAGAGTTTAAATAATATAAGATATCACCTTCAGATGTATCAACTGCAAAGCGAGAAACAAATAAACATTTTGCTGGCGGAATAACTACCAGTTCCTTATGATCAGGTAATTTATTGCTGTTATTTGATATTTGCTTCGGTATAGCTCCAGTAGAAACCGAAGTAGGAGAGGAAGAAATATTAGTACTCGTAGCAATACTAGGAGAAACATTAGTAGCACAAGTCTGAGCATATGTTTTTTTTTGCAACAGAAGGAGAACTTTCATTTACAGGAACTGCTGAAGAAGGTATAGTTAAAGTTAAATCAACTGAGACTGCAGCGTTAGTAGGCGTTAGCTGATCAGTACTCTGATTTGTAATAACAGACTTTTTCTGAGGTCCTTCAGGTGGTAAAACTGAGGCAGGTGGAATAGGTTCAATATTTGAGGACAAAGCCACGGCTATTGCAGTAGATTTTGCTGAGCTTCGAATATTTTTATTACTTCGCTTTCGTTTTGGAGACGCAGAAGCTTCATCCAAGACCTTAAACTTTTTGAACAAACTTTCAAATTGGGCTAATCTGGCCTGAGCCACCTCTAAATCTTTCGACACTTCCAAGAAGCCTCTTCTAGATTGTCTAATAAGCTTAAGGATATCAACATCCGTAGACCTGCAATCAACACATGACCAACGAAGTTGTTTGCCATCGTTGATTGCGTCATAAATTCTTGCATTCAACGCCGCGCACTTGAAGTGGAAAAACGAATCGCACAACCAGCAATTTACCAGGCGGTCGGATTCGTCTTTTATAGAACAATTACGGAAACTGCAGAACATTTTAAATGTAAAAAATTAATAAAATGCAAGAAACCACAAAAAAGAAGATACTTGGTTTTTCAATAAAACAGTTTAATAAACACTGTAAAGTTATTAAGTGCAGCCCTGGTTATTGAAATAATAACAAAACAAAACAGGCCAAAAACAGATGAGCAAGTGTAATAAAAAAACAATCACTCTCACTCACTTGCACACAGAAAACCTGTTTGTAGTTAAAAGAAGAAAAAAAAAAAACAGAAGCAATGAAATTAAGCGATACCTTCGAAGAATATGTGCAAGAAGAATATAATAATTCGCTCTCGTACAAATAATAAAATAATGTTTACATTAAAATTGAACTGAAAATAAATTTTTTGTAAAAAGGATTTATGTGAATGCTGGCACGCTACAAGAAGACCCAGCAAAAATGATCAGCCAAATATAGTTTTGATTTTATTTATTAATTCACTTAAAAGAAAACTTTGAAATTTATCCGATTAAAACACGTCAGTACGACAAGAAAGCAACGAGCGAAAGCCCATGCTGGACACTTGGTAAAGTTGGCTGGTTTGTGCAAAAAAGACAACCCTTCATAGTAAATTTGATGTGCGGTCACCTATTTATGCATAAAAAAATACATACTCTGATCTAGTTCTTCATTTGATACCTATATATTCTTAATGATAAATTTATAACTAAATAAAACAATATTGTATCAGAACAAAAATATTTTATTTTTGTTTGCTTTTGTTTTTTGATAAAACCACTTTGTATGGGAGGCAGGCACTCGGAGTGCATATTAAAGCTTATTTGCAAAATTTCAAGTCCATTCATTGATTTTTGTGGAATTTAAAGAGATGTTTCCTCTTTGGTAAAGTCAGTTTGTATGGGAGGTAGGCGTGGTTTTCATCCGATTTGGTTGAATTTCATACGTAGAGTGTATATTAAATATCAAAGCTTTTCAAATGCAAAATTTCAAGTCCATATATTAATTTTTATGGAATTCTAATAGCTTTTACCGTTTTGATAAAGTCATTTTGTATGGGAGGTAGTCTGGGAGGTCAAACTCTTTGTCTTTATTCATTAGATGAAAGCTCAAATACCGAATTTCGTGATGATAGCTTGAAAATTACGGCTGTAATCGTGATCACAGACAGACAGACGGAAATACAGACATACGTACAGACAGACAGACAGACAGACGGACAGACAGGCGGACATGGCTAAATTGACTCGGGTGATAATGATGATCAAGAAGATATATACTTTTACATACCTACCACGCCTCCTTATGGGCTTTAAAACTGGAGTGTCAAAATTAATATACCCCAATATACCCCTTTTACGTTTTTTAAACGTAGGGGTATAAAAATAACCTTATAATGACACAAATTGGCAAGACAATAATACATAATTAATATTATTTAAATGTAACCAACGTTTTAATAAGTTTTTATATCACCGATAGGCTTTAAGAAGCGACAGGTATCACGCTCAGAGCGACATGTACGTACTCTAATTGATTTATCTTCTAAACTGAGTAAGATCCCATCCTGTAATTTTTACAATAAAATTTATAAATGTTAAACTTTATTTTGCCGTTAAAAAAATTGAAATTAAAATGGTCGAAGTTGTTAAAAAAAGATAAAATTAAAAAACTGATTAGAAAATCAAGAAGAACAGTAAATATCCTATAAATAAAATTACATTCTTTATTTTATAATAATTATCTTCAATATGAAAATAAAATTTCAAAAAGACCCTTTCGTCAATCAGGTGAATTCTATAGAATCCCCTATCTTAACAGCTAAACCTTAAATCAAAGAAAAAATTATGTGAACACGTTCATATCCGCTAGAAGAACAAATATGCCCAATATGAAGGAATTTCAGAACTTTACTTTTTTTTCGTTGTCCGCTTCACATGAAATGCCCCACATACAACAGCTTATCCACTTATTCGAATATTTCGTTAATCCGAATCAGGGTATGCAATCATTAATTCGGCTTAGCGAGCTGGCACTGCATATATGCTTAGATCCGATTGATATTGGCTATAAATAAAAAAGTCTTCCAAGATGACTTTTTATGACTAGAAAAACCGGTCAAAGTAATAGAAGAATAGCTTGTTTGAGAATCACTAAGTGATAGAATAGTGATAAAATAGGAACTACTATATAATATTCAGATATGATTATGCAAATAGCACACCAATATATGGGTAGGGTATATCTTTTTCATCGCCTGTCATCAGGGTCGTCTTTAACCTATTGGAGGCCCTGGGCACTTTAGTATAATAGGACCCCTATCACTATGGCAGAGGAATATTTTATTAAAACAGGCAAAAGGAGAAAATAAGCAGATTACTATGTTTAAACGACTGTTATTTTTATTTCCTTACAATCACTTTCATACAAAATTAAGTTTTACATGTTAACTTTGGATGATAAATTAGTGAAGTATTTTGTAATTTGCACATTAGCTTCGACAATTTATATGAGCGTGCTTGCTTATTCTGCCGAACATAGTGTTCAAGTTTTCAACAAAAAACTTTGTTGAACTATCAAAGTTAAATAGATAAACAAATATACAGGGAGAAGTATAAAATAAACAACTACTTAGGTAAATTACTGTATATTTTTTTTGTAAAAAATTTCCAAAGACAAGTATTTAATGTACATATACTTAGGTAAAATTGCTGTTGTGCAAAATTACCCAAGCACTTAGGTGAAACTTCTAAACAAAATGAACCAAAAATGTTCATTTTTATTGAGGAACACCTGTTATATTTAATGTAAATAGACATACATTTACTAAGTTTACAATATAGATTTACGAAGTAAAAAAATTATGCATTTAGATCGCTAATAAATATATCTAATTTAATGCCAACAAAATGCACTCATGAAACATTGCACCTTGTCTAAACATCTACGCTATATAATTCTTATTACAAAAACAAATCGAGAACTATAACAAGCAGGGAGTGATAAAGTGTCAAAGTTTTCGGTGGTTTACCTACACTATTGGTTAAAATGTTATATTCTTGGCTTGGGTGAATCAAACATTTTTCTTTGGCAGCGTGTCGAAGTAAATGCTCTCAAAGCAATGTATTAAACAATATATTACTTTGGTGAATAAGCATAAGTTTCTAATGTCCATACAATTCTTTTTACCTAAGCCGACTTAGGTGATTTTACTATTGCTTTTTTTCTTGGTGTAGCAGCGGGTGCTGACGGTCCGCCAGCTGAATGGTTTAAAGCCGACGGCGATGATTTGATAGATTTGAGTTGATTTGATCAACTCATCAGTAAAATATAGCGAACGGAAAGCATGCCCGACGATTGGAACCTCAGCGTGCTTTGTCCTATGCTTTAGAAAGAAGACCCGACAACATGCGCCCACTACCGAGGTATCAGTCTTATTTCCATCGTATATAAGTTTCTCTCAAGTATACTGTGTGAAAGACCTAAGCCGCATACAAAAACACTGATTGGACTTCATCAGGGTGGCTTTCGACCTGGTAAATCCACCATATACCAGATTTTTACACTGCGCCAAATTCTGGAAAGAACCCATGAGAACAAAATCGACACGCATCATCTCTTTGTCTCATAAAGCTGCGTTCGATTGTCCGAGGCTGGATTGCTTATACGCAACAATGTCTGAGTTTGGTTTGGTGTACCTGCAAAATTGATAAGACTCTGCAGGATGACGTTGAGCAATACATGCAGCTCCGTCAAGGTAGGAAATGACCTATCCGAAAACTTCAATACTGTACGAGGTTTTAGGAAAGGCAATCCGCTATCTTGCGATCTCTTCAATATCACCATGGAGGGGATCAAGGGCGTCCACAATGGTGAGTAGGGAGGGGCACTCCCCCCACCCTCTTGGACTGAAAAATTTATATATATTTTTATTTTCTATGTGTATTTGTTACATTTTCATATAATCATTTTCATATACGTGCACATCAATGCATACCTTTGCCCCCCCTCAAAAAATTCCTGCGGACGCCTATGGAGGAGATCCAACGAAGGACCGGTGTAGATTGCAATGGCACCAAAGGTTTCCAAAGGTGTTCAGCTCCTTGCGTATTCTGATGATATTGATATTATCGTTCGGACCAAGAGAGATGTCACTGCTGCTTTCATCGCTATCGAAAAGGAATCAGCCAAGATGGGTTTAGCGGCAAACCAGGGCAAACGAGGGCAAAACGAAGTATATGCGGCGTCTAGGCTCTTACGTCTCAATACGCAAATTTTGAAGTGGTCAAGGAATTAACCTCAACAACGATGTCAGCCTGGAGATAAAATGAAGAATTGCAACTGCTAATACAGGGTGGGCCATCTAGTGGCTTATTTTTAAATCATAGCTTATTTTGACACTAACATCTGTAGCTCAAGCAGTGCGTTATTTGAAAGGAAGTTTTGGCCAAAATGAAGCACCCATCGAATTTGCATCTCGGCGGCTACGTTAACAAAAAAATTGCCGCATCTGGGGCTCGCTAAGCCCGCACGTCATTATCTAGAAGCCGTTACATACACAAACAGTGGCAGTTTGGAGTCCACGAATTGTGGAGTAGTGGCAAAATACGGCTGGGAACAATGTTTCAGTCAACGGTGGGCGTTACAGAGCCATGTTAACAGACTTTTTTTTACTGAAATTGAAGACATGAATTTGGACGACCTCTGGTTCATGCAAGATGGCGCTCCATGTAGGATGGCGCTCCATGCCACACAGCCCAAGCCACAATCGATCTTTTGCGCACCAAATTCCCAAATCGTCTTATCAGCCATCTTGGCGTTGTCAATTGGCCGCCTCGGAGCTGCGATTTGACCCTTTTGCAATTTTTTTTGTGGGGAACATTGAAGAACCGATGTTATGCCAACATAACATCCTCCGGATGAGATTCAAGCACTTAAGGCCAATATCATCCAAGCAATCCATGATCTACAGCCCAAAACCTTCAACAAGGTCTTGGAAACTTGGCGTAACAGAATGCACTACAGGCAGCCACTAGAATGACGTCGTGTTCCATAACTATGGGAATGTTTTCTCTTCTAATAATACATGGAAAAAATGTACTTTGTTCATTTTATTGCATTTTTACAAAACAAAACTTGTATTTGGCACACCCTATGGCCCACTACGGGCTTAGTAAGCAATTACTTTGCAGAGCCCTCTCTCGATCGACAAAACTGACTCTCTACAAGATGCTCGTTATATCTGTGCTTCTTTAGGGCGTTGAGGCATGGGTTGCTTCGCAAGTAGGCGCAGCCGCTCTTGGGGTGTTCGAGAGAAAAGCTCTTCTAAAAATCTTCGGTCCTATTCGAGTTGGCGACGACTATCGCATTCGAATGAACCACGAACTGTATGAATTATACGACGACATTGAAGAAGTACAGCGTATAGCAATCCAGCGACCCTGGCTAGCTCATGTCCATCGTATGGATGATGATGCTCCAGCGAAAAAGGTGTTCGAATCTAAAGCCGAGCGACGACGAAGAAGAGGAAGACCATGCTTCCGATAGATTGACCATGTCGAGGAAGCTTTAACCGCGCTTGGTGAAACCAATTGGAGAAAGCGCGTGAGAAGCAGAGGCGCCTGGCGAGAGCTAATGAAGTCGGCCGAAACCCGACAACGGGGGCGGCCACCTAAGTAAGTAAGTAAGTATGTAATTAAGTAAGTATGTAATATTTTCAAAAGGTATTACAAAAAGTAATACCTTCCAGTTAGATCATTCCAAAATCTTAAAAAGTGCTGAATCATTTTCTTGGCAGACTAATGCTTTCGAAGATATAATATTTTCAACGTATGCCCAAATGATAATGTTTTCAAATTTCTTGAAATTTTTTGGCTACAACTTAAGCAAAAATGAATTTTTTTAAAAATAAAAATACGTGGATGAAATATTTATTTATTTGTATTTTTTGATTGTTCTTTTTACTTTCAAAGTTTGTAAATAAACGGAAACGTCAAGGTCAATTTCCAAAAAAGACTCCAACTTATCAGGGAATGGCCGAAATTAGGGTCTTGATTTTTTTGCCAAATTTTCTGATTTGTGGCCACAAGTTTTGGGCTAATTGCACAATATGCTCAAGTTTTTCGAAAGATAGTATTGAATTTATCCTTTTTTTTTCAAAAGTTATTTTTAACATTTCTGACCATTGGTACCGCTTCAAATTGTTTTCATTAGAAATTCCCGCCTTGTCCTGCTATGCCATTCAATTTAAATCAGAATCAATTTATAAAACAAATTGAAAATTGGCCTTTTGATAAAAGTTAGAGTAGCTAACAGGACACAAGCTCAACTTAGAGCGTTTTTTAAGGATTATGAAATTTTAAGTACGAACAATTTTTAGTCCTGATAAATTGACTTAATTTTGAATCAGATCAGATTCAGATGCTTAGTAGTTGTTGGATGGATTTTGTCTTGATTTTGCATTTTTTTAAATCAATTTAGATAACTTTTTCAACAAAATTAAATTGAAATGGAATATGAAGAGGGTGTTTTTTTTTTAAATTTCTTCATAAAATATTCAAGCAATTATGATAATTTCTTAGTTTTTAATTAATTGTAGTATTTCTATCTGAGTAGGTATACAAGTATATTAAAGAATTAAAAGTGTACGTTGAAGAGTTTTATGCAAACATTGCTATTTGCTGTATGCAATAAATACTTTTTTTTTTGTTGGATGGTGGTTGATGCATTATTTATATATATATATATATATATATATACAAAACAATATTAATTATTATATTAATGCAAATAAACAGTGCTTGCATTTATGTGCGTGTGCTTATTTGTATGTGTGAGTGCATGTAATTCATATACTTACGTTAATTGTTTGGGCTGCCATCTACAGGCACCAAGGGGCAGTTATTGGTATGAGACAATTAAGGGCCTTTTGGAGAACTGGGAGTAGTTGGCAGCGGGTTGGTGGTATAATTATGCTTCCGTATGTGAGTGCATATGTCTGTTGCAGTGTGCTGTGTGCAGCGAAAAGCATGCATGTGTGTGAGTATGCATAATAAATATTATTTATACACAGACGCACACATGCACGTGAGCACTGCAAAGCACATAACGATTATCAAGCTATCTTGTTGAGCACAATGTCACCTGGACACCCACCGCTGTGGGGTGCACCATTTGGTGGTGGCACTGGAAGTGATTCAAACGTGATCAATTTGGTTGTGCATCTTTTGATCAGGAGACAGTCCGATGGCCTAGTGAATATATAGCCTCATTCCGTTATCGGAGGTATTATTCCGTTATGGAGACTGAACTTTCCGACTGTTGGACCAAAGATGTTTTCTTTTCCCACCTTGGCGTTGCAGTCAACAAGCACGTTTTTCATGTTGTGAAGGGGGCAGCGCTCATAGGTGTCTTCAAGGCGCTCATAGAAGCTTTGGTCTCTTCTTGAGACCCATCATTCTTGTGTCTGTCGAAGAGTGCGCACATATTAGGCTTATTTTAAAGGATTTTGGCAAGTCACTGGTTCACAGATGTGAATCGCAAGACATGAATCGCCGTAGTCTCTTACCAACCACAAATCCGCATCCAAACTCATGCTTCTCTACATGGCCGCTGTAGCAGATATCACAGGATGCTTACAGTGAGCAACCCTTTCTCTTCCAACGCATTCCTTGGATTGCAGTGACTCTGTTATTTTGAATATATTGAACAACATTTTACTTAATGATGAATCATGCTTTGGTATTTTCAAATCTCAGGTTTTGACTACGTGCAATTCACATATTCCGGAGTCACAAACTTCCCTGGTATACTAGGGGTCTAAAAAAGTTAAAAAATCAAATAAATACGTGTTTGAAATTGTTCAGGGCTACCAATAAGCCAACATATAAGAAAAATATTTACATTTCAAACGGCAAATTGAAATTTTTTGGGTTGAGTTTGCGACGAATTCAAAAGTTGGGCTGAGTTAAAAATTTGAGATAAAGAATTTGGGCTAACTTCACATTCTGTGGATGCTGTTTCAGATATAGTTACCTTTTCTGTTTCCGTTAACGATGTACTTGAGTCCATGCAGCGTATGAAAGCATCATTAAAGGAAGATATTGATTGGTTTGCTTCAATAATTTTCTTAAAATGTTCAAAAGCGGTCCCACTTTGCGACATCTTTAATAAGTCCCTGTCTGAAGGCAATTTTGTAAAGTTTTAGAAAATTGCCTCTATAACCCCTACTTTTAAATCTGGAATTAAAAGTAATGCTAATAGCTATAGGCCAATCTTCTTATTATCTAATGTCCCGAAACATTTCGAAAGTGTCATGAAAGTTAAACTAAGTATCCTTAAAAAAATAAAATAAATAACTGGCCATTTCAGCCCTTGAAAGGACTTTGACCTAGCTTCTTATGATCAATTGTGTTGTGCGTGTTATTAAGTTTGTACACAATTGACCGAGAACCGGACCTACATGCTTAACGCCGACTCCGAACGGCGATGAACGTATTGTTCTTATTCTCAAGAAGCTTTACATGGCATTTGATTACTCTCTGAGGTTTGCTATTGTCTGCAGAGAGGTGGCGGCCGTTCAGAAAATTTGTTTTAATTCAAAATAATTTTCTGTCGCTACTGGGGTTCGAACCTGGGTCTCCAGGTTCTTTGACATAGCGGCCACGCACTTTAACCAACTACGCCACGGACGCCACTAGTATCCTTAGTTAAACTAATACCCTTGTTTTTAATTCTTTCCAAATGCATTTTAAAATCTCGCTTTTTCCTTTATGCGGATGACTTAAAACTTTTTTAGAAAATTTCTTCCTCTACTGACTTTGGTGATCTGCAAGTGGACATTTCTAAAATTTTGATATGGAGTCAAACTAATGGTCTAACGTTAAACTTTGCAAAATGTTATAATTTTACTGAGTCTTATCCCACTCTTAATACATTGACCACCGCTTTCTTTATATATAATTCAATAAACAATCAGCTGATACTTATGGCGATCTGGGCGATATTTGTTATGCTAAATTTACATTTATTGACTATGTAAATATTCTCATTCCTAAGGCATACTCTTTACTGCCCTTTATACGTAGAAATAGTTCGAGTTTTGCGATCCACATACCTAAAGTATGTTATTTAATGCATTTGTAAGATCTAGACTTGAGTATGCTTCCATTATTTGGTCTCCATTTTATGCTTCTACCTCTTTTAGACTAGAAAAAATACAAAAAAAAAACTTTACCAGATATGTACTGCGATCTATACTTTTCATGATCCGTTGCCATCTATTACTTCTAGGACTTAAGTCTCTTGAATTAAGACGTAAGATTTCATCGCTCTTGATATAATTTCTGGCATTATTTACTGCAATTTTCTATTTGAGCTTATTTCTTTCAATAATCCGCTGAGATATTTAAAAAATTCAAAACTCTTTTATTTAAAACTAGCTGGTACCCGACGCGTTGCTGTCGTAGCGGAAATGATTTCTATCTCTACCTGAATCTCAACCTCAATCTCTATCTCTATCTCTATCTCTATCTCTATCTCTATCTCTATCTCTATCTCTATCTCTATCTCTATCCCTATCTCTATCTCTATCTCTATCTCTATCTCTATCTCTATCTCTATCTCTATCTCTATCTCTATCTTTATCTCTATCTCTATCTCTATCTTTATCTCTATCTCTATCTCTATCTCTATCTCTATCTCTATCTCTATCTCTATCTCTATCTCTATCTCTATCTCTATCTCTATCTCTATCTCTATCTCTATCTCTATCTCTATCTCTATCTCTATCTCTATCTCTATCTCTATCTCTATCTCTATCTCTATCTCTATCTCTATCTGTATCTCTATCTCTATCTCTATCTCTATCTCTATCTCTATCTCTATCTCTATCTCTATCTCTATCTCTATCTCTATCTCTATCTCTATCTCTATCTCTATCTCTATCTCTATCTCTATCTCTATCTCTATCTCTATCTCTATCCCTATCTCTATCTCTATCTCTATCTCTATCTCTATCTTTATCTCTATCTCTATCTCTATCTTTATCTCTATCTCTATCTCTATCTCTATCTCTATCTCTATCTCTATCTCTATCTCTATCTTTATCTCTATCTCTATCTCTATCTCTATCTCTATCTCTATCTCTATCTCTATCTCTATCTCTATCTCTATCTCTATCTCTATCTCTATCTCTATCTCTATCTGTATCTCTATCTCTATCTCTATCTCTATCTCTATCTCTATCTCTATCTCTATCTCTATCTCTATCTCTATCTCTATCTCTATCTCTATCTCTATATCTATCTCTATCTCTATCTCTATCTCTATCTCTATCTCTATCTCTATCTCTATCTCTATCTCTATCTCTATCTCTATCACTATCTCTATCTCTATCTCTATCTCTATCTCTATCTCTATCTCTATCTCTATCTCTATCTCTATCTCTATCTCTATCTCTATCTCTATCTCTATCTTCTATCTCTATCTCTATCTCTATCTCTATCTCTATCTCTATCTTCTATCTCTATCTCTATCTCTATCTCTATCTCTATCTCTATCTCTATCTTTATCTCTATCTCTATCTCTATCTCTATCTCTATCTCTATCTCTATCTCTATTTCTATCTCTAAGTGGAACGACTCGTGTAAATTGATTACCAAATTTCAAGGCTATGCTACATGTAATTCCAAAGTTATTCCATATCGCAAATTTGGCTTGTATGGGCGGAGCCACACCCCCTTGTTCGCCGAATTTGAGTTAAATCCGTCCAGGCGTTAAGATTTGTTGGCTATTTAAAGTAGTCTGATGTGGCAGTTCCCATACAAAATTACCAATTTCGATTTTTTGACTTTTCCGCTGTTCCTTAAAGTTTTTTGTAATTTTCTTTTTTTCTAAACCACATCTGTATTAAGGCAAACAATACAAAAAAAAAATTATTAAAATCGGCAAAGCCGTTTCTGAGCCTTAGCAAGACTAACGCACACGCATTTGATTTTTATATATAAGAAGATATTGTAGAACTAATTATGCCTTAAATGAGCCAACTATGAGAGCTTTGACTCTTTTTAATGATTTTTGATAATAATTTTGCTTGATGATTTTTCTTTTGAGTAAAATAAATGCTTGCTTGAAACAAGAATAAAATACTTTATTCTAGAACCTGCAACAAGACTTGAATCAAGAAAATACTTTCTGAATTCAAGCAATAGCTTGAATATTTTAGTTCTCAGCAAATTTTTTACTTGAATCAAGCAAATGTTGCTCACTTCAACTTATATAGGCATGCTTATGATTCACAACATGTTTACATGAAAATATATTTAAGATGGTGCGGACTGACAAACTACGACAGGGTTCGAAGGCACAGTGTCTTATATGTTACTTTACTTGGAAGCATCACAAGCGTCCCTCCAGTTCGCTGAGTGTCAATTAACTCCTTTACGCTAGCATTTTCAGTAGCTACACAATAAGAAGTTACTTTGTAAGCGATTGGTAATGCAGAGCCGAACCAGTGCGTGAATACGATTTTAGATTAAGCGAGCAAAGCTACGCTCAGATGTTCTAACAAAAAACTAACACCATAAATCTAGATTCGTCTTTACAGTAACAAAATAAAACAAAATTACAAATAACTGCGTGATCCCGTTACTTTGATTTGAGTTTTGTGCGCATCATATTAGGGGTATTCACGGGTTGATGCGAATTGCAAGAATGCTAAAATGCAACATATTTTTCGCACTAACGCGTGAACATCAATATTGTAACTTTACGATAACTGAAAGAAATATATTGCCACCTTATTTCAAAATAGCAAAAACTTATTAAAATCAACGTGCAAACTTAGCCTTTTTAAAGTTTTACCCAGCTTTTGCAATAGGTTTGAGCAGTGCGTAATTCAAGAAGAGTTGCAAATGGCTTCTAATGTTTTTGTTGTTGGAATGAAGCAAAAATTCGCGATCTTGCATTTTCGCATCGTCGCAACTGCGTTTCGCACCAACCCGTGAATACCCCTATAGTTTTGCATTCAAGTCGTGACATGTTTTTTTTTGTTTTGGATCTGCCCGGAGGTAAGAAATCTTCATAGATACGTATGACCCGCGCCATACGCATGCACGATTTACATTCTAAGAAGTTCCCGGTTCAGCCGGACTGATAGAATGCACCTACGTGCTAAAACTTACCACCTATTGGCAAATAAAAGCCTCCACTAAGCACAATTGCTTGGCCTTTCAGCGGGAATTAAAATTAAATAAAGAAACATTTGAAATTTGAGAATTTTTGTGCTTATGTAAACATCATAAACATCATGTTATTGAGAAAGTTAAAGAAAGTTAATTGAAGTGAGTGTGTAGGTTAAAAAATAAAGTGAAGAAAATAATAACTAAAATAAATAATAAATAAATTGTAAAAGTGAATCGTTAAAATAAAAAAAAATAAATGCAATGATAAGCAAACGTAGCTCAAAATATAATTCTTAAAAAATATGTTTTTTAAGAATTATATAATTAAATAATCTTATTAAAAATGCCACAATTTTATAACTCACGTCATTCCAAAAGATTAATAAAAAACGAAAGTGATAAATTATTACAACAGTTTAGACATGTTGAAGCCGAGCTCTTATTTAAAAATGAAATGGATTGCTAACTATATTTTTAATTTTTTTCCAATTTTTCAATGTAGATATAGGTTTAAAACAGAGGGGCCCGAAAAATTTTAAACGCGGGCCAATGCTTAAAAAAACAAAAAAACAAAAAATAAAATGTTGCTCATCGTTGCGCTTGGCAAAAAATCAAGAAAAACAAAAAACAATTATAATGCAATAAAATAACATGTCATGGAAAATTACTCGACACACAAGTGTCGGGGCAATCAGCTTCAGCATCGACATCATCGAGTGTGCATTTTTTTTATTTTGGCTTTGCATGCATTTGTTTTTGAAAAGTTCGCTGAAAAATGTGCTAAACACTGAACGATTGCGGTTTGTGTTGTTGTTTTTTGCAGGCGTTCTTTGATTTTGGCTCATCGCTAAGACAAAATTAAGACAGAAAAAAATTTGTATGAGGGGCCACGCGGGCCATACGGGCCACAACGTGGGCATGTTTGGTTTAAAAGCACACAAATAAAAACACTGCAGTATACCGAACTAGTACAAGATTAGCAAATCGCTACCCCCATAGTCACCACCACAAGTTGCGCGCTAATACATTTTGTACGCTTTGTACTGGCGATTTTTATACAGAGATGTCATTGGATGTAGTGACATATGGGTCCCTCTGCATTACCAGAAGCTAGCTTCTTTGTTGACTCCCAGAACCTAGCTAGTTCGTTGGGTAGCTAGCATTACAGAAGTAGGTAGTAGTACTGGTAACCACCGAAGTAGCTAGCTACTGGAAATGCAGAGGGAGGCAGATGTCACTACATCCAATGACATCTCTGTGTGAAAATCGCCAGTAGAAAGCGTACAAAAGGTATTTGCGCGCAACTAGTTGCGGTTACCACGGGGGTAGCGATTTCCTAGTTTTGTACTAGTTCGGCGTACTGCAGGGGTCTTCAAGATATATTTTGTATATTCGACTAGGTTTTTATGATTGGTATCCTACAACCTACATTTTTGCTGAAGGATTTTCATAATAGTAAGAAAATTTAGTTTCTAATATCAAGCAAATTATTCTAGTTTTCAGTAAATTCTTTACTTCAATCAATCAAACTGTTCTCAATTCAAGGGAAATCAATTTCTCAAATCAAGCAAATTATTCTATTTTTTAGCAAAGAATCATGCAAATTTAGAAAAAACATTCTTGAGTTTTATGAATTAAGCATTTTTTCTTAATATCTAGTGTTATCTAGCAAAATAATGCTTGAATTGAGAAATTTACTCTTGAGTGTAAAGGAGGTTACCTATTCTACTATTTTTCGGAATTTCACTTTTCTACTATAAATTGCATCGAATGCAATTCCTTTCACAAGTGAAATGGATATTTTTAAATTTTTCACTTAAATTTTTCACCCAATTAAGAAGGAATATGTCCGTCCCACCAATATTTTAAAAAATTGGTGTTTATGTGACATTTCCGCCAAGCCCAATCCAGTCCAAATCGGTTTATGGAATCATATGAAAATTCGCGTTTGAAATCTATACCCTTTTATCTACACTCTCCAAACGAACTTTTGTAAGCATGGCTCCCAATATGTTTCTTTAACTTTCATAACTACATCGAACGATTTTTAAATTTAAATCGTCGAAGCGAAGCCTCGGAAACATTCCTTCGAAAATTCAATAAGCAGCTAAGCTAATTATAAATATATCTATAGCCAGGACATAGGTAAGTTTAAAAACACTCTCCTGACAGTGCGATATGGTATGATTGGATTTGGTCATTTACTCCATTATCTAAGTTTGACATAAATGCTCTTCCGTATGTACTGGAAGGTTGAAAACGGGCCAAAACGAGTAGATAGTTGTTGTTGATGAAAAAGTTCTTCGACTTCTTGCGGTCTCTGAAAGTTGTTGTTGTTGCTGGGGTTGCCTGAAAAGAAAAGTGAAATATAAACAATCAATAAAACGTCAACAACAACAACAATAACAATAACAATAACAACAACAACACTAGCAACCACACGAGAGCAAAACTATTGCTTAAGTCTTAAATCGATGGTCGTTGGAATAGAACGTTTGTGTATTTAATAAATTCTCATAATTAAAACGTTTAACTGCATCCTTGTTGTGAGTTTTCCATCGTCAGCCTCATAGGCAAGAGCTGGTTGAGTGAAACGTCGTCCTCGCATGTTCTGCTGCACTGCAGGCCGACTGGTCGACAGCCAGGATGCACAGTTCAGCCAAGCTGACTGGTTGCTGACTGGCCGGATGTCTGTCCACTTGAGTGGGTATGTCGGTGCGTCTATCGTCGGTTCCCATGAATGCATCCACTCTCTGAGTCACTTCAAACAAACTTTTGTGGGTATACATGTTATTATTGTTGTTGTTTTTGTTGTTTGTTGGAAAACAAAACTAAACAAAAACAAAAAAAAAACAAAAAAGAAGATCAAAAAAGACGACGAACTCAAAAGTCGTCGAACTACATGAAAAATAACCTTGACATAGCCCTGCTTTCAGGCTGCCCGGCTGGCTCGCTGGCTTTTCATCTAACACACAAGCTGCTCTCTTCCACCCCCTGTTGCTGGCGCTAGTGCACTCAATGAATTTGGAAAGTTTAAAATTTGTAGTTGTTGCTGTTGTTGTTGTTGTAGCTACTCTTGTTGTCGATTGTCATTCGTATTTCTGTTGACACAGTTTGGCAGGATTTGCAGCGAAGTTGCACCAAGTTTCACCTGGGCTAGACTTGAACGCAAAACAAAAGGAAATCCCAGACTTGTAGACCAAAAACATCAACAACGCATAGAAGCGTTGGTAGCTAGTGCAACCAGCTGAAACTGAAGGTCAATTGAATATTAAATATAATAAAGTTATAAATAAACCAATAAAAAAAAATAAATATATATGTAAATAAACCAAATCAGCTGCAACATCAACAGTATTCATGTGTCCAAATATAATTGCGACTCACTAAGGACTCGAAGTTTCGCTTTGTTTCGCTGATAGATGGTGGACAAGTCGCTTGTTCGGAAGAAAACTCTACATTTTCCATTTTGTTATTCGAATACTATTTGTTTGTTTTTTTTTTCAAGTTTCGAAAACAAAAATATGTCTTTTACAGGCCACAGTTTATAAATATTCTCCTTCTAATGCATCTCCAAATTATATCAGGTAATGTTTGTTGCACTTGAACTGGAAAACTTTAAGCTTCAGAGAGAATTATTGAAGATTCTTCGAAGATTTCTATTGAGTTCCTGTACCTATTAAAAAAAGAAATTTTTTTTTAATTTTTAATTTATTTTCACACACGCTTAAAAATCTTTAAAAAAAAGCATAGGGAGTCATAAGGACTGCCGCGAGAAGTTTGAATTTTTTGAAAAATTACTTTTTCAGCAACAAGACCCATATTTTCGACTACACCTGGTAGGTTTTGTTGCAGGATGGGCAGATACTGTTCCTAACGCATAATACCATCGATGCGTATTAACGGACCAACACCATTTTGCGAAATACAACCCCAAACCCTAATCGATCCACCATCATGTTTCACTGTTTGCTTCACATGATGTTGCAGGGTTGTATTTGAGTCCCTGGTCTAATACCACGCACGACCATCTGATTAGAAACGGTTGATCTTAGTCTCATCAGACCAAATAACCTAAATTTTAAAAGAACCACGAATAATATTGTTTCACAATGTTTCTTTGCAGACTCACCATATCCCAATCGGCGACGGTCCAGTGTTCTTGTGCTGCAGCAAAATCCTGCCTTAACCACACATGTCTTTTGGTCAGCATTGACTTTTTTTGTCTTCTCTGCTGTCCACTGACTAGTGCCGATATTCAAGATTTTAAGCGCTGCCGCAGGAGTGACTGCAACATTTCTGATCATCAAGTTCGCAAGGTGCCGGGCCTCACGATCATTTAATTTTTTTGGCTTACCTCCTTTGTTCTCAGGAACAGTTTCCTCTATTTTTTTTCTTATCCGTTGCACAGTCATTTGGCCAAAATGGAATTCTTTAGCCACTTTTCGGTCTGAATCCCCATTCCGAAACAAATGTATTATTTGACTTCTTTTTTTTACAATTGATCATATCACTTGCTTATAATATCACTTATTGAATAAATTAAAAATTAAGTAGAAGCTTAACCTTCAAAATAAGCAAACGATAACGGTACAATGCAAAATTGAGAGTGAGTGCAAAACTGTAACATTTGCCTCTTTTTAGATTTTTGCCTGCTAGTTTTTTTGTTGTTGGAAGATTGACTTCAAACCGGTTTGGGAGAAAGAGTACAAGTCTCCCAATAACATTAAAAAACTAGTAAGAAATGATCTTCGACTGGGCCGAAGTTAAAATACCCCCACGGCCGAACCAAAGTATATTCAAAGTCTTATAGCTGAATTACAATACTGCGTTAGGTCGGTCGGCCTTTGACCGTACTTTGGTCTCCGTTGTAAAAACTTTACGATATAAGCTGTCAAAACGGACGACCTCAAACTTTGCAAAACTAAATGTTGCGTTGACAGATCGTGCGTCTGTCATTTTGGTGATGCCAATAAAAGCAGCTATACTAAAAATCCCACAAAACGTCCCTTTTTCCGAAATCATGCAATTATAATTGTAATCAATGAAAAATTAAAAGATAGTGTCATAATAGCGTTCAATAGCGTTAAAAATCTTTTTTAAATGCTTTATAAATGAGATAATTTTAAAAATGGAGGAAACCTTCAATAAACCCTCGATAAAGCATTTTTAAATTTTATTTTGTTTTCATCTGAGCACAAATTATGTCAAAAATACATCAAATTGTTTCATAATATATAAAAAAAAACAGAAAATGTAAAAAAAATTATTGAAAATGTTTGTTTATAAATGAGAGGATTTTTAAAAATGGCTGAACATCCAATAAATCCCATGATACAATAAATACAGGTAGATTCGCTAGATGACAGCGTACTGCCGCGAATGTCAACACGAAGTTGACAACGCATATAAAATCTCAAAGCTATAAAAAAGTTCATAGAAATTAAATGTAAGCAAACAACTTTTTTTATATGGATTCTGACAGTTACGGCAGTATTAAAAGAGAGCACAGTCGGGTCTGCATCTACCTCTATTTATTGTATCATGATAAATCCAATAAACCCCTCATAAAGCATTTTTAAAATTATTTGCTCTCATTTGAGGACAAATATTGTGAAAAATAATTAAAAATACTTCAAAAATTTGGATAATATGTCAAAAAAATTCAAAATTATAAAAAAATTCAAAAGAAAAACAAAATAAAAACAAGAAAATTGGTCAAAACATTTCAAAATATTTACAAAACAAGATAATAAAATGACGATGTTTTCAGTGCAGAGAGTAGCTTCGAAAAAACAACGATGTTTAAACATCAAAATGTTGACGAAATTGTGACAAATAAATTAAAAGTCATTGAATTTATCAAATACACAAACCATTATTGACACTCTTCCCACTTCAAATCGAAAGTGTTCCTATTTTAACTACAAAGCAGCTACAACATTTTTATGAATAACAAAATTTTAAAAGACTTTTTAGCATTAAAAAGCTTTTTAAGTATTGAACGTTTTAAAGTTATTTGAAGATATTTTTATGGATACGGCTGAAAATATATAATTTTTCTTAAATTTAGTAAAATGAAAAAAATGTTCTTCAATAATGCGAAAATTTTAATTACAATGAAATTTAGAAGCAAAATTTCTTTTTATTGTAAAACTAATTTAAATTCAAATTTGAAAATTTTCAACTCTTTTTAAAAACTGTAACACTTATCAGCAAAAAATGTTTAAATTTTACGCGAAAATTAAAAACCATTTTTGTGATTCAAATAACAAGGCCAGATTCGACAGTGCATTTCAGAAGTTCTCTTCATAAAAATAAGAATGGCTGAAGGTTTTCTAGTAGATGGACATTACCAAGTGGCAGCTCCATACCAAGTTTCATTATTATGTGGCATTTAACTCCAAAGCTATTTGATACCATAAGTTTGACTTATATGGGCGGTGCCATGCCCCCTTGTCCAATGCTCACTCAATTTTTCCAGTCAAAGGACAAGACTAAATAGTACATTCTTACCGAGTTTCATTGATGTGTGACTAATAGTTCGAAAGTTATATCCACATTTTGGGCAGCCGAAAAAATGCCACACCCTTTTCCCAACGCCCATAAAATTTTGCCAGTGGAACGGCACATGTAAATCGAGGCCGAACACCTAATTCCAATGTTGTGCGACCTATAATTCCAAAGTTATTCGATATTGCAGATTCGAGTTGCCACGCCCCCTTGTACAATGCTCGCTGAATCACTTGTAATTAGTGAGTACTTGGGTACAACTTTACAAAAACAAAGTGAACTGCATTTGCCAATCTACCTTACCACAACATTCCTTTGTGTGTTATATTATTCAAACAATGATATTAAGGGTATTCGTCCTCAACCAACCTCATTAAAATATCTAATTGACCAATATATAAGTTTGCCATTTTGCATGAATACCCTTATAATATTATTTATAATATACTAAAAAATGCATAAATTTTAATATGAAATACAATTGAATAATATTAATATCATGCTAAATTCATCAAAATCATTTTTATACTACTTAAGCAGCATGTTAATTTAAAAAATTTGATCAATTTAAAAAAAACTCGCATCAAAATATAAATTCCCACGATAATCCTATGAAAATCTGAGTTTTCCATCGGAATCCAAGAATACCCACATTTTAGCATTGCTCAACGAAAATGCAACCCAGCGTTAATATGGAATGTCAAAAGCACGACCTAGCTTGAGCATGTCGCTACTCATAGCGTTGATCGTACGTCACCCCATCAAATTCATATTTACGGGATGAGGTCGGCGCAATGCATGAGGTCATATTTTGTGTTGCTTCATAAGAACCCATTGTTTCTAGTCGAGCTGTCAAAGGCCGACCGACCTAACGCAGTATTGTAATTCAGCCATTAAGCAATCAATAAAATTTTTATCTGTAAAAACGTTTTCGTTATATTTTTAACAGAAAATATTCGCTTTTGTTTTTTGATAAAATGGCTTTGTATGGGAGGTGGGCGTAGTTTTCACCCAATTTGGTTGAATTCCATACACATAGTACACGTTATATATCAAAGGTCATATGCAAAATTTCAAGTCCATACATTAATTTTTGTGGATTTTAGAGAAATTTTACCTTTTTGATAAAGTCACTTTGTATGGGAGGTAGGCGTGGTTTTCATCCGATTTGGTTGAATTTCACACTTAGAGTGTATTTTGAACATCAAAACTCATAAGCAAAATTGCAAGTCCATATATTCATTTTTGTTGAATTCTAAGAGATTTTACCGTTTTGATAAAGTTACTTTGTATGGGAGGTAGGCGTGGTTTTCATCAGATTTGGCTCATTTACGAACTCGACCTTCATTTTTTAGATAAAAGCTTAAATATTGAATTTCGTGATGATAGCTTTAAAATTACGGCTGTAATCGTGATCACAGACAGACGGACAGACGGACAGACAGACGGACATGGCTAAATCGACTCGGGTGTTGATGCTGATCAAGAATATATATACTTTTCTATACCTACCACGCCTCCTTATGGGCGTTACAAACGGAGTGACAAAATTAATATACCCCCATTTACGTTTTTCAAACGTGGGGGTATAAAAATAATCAAATTCATTACTATTTGGAGATGATAACATCTGCTGAAATGAAATGTGCTACACTATGCTCCTCACTGTATTATGAAATGATTAATGACGAAAAAGAAAATTTACACTAAGGGAAACAAATATTAAATTTATCCAAAAACTTTTTTAATTTATCCAAAAAGCGAGTCATTTTTGCACCAATAGCGCATTTGCATAAATCGACTACGTAAATATTTAAAATTCATTTAAAACTTTTTTAATTAAATAAAATATTAAAATATTTAAACAGAAATAATAAAAAAATATATTAAAATTATGCACGAATTTTTTAAATATCTTTTAAAAATTTACTATTTGAAAATAAAACTATCACATCTAAAGGAAATTTATATAAAAAATATTGAAATTAAAAAACAATATATTCAAATATTTCTCACAAGCTGCGTCCATTAATGCCATTAGCATGGTTACTTTATTTTCTTTTTTCGTTCCTTAATATTATATTATTTTTGACAGTCGGTGCAATATTATGACACCATATGTCAAAAATAGTATAAAACTAAAGAACGAAAAAAGAAAATAAAGTAACCATGCTAATGGCAATAATAAAGCAAACTAATAAAACAAAATATGCAGGCAAATGACAATCGGTGCGACACATTCGTGGGAAAATGTCGAGTTGTCACTCCACCCTACATATAATTGCATTATTTCAGCCAGCACGCAAACCAAATATCGCTGTTATACTACCCTTGCAACAAAAACGAAATGAGAATTATAAGAACTAAGGTTGCAACTGCAAGAAAACAGAGTGCGATGCTGTTGCTGCTTGTCGGAATATGTGTGTACGTGTGCGATGCTGTTGCTGCTTGCTTGTATGGAATATGTGTGTACGTGTGTGGTATAAATAAAATTCAAATACGGGAAAAAACGAGTTGTAGGGAAAATATTTGATTTATCCACGTAAATATTTAAATAAAATTGATACTCAGGCGTGGATAATGTTAATATGCATTATTTCTCTTAGTGTACATGTACGAAATACAAATTCTATGTTTAAATATCTATTTTAAATGTTTATTAATAATTCAATATTTCAACTAATTCAATTTATATTTTTGGTTTTTGATTTGCTTGGATTTTCATATTTAAACCCATCATTTAGAATATAATGAAGTGATTAAATAAAAATATTCATCATTATTCTATTTACACTTCCACATGTAAACTCTAAATATTATTTAAAGACTGCAGCATCAATAACAACAAAACCCAACAACACCAACAAATTAGAAAAGTTAGAAATACACATAAAAGCAATAACAACTGTGTTGGCAGTGTGCGCGATAGCGCACAAGTTCTTACATACAGCCCTAGTCAAAAGTATTTACACATCGCTAATATTTTTAAAGTTTTTTGTTGTTGGAATAATTTTCAGAAATATTTTTTGTTATTGCATTCTCTGCAGTATGTAAAGTAAACAAAAAAGTTTTAGCAAACCTAACCATATATATCACAAAATAAACTAGTAAATGTTAACTAATCTCTGGCGTCATAAGTATTTACACACTCCTTATTGGAGTCATTAAGCACAATTATTTACAAACTTAAGGGCTGCACTTCCTTACTTTTTGCGAATTGAGGAAGATGCATGTATTTTTTTCCAAAATATCGCCTCGAATGGAAAGGAAGACTCATCAGTCCACAAAACATTGTGGCAAAACTGTTTAGGCCAGAGAATAGTTATACTTCGCCAATTTTTTTTTTTTCAATATTTTCCGTTAGGATTTCTAAAATATATTTTTTTTACTTTGCATACTGCAAAGAATACAACAACCAAAAAATTTCTTTGCAAATTATTCAAACAACAATAGAGTGAGCTATTTCTTTAAGCTATTTCTTCTCCTTGTTTAAATAATTTTGACATGGGCTATATGTATGTACAGTGTTGTGCATATCAAAAGCAACCAAAAAAGCCATTGTCAATTATACATAGAAACTTTTCCGTTTCCATACTAAAATTCTAGTTTGTTTTATTTTTTTTATAATCATTGCAACACAAATTGTTAAAAAATAATTCAAAAGTTTTTATTACTGCAGGTTTTTAAATTTTTTTATAATAAATAAAGTACAAAGTAGAAATTATGCTGTACATTACTAAAGCAACTTAAAGTAAAGACATTTAAATCGATTAAAAATACAGGTTATAGGGTTAATATATGGTAAAATAACCTTTATTTTTAATGACCGCAACACATCTGCGTGGCATTGAAGCTATAAGGTTGTCAATTATAGTTTGTGATATGCTTCGCCACTGCTGTGTCAGTGTCTCAACGAGTGCAGTTTTATAAGAAAACCTTTGCCCACCGACTCGTCGCTTAAGGATTCCGAATAGATTTTCTAGTGGGTTAAGATCAGGCGATTGAGCTGTTAAATCCAATACCTGAATCCCTTTTGCGCAAATTCACGTCTTAACGATCATTGCGCTGTGCTTAGGGTCGTTGTCATGCTGAAATATCCACTTGGTTGGCATTCTCGTTCAGCAAAGGGCAACATGACTGTCTCTAAAATCTCTTAATAAATAAATCGGTCAATTTTTTGGGTAATTTCATAAACTGGATCATGTCCAAATCAAGAAAAACAAGCCCAGAACATAGCCAAGCCGCCTTAATGCTAAACTGTGACCTGATAGTTTTGAGGTTTAAGGCTCTCACCTTTTCGCCGATGTACTGTGGCCATGCCATCGCTGGTAATGAGATTAAATCTTGACTCGTTACTAAAAAGGACTTTCTTCCATTGGTCATCAGACCAATTTAATGAGTTCTTGCAAAATTTAATTGGGAATATAAACATTTTTATTTGATTTAAGCCAACAGAGATTATGTCTTAAAAGCAAACCTTTAATAATTTTTTTTTGTAAGCAATGGCTTCTTCGTTGGTCTGCAACTTCTTAAGTCAGCTTCCAAAGCACGTCGGCGAACAGTACTCGAGTCCACGTTTAAATTTATTTGATTAACAACAGACTGAGATGATAAAAACGGATATTTTTGAAAAGCTAGGATAACATGTCGGTCCTCTCTCTGTGTTGTTTTAAGCTTCGGGCCACCCATGTGGTTTTGTGGACCACAGTTTTTTTAGTCTCAAACTTTTTTATAAGACATGAAATTATTGATTTATTTATTTATTTATTTTGTACTTTTTGATAAAGAAATTAGTGATGCTCCTGATTTATACTCATCAATTATTGCTGTTTAAAGGACTCTGGGTATTTATCACGTGAAATGACATTTTGATAATTTGAAATGTCTTCTTCACACAAAGAGTTATTTGCAAATGACTCTTTTCAGTCTAAATCAGTAATAACTAAGCAAAAAATTAAAAATATAACCGACATTTACCGTTAATCGGAGCAAAAATTATTTGACTTAAGTAAGTTGCTTTTGTTATGCACAGTCAAAAATCGCTCTTTTCGTATACTGCTCTCCTTGCTGAAATACCGTTATTTTTTAATTCATTTCTTTTGATGCTATATTGAGCGCAATACATGATTAAGTTAAAATAGCTATTTAAATTTTGGAGAAAGAAGTTAGACGATAAAAAATATGAAGAAGTTTGCTACGCCAATTTTGGTTGCTTTTGATATGCACAACACTGTATGTATGTATCACGCACAAAAAAACACAATCACTCCTACAAAGAGAGCAGAGTCAATTGCTCTTAACCCATTAACGCCCATAGCAAAACGACGGTATGTTTTTATGATTTTTCATTATAAATGTAATTAAATAGAGTAAAAGTAAGTTCTAAAACAAAAAAATTAAAAAAATAAAATGGAAGAAAAGTTGGAAAATCACCTGTACACGGTTGTGTACAACGGTAGGATCAGGTAAGAAATTTTAATAATGATGTGTAAGACTTTATCATTGAAAAATTTCTCAAACAGCCTTGTAGGACTAAAATTTTCAAGGAAATCTGATATGTATTGTTGCCTTGGATTACTTGTGTAATTTTATGAACTTTAGAATAAATATGTCATATTTTTCTCCAAGCAGGAGTTTGAGCTCATCGTTTTTAGCTCGTTTTGGGGGGTGGAACATTGGTAAAAAGGGGTTCATCGTCGCTAACATTCCGCTTCGAAACGTTGACGCCATAATAATGCAACCATACCTGGTATATCGCGTGAAAATTCCGAAAAAACCAAATCATCATGTGCATCTTCTTCCTTGACACTGACAACAGCAGCATCAGGTGGAACTACAATCAAGTCAAGCCCCGTGTCGTCATCTTTTGCAGTCATAATGTACAGCTTCTTCTAGCAGCAGGTAGTCATTGTGGGACGATAATCGGTAATTTCGGGACATCTTCAATAAACCACAACTTCCCAAATAAAAAATTATTGGTAACCAATTCGTCCATTGTACACAAGCGTGTACACTGACATTGCTGAACACTTTTTGCTACATAATATTTCAATATTTGATATTATTTTATCTTATTCTAATAAATAGCAACATAAACTTACTATGAAATGGAAAATTTAATAAATTTCGGGACAAATTTTTAAAATTTGGTAAAAACAAGGACCGGCATAAGTTACTTTGGAATAACATAAAAAAAAATGCACAAATGGACATTTATTTTTGCGCTAACAGCCAATTTTGTTCTATTTAATAACTACTAGAGACATTAAGTTTCAATTTTAATAAACAATTCGATTAGACATTTATAGTTGTGTTCACGATCCATATTTAAACATCTGTACACGCGCGTGTACAGAGGGCGTTAATGAGTTAAGTGACTGTTCCCGTGACAGCTCAAATGTAACCTATCACAGGACAGGTCTGATATTACTAGTCACGGAACAGGTTCTTTTTGCCTGATAAGGGACAAATTTTATTTTACTCAGCTCGGGTCCAATTTAATATGTTACAAGCGGAGACAGATCGATTAAAATTCAAAGCTGTATTTGTATCGCATGGAAATTCAAAGTTGAAAAGAAAAATATGCATCTGTCACAGAATAATTATTTAATAAAGTGAGGGCAATATCTATATTGTGGCGTCCGTGGCGTAGTTGGTTAAAGTGCGTGGCCTCTAAGTCACCGAACTTGGAGACCCGGGTCCCAGCAGCGACAGAAAATGATTTGAATTAAAATGATTTTTCTATACGGCCGTCACCTCTCTGTAGACAATGTCAAACCTCAGAGAGTAATCAAAATACCATGTAAGGCTTCTTGAGAACAAGAACATATTCCGTTCATCGCCGTTCGGAGTCGTCGTTAAACTTGTAGGTCCGGTTTTCGGTCAATTGTGTACAAACTTAATAACACGTACAATACAATTGATCATAAGAAGCTAGGTCAAAGTCCTTTCAAGGGCTGAAATTACCAGTTATTTATTTTTTTTTATTATGAGAGCAATATCCAATGATTGTTTCGCGAACTAACGAAATTGCTTAACGAACTACTCTATAGCTAGGATAGGTCACAAATTTGTTCTTCGAGGCCGATCACGGGACAGGTTCAGGGTGACGCAGCAAGTGGCAACTGACCTATGTCAATGACAACGCCGTGTAAAAGTGACCAGTCGGTAAAGTGACCGGTCCATATGTTGGTGGCGGAATTGGGACTGATCCGTCTCCGCTGGGGACCTATCACGTGATAGGTTCAGTACCAGTTCTTTTCTCCGTAGGGACGCTCGTTAGCAACAGTTGTACGCAAAAATAACAACATGCGAACTTAAGATTGCGACGATCGATGGTGCGCAAATACAAAAAGAAAACATTAAGAAACAAATTCGTTTTTGCTGTTTGCGACATGATTACACGAATCTATTGTTTCACCCTCTACCAAAAAGTACTCAACACGTCTGTAGTCGCCGAGGTAAAAATCAATAAATTGGGGTACGAACTACTAACCCAACCACCAATTCTCGAGATTTAGCCTCCTGGGACTATTTCCTTTTTGCAACTATGTGATGATTATGCGAATCTATTGTTATACTCTCTACCAAAAAGTACTCAACTCGTCTGTAGTCGCCGATGCACAAATCCATAAATTGGGCTACGAACCACTACCCCAACCACCAATTCTCGAGATTTAGCCCCCTGCGACTGTATCCTATTTCCAAACCTGAAAAAATGGCTCGGTTCAAAGCTCAAAGGAGATTTAGGTTGAATGACCTTCATCACGACAAAAAAAACCCTTATTTGAGGACCTTGAAAAAACCTATTCTTTGGAATGAATAGAAAAATTGAAAACACGCTGAACTAAATGCATCAATCTTATAGGAGCCTATGTTGAGGAATAAAAACTTTTTTACCGAAAAAATACAGAATACGACGGGTGGGGTAGAACTTTCCTTCTGCGCATTCATCAACTAGCTTTTTGACCGAAATTAAAGCACTTTCGTGCTGCAAACTCACGTTGTCGTGTCTTTGCTCACATTCCGGCCGTTTCTCCTACAAATTCTCGCCACAGACGCATCAATTATGTTTAGTAGCGATCTCTCCTGATGGTTTCGTTCTGGGATATTGGTTATCCGGTTATTTTTTTATCAAAATTTATATGTGCTTAATTTCCACTGGCCAAATGTAGATTAAGAACTCTAGTTAAAATGGATCTAATTGCTACTTTCAGTATCGCCACCAAAACTAAACAACCATATTATTAGCAACCAAATTTACCAATTCATGCAAATGCGATTGCAAAGTAAAGATACTTTCCCCTTTCCCTGACTCGCGGTATTTATAATTGGTGGGTGATCGACGAAAAGATCACATAACATACATACAAGGTGGGGCAAAAATAATCGCACTCTTGGAACATCCTATAACTTTTGCAAATGGCGCCAAAACCGAATGGCGCCAAAGTAAATAAACGCAGAATACAAATCGACAAGCCATGAATCAGTTTACTCCGCAAGAATGCGGAATAATTGCTTCCATTTTTTTGCGCAACAATTTGTCGGTTGTGTTAGCACAGCGTGAATTTCGTCGCAGATTTCTTGGTGGTCCGACACCAACTGCAAAAACACTGCGGCGTTTGGCGACTCGCCTTGGGAGACTGCAACAACACGAGATCTTCCCAAGGCTGACCGGTCCCGGAGCAGCCGTTCAGCTGAGAATATCGCTTATGTTACCCAAGATGTCGAAGAAGAGCCCGGAACATCGACCAGACGACATGCCACGTAATTGGGCATTAGCCGACGGTCCCTAAGCAGAATTTTCGTGAAAGATTTGAAGATGCTGCCTTACAAAGTGCAGACAGTGCATCAGCTGCTAGCTGTTGACCGATAACCGCGTGTAACCTACGCTCAAGCCATCTTGAATCTCAACGAAGAGTTGGACGATTTTTCATCGAAAATTATAATGAGCGATGAGGCTTATTTCCATCTTTGCGGTTACGTGAATAAACAAAATAATCGTTTCTGGGGCACCGAAAATCCGTCTACACCCACGAACAACCATTACACCCTCTCAAAGTATGCTGTTTACGCTGGAGGAGTCATCAGGCCATTTTTTTATTTTGAGAACGCCTCGGGCCAAACGAAGAGTGTGGACGGCGCGCGCTACAGAGCCAGGACTAGCGAATTTTTTCTTCCTAAATTAGGTGAATTTGAATTGGAGAACATGTGGTTCCAACAGGAAAATGCAACGGCGCACTCTGTTCAAGCCACAGCCGATATTCTGAGGAAGTATTTTCGATCACTTAATCTTTCGTTTTGGTGATTTGCACTGGCCGGCCAGAGCACCCGATTTAACCGCTCCAGACTTCTTTCATTGGGGTTTTTTGAAGTCACGGGTGTACGTAAACAAGCCTCAGACTCTTCAAGCTCTTATGGAGAATATTCGCCAAGAATGCGAGAACCTATCGCCCGACAGTTTACTGAAAGGAATGAGTTGGTTTTCCGTTTTAAGTTAATTAACCATTTCATCAATTGTGTGTGTGGAATAAGACTTCTAAGTTTAAATCCTCAAAATTAATTAATTAAAATAACAAAAGTGTTCAAATCGTTACAACGTTCCTAAATTGTTTTGTTAAGTTTGCATCATTGCGTATTTATCCCTTTTTATTGGGGCATTTCTGCAATTTGATTATTGAAACAGCAAACATGGTTATAACAACAGTCGCGTTTGCTATGTTACGAGCCAGGGGAGCTACCCATAAGGTGGCAATGTTTTTGTTGTTTTTTGTGTTTTTTTTTCTGTAATAATTGTTGGCGTTGGTGTGCATTTACCTGACAAGCAGAAAAAATAAATTTCTTTGTGCCAAGAAAAAAGCAACAACTATGACATTTTAACGCACACACATGCATATGTGATACTATAACGGTAGACAATCAGCGACAACAACAACTATAGCGACAAAGTGCAACAAAACGTCATCAAATTCGGCTGAACACGAGAAATATTTCAATATAATGGAAAAATTTCCCCAATGCACAGGACCCCACCATCAGCAGCAGGCCGTAAACGTAAACGCACTTGAAATGCAACGCATGCACGCGCACACTAACAAACATACACACACACACACAGACATTCCAGCGCTCGCTTATACATATGCAATTGCGGAGTAACGTACGAGGATTTGTTCAAATTGTGCGTGTGCGCTTTGGTGCGTGTATCTTCGAATTTTCAAAGCTGCATTCGAAGCAGCAGATTCGACAACTGCGACGACCACCAGTCAGCTGCAGCAGCGCCGCCTTTGCTCACACACACACACTCAGGCGCACAAATGTATTGAGCCAGCAGTCGGGCTGCGTCTGATGCAGTAGCGGTCGCCCAACAACAACAATTGTCTTCCATACAATGTTGGTCGTTGCATCACAAAAGCAATACTGTCCAAGCAAAGGGGTCATCATTACAGACCATCATCAAAGTATGGTGAGACTCTTGGAGAAACAAAAATTTTGTCTCTACATCTTTAAAGAATTCCTCATTAACTACTACTTAAGATGCTAGACAGATATGAATCTTTCCAGGATGGGTGGTTATCATCAACATCATAGAAATATGCTTTATTGGGAGCAAATTAGTGTCCAAGAGTTTTTTTTTAACTAATTATAACTACAAGCATATATAACTTTCCCAGGAAACCAGGTTTATTCAATGCGCTTTATCCATAATTAGCCGAGTCTGCCAAAAGGCTTAGATTTCCGGAACTCAAGATAATGCCGGTAACCCAGAATTCCGCTATTTAGTTAACAAGGTCTACTACTTACACTTGAGATTCTATCACTCAAATATAAGATCTATCTAGTTGATGTGAAGGCGATATTAAAAACGGAAAAGCCTTTTTGGCTGGTCAGCGTGACTGGACTATTAAAATGGAGCAATTTAAGACTAAATCTGGCTAAGGCCTGTTGAGCGGTATCGAAAGTAAGCGATGGACAGTTATAAGTATAGATTTAAAAGAGAAAACGGAGAGAAAAAAATCAAGCATTCTATGCTTGAATCAAGCAAACGGGCTATCAGTTTACTCTCATGATACTACGAATCACATCACATGATATTACGAAAAGAAAAAAGCTTAATTCAAGAAACATTTGCTTAAAACTCAAGAATATTGTTTCTATATTCAAGACTAATATTTGCTTGAAGCGAGAAAAATTTGCTTGATTCAAGTAACAATTTGCTAAAAACTAGAATAATTTGCTTGATTCAAGTCAAGAATGATAGGAACAAGATTTCGCGTCCCGTTATCTAATGCTCTCTTTCTCAACCGAGTACATGACGTCACACAGTACTTTTGCTTGACAAAAACGTATGTAAATGTGCGATCTCTTAGGCAAATTGACGAAATTAAAAATAAATTCTTTCGAAAAAGTAAAGTAAAAATATCTACTCCTTGTATAAGAATATAAATATTTTCGTATACGAAAAATATGAATTTTTTAAACTTTCAATATTTTTATCTCCTAAACTATTCGAGACTGACAAAATTTTATTATACCAATGGGTTAAGGAAGTCCATATACATATTATAAAAATAGGAAAAAAATATTTAGGCGTGGGAGTAAAATTATTCCAAAGTCTGATAATATCGCTTGTGACGTCATGCTCTCTCTCTCAGTTGCGGAACGCGTAATCTGGTTTCTGTCATTCTTGGGTTCAAGTAAACAATTTTACTCATACTAGAATGTTTTGCTTGATATTAGAAACTAATTTTTCTTATTATAATGAAAATCCTTCAGCAAAGATGTAGGATAACCAATCATAAAAAAATACTCGAATATACATAATATATCTTGAAGACGCTTGTGATGTTTCCAAGTAAAGTAACAGATAAGACACTGTGCCTTCGAACCATGCCATAGTTTGTCAATCCGCACCATCTTAAATATATTTTCATGTAAACATGTTGTGAATCATAAGCATGCCAATATAAGTTGAAGCGAGAATAATTTGCTTGAAAATAACAGCCGAGAAGTTTGAAATTCTTATAGGAAGGCCGAGGATTTTGATCAAAATCTGCAATTATTGATTGATTTTCATAGGAGAGTCAGTTGGTAGCTATCGTCAAAAATGAAAACTAGCTGTATAGTATGTTTGAGCCCTTAACTGCGAATAAAAAACAGCATAAATATTAAAAATTTATCTAAACAAAATTTGTTTGAAGCCCTTCCCTAAAAATCAGCCCATGCTTGACATTAATATGGACATGAATTCTCGAGATATTAAAGCGGATGCACTAAATATTCATACATATAACAATTATTTTAATAATAATATACTATATATTATACATATATATACATATATATATATGTATATATCTATATAAATGGCTCATGGCTGCGAGCCTCAAAATTCCCTGGATGTGTTCCCCTGTAGTCGGCCATATAATGCTTTATATAATATTTATTATATATATATTTCTATATATTATTATATATTATATAATTTACAATAGTCTGTAGACAGAACGAAAAGAAACGCTAAAAATGTTGCGCATAAATTTCCGTTTGCGGTCGAAAGCGGCGGCGGCGTTTTAGGCGTGAACAAAAAATGAAAAGTCGTGCATGAAAGTTGCGATAAAAATTGCCAAACAATACAGACGCAAACAGCGCCTGCACCCTCACACAAATACACCTACAGGCGCACTTACACACACAAATAGTTACGTTGTGGCTAGTGTGGGGGGTTAGCAAGGTGGCCGCTAACTGAACGACCTGTATATGAGCAGGTTAGCTGCGAATAACCAATTAACAGCCCATAACCAGGAACGACATACGCGAAAAATAAAAAATAAACAAAAAAATAAAATCTCAAAGACCCAGACATTAAGACATTGATGACGCACTCTTGTCTCGGAAGCTCTATAGGTCAGCAAGGCCTTTTAAGGTCTTAGTGTCAATGCGATTTATTTTGACAGAGATATAAAAACGAAGTTCTTTAAAAAAAAAAAAATAAAAAACTACAACTTTTCTGAAAAGTTGACAATGAAGTAAACCACTTTAATTTACCAGATGATCGGAAACTGTTGCTGTTTCAGCATCACACATCAGAGTTCGATTCAAGTGAATTCTTCACACTCTAGCAATCGACGACACAAGACTAACAATATCTTTAAATTTCATCTTAATTTTCAATCATTTTCTAAGGTCTAAGACCAAATTATTCAAGAAATTATCACAAGGACATTCTAATCAAAAAATACCAGAAACTCTACAAGAAAACGGTTCAACTATTCATCAATATTTATTTTATTTGATTCAAAGACATCTCCATTGCAAGTAATACAAATATTCCAAAGCTGCCTCCATCTTGAAAACACTTCATAGCCTGGTTGTGAAATCGCCTTTAGCTACTACTGCGAATTCTCCTTAATCGCCTCAATCTGCTTTCCGCGAAGTGGTGGCTTGAGTCGTGGTCGCATGGAGTCATGCCGAGTGAATGGACAGAGCTTGCGGTATGGTATGAACGTTGTTTTTCTACAATAAGGATATTTCTCCACAATTCTTCACAAAATATCAGACACACTGAATTTCTTACAAAGCTATCAGAAAGCTGGGATAGATATTTGAACACCAGAGGACAGATGTACCAACCTAGAAAAAACCAAAAAAATATTGTGACAATATCTCAAGCGCGGTTTGTGCAAATGGGAAATTCCGGGTATTTTTGATCTGGAGATAAAAGGATATTGTCATGTGAGCTGAATATACCGCTTTACATATTTAGCTCTAGAAAGATATATTAAAGTTCTATGGGTTGCGAGGGCTTCTTAGCGAGCATATTATATACAGTTCGGGAATAAAGTGTTTGTCGCCCCCTGAAAACGAAGAAACTGCTTAATGAAAATAATCACAAAAATGGCGCTATGTCAACATAATTTTATTGCATTTTTATAACTTTACAAAACCAAAAAATTTCACTTGTCTCAAAACATTACTTAATAGATATAAAACTAAAAATGAAGTGGGAAAAAAGTGTTCATACAGTTGATTTATTTTTTAATTAAATATCGAATTAATTACTTCTAAATGTTTTGTAATAAAGTTAATATTTTGTCGGTCCACCATTAGCATCAATAACTGCTTGCAGACGGCTTGGCAGTGATTGGACCAAATTTTCAGTCGTATCAGGTGTAATTTGTGACCAGGCTCTTCGTAAAGCTTGTTTTAGCGTTTCCTTGCTGGTAATGTTGTTGTGACTGATTTTTCTTTTCAAAATGTCCCAAAAATGCTCAATGGGGCTTAAGTGCGGTGATTGTGGAGCAGAGTTCAAATGTCTTGGTGCAAAATAAAGCAACCAATGTCTGACAATCTGCGCTGTATGTTTGGGATTGTTGTCCAGTCTGAAAATCCAATTCTGGCCAAGACCCAACATATCAACCGATGGTTGTAAATTGCCATTTAGTAGCTGTTTATAATAGTATCGATCCATAATACCGTCTATAAACACCAACCGCTGATATGGCTCCCCAGGCCATAACGTTGACACCACCATGTTTCACTGTGTGAACAATATTATTTGGCCCAAGTGCTGTATTTTTTTTTTTTTTGTGCCAGATCCTTCCGCGGCCATCATTTCCAAACAAATTCCAAACTTTCGTCCGTAAATAAAACTCTTTTCCAAAAATCAGTTCCCTTGTTTAAATGCTTTTTTGTAAACTCAAGGCGAAGTTTCCTATTCTTCTCGGATATCAATGGTTTACTGCGGGGAAAACTCTGCGGGGAATGGTTTACTTCATAACTGTTAGCTTTCAACGCATTTCTTACAGTTTTTGGCTGAACTGTCTTGGACGAAGTGTTAGCGATCCATTCAGCTATTTTGCGAGCAGTAATTTTTGGATTTTTCCTTACTATCTTGGAATAGCAAAAGTTTTTGTGATGATTTAGCTATTTTTTCGATTTTATGGGGTGTATGAACACTTTATTATCTATCTGTATCAGTCTGACTCCTGATTGTATATCAGGATTCTTCACAGTTGTAAAAGACACTTAAATCAATACTAGGGATCCCGTTAACCTGGATTACTTCTGTATGGACTTCTAATGGACTAAACTCACTTTGGTGGATTAGAAAATTTTAACCAATCTATACTGATAAAGTCATTTTCTGTTTGTTTGACCCGAATACAAATCTTAACGGCTGGACGGATTTAACTCAAATTCGGCACACATATTACTTCTAATTTAGGTTATGACATACTTAGTTTTGACCACGCCTCCTCCGCACTTTTACAAGATATGCAAATCAACTTTCAAGCATACTTTTTTTTGCGAAAAATGTCCATCTAATTATCATAATTTTACAAAACTTTTGTTATTTCGAAACCAAAAATATTCACATATTTTCAAAATGGCACAAACTATTAGTACGTCCATTTTTTTTTTAATTAAATTTAATGTGACCTTTTTCATTAATTGTATTGGTCAAGTATGCAGACAACAAGACAACATGAAGACAACAACCAACAACGGCTCTGTATAGATCAAATCATACAGCAGACTAGACAGACTGCTTTGTTGGCCGCTACATCAACTCATCAGTAGTCTTGCATGACCTCAACATGCTCTGATAACAGTAAAACGCTGGGATCGATCTTCGATAGTTATACATGAGTTAAGGCTATGCCTAAAAGTATGACACGATCAAGGATAACCTTGACACAGGGTGCATTAAAAGTAGATAAGAACTCAGTTACTAATGGAAAAGCGTTCTCACTGCCAAAAAACTTCCGGGTAACTTTCTCGGCATAATTGCCAGTATAAGTAAGACCTAAGCTTGAGTGGATCACAGTGAAAACGCCTTTTTCTAATAACATCGTTACCTTAGAATAAAAAAGACCATCAGAAATTCATATTTTTTGCTTTTGATGCAAATAACTGCGTTGTTTTTAAATATATTTCATCTAATTTTTTTTCGCTGATATATTCAATTCAAGCACTTAATAAAAACCATCTGAAAAGTACCATTAGCTAAGTGCAAATATTTTTAATCTCTTTAAAAAAAGATTCAAAATATTGACTTTTTGTTAAAAAAATTGTACTAAAGCGGTTTTTGTTGTTAAAATAAGAAAAACTCAAAATTGCATTATTGACTACCTTTAAGATGACATAACGTTTAATAGCAAATGTGGCCTCAGTTTTAAGAAAAATTTTATAAACTATTTCTGTTACAAAAAACAAGACCATAACCTTGTTGTTTTTTGAAGAAATAGATTTTTTCATATAATGTTTTTATTCTTTTTATATAATATTTAAGCTCCAAGCATAATTTATGTGTAAAAACTATACTAATATCTCTTTCGGATCAAAAGTTACCGCTATAAATCTATTTTCTCGGCCCCTCAGCATCTCAACCGATAGAAAAACATCTTTGAAGTAATTTAATAATCAATTAAGTGCAGCTTATTTTTCATCATTTGGACTATGAAAATAATAAAACGAGAGCTAAATCAAAATTTTAAAATTTTTCCACCCGAGTAAGACCGGGTATATCAGCTAGTATAAAAATAAAATAAATGAGTAATCAAAAAAGTCGTTTGAAAAGTTGTTTAAAACGAAATAAAATATCTTCCTTGCCATTTATACCATTTCATTAAGGAAAAAGAGAAGAAAAAAAAATATGTTTCTTATGGCGTTTTTTTTTTAAACTTTCTTGAATATAAAATCTGCTGGCTTTATAATTTAATTATTTGGAATTATTTTTCACTTTACGATTTCTACACTAAACATAATGTTTTATTGGGACTGAAGTTAGCTCACTTACTTACTTACTTATCTGGCGCTAACAACCGTAAGTCGGTTTTGGCCTCGTATAAGAAATTGCGCCAGCCATTTCTGTTTTGCGCTTGCTGGCGCCAGTTGGAAACACCAAGCGTGGTCAGGTTATCCAACACCTGATCCTTCCAACGAAGATGTGGGCGTCCTCTTCAATACGTCAATACTAACATTGTTGAAAGAGTTAATGCTGGATCTCAGATAGACGAAGTCCTTAACAACCTCGAAGGAGATGTTGTCAACAGTGACGTGGTTTCCAAGACGCTGGGACTCTTTATTTGTTGACACTAGGTATTTCGTCTTATCTGCATTCACTGCAAGACCCATTCGACTCGACTCTTTCGCTAATCTGGAGAATGCTGCGCTGACTTCGCGCGTATTATGGCCAATGATATCGATATCATCAGCATACGCCAGCATACGCCTGCGTCTCAAATCAGCAGCTCGGATGATCTTCTCCATCATCAGGTTGAAAAAGTCGTACGATAAAGAATCACCTTGTCTGAAACCTCGTTTGGTATCGAATGGAGGAGTGAGATCCTTCCCGATCTTAACTGAGCTGCTGGTATTGCTCAGTGTCATTCTGCAAAGACGGATGAGCTTTGCAGGATTACCAAATTCAGACATGGTGGAGTATAGATAATTCCTTATTGGACTGTCGAAGGCGGCTTTATAATCGACAAAAAGATGGTGTGTGTCGATCTGTTTTTCTAGGGTCTTCTCCAAGATTTGTCGTAGCGTAAATATATGGTCTATGGTGAATTTACCAGGTCTGAAGCCACAGTGATAGGGTCCAATCAGCTGGTTTACGATGGGCTTCAGTCTTTCATATAATACGCTCGACAGGACCTTATATGCGATATTAAGAAGGCTTATCCCACGGTAGTTGGCGCAAATTGTGGAATCGCCTTTCTTGTGGATTGGGCAGAGCACACTGAGGTTCCAATCGTTTGGAATGAATTCTTCCGACCATATTCTGCATATAAGCTCATGAATGCATTTAAATAGAGCTTCGCCTCCATTCTTGAAGAGCTCAGCAGGTAAGCCATCGGCTCCTGCGGCTTTGTTGTTTTTAAGCCGAGCTATAGCTTTCAAGACTTCACTATGGTCAGGCAGCGGAACTTCAACGCTGTCGTCCACAATTGGGGTTTCCGGGATATCATCTCTATTGGCAGGATTGTTGTCGTCGTCACCATTCAGAAGCCTAGAGAAGTGTTCCCTCCACACAATCAGTGTACTCTCGGCCAGGCGTCTTATTTTTTCGAAAAATTTTCGGACCTCATTTCTGTCACCATGCATCTCAATTTTCTCCCACTCACGCATTTCCGCTTCCCTTTTCTTTCGCCTGAAAATGCGTCTCTCTTTCCTCCTCTTCTCTTTGTATCGCTCTTTAGCAGCACGCTTTACAACCGACTGCAGGGTGGCTTTGTAGGTGTCGTCTTTTTCTGCAGTGGCGTCGCGACACTCCTGGTCGTGCCACTGGTTTCAGCGAGGGCGGTGATAGCCTATCACCTCTTCGGCAGCCGTACGCATAGAGTGGGAAATGTGATTCCACTGCACTCATATATCGTCGATCGGAGGAGTGCTTTCTTGAAGCAGGAGTGAGAGTCGAGTAGCGAAGTCTTCGGCTGTTCGTTTTGATTTGCAGCTTTTCGACGTCTAGCTTTCTCTGTGCTGGATTGCGCGCATTCTTGGTTGCGCACAGGCGTGTACGGATCTTGGCTGCGACAAGATAATGATCCGAGTCAATATTGGCACCACGGATCGTGCGTACATCTAAAACACTGGAAGAGTGCCTTCCGTCAATCAAAACGTGATCAATTTGGTTGCGCGTCTTTTGATCAGGAGACAGCCAAGTTGCTTTATGAATATCGAGATGCTTGAATCTTGTGCTACTAACGACTATGTTTCGCGCTGCGGCAAAGTCAATCAGCCGCATTCCGTTTTCGGAGGTATTGTCGTGGAGGCTGAACTTTCCGACTGTTGGACCAAAGATATTTTCTTTTCCCACCTTGGCGTTGAAGTCACCAAGCACGATTTTTATGTCGTGGGGGGGCTGCGCTCATAGGCCTCTTCAAAGCGCTCGTAGAAGCTGTCTTTGGTCTCATCGTCCTTCTCTTCTGTCGGAGCGTGCGCACAAATCAGGCTTATATTGAAGAATATTGCCTTGACACGGATTATGGCAGGTCGTTCGTTCACAGGTGTGAATCGCAGGATATGATGCCGTAGTCGCTTGCCAACCACGAATCCGCATCCAAATTCGTGCTTCTCCGCATGGCCGCTGTAGTAGATATCACAGGATGCTTTCCGTGAGCAACCCTGTCCCTTCCATCGCATTTCTTGGATTGTAGTGATATCAGCTTTGTATCTTTCTAGGATATCTATCAGTTGGATAGAAGCACCTTCCCAATTAAGCGTTTGGACGTTCCAGGTGCATATCCGTAAATCATTGTCAGTTTTTTGTTTGCGGTAGTCGTCATCAGATTTGGGGATAATTTTTATCTTATTTCTTATATGTTTCATTGAAATTTTGTTTTTACGTGGTGGGCTTCAAACCCAACGCACAACCCTTTAAAAGCAGGGGGAGCCCGCCCCTCAGATTAGCAGTCAAACTAACGGTTGCCAGTTTGCCGTTTCTAGAGGACACCACGTAGAGGTTTGAGTCGACTTGAGACGAATTTGACATGGATAATGCTGGCCTCACCAGGTTGAGGCAGTCAGACAATTTGCCATGTGAAGATCGTCCTCCGTGAAGTTAGCCCATTTTTTCCAATTTTATGGTCTTTTAATTTGCTCTCATCCACTCTAAACTCATAGCTATACGAGAGACCATGATACAATTATACATGGGAGTGACAGATTTTTGGTCTTGCACCAACTGTCAAAAATAGTATAAATTGGAGAACAAAAAAAGTAGAAAAGAAAATAGAAAGTAAAATATACAGGCAAATGACAGTCGATGCAAGACACTCGTGAGAAAATAGACAGTTGTCACTCTCTGTGACAGTTGTCACTCCTATATTGTGATTTTTTGCGTTTTTTGTAAAGTCTATGAAGTACAAAGTTAAGAGCTGATGGTATTGGCTCTTGCAGAGATTTTTGATTCAGTACCTGCCATAAATGCCAAGTAATTTAGTTTAACAACCATGAGAACGGTGGCGACTGTTCGGGTTAGCGGGTTAAGGTTAAAAAGTTCGATACTGTTTTTAGAGTTTTTTTTTATGGGCTTCTTTAATTTTTCCAGTTTCCATAATTTTTTGATGATCGAAAAATTAGAAAGTTAAAAAATTTCCGATAAATTAAAAATCAGCTAAATCAACCCATTTTTTTCGATGGAGAAGTAATGTCAGGAGCATTTTGTAAATTTAAGAAATTAAGTAATACGATCAATATGCCTTTTTGCACTACCAAGTACTTTTCTCACTTTAAAAATTGCGGTTAGATGTATATTGAAAGTTAGATTGGCTGTTAAGGCCGAACTTGAATTGGGTCAGTTTGGATTTTAAGTTGGGCGAAACTTAAAAAAACTCAAATTATTTGGCTGAGACTTTAATAAATCGAGCCACAGTGCATGGCTTATTTTTGTATCGTATGCGAAGTCGTTGTGGACATCATTTTGGACTGTCAATACAGGGCGAGGGATAGCAAAATTCGAGACTTAACTGCAATATTAACAACAAAAACAACAACAACAATTTCGAATTTTCAGTGCAGCAAAAAGAGCACAATACGACAGGCTTTAGCAAAGATGTGTGTGAGTGAGAAAAAAGTCAAGGTAGTATGTGTGTGGTGTATGTTGTACGCATACAGTCTTATACTGCACTCATTTGTGGTGGAGTGACTGAGGTGTCTGGGCTATCAGACGGGTGGCGAACGGGTGGCGGTTGCATTGATTGACTAGCAAGTAACTCCATGGGTCGGAAGGGAGTCCGTTGCTTACCGTTGTTTGATTGCAAATGCATTTCGAAGCCTCGACAAAACAAGCCGACAAACTGCTATAACAACAGCACAAATACACACACAACATGCAAAAATTGCACTGACCTCACAAGTTGGCCGACTAGCCAGCCCACCACCAGCTACCGCCCGAAACAACCAACATCGAACGAACGAACGAAATCTACTCTGCTCTGTCGATGCACTTGGATGAAATGCATTTTCCAAACGTTGTTGTTGTTGTTGCTTGTGCCTGCATACAGTCAAAAAAGGATTTACGTCAGCAGCAGCAGCAGCTGTGGCGTCGTCGTCGACTGCATAAACAAAACAGAAAGCGTCAGTGCATTTCTGAAGTCATCTGCTGGCTTGTGCATGGTTGCCAGCCTTGTTGCAAGCTCAAGGCTTCATCACCATTGCCGTACATTGTCCAAGAGTAGGCTTGTTTGGCATGTCCTTCCGTCTTACGCCTTGCGTCTCTCTGTGCATTTACATGCTTCTGCTGCTGATGTTTTGCTGCTGTTGCTAGCTGACGACGCGTCGCAGTCAACGCCTTGGATGCCATTGCAAATCCTTTGGCAAGTTTCAGCTTGCACGCCAAGCATTTTGGAGCCCATATCAAGCCTATTGCTGGGTTCTTCAACACACACAACATATTTTTTCCGGCAAAATATTATTCCATTATTTCACTCAACTCAACAAAAACCGAAATAGTTCAAAATAACAACAGCAAAACAAAAGAAAAAAAAACAAAACAACAGTCAAGAAATTGATTTCGCAACAAGATATTTTCAACTAAACAACTACAAAAACAACAACAACAACATCGACAAGCTAAAGAAAAGAAAAGAAAATAAAACGCGGCGAAACAATTTCTAAGACGCGCGAAAAAAGCAGCAACAGCAGCAGCAGCAGCAACAACAACAGCAACAACAACAGCAGCAGCAGCAACAATACAATACAAGCAGCAAAAAACCAAGAAGCAAGCATAGAAAAAATACTCCAAAAAGAATCTAAAAAACATAAAAATAATTAAAAGATACAGATACTTTATAATTTGTTCACATGTTCCTTTGCGCTTTCTTGGCATTGAAGAGGACACATAAATTGCATTTTTTTTTTAAAGAAAATAAGCAAAGCTACTCAAGTGTTTGTGTAAAAAAACCAATCTTTTTAAAAGATTTAAAAAAACTAAGAGAAAAAGCTTGAAGTGAACGATACAAGATAACAACTATCTTCCTCAAAAAAACAAAAAGAAAAAATATTTTCCAATCACTTTTCACAATGAAATTTATTCACTCACCCATAATCAGTTCCTTTTCGCTGTCATGTTTCGCAATTTCTTCATACTCTTTAGTTCTTCTACTTCTACTTATTTTGCTCCTTTTTCCCTACACCAACCGGTAGCTATTGACCGTTCCTCTAGTTCTATTGTCTACTCCCACTCCTCTTCGTATTCATCTTCTTCTACTACTACGTATGGAGAAGTACATGGAGAAGTAGTCGAAACATGCAGACAATGAATGCAATTCTTTTGTTTCCGAGTCTACTGTCGCCAGCCCTCCGGCCCTAACTCTGACTATGCCCACCCACAATGGTCAGTTGCATTTCTTTGGATGTGCAACGTCGGCCATTTTAAATAAAACAGTAAAGAAGAAGAAGAATAAAAAAAGAAATACAAACACGTGTCTGCCTCTATTAAAAACTACGAAAAAGAATCAAGAAAGTACGAAATCTTGAAATCAACCTTTTTTAAATAATTTTAGTGTTGAAAGAAATACTTTCCTTCAAAGAAAAGTGAAAAAGAAGGAAATTGTAAAAAAAATTAAAAAAAATACATTTTGAAATCATAAAGAAAGCTTCCAATCAGGAAGGAGGATGTTTCAAAAAGTGAATTTGATGAATGGAGTAGTTATTTGGAAATATAACCTCTAAAAATATAAAAAAAAGATACAAGCTCGAAACAGTTTTTATTTCGAAACAAAGCGAAGAAGAGAGAAAAACTGGGAAATTATAAAAATTTAAAAAAAAAAATATTTGAAAATTATGAAGAAATCTTTCTGATTTTGTTTCAAAAAGTGAATTTGATGAATTTGGGAATATAACATCTATAAATATAAAAAAAGATAAAAAATCGAAACAATTTTTATTTCGAAACAAAGCAAAGTAAAGAGAAAAACTGGGAAATCATAAAACAATTAAAAAAAAAAGAATTGAAAATCGTACAGAAAGCTTTCTGATTGTGTTTCAAAAAGTGAATTTGGGAATTTAACCTCTATATATAAAAAGATAAAAACTCGAAACAACTTTTATTTCGAAACAAGGCGAAGTAAAGAGAAAAACGGGGAAATTATAAAAATTAAAAAAAAGATTTTGAAAATCATAAAGAAAGCTTTAGGATTATGTTTGAAAAAGTGAATTTGTTGAATGGAGTAGTTATTTGGGAATATTTCCTCTATAAATGTTAAGAAAATACAAAATCGAAACAATTCTTCAAAGAAAAGAACTCAGATTTGTGAATACGTCTAAAAATGTGAAGGAAAGTTTTTGAAAGTGTAACCGCTGTTAATAAAAAAAAACAATTCTTCACGAGCAAAGAACTTTTCTATAAAAAACGCTTTTAATGCTAAAAAAAAGGAATAATAGAAAAAAAAAAACAATTTTGACAATAGTTTCGAAATCGTTTTGATTATTTTAATATTTGTTAAAAAATTTCAACAAATAAAATCAACTTAAATAAGAAAAAACTTTTTTATTTTTTCAATTTTTCAAACTCGTCAAATTTTTTTTTTATAAAAATTATATTGAAGGTGTTTCCATTAATCCTCCCATCCTCCCATGCCCAATGTTGTCTAAAGGCAACAATGTACCCATAGGCTTCTAAGTCCCGCTATTTTCATTTTTTTGGCCTGATCATTTTTTATTACAAAACATAAAACAAAAACATGAAAAGAGTGTTTAGTATGTCCAACCACTCCCCAATGTTGCCTATAGGTAACATCCTGTAACAAACGAACCAGGACACCAAGGACTGAAATTATTGTCAGTTCATATTTGAGTCAAGACTTACACATATTTGTCCTCAAAAAATGTATAGCCCCGCCAATTTTAATTCGGACATAAAGGGTTAAGGGGAGTTCATTATGAATTTTTGGAAAAAAAGACACATTTTCAAGATTTTTTTATTTAAACAAAACCATTACATTTATTAACATCATTCCTGTTTTCGCAAAATTTTTTTTTGGGATTTTAATTTCTCTTGACTGCTGTAGAGGGCGTCATGCAAAAAGTTTGTTTTTCCATTTTTCAAAACTCAAAACTAGACGATAAGCCTTTAAAATACACACTGACGGTTTTTTATGAATAATTCTGAAAAAATTAAAAAAGTCGCCTTTTTTTGGGGGCGATTCACCCCTATATAAAGGGGTCTAGTTTTTCTTATAAATAATCAAAACTACAAATATTTTTGTTGTATTTAAAACGGTCAAGTAGATTCGAACCAAAATGTCCTAACAGTTTGTACATAGTTTGAAGTTTTTTTGCCAAATAAAACTAGAAATTTTTTCTAGTGAGAATTCCTATTAAAATTTTAGGAGGTATTTTTGAATGTTAAAGGAATTGAAATAAGTTTAACAAAAAAAAAAATTAATTTTTGTAAAATTTTTCATAGAAAGATTTCTCCTTAGTATCAGCTGTAAAAAAAACGATAAATTTTCAATTATGTTAAAATAGATCACATTGAGAATCATTGTGAAAGGAAGAATGTCAAAACTGTAGAGATTGAATTGAATTTTGGGTTATTTGCAATTCTTCGCAATATATCTATAAAAGTGTATATTCAGGAGTAAACTATTATTTTTCCTGAGACACAAGAAGAGAATTTTTCTTTAAGCATAACTGAGAAACGCCTTGTTTCCAACACAAACGAGCTCCTCATGATCCGAAAGGTGTATTTGAACTGTGAGAGGTGGTGTTTTGGACTGTATTGATCAATGATTATTGAAATAAAAACCGATACAAAAAACATTCAAATTTGTAAAAGAAAAAAACCAAAATAAAAACAAACTAATATTTTGATATTAAGAAGTGTTATTGAAAAAAAAGAATGGTTTAAGAGGTCTAATTTGGACTGATTCAGGTTTTCATCTCAGAAACTTAAGATTGAACTTTTTTTTAAACCTGAAAGTATCAAATGTAAAAAATTACAAATGTTTACTTGCTTGTAATAATATCTTGTGAAGTCATATAAAGCCTATATGACTCAAAAGTGTTTCGTGTCGAAAAGTATTGGAAACTCTCTTTACATGCCCTTGAAAAGTGCAAAGATATGTGAACAACTTATAATATATCTCGTCTTTCACTTCAGACATTCTAATCGTTTTGAAATTTCTTCTTTATTTTGCAGCTCATCATTATTTAATCAAATGCAATAAACCAGTTGAAATTTTTAACAAAATTTTTAAATAACAAACAATAGAAAACGCCAAAAATCCAAACCATTTTCAGTTTAATTTCCATAGAAATGAATGCAAAATTAAAACAAAATTTAATTTAGCTAAGCAACAAAAAAAAACCTATAAATAAATAAAAGAAAATCCCACTTTCGACCAAAAAGGCAAAAAACAAAACCAAAACAAAAAAAAACCCAAAAATATATAAAATTAATTTGTAAATTATTAGATTGTAAAAAGTTCGGAAACACAAAGTACAAAATCTGCTAAAAAAAAATGGCAGCAAACATTCATATTTAGAAAACTAAAACTAAATATCTGAAATTATTTTCAAAAACGCGAAATTTAAGAAGCAACAAAATTTATCTAAAATTGTGAATAAAACAAAAAAAAATTACAGTTTTGGTGCATATAAAAAAAATATTCAAAAAGCATTATTTAACATTTGAAAAACATTTCAACGTTTTAAGTTTAAAACTAATCCAAACACAAGAAACTATGGAAAATTTTATCCATGAGTTGGCAACAAAGTGAGTGAGAGCGACTTTAAAAGCAGTGAAAACAAAAAACCCGCAAAAAAAACGGGACAAAAAGGCCAACTATAATGGCTAAAATAGCGCCAAAACGAGACCCAATCGAAATGTATCAGCAAAAACGAAATAAAATGTAAAGGCCAAGATTCCAGTGAGATAAAACTAAAAAATGAGAAGCGTAAAATATAATAAAATAGATGAAATTTATCAAAAATAAAAAAAAAATCATCAGCGACAGCCCAAAAAACACTGATTAATAGAGGGCAACCTATGAAAAAAAAGTGAAAAATCACGCCTCTTACAAATACTTGAAACAATCTGCAAATAAAGCAAAATAACTGCGGGGAAAAAAAAAACAAAAAAAAAACAAGTGCGATAGAAACAGAAAAGAACAATACATCTACTAAAACAGTTAAAAAAAATATTAAAAAATAAATCATAATAACAAAAAAAAAAAGATATGACAACTTTTTAAATTTTTAATTATTTCTTTGCTTTTTTTTAATAAATTTTACTTATTTTCTAAGATACATTCTGCTTTCAACTAAATTCTTGCTTTTAATCTAAAGAAGCTCAGCTTTAGCTATTTCCTACTAAGCACACTCTACACACACACACACATCTACACGCAGTTTGAAATATACAAATTAAAAAAAAAAAAACATTGTTCAGATCTAAAAAAAATTAAAACACTCCCCCCCCACTCACACACACACACTCACACAATACTTAAATAAATCAAATTCAAAAAAAAAAAAAATAAAATTCAAAAAACCTCTTTACGTTCTTGAGGCGCCCCAAATTTGCTAAATAAAAGCAATAAGAACAACAACAACAACAACAAACGCAGTTGTAGCATTTCAACATTATAACGCGTGGAAGTTTCAAGATACAGCCGAACGTAAAGAAAAAAATCAACACTGACACCGGAACAGACAGTTTTCAATACCATTTGCCATACAGCTAGCATTTGCTACATCAACACAAACACAAGCACAAACACAAACACCAACCACAACAACAACAACAACAACTACACAATAATTATAAACTAAGCTCAAGCAGAAAATATCCCAGTACATTAGTTTTATTAAAAATACTTATAATAATATTTATAAAAGAAATTGTAATTCATTTTGTAAGCATTACCAAGACATTACCTGGTAAACACAAGCTCATACCTACACATAACTACCATAAGAAACTAACCATAAATCTCTATAGTATTTGGAAAGATTTAACCCACAACTACAAGAACAGACAATCTCTCGATTGTCTGTCAATTTTAAATGATCTAAGCTTAGCTATATCTAGAAATTATTACAATAGTCCTAAGAATGCAACAACAAAAAAGCTATACAATGAGTATCATGCAAATTATAGCAATCGCAGAAACCACAAGAAATGCTTCAAAACTAGTCATAATCCACAAATAATCCACAAACAAAAACTGCATAAACAGCCTAGTCATAGGAGTAGCCATAGATACACGAACAGAAATACACACTATAAACGACATAGGAATTGTATCTTCACTGAATGCAAATGCAAATACCGAGGAACACCTAGAAAAAAACCCAAAAGCAAAAGAGTCAACAAAGCCCATAACAGCAATAATAAGCAAAGTAATAAGAAACGAAAAAAGCCCACAAAGGCCAAAACGCATTGTAAACCATATGAGAAATATAGCAAATTCCCCTAAATAAGCAAATAGAAGAAAAACTAGTAATAAAGTAAAGCATAAAAAATAATGATATTCTAAAAAGCTCTTAAGAACTCTAAACGAGCAAAAAGCAAATAATCAGATAAACTGAAAGACAAACAATAAAATCATGAGAATAAAGACAGTTCAAGCTTGAGTTCTTACAAAAAAAAAACGCACACCATTTTTTTACCCATAACCAGCTCAAAAGTCAACGATTCCTCGAACAAGGAAATAAACGCAATATTTTTAAGAAAAAACAAAAAGCAACTCATTTTTATAGAAAAATCTATCTATTGTGTAAAAATACAAAACCAATTAAAAGCAACTTTGTAAAAATTTCAAGTTTCTTTTTAAGTTATTTTTTTTTATTTTTTATTTTATATTCTTTTGTTACGTATTATTTTTCAAACAACAACAACAACAACAACAATACGAATAAGCTATAAATAAACAACAAAGTAAACCTAACGCAATACAACAACTGAAAGTTTGAAAGCACTTGAAAGTACCCACAACTTAAAAAAAATATAAATACAACAAAAACTCTCGAAGTGATATTTTTGGCCTCTAAAAAATTTTATAACTTTAGAAGAATATTTTTCCTGTTTTCGCTTTTGTTTTTTCGGCAACAAAATGTGATCAAAAATTCTTAAGATTAAGCCTAAAACAAAGAACAAAAAACACAACTACAACAAAAACATATATATTTTATATTCAAACTAAACAAAAAAAAAAAAAAACTCACACAAAAAATATGCAAAAAACAAAAAAAAAACTGTACAAAATTAAAATAAAAAACACAAAAGTAATAAAAATTATGTAATAAAAATATCCAGAGAAATTAAAACAAAAAATATAAAATTCGAAACGCGTGCCTTACACTGGCCTTAATGCAAAAACAACAACAAAAGCAAAGCACACAGCAAACCAATTATTTGAAGTCTTAAAACTAAGTCCAAAGAGCAACATAAATTGTATGAGAAAAATTTTAAACCAAAACAATTTAGAACTCAACAAAAAAAAAACAAAAAAAAAATATGTAAAAAAACCAACATAAATATTAAGTGAAGCAAAGCAAGAAACAAAGTGAAAACCACGAAAAAAACCGCCCACCATAACCCTTGACAAAAACTCAAAATCTTGCAGTTCGAATTTATTACTAAACGTTAAATAAAAACGCCCAACAACAACATCAAAAACTTTGTCAAAACTCTCAAACTGAGCTGAACTGAGTAGTAGTCAAAGGACCTTTTGAAATTCCAAAAAAAAAACGATAATCCAGTGTCTAAAAGTGCTAAAACATAACCGCGCTCACTCTGCAACGCCCGCACAAAGACGTGTACTAAAAATGCAAAAACATTTCAAAACCAACCAAAACATGCAAGCTAGCAAACGCATCAGAAAACTAAAGAAACGAAACTTGATACGGCAAAAAAAGAAAACAACAACTCGCCAAGCATTACTACACTGAAAACAATTATAGTGAAAAGTTCTAAAATGTACTAAAACAGCATACTTCAAAATCTTACGAAAAACTAAGCACCAAAAAACGAAAAAAAAATGTAGCTGTAGCCCGATAAAACCGCCTATGCTGAGTCGTACTGCGCAGACCCTCCTGGTTCGGAGTTCTGAAGCCGGTGTCAAATATTCAGCAGCAGAAAAAACCACTACAAGGTAAGATCTCTACAATCATATGCAACAATATGCAATGTCAGCCTGTATTAAATGCAGCAGAGTTGCCAGCCTAGGCCACTTTGTTCTCTTCTTTGGGGCGGTGGACGGGGCTCTTAAAGCTGTCTGAGGGGTCAACTACGCTGCCCCACATATGTTGGATTGTGCGTAATTAAAAGTTAATGCAGCACAAGCCAAGTGCAGCCAGGCACAGAGATCAATGTGTGCGTATGTGAGCGGGTGAGTGTGAGTGTGAATGCGTGTTTGTAGCTGATTGCATGTGCATTGATGTGCACCGCGTGGCTATTGCTGACTGTTGGCTGCACTCAGCAGGAGGGCGCCGCATTTACTCGTGGACTCGGCAGCCAAGGCAACGCACTGCGTTGTCAAGCCGCGTCATTTCTATGACACACAGCCAAACATGCAAGCTTAAATTTTGCGCCTTAAAATATGCAGCTTTACACGAATTTTTAATTTTTATTTTTTTAATTTAATTTATTAATTTATTTAATTTATTTTTTTACACGAAAAAATATTTTTATAGGCAGAGCTGCAATTATAGACAAAAATACAGTTCAATACTTCAATGACACACACAACCACAAACACAAACGCATTCTTGCATTGTGCCCTGTGTATACGTTTCTTAGCGTTTCTTTGGAGAGCGCTGGAGTTAAACGTAGAACAATCTAGACGTTGTGCGTGGTGTTTATACGAGTGTGTGTGTTTATGCATGAGTATTGTGCGTTAATGCGTCTGCATAAAATGCTGCTTCGAAAGTTTCTTAAGCTGCTTAGCAGACATTTACACATTTGCACAAAGCCATAGATAAACATAGTCCAGGTTTAAACTGCTTCCAACTGCGTCCAATGCGCTACCCATACATAAAAAAAAAGAAATGGCTCAATTAACAGTGAAAACTGTTAAATTCCATGCAACAGACGACTTTCTTCAATTTAACAGTCAGCAATGTTAAATTAACAGTAGACTGATTAATTGTAAGAGTTATTTTATCAACAGTTCAGACTGTTAATTTAATAAAAAAAAACTCGACTGTTGGATGGGATTTATCTGTTTCACAGTTTTTTCTGAGCGAGGCATTAGTATTTGAGAAATCTCCATTTATAATAGATCCAAATTAATTAAGACTTTTTGATGGAAACAGAGCGTTACGATTTATGAGAGAGGACTGTCGTTCTGTTGACGCTAATCTTGGCTGAACCAAGTTAAAGTTCAGAACGTTTGATTTTTTCTGTTTTACTTGCACTGAGGAGTGAAAATGGGGCATTATGAGTTTGTGAACCACACAAATAGAAAAATAAAAAGCCTTATACGAGGGTTGCCTTTTAAATCCTGCGCCATTAACAATAAAAAAACAGTTGTTAATGAGTGAAAATACTTTTATTGTTTTTCAAAGTATTCTCCAAGATGTTCAATACACTTCTGCGTTCGTTTGAAACAATTTTCAAAACAGTTGGTATCTCCGAAACCAGACCTCTTCGCGTGTAGAAAACCACTCGCCACTTGTTTTTTTCTTAATGTGCGGGAACAAGAAGAAGTCATTGATGCCAAGTAGGGACTGTAAGGCAAATGACCCAACAATACCACGTTTTGAGTGCTCAAAAACCGTTTTGTTTGACCTGTGGTGTGTTAGTACTCGCATTGTTGTGAATGGTGGTTGTTATTCCCCGATACTCTACAGCAACCATGCCCACGTAGTTGCCCGTATGGCCCGCGTAGCCCTTTATACAATTTTTTTTCTATCTTAATTTTGTCTGTGCGATGAGCCAAAATTAAAGAACACTGAAAAAAGAACAACACAAACTGCACTCGTTCAGTGTTTAGCACATTTTCCAGCGTACTTTACAAAAACAATTGCATGCAAAGTCAAAATCAAATAACGCACACTCGATGATGTCGATGCTGAAGCTGATTGTCCCGTTACTTGTGTCTGAAGTAATTTTTCGCGCATGCATTGTTATTGTTATAGAAATTAATCCTTGTCGCAGTGCACTGGCAAATAAAATTGAGTTCATTGATTTGTCATAATTGTAATATCTATCAAACATTGACTATATTAAAAAAAAATAAACCACATTTTCTTGCAGTGTACTTCCTGACATGTGAGTTTATTGCATTGCAACTGTTTTTTGTTTTGGCAAACGCAACAATGAGCAACATTTTGTGTTTGTTTTTTGTTTTTTAAATTTTGGCCCGCGCTTAAAATTTCTTGGCCCCACTTCTCTACAGACTCCCGGCAAACAAATGGTCGCGTACCATTCGCGTACATTAATAGTTCTCCATTGTTCAATTCGTACAGTTGCGACATGATCGGTGTTTCTAAAAAATCGAAACTGACAACCATTTCCTTGGATGTGCTCCGTCCGTGGACAATTTTTGTCGGGTTTTGCTCACTTTGGCGGCCGTGGCGTAGTTGGTTACAGTGCGTGGCCGCTATGTCAATAAACTTGGAGACCCAGGTTCGAACCCCAGCAGCGACAGAAAATTATTTGAATTAAAATAATTTTTCTGTACGGCCGCCACCTCTCTGCAGACAATGGCAAACCTCAGAGAGTATTCAAAATGCCATGTAAAGCTTCTTGAGAACAAGAACATTCCGTTCATCGCCGTTCGGAGTCGGCGTTAAACATGTAGGTCCGGTTCTCGGTCAATTGTGTACAAACTTAATAACACGCACAACACAATTGATCATAAGAAGCTAGGTCGAAGTCCTTTCAAGGGCTGAAATGGCCAGTTATTTATTTTATTTTATTTATTTGCTCACTTTGATTCACCATGATTCTTCACCTGTGGAGATGTCGTAGACGTCTTTCGAACCACCCACGCTATATTTTTCCAGCATTTTCTTGCATCAATCGACACGAGCCTTGTTTGAGCTACCGTCAAAATTATTGTGTATCCAACGGCAATATACTAGTCCCACTAATGCCATCAAATTTTCCGTAAGTGGAGCGAATAAAAATTAAACTCAACAAGTAATGGTGACCTCATGCATCCTAAGCAAATATGTCAATAAGAACCAAACTAAAAACTTTTTAAATTGCTCAATATGGAGTCCGTTTTACTCAATTCAAATCTTATGTGAGTACACCTATATATTTCCTGATTATGGGCCTGATTCTTATGTAAACGATTAATAAAAGTAAATTGACATTAAATAGAAATTTAAAGCGCCTTTTAAACTGCACTTCTTCTGCAACTGAATAATAATTAACACCCCAGAAGTTTTTCTTTTTTTCGGCTTAGACAATAACTTTTGTAAAAAAATAAACATAAACATAACTCCGGGAGACACAATGGCGCGTGATGTTAAAAAAATAAAAAAATTTACGTTTTACTATCGAATAGAAAAAGAAAGCCACAATTTCAGGAAAATTTTTGCGTTTAGCTTCGATTGGCCATAATCGCGTATGGGCACCACTACATTTAGAACTTCTGTGTTGTTTCTGTGTTTGTCTTTTGTCTTTAATTTGTTGTTGCGTTTAGTGTTGCTACATAAGCCTTTGCTCTCAATGCTCCCAGAGCGCTCTCTGCCCATAGCTCACCATAATTATGGTTTGACATTCGTATTTCGATATAAATATCTTATGTCCTCGTTAAACCAGAGAAAACTCTCTACTTATCAGACTTTAATAACGTCATAAAATTTTTTTGAAAAACAATTTTCGTAGGTTCGTAGGGTAAACTGGGTACGGTTGAAACAAAGCTAATATCTCCACACCGTGCGCGATGAGGTAAGGGGAACAAGGGGAGAACGAAGCGGGCGACAAGTCGAAACACGAATTTTGGTGTTGCGTCACTCTTCGCCCATTGCGGTTGTGTATAAGAGACTCTACTGTGTTTTTTGACGGAAAAGTTAGCATTTTTTGTTCGTACAATTTTGCAGTTATTATGGGTTTATTAAAATTAGAGCATTGAGAGTTTTAAATCGTCTTAATTGAAGTTTGCAAAATATAACTGTTTGATTAGTTTTTATTAAAATTTATTTCATTCTTACTGTGAACCGTTTTATGCTATCCGTTTTATGGGGACAGTTGAAACAGTTGAAAAAATCGAATTTATAATTAAAGCTGTTGAATTTTGAGAAATATAATGGCAAGTGGTACACAAACACTACAAAACAAAAATCGTCACCAACATCTGCTTATTATATAATTTAAGCTATACTTAATATAAATCTTATAAGTATCGTGAACGACTTGAATATTGATACAAAAAATGTTTTTGATGTTCAACTGTGCCATTACGAGTCATAAAATGTTATTAAACGATGACTAAAACATGTTTATCTATTATATTTTGCATAATTTGCACTGTTTCAACCGACCCTGGCATGGGGCCGGTTGAAACAAATTATTTTTTTTTTAAAATTTGATTTTATGCATAAAATACCTGCATTACAGTGATTTCAAACAACTTTGCCCATTAGTCTTTTAGACTATTAGACAGATATATGGTCTTTTATTTAATATATTTCCGCCATCGCTCGCTTAACTTATCCCGATGCATTGGACGATAAACCCTAAAATGTTTCAACCGTACCCTACTTTTAACTCAAAACCCTAGTCTACCCTACTATGAACTCAAAACACACAAGTGTGCAAACACAACTCGAAGACAAATTTGACAAACACTCAAATATTTTTTATGCATAACTAACGATACCCTGCGTCCTTGGATACCCTTACTCAAAAGCAATTCGACATTGCAAATTTGGGTTGTATATGGAGTGGGTGGTCCCACACATCCTTGACCAATGCCCGCCCCATTGGTTCGATTGGCACCAAACTTCACAAGAACACTCTCAAGACTTTGCTTCAGTTTTCCTGCAAATTTCACAAAAAGTAATTTTGTGGTTTCGAAGTCTATAGCTGACATTCACACCCACATATATCCATTTTATTTATTTAGATCATTTATAGATTATTTATATATATTATTTATATATAGATTATTTTTATAGATTTACTAGCTTTTTCCCGCGTTGCTGCACCCTGCAACTATATGGATACATAATAAGTATATTCAAAGCTTTTCTTACCCATAGTTTGACACCACTGTCATTTTTTACTGCCCGTTACAGTTTCCCGGTAGCAGGACATCACCAAATAGTAACTCCATTTTGAGTTACCAAAACCTTCCGAGATATAGAATTTTTATTGATTTTTGGGCGGTGAAAAGGGGGTGTGGCAAAAATACGAATCTATCAAGCTCAAAGTTTCAAAAATCGAGGACATTACCCAATAGTAATTCCATTCTGAATTTTATTGCTATGCGACATTTGTTTCCAAAGCTATTCGATGTAATAGTTTTTAATTATATGGGCGGTGCCACACCTCCTTGTCCAATTCTTGCTCAATTTTGCTGGTCGAAGGACGCGACTAAATAGTACGCTCTTACCAAGTTTCATTGATGTGTGACTTATAGCTTGAAAGTTGTGCCGAAAATTTGGTCTGCTGAAAAAGTGCCACGCCCCACGTCCAACGCCCATACAATTTTACCTGTGGAACTGCACTTGTAAAGGTAGAAAACCGAATTGCGATGCTATGCGACCTATAATTTTAAAGCTATTCGCTATCGTAGATTCGGGTTATATGGGAGGTGCCACGCCCCCTTGTCCAATGTTCCGTGAATTTTTTCCAAAACCTTTGCGTGACATATACAAGGCGTATCCAATTTGGTCCAGTCGTTTTCAAGTTTTAAGCATTCGAACAAACCAAGATTCATTTTTATATATTAAGATAGAAGGTTATCACCTTCCGAAGTTCCTTACAACCTTCAAGGTATTGAAATCTTTGCCACCATTTTGATAGCACAACGAAAGTCCAAGCTCAAAAGTAAGTCCCTGCTATTTGTATTTTGATCCGCTGAACTTAATATCAGAATTTAATTAAATTGGGGCATTTTTTCTCAGGGATGCAAAATAACGATAATTTTTTAATTTTAAGAACAAAACATCATGTATAAAAAGTTGTTGTAAAATAATATTAACACTTTAACTGCCACCATACAAAAAAAATATCGGGTCATCCGGGCCATTTTTTTTTACAGATCTAGTGTATTTTGGTATCAGAAAATCCGAACAAAATGTCAGAAAATGTTTTTTCTATTGAGGCACAACATATGTATGTACCTCACGGCCTAATGTATACTCCGTGGGGTACCTGTGCTGTGCCTTGTTTGTATATTTGTACAATTGTTTTAGGCTAAATCGACTCGGGTGATGATGCTGATCAAGAATATACAGTATACTTTTCTATACCTACCACGCTTCCTTATAGGCGTTGCAAACGGAGTGACAAAATGAATATACCCCAGTAAAACGGGTTTTTTTTAATTGTTTTTTAACTGTACAACACTATAATGTGTAATCAAATACTGAGGCACATACGCTGTGCCTCAGAGCCTACGTGGACATTTTATTGAGGCACACCGTATGTGTCTCATGGCAGTTAACATGTTAAATGTAGCATTAAGACGCTTGTGAGTCAGAGATTTCGTTTTTGACATGATTTTTAAGATGTTTTTAAGAAAAAAGGCTCATACGTATCACGCTTCGAATCCACGTTAATATCCTAGAAGCAAGGATAGTAAACAAGGATTTGAACAACGATTTTGACAGAGACAAGGACAAGATTTTAGACATGAATTTGTAAATGGATTTTGAATAGTATTTGAACAAGGATTATGGCAAAGATTTGGACAGGCATCTTTTCAAGGAGTAGGGCAAGGATTTAAATAAGGATTACGACAAATATTTGAGTGTAAACTAGAACAAGGATTAAACATATATATATAAATTAAATATTCTGGGAATTTTGCAAAATATGCAAAACTTTGTTGAGTTATTAATACAGGGTGGGCCAAATACAAGTTTTTTTTAAATACAATAAAATTAACATAATTTCATTTTTTCCATGTATTATGGCTTTATTAGTAAAAGCAAACATTCCCATTAATTATGGAACACAACGTAGTTCGGCTGGCTTCGCAGTAGCGCATTCTGCCACTCAAATTTTCCAAGACCTTGTTGATGGTTTCGGGCTGTAGCTCACGGATTGCTTGGATGATATTGGCCTTAAGTGCTTGAATGTTTCCGTATTGTTGGCATGACATCGGTCCTTCACGGTTCCCCACAAAAAAAATTGCAAAGGGGTCATATCGCAGCTCAGAGGCGGCCAATTGACATCGCCAAGACGGCTAATAACACCATTTGAGAATTTGGTGCGTAAAAGATCGATTGTGGCATGGGTTGTGTGGCATGGCGCGCCATCCTGCTTCAACCAGAGGTCTTCCAAATTCATGTCTTCAATTTCAGTAAAAAAAAGTCGGTTAACATGGCTCTGGAACGCCCACGGTTGTCCGCAACGGTGTTCCAAGCCTCATTTTCGAAGAAAAATGGCCCAATGATGCCACCTGTGGATTGGCTTCTCGACAATAACGTGCAGGTTTTCCGAGCCCCAGATGCGGCAATTTGTTTGTTAACGTAGCCGCCGAGATGAAAATGCGCCTCGTCAGAAAAAAAATTTTTCGCCCAAAATCGTTATCCAATTGAAGCTGCTCTATGGCCAATACTGCGAAGCGATAACGAAGCAGATGGTCGTACGCCTTCAATTGCTAAGTCAATTGGGCATTGTAAGCGAATAATACGAGATCTTTGTGCAGAATTCTCCTCAGGCTGGTGCGTGAAATTGATGTTCGTGAATTGAGTCTCACACTCCCTTCTACAGCAGCTACATTCTCGTCTGTTCGCACCTTACGACGACGGGGACCATGAGTGTTGTCCACTAGCATACCAGTCTCACGCCCTTTTTGCACAAACTTGCGTACAGCAGGCGCGGTGGGTGCTTCGTTACGGTCAAAACTTCATTTCAAAAAACGCACTGTTTGAGCTAAACAGCACTCGCTTTGGAAATAAATTTCCAATATTTTCCAACGTTGTTCCCAAGCGTAAAGCGACTCATTTCTTTCCGCGGAGGTATGATTCTGACTTTATGTCAAGATTTCGAGCGGGAAACAGCTATCAGTGTCAAAATAAACTATGATTTAAAAAGAAACCAACAAATGGCCCACTCTGTAAAAATAAGATAACAAAATAACCAGATAAAGAAAAGTTTTTCACATTTTCGCTTATAATTTCTAAACTCAATTGCAAAATACTGACGTGCGATTACGTTGAAGAACCTGGCCGTTATTAAATTTGTTTGCAATTTTTTGCAGGGTCGTAGTAGTAGCAAATAGTAGTAGATAATAGTGATGGAATTCAATAGAACAAAAATAGAAAATAGTAGTATTAAATAATAGCATAAAATTTTAGTAGAATTGGTAGACAAAAATGGTACGAGGACATGGTAGTAGAATTAAGAAGTTATACATAGTACTAGATATAAAAGTAGATATAGCAGCAGAAAAAGGGAGCAGATAAAAGAAATTTTACTTAAGAAAAGACTTCTAAATAATGGCCAACTTAATGTACTTTTCTATCGATATAATTTCGATAAAAAAAAATCATTTTTTTAATTTGATCGAAAAAATACCGATCAATGATTTTCTTGATTTTTATTTTTAATCTATAAAATACCGATCAGTGATTGGTAAAAAAAATCATTTTTAATATCGGAAAAATATAGATCAATGATTGATTTTTATACCTGATCGAAAAAAAATTGATTAAAATATAACTTTAATTTCTGATCGAAAAAATAACGATAAAAACATAACTTTTATTTCTAATCGGAAAAATAACAATCTCAAAAAGGATTTTTATTTCTGATAGAAAATTTTTGTGGGCCTGCATAGTTTCGTAACGAGATCAAAATTAAACACTGGACACTTGGACACTATTGCCCTCGATATCCTTATGTCCGGGTACCCATATGAGGTGGATCTTGAATAACCTAGCCATCTCGTTAAGAGATCTGCGGCACTCAGAGAGAGTTTTTGAGTTGTCAATATGTGAGCTCAGCGCCTTAAGCTGGAAGTTCATTCACTTGCAATTTACGCAAGAAAATAATGGCAGAGTACAATAATTGCGTGTTACGTTCACAATAAGCAGAATTCTTAATATTGAGCTTTTATCGTATTTACACAGAAATACCTAAAATATCTTCATTTATAATTACAAAAATCTTAAGTCCTGAGTATAAAAAAGTTATTTTAATAAAATAGCAATAAAAAAATGATTAAGATTTATATACAGCAGCCATGCCTGAAAGTAATGAGCTTCTGACTCGTTCTTTTATTTATTCTCGATGTTCGTTATAAGTAACGAGCTGTAGAAAAACGCATTTTTCCAACGTTACACACGTAGGCAAAAAACTCTCTCTCAAAAGCTTTCATACATTTCTATTCCATTGCGTTCAGTGAGTAGACGGACGCAGTGAATGAACTTCCAGCTTTAAGCGCAGCTTGACTATCTGAGAAGATATAAATACTCTTTCCCCCAAGGCTTTTTTGACCTAGAATCTTGGCGGTTTCATGAGTATCATCTCCGCTTGGTAGACACTACAATAATTTGGAAATCAAAAGATTCGATTTCAAGATCCTGGGAGTAAATACCTCCCCCTGCTTGTTCTTAAAGCTTGGATCCAACAGTGTAATCTGTTTTGTCTGGGTCAGATGAGTTCAGAATTATTGTGTGACCGCAGCTATTACCTATCCAATTTCCAGATTCTCTTAGTCTGAGGGCTGCTGTCTTAGCACATTCTCTGGCAAATATATCAAGAGGAGGGAAGTGAAGTATGACATTGAGAGCACTAGTTGGGGATAATTCCCCTGTAATACAAAGACTTGCACTTCTTTGAACCTTTGCAACCAATTTAACAATTACTTTTATCAAAATGTTGGCCCTATTGTTGGCTAACCCTTGGATTTATTCTTATTTGGTTCAGCCTGAAGCATTAAACAAAAAATGTTGACAGTGTTTTTGTGAGTTTTAAGTGAGAAGCACTGCAGTCTTCAGTTGTAGTCTTCATTTGTCACCTTCTGGGTTTTTACGTAAGCAGAAGGCTATATTAGCTTTTTTTGGGTTTCTCGAGCTGATTGGGTTTTCAAATCAAAATTCCTATCTAGGATGAGACCTTAGTATTTTGCTTCATCTGTAAACGTAAGTCTAATGTTAGTCTTACGGATAACATAGTCTTTTCTACAAACCTTAGGGGTGAAATCGTGGGTACCAATGAAACAAGGCATTTGTTTTGATTCACCTCGACAACGAAACTATATACATGAGGAACCTTCACGTCCAAAAGCATCGCGCACGAGTGAACATTACCGACAAAGGACTCGTCGTCGATTTGAAGTACTTGCATGATCTTGGCGTCAACAATAGCAGGCACTTGGCCGAAACTCCATTCAATTTTATATAGTTACAGATCTGCTGATAGTGACCACTGTCAAATGTGTCTTGTTCTCCTTATGGCATATGATGACAAGGAAACTTAGGCTACCTACAATCTCCAATCCAGAGATAAAATCACCCTCAATTGTCTGACCGCCCAAACCATCACGAAGCCTTCATTCCCGCCTAGATCTACGGGACGCAGATTTTAAAGGCGAGAGTACTAACCACTCGGTCACAAACATTTAATAACACTCAGAACACAATTTGTCATAAGAAACTTGAACAAAGTCCTTTCAAGGGTTGACCAAGTCAAAAGGTTTTTTTCATTTTGATCTATATTCTTCTTCTATTATCCACCTGAATTACTGCATTGTGTAACACCTGAATTACTTGGTTCAAAGCTAAATAAACAAAAGTTAGTTAGTTTGAATTAAAGCTCTACAAAGAACCATCCAAATACACTAGTTGTGTGTTGTTATTTTTTCTTATATCTACTTGCATCTGTTTCGCACTCTCTGGATTAAGTATGCATGGAGTATTTCTCTATTAAGATAACGATGGAATAGGTATGAGAGAGTGAAATTACAAAGCATCAAAAATACGAGTTAGAGAACATAAGCAACAAACAGATATATTTGTTATATTGTTATCTTTACTTGGAACATCTGGAGTATGTTAATTTTTCACTTTCACATGATCACGTAAAATAGAAAAAGTAAAAACACAACATTAACACAAAGAGAATGATCTGGAATATCCATTTTGAATGGATATATCCATTTTGAATGGATATATCCATTTAAAAAAGAGTTAAAACAGTTACTTTACTTGGTAGAACAGATAAAGAGAAAAAAGCTTACACTACAATGAGAGCCTGAGAAAGCGATGATACGATATCTGCTCAATCCAAAATATATAAGCATATGTTTTGATCTACTCTTTGTTGTATTTGTACCAATTCTATCAAGTTCTTACTTGTTAAATCTATTTGTACAAGTAGAATGGATGGTTCGTTGCAGACCTTTAGTTTGAATCTCATACATTTTTGGAACAAACTGTCCAATACATTGTCTGTATTGTTTAGAAAGTACTTTCAATTTAGGAAGGTACTGACCACTCTCATGTGCCCAGTAAATGTGTGTGTTCTTTTTACCGATCCGCTTATGCTACAGCCAATAAATTCGATTTTTAACTCGAGGAACAAAGCTCAAAGATTACGAAAGGCAAGACTTGAAACTTTCATTGCCTGCAAATAGGCGCCTTAGACAAAACCTATCCTTTTGATGCATACAAATATGTATATATATTTATGTATATATATATGTTGGCGTGTGCGTGTGCTGTATGTATACGCAAAATGCATATAAACCAACAACAACAACAACAACAACAACAACACCAACAACAACAACAAAAACAACAACAACAACAATAAATCGACGTCGCACACTCAATTATTTCACACGAATACTTGCCAGAAGCGGTTTCAAAATGCATTTAAATGCATTTGCGGCATTACCAAGCGAGGGTCGAGAGGACCGTTCGCTTTGTGTGCTGCAGCAAAAAGGGATGCAAGCAGAAGAAACCCAGCGTTGGTTTGAATGGTCGGCATTGTTGGGTGTCTCGGGGTCGGGGCTGGTTGGCTGCTGTCCGAGCTGCTTTTGTGTAGTGGGAGCATTGTGAAAAGTTGTTGTTGCATTAGCTGCATTCATTGCAGTTTTGCAAGCCCAACACATGCATGCAAGTGCGTGCATCCGCATGCGTGTATTTGTGCGTATGCATGCACATTATATACCAGCTGCTGCTGCTGTTGCTGCTGCTGCTACAAATTCTGAACCCTGGTCAGCTGAAACAGCGGCTATGCCCCTGCTGTAGGCGCACGTTGTTGCCGCAGTGGCGCAGATGCTAGCGTTCACGCATGAAACGCGTCGTCGTGCACTTTGTTGTGTAGCGAAAAAATTACATATATAAAAATAAATATATGTTTATGTATGTGTTACTTATTATATAAACATATGTATGCTGATTATTAATATATATACATATATATATATATATATATATATATATATGTGCGTATATGTTAATAATATCCGTGCTAATGCAAATGTTTTGCGAATTGTATGTGTGTGTGTGTGAATTTATTTATATCTCCTTTATACATAAGTATTAATGCTCGTATGCATGGGGCTAACATAACGGCTATGCGAATGCAATTTATTTTTTTTCATATTTTTGGTTTCTCGCTCTAGCTGCTAGTTGTTCAGGTTTTTTATTTCACTTATAGCCAACCTGCAATCGCTAATGGTTTTGTTGTTGTTGGTCCTGTAATTTTTGTTATTTATTTGCGTTGCAAATTAATGTATCTACGTACAAACACACAGTATAACTTATAGTGGCAGTATTTTTCTTGCCTATCGCCGACATATATCTATCCTATTAATGAAGCAACAACAAAAACTATAGGGGCTGCATACAATAACACGCCCCTAAGTACGCCTCTACAATTTTAACTTTTTAATTTTATTCCAGCCTAGCTCCACGCTTTTGTTTTTTTTAATTAGTCAATTATTATGGTGATTCATGACATTGCGTAAGTTTGCGTTTACATCGCAAATCTTATTCTTTGATATGAACGAACTTTTATGAATCTTTCCGTGCCTTTTTGTAAACTTTATGAATGCATTGTTTATGATAGGGTGTCAAATATACACGAGCAGAGGAGGCAATTCCGCAAAACGAGCTTGAGCAGGCATTTGAATTACCATTGAATCGCTGTTTTGAAACGGGAGGAGAATATTTTGAGTAAAAGCACCGAAAAATAAACAGAAATCGTGTTTTAATTATGTTTTGTAGAGCATGTCTGGAATATTATTTGCCACACCGTGTAGGGTAGACTGGGTACGGTTAAAACAATTCAGCGTTTATGCGATGACGGAAATATATTGAATTAAAGCCATGTATTGGTCTACTAATGGGCAATATTATATGAGATAACTGTATTGTATTTTATGTGTAAAATCAAATTTTAACAAAAAAAAAACGAATTTGTTCCCCATGCCAGGGTTGGTTGAAACAGTGCCTGGGGTCAATTGAAACACATGCAAATTATACAAAATATAAAAAATCATCTCGTAATGGCGCAGTTGAACATCACAAATTTTTTTTTGTTAATATTCAAATCTTTCACGATACTTTTAAGATTTAAATCAAGTATAACTTAAATTATGTAATAACTAGCTGACATACCCGGTGTTACTCGGGGGAAAAAATGTAAAATTTTGATGTTTAGGTTTTATTCGTTCAGAAGATAACGATTTTTAGCCAGAAAACAAATAAGCTTTTGGCGTAAAGCGTATGGAAATATGCAAAATGGTTTTTTGTCATTCTAAGGAAACGGCGTTATTAGAAAAAGACGTTGAACTAAAAATTTGTGCAATCTTGAAGATATGTGAATTTTTTTTTTGTGTCGAAATTACAGAATTTTTAAAAATTAATTAATTAGTTGGTTGGTTTCCCTTACTTTTGAAAGGGTGGAAGAGGCATGGTCAAAACTAATTATGCCAAAGCATAATCTAAGATTCAAGTAAAATGTGAGCCAAATTTGAGTCAAATCCGACCAGCCGTTAAGATTTGCAGTCTGGTCAAACAAACATAAAATTATTTTTATTAATGTAGATAGTTAAGTTTCATATAATTTTTTTTGTTAATTTTTCCGATATTTAAAAAGCTATTTTGCAATTTGGGGCAAAGAGAAATCTAATAAATAAAAGATTATTTAAATCGGTCCTGCCGATCTTTATACGTTATATGTTATATGTAAATGGTATAACTAACCCGACTCTATTGTATTAATTTAGATTAATGAGATAAAATTAATATAAAAAATTTATTAAGTAATAGTTTATTAGTTTATTAGTTATAATACAAAAATGAAGTATTTCAATAGCGTATCAGCAAGACATTTACTTTATTGAAGCTATATATTTTGATGCATGAAGTGCACTCGGATTGATTGTCTTCAGTAAAGCAATCACTGTGTGATATACGACATTTTTCGTTTTATTATCAGGTGCAAGAACAAATAAAGCGGATGGTTTGCCGACACGTGAACATGCCATGTACAATTGACCATGAGAAAAACATGCATTTTCTAAATTCAGACAACAAACACTAAGGGATTGGCCTTGTGATTTGTTAATCGTCATGGCGAATGCAAGACGAATCGGGAATTGAATTCGTTTAAACTCAAAGGGCATATCAGTTGGGATCATCGAAATCGTCGGAATGAGGACTTCCTCACCTTTGAATTTTCCTTTGAGTATTATCGTGTGAATGACATTAATCATCAGTTTTAGTCATCTGAAGTTTATGTCATCCAACTGCTCGCTCACTCAACCATATGTTATTTTTGTGGTTAACAATGATGTTCGGGAATACTTTGTTGCTGAAATCATCTTTCAAGGAGACAAAATTGCGAAAATTCTGAGAAAACGAAATCAACCCGCTCGATTCGTCGACAGGAACACGGCCATTACCGATAGTCAGCAATTGCTTGGAGAAATCTTCAGCAGATGGATCGTTCAGTAATGCAACTCTCATGTTTGATGTCAGCTGAAGTTTTTTCACATAGCGTCACAGATTTGATGATTTGAGACAAGCGTTTATTTCATCGGCAGCAGTCGATCTTGGAATGACAGGTAGTGTTTGGCGGAAATCACCAGACAATAAAATCATTGCGCCTCCAAAACATCTCGAGCTATTGCGCAGATCTTGCAATGTTCGGTCAAGTGCTTCCAATGCGCGTTTGTGCGCCATTGTGCATTCGTCCCAGATGATAATTTTAGATGCTACTAAAACTATGGCCATTGCAGAGTGTTTCGAAATGTTACATGTCGGTTGTTCAGTTGCTTTAAGGTTTAAGGGCAATTTTAACGCTGAATGAGGCGTACGGCATCCTTCTAACAATGTGGCAGGTATTCCAGAAGAAGCAACTGCTACTGCAATGTCGGATCTCGTACGAACCAAAATCAATGACATGAGGAATGTCTTCCTAGTTCCACCGGGGGCATCTAGGAAAAATAAGCCACCATTTCCATCATCAATTGCCTTTATTAATGTATCATTCAGTTCCTTCTGTTGGGGGTTTAGCAGGGGTACATTTGTTCGAACTGATTGGTCTAATTTATGTCGATCATATTCACATTCACGTTCCAATTCTCGATTAAATGCGTCATTTATTCCACGATCTGGCGCTGGCATTCCTAACCTGACTAACAAACTGCCGCCATGAGTTAGTGGGATCGATTCCCACAATGAGCGGAACAAATGATTTTTTTAATTTTTAATTTTTTTTTCAATTTTTAATTTTGTTTTTTTTTACGGAAAATACAATAAAACCAATCTTACCAAAAAGCCATGAAGATAAAAATTTCTTTCAGTTGCAAAAGTTACGGTTTTCAAATTAAAAATTAAGAAATTTTTATTCGTTTAGAAGATTTGATTTTGATTATTAAATGCCAGAAAAAAGTTAGTTTTTGCAGTAGGCAGACCAATAAGTAACTCCATACTGATTTTCATTGTTATATGTATTTTTTCCAAAGCTATTCGATATCAAAAATTTGGCTTGTATGTATTCTCAATGACCATCTCAATTTTTTAGTAGAAGGATATCACCCAATAGTAATTCCATTCTGAATTTCGTTATTATACGACATTTAGTTCCAAAGCTATCTCATATCAAAAATTTAATATGGGCGGAGCCACACCCCCTATTCCAAAGCCCATCCCAGGTTTCCAGTAGAAGGATATCACCAAGTGGCAACTCCATACTGAATTTCATTATTTTACGGAATTTAGTTCCAAAGCTATTCGATATCATAAATTTGAATTGTATGGGCGGTGCCACACCCCCTTGGCCTATACTTTCTCAATTTGCCAGTCGAAAGACACGACTAAATAGTACGTTCTAACCGAGTTTCATTAATGTGTGACTTATAGCTTTAAAGTTATACTGAAAATTTGGGCTGCTGAAAAAGTGCCACGCCCTACGTCCAATGCCCATAAAATTTTACCAGTAGAACGGCAAGTGAAAATTATGGTCGAACACCGAATTCCGTTGCTGTGCGACCTATAATTCCAAAGCTATTCGATATAGAAGATTTTATTTGTATGGGAGGTGCCACGCCCCCAGAGTTTTTCCGATATTTTAATAGTTATTCTGCTATTCGGGATGAACACAAATCCAACAGATAAAAGATCATTAAAATCGGTCCAGCCGTCCTTGAGTTATAAATGGTGTAACAAACCCGACTTTGTTTTATATATATAGATGAGGTGTTGGAGACAATTATTTTTTTTTTAGTGTTTGTTGCTATTATATTCTTGCTATTATATTTCTCAAAATTCAACAACATTACTAAATTTTAGCATTTCAGCTGACATTGTTTCAACTGTCCCCATCCACCAACTAGGTATAAAACTGTTTACAGTAGGAATGATAATAACATAAATTTGTTTAAAAACTAATCATACAGTTATATTCTAAGACCTTCGATTAAAACGACACAAAACTCTCAATACTCTTCTTATAATAAAACCATAATATACAGTTAGTCAAAAGTTTCAACGTAGAACACCGTATCGAAAATAAGTGCAGAACTGGGCGCCCACGTCTGCTGACACTTAACGACAAGCAGGCTATTGTAAGGGAAATTAAACGGAACCTCAGAAAAAGTGCCTCTAAATTAGCAGCAGAACATGAATAAAGGACATCAGTTTCAGTTCATCCTGAAACGATACGTAGAACTATACGTGAAGCTGGATTCAACGGAAGAGTTGCGCGGCGAAAGTTTTTTGTTAACGAAAAGAATCGAAAAATACGCCTTAGGTATGCCAAGGAAATGATCCAGTTACTGGGATGATGTAATATTTGTGTGACGAAAGCAAATATAACGTTTCTGGATCGGATGGTCGGGTCATGGTGTGGCGAAATCTCAATGAAGAAATGAGGAAAGAAATATTTTGCCCCACTGTGAAGCACGGAGGAGGTTCGGTGATGGTGTAGGGGTGCATGGCAGGCGCAGGAGTCGGTGAATTGGCTTTTATTGACGTAATTATGGATAAATTTATTTATTTAGGCATATTAAAAAAAACAATTTAAGTCAAAGTGCTTCGAAATTTGGAATAGAAGAAACTTTTAAATTTTACCAAGACAACGACCCGAAGCATAAGGCTGAGATTGTAAAGTTATTGCTTCTTTATTATTGTCCTAAAGTCATTAGCACCCCCCAAAAACCACCTGACCTAAATCCTATCGAACAATTGTGGGATGAATTAGAGCGCCGGATTCGAAAATTCAATAAAACCTCAAAAGAAGAGTTGAAAAGAAGGCTTCGAGAAGAATGGGTAGAAATTGACCCATCGACTACCAACAAAATTTTTAAAAAACATGAGAAACCGCTTAAAAGAAGTCATTAAGGCCAAAGGAAATCCTATAAAATACTAAATTTTTCACCAACATTCAATTTTTTTTTTATTCAATACTTTTGTCCGATGAGTTCCGTGACTCTTTTTTTCAAACAAATTTGTACTTTATAAGTTTTATCACCACAATTTTGTTTTATTGAAGCATTTATTAAGTTTTTTGTTCTTTAAAAATGTACAATTCATAAATATTCATAAAAGTTTTTTTAAAATTTAAATTTATTTTCTTAGTGATTTTTTGTATTTCTTTCATTGGAATGGCTTGTCCGATCAGTTTTGTGACTAGCTATACTTGCTTTTCCGTTTAAAGACACATTGGAGCCTCCTATACATAACCACAGTGAGCGAAGCAACATAATAATTTGTGCTTCAACTTGTCGCCCGCTTCGTTCTCTCCTTGTACCCCTCACCTCATTACACACGGTGACAAGATATTCCCTTTGTTTTAACCGTACCCAGTCTAACCTATTGCTCTTTGTCCTTCTCCGAATTTTTTATGTTTTGTAGATTATTTTGTTTCTATGAGAAAAAATGTAATCTAGATGGCGCTAATGGTGACAATATTGGCGTGATTTACGGAGAGAAGCACATTATTTTTTTCAGAGAAATTTCGGTGGTGGTTCTTTGACGGTATGTGGTGCGGTTTCGGCGCACAGTGCGTTTTTTTCGATTTTAGGATGACATTTGCATTATCTCAGAAACTTTAGTAGGGTCATGAAATTTTGTACCAATGATTTTTAGTCAAAACTAAGTAACAACACAGAAAAATTAGAATTCCAGGTCGACTGCAACGCCTATCTCATATACAAACCACATTTTTTCCATAAGAAAAAAAACCGCTTAAAATTGCTTATTTGCGTTTTTAAGGAATACATTTAGTTTATTCAACTACACTTAAATGTTATGCCAAAAATTATTTGGATCGGTTAACTTTTAGATATATCTCCCATACAACTAGTTTACCAGACAACTATGTTGATGCTGATGAAAAAAACAAAAAATAATTTAAGTAAAAAAAGTTTTTAACATCCAACGTTTTTAAATCGAACTAAAAAGTATAAAATAATTTCTGCTAGAGTGGGGCTTTTAGTTCTCATAAAAACGTGGGGCGCATGCTATAGAGAATAGTAATTAGTGTTATTAACAATTCTAGTACGTTAGGGAACAAATGATTTCTTAACTCAGGTCCCTTGACTGTCAGGATAGAAACCCTGGCATGGATGGCAGATTCAAGTTTGCAGACATCTATTGCGTTCAGTCCAGTAAGTTCTACTTGGGTTTCAAAATTCTTCAATTTTAATGTTATCAAGTCTGACGAGTTTTTTTGTTAAAAATTTTCCTATGCCTATCTATGCATATCTCTGATGAATTATGAGAAATTATTTGTAATCAAATAAAAATTTTAATATGTTAGTGTACAAAGGCTTTCTTAACCAAGGTTTTCTTAACTCCTAAATATTCCCTAGAGCATGCGCCCCACGTTTTTATGAGAACTAAAAGCCCCACTTATTATTTTCTGGTTTTTAGTCTTTTTTAATTTTTACAATAGATTTTGAGGGTTTTATGTTTTTATCAGTACAATTGAAATGATACTGAAAACAAATAATCAAGTGGACACCAAATTCTCTAAATGTATCGATAATTTTCCGTGATTTCTGATTCTTTTGAATCTATCAAAAACTTAAGAAATACGAAGTTTCAAAAATTTACGACTGAAGGTGACAAAATAATTTATTCAAGAAAATGAAATACGAAAAAAAACGGAAAAACGTCATTGACATTGTTAAGGAGCGAACTCACAACCTCACGATCATAAAGCAAGGGCCGTGTGCTCTGAGCTACAGAACTCACACAAAAAGCAATAGCAAAATAGCAATAAATCAAACTACTATTTAAAAATAACTAAAAATTTTTCTTTTTAAACTACTTTCTTACAATTTTTTTTCACTCTCACTGGAGAATTTTAAAAGGTTTCAATTTGTTTCATAAAAACAAAAAAAATCCTCCACATTGTTAAGGCTCGAACTCACTACCTAGCGTATACTAAGGCGGTCGCTTTACGCTCTGAACTACAGAACTAACACAAAAATATTTTCTAAATAGCAATAAATCAAACTACTTTTTAAAAATAAATAAAAAAAATTTTATTTAAACTACTTTTTTACAATTTTTTTTTCATCCTCAGTGGTGAATTTGAAAAAATTTGAATTTTTTTTTTCATAAAAAAAAACAAAAATTTCATTTACATTGTTGAAGCTCGCACTCACTACCTAGCGTATAATAAGGCGAACGAACGCTTTACGCTTTGAGCTACAGAACTCACAGGAAAATATGTTCTAAATGAGGCAATAAATTTACTTCAGTTGTGAATTTTTGAAATTTGAAAATGTCAATAAGCTTTTCAATTTTTTTTCGTTTCATTTTTAATATGTATGTACATATGTATCAAATAATTTCGCATTTTAGCGAAACAAATAAACGCACAGACAAACAAATTAGATAATATTGTGTTGTCATCCAGTTCTGAGCTACATTTTAAGTTTCAAATCTCTAGCTCATCGGGAAGTTGGTCAACAATCGATTCTTGTTCCGCGAAGGTTTTGGAAAAAATTCACGGAACATTGGACAAGGGGGCGTGGCACCTCCCATACAACCCAAATCTACGGTAGCGAATAGCTCTGAAGTTATAGGTCGCATAGCATCGGAATTCGGTGTTCTACCTCAATTTACAAGAGCCGTTCCACAGGTAAAATTTTATGGGCGTTGAATGTGGGGCGTTGAATATTATGAAGTCGTCCTTTAAATAAGCCTATTTTTGTTTGAAGAAAGTTTCAACTTTTACGAATTTTTTAAGAAAAATTAATAAGACTATGAAGTTTTTAGTATCATTTTCATAACGTTGAATTAATTATCTGTCGAATACATTTTTGTTTTATGAAATTCCAAAGGAAAAAACTAATCGTTTGTCATCCTAAAATCGAAAAAACGCACTGTGCGTCGGTTGGTGTGTTGGAACTGCAGGTGGTTTTTTCAAAAATGAAGAGCAGCGATTACACCAAGGTGCTCCAGTGTACTCTACTTTTTTTTTATTTTTTTTTTTTTTTATTATTTACATTGGCGCCGATAAGGCGTTAATGAGGCAAGCTGGCTAATTATAAGTACATAATAATTGATTTAATATTTACTCTAAAATTTTAAAAATATCAGCTACAATTACAAAAGAAGCGATTCAAAATTTTGAAATAAGTGCTCTTTAACATAAATTTTAAAGAGTGTTATCCTACTTTGGTTTTTTAGAAATGGTGGTAGTTGGTTGAACTCAACAATAACTAAGTATTCAATGCGTTGCTTTGTGGTTTCTAATCTACACCTCGGTTCTCTTAAATTCTGCTGGTTCCTGGTATTGAACACCGACTGATTTTGTAAGAAATCTATATTAATAAAAATCATTTTCTGTTTGTTTGACTACAATACAAATCTTAACGGCTGAACGGATTTAACTCAAATTCGGCTCACATATTACTTGAATCCTAACTTAGGTTATGGCATGCTAAGTTTTGACCACGCCTCTACCGCCCCTTTACAAGTAACGCAAATCTAACTACTGGCGTATTTTTTTCAAGCGAAAATGCTCGACTTATTCATTTTAAGAAAATCCTGTTATTTTGATACCAAAAATATTCACATATCTTTAAAATTGGACAAACTTCTGGTACAACGTCTTTTTCTAATAACATCGTTTCCTTAGAATAACAAAAAAAAAAAAACTATCAGAAATTCGTATATTTTACTTGCGATGCAAATAACTCCGTTGTTTTTAAATATATTTCATTCAAATTTTTTTCGTTGATAATCTCAATTCAAGCACTTAATAAAAACAATTTAAAGGGTACCGTTATTTTAGCGGATATATTTTTAATATTTATTTCAAAAAAGGTCCAAAATATTGACTTTTTTCTCAAAAAATTACACAAAAGTTGTTTTTGTTGTTAAAATAATAAAAACTCAAAATTGCATTTTCGACTACCTTTTACATGACAAAGCGTTTTATAGCAAAAATGCTTCCAATTTTACAGAAAAATTTATTAGCTATTTCTGTCATAAAAAAACATGCCCCTCCCCAGTGATTTTTTAAAGAAATTAATTTTTTTTTAAAGTTGTTTTTATTCTTTTTATATAATAGTTAAGCTCAAAGAATAATTTATGTGGAAAAATTATACCAATATCTCTTTCCGATCAAAAGTTATCGCGATAAATATATTTTTAGACACAAACCAAGCTGTTTTTCAAATGCTTATCTATTAATAAAAATCATTTTCTGTGAACATTAAAACTACTGGGAAACTGTAACGGGCAGTGGAAAACGACAGTGGTGTCAAACTATGACTCTAAGAAAAGTTTTGAATACACCTATTATGTTCCTATATAGTTGCAGGGTGCAGCAACGCGCGCCGGGAAAAGGCTAGTAAGATTATAAAGTGAAAACGTTGAATATGCAATTGGAAGGTTGTAAACTACTTTAAGAGTTTTATTCTGCAAGCTTTGAACCGACTTCAAGACATTTGTATTTTTATAACCATAAATCTTAATCATGTAACTAAGATGACTTTGTACCAAGGCATAATAAAGTAATATTTTCGTTTTATTGGTTAATTTGTTTTTCATTTTGTATAAAATACCAACAGCAGGGGCTATTTTCCTTTCAACTTCACAAATATGTAAATTCAAGAAAGATTACTTTGTAACGTTATTCCCAAGTACTTCCATTTTTCAGTTATAACACTTATAAACATTCAAGCAGAAAAACAATGCGTTGGCTTCAAACGCATAATGCCCGGTAGTGATGGAAAAATATCGATAGTACTATCGCCACAATCGATGGTTTTCTACTATCGCCACAATCGATAGTACAAACATTACTATCGATAGTGCTTCGATAGTGCCTTTCACTATCTTCGATAGTTTGCACACCAAGTTTTGCAAACAAAAGAATAATTCTTGCTTCCTTTAATTTAATTTCTCCCCATGCTTTCATTGCTACCTTTTTTGTTCCCTTTACATATTTGTGCAACCCCGCACACGCTATTAAGCGAAGAAAAGCGGATCTGTCATAAGAAAAGCAAAGAAGTACATATTTGCAAAAATGGATAATTATTTAACAAAGAAAGCAAAAGGTTTGTAAAGGCTCACTGATGAAGGAATAATTATACTACTTGAGACAAAAAAATGACTTTCAATTTTTAAAAATGCAAGTAAATATGTAAGTAAATTATACCAATTGTATATGGTCTTCATCTTAAAATACTGGAAGTACAAGAACAAGTTTTTACTATCGAGGGGCAAAAATTATGTTTGATTCTGAAAAAATCGGTTGAGAATAGATTATTTGAATATGAGTTGCTGAAAGAGACCGGAATTGGAACTTTATTATATTCTCGGTTTAAAAAAGAAGGTTTTCGAATGCTGGGTAATGCTGAAATGGCTTCAAGTCGTCTTAAAAATGAGCTTCAAATACTTACTACATCGACCAATTTAAACAACAGTGAAGGAAATTAAAGTTTTCAATCTGAAGCAGCTTGTAGCACAAAAACGTTCTCATTTTTCTGTTTCTTGGAGATTCGATTGAACGAGAAATATCGGTCAACGAAAATGGACTTGGAAATATTGAATACCAAATATTTTGAAAGGCCGAACACATCACAAAACTCTGATCCTTTGCTATTTTGATAGGTATGAGTTATTTAAAGTTATGACAATATGACTTCTTGAAGAAAGTAAATATTTTTTAGATAAATGGCAATAAAAATTGTTTTCTCAACGAGTTTTCAGATTTTTTTATAACTTGATCTAACATAGCGCTGTTTATCGTCGATGCAGTTAATTTTTTATCAGAAGGACCGTTTCTTGACAAGAACTCAAGTTTTCCAAAGGCTTAAGAAGATAAACAGTTGAAAATACAATATTAAGATAAAAATGTACAAAATGAAAAAATAGTCTGAATTATTTCCATGGTCACGCGGTTTTTTGTGTTCTGTATGTATTGATTTAAAGCAGCAATATACATATATACAATTTGTAAGACTATCGGAAAACAACCGATAGATTTTTTGATAGTATTGTCACTGTAGATGATAGTCAAGACTATCGATAGTTTTCCATCACTAATGCCCGGTTCTGGGATAGCCCACCTGCTAGCCTAGTCTTAAAGGAGATTATCTATCCAGAGGTCGAAAAACAAGTTAAGTTTTTGAATTTTTTATGAAAACCTAAGGGACATTTTTAAATGAGGGTATTTATTCCTAAAAATATACACATTCAAGAGTATGTTTAGTTTTTTTTTTTTATTAAAAACAAATTAATATTAAGGTAGATACAGCATTTTACTAGAGCGCTGTGAAAAAAAAGGTGAAATGCGGTGACCAAGATTATTGCTCCTTCTAAATTCATCTGAAACAAAAAAAAACAAAAATATTATTAAACTACACTAAAAAAAAAACCCATATCTTTTCTCCACAAAAAAATCTCTATTTTTGATAATAGCAATTCTCTCTTTTTCAAATAAAATTTCCTACAATTAGAATAAATTTTCACATATTCGAAATAATATTTCTGCACTTGTAGGAAATGAAAATATTTCAAGCCTCTAATAACCCAGCAGTTATTTTGGAGTCAATCGAAAAAGTGAACTAGTTCATTTCTAGCGCATTTCGAAGTAGCTCTGAAAGAGTACAAAAGGCGTTCAGTGTAGAACAGTTCACTTTGCTTTTGTTTTCAAAAGTATTGCTGAAAAAAAATAAACGCGTTCTGGCTTTTTTTAAATTTGCTGTGCACTAGAAAAAATAATAAAAAAAAATGTTTATAGGCATTTATAAACAAAATTTCTTCTAAATTGTGGATGGAAAAGATCGTACAAATCAGGTCTTTAGGACCTTTGCTCCAATGCACTAAACGTTTACAGTTTTAAAATGTTCACTTTAAAACTAGTTAAAAAAGAACCATTTTTAGGCTAATGCGAAAGCAACTAATTTAAAAATGTTCCTAATGCTACTAGTTCAAATATGGGGAAAAAGGAGTGTTTATGGGGACAATTGTCTTTTCCTATGACATCAACCCGCAAAAAGCGTCAGTTCGTTCAATGTTAGAGGGTATTGTAGTGGAACTAGTACTGGTCCTTTTTGGAACTAGTTCAGAACTATTTCAAATTTGGTCCACTTTTCTGCTGGGAATGATAAGTATTTTTCTCGCACTAAAAATTTCTCATTTAAAGATAAAAAATTCTCATTTATAGATAAAAATTTCTAGAAAATGAAAAGTTTTCTCTATTATAAATAAACAATTCACTACGCGAAATATTTTCTTCAATAAAAACAAATAATTTCTCAAAAATAAAAGTATTTTTCTCTAAGAACGATATATTTTTCTTTTTCATGGAAGCTTTTTACCATTTTTAGGGAATTTTTGGTATCACAATTAGAGCAAAGCATTTTCTGGAGCGAACTCTACACCATTTTTCTCTATATATGAAGCCTTTTTTATCATATTCCGAGAGACTTTTTTCTAAGTGTAGATACTAAAAACTCGTATTTGTCATAGCAGATTTTGAAATTATTGATTTTTCACAAAATGGCAGGCATTATAGCGGTCATCATTTTGCCTATAACGTTGATTATAATTTTTGTTTCATCACCTTCCTGGTATAAATTGATCTCAATGCTGGTTTCTCAGTACAAGTAATGAGAAGGTTAATTTTTTCTTAATGAAATATATGCATTATTCGATTTGAATGTCCCATTAGTAAATCGTCGTGTCTCTAACAAAATTTGTCCTTGGTTTTCAAAATATATTATGCTAGTCATTAAATCTCGTAATAAAATGAACAATCGCTTTAAAAGAAATTCCACAAAATTAAACTGGGATCAGTACAAGAGAGCAAGAAATGAACCTAACCTGGTTGTAAAGTTAGAAAAAAGACTATTTTTTATCAACATATTAAACTCTACACAGTCTTCTAAAAAACTCTGGAACAACTTAAAACAGGCTGGAGTATGCAATGTTAAATCTGACGACTTTCACATTAATCCTAGAAGAACGGGTCTTCTAGAAGACTTAAGCTGCAGATTGAATGAGGATCTTGACAATGTCTACAAATGGGCTATTAGAAATGGTCTTCAACTTAATGCGGTGAAATCATATGTTCTACCCATTGCCAGAAATAAAATATGCTTTGATGACATTCCGGAATTGTTCATAGGCGACAGGAAGATAAAACTTGTAAGTAATGTAAAAAGTCTTGGTTTTCAAATTAAATTATCCCTGACTTGTACCGATCACATTAATAGTGTTGTCCGAAACATTTATTATGTTCTGCGGAACTTAAAAATGTCAGCCCAGTTTACTCCTGTTGATACAAGGCGTAGTTGGTGTTGCAAATAATCCCTGCAATGACTTATTCTGAGCTTATTTATAGTAAGTTAGATTCACTCTCTGAGCACAAACTGCAAATTGCGTTTAATGATGCGACGTGACACGTCTATAATGTCAATAGGTTCCGATCATATATCGCAGTTTAAGACCAGTGTTCTTGGTTGTGACATAATTAGCTATCTTAATACTCGTAATTGCATATTCTTACATAAATTGATTCATCTTAAAGCTCCAGCATCTATCTCTTTGAAAAATTGCAATTTTGCCAGTCAGCCAGAAGTTATATGATGATTATACCGAACTTTAATTCTCTAAACTCTACCAGACTATTTTTCGTTAATGCCATTAGATTAAGGAATGCATTTCCCAGCCACCTTAAATCTATTGCAAATAAAATTTAATCATTTTGCTTGGATAATTATTATTATTTTTATTATTATTATTATTTATTTAGAAAATTGTTGACATTTAAGATTTAAACTTTTACATGCCGCTTATACAGATTGATAACAGCTTATTAATAGAAAACAACTATTTAAAATGAATAAAGCTAGAGTCATCATAAAGATTTAAATTCAAAAATATAATTATATTACTTTACTAAAATGAAAGCTGACTCAAAATACGAATGTAAAATCATTAAAATAACAATACAAAAATTAATAATAACATTTATATTATATTAATATAATATTAAAATAAAGGATAAAAAGATAGCAAATAAGAGAAAAAAAAAGATTTACGAGAAATAGTTGGAAATTAAATGCTTAAAGTCCTTAGTGTTCGAAATAATTTTAATGATGTTTGGAAGTGCATTCCATAGTCTAGTTGCACTGACGAAAAACAATCGACTGGAGTTTTGGAAGTTATATTTCGGAATAATAAGGTTCAGGCTTCTGTTTGATCTTCTGTTTGAAACTTTAACTTTTCAAAAAGATATCTTGGACAACGGGAGGTGATAATCTTATGCAAGAAAATGCAATTTCTAGCTTGAAGATAGCTGAACAGGTTACGACCTAATATAACATTTAATAAACAAAATGGTGTTATATGATCATACCTCTGAAGAACGTAAGCATATCGTGTACAATTATTAAACGCAACTTGTATTTTGTGTGTGGATCTCGAGTCGAACTAAGTCATATATAGGACTTCCGCATTAGAATATATTGGCAGTATCGGCTGTGAGACTAGCTTTTTTCTTGTTTCAACAGGTACAAATGCTGCAGTCATCCGAAGATTTCTGAGCACATAGTAGGTTTTTCGAACGCAGGAGCTTACATGATCTTCACAGGACGAAGATGAGTTTATTTGGTAACCAAGATTAGTGGCTTTACTTACGAATTTTAGTTCAACGTCATTGAGGAAGATTGGGGGAACATCAAGATTCCAGTACGGTATTTTTGATATGGGTAAGACATACGATTTCAGAGGGTTCAAATGCAGCATCTTTGGCCCAGTTTGCCACTATATTTAAATCTTCGTGAACCTTCGCACATAAATCTTCAGAGAGACTAATGGGTCTGAACATATACAACTGCAAGTCATCAGCATAGGCATGCATGATTACGTGATTGCATTTATTAAATAGATCATTTAAGAACAAGGTAAACAGTATAGGGCCAAGAACCGAGTCTTGCGGAACTCCACTTGTTGTACCTTTATAAGAGGAGAAATTGATTTTACCTTGACTCTCTGAGACCTGTCATTTAAGTAGCTAAACATGAAACTAACGGATGCATTAGAAAAACCAAAATTACGCTTGAGTTTTCTGCACAAAACTCAATTATACTCAAAATAAAGTAACCAGATTTCTATTTCTTTTTTATATGATCTATTTACATTCTTTGTTTAATTGAAATTAGTTTCTCTCCCTCTATTGTTTCTTTCTAAAATCTTTTTCTTAAAAAATTTTCTAAGTTGAATAAGTTATGATAAATTCTCGTACAATGGGAATGTCTGTAAATCTAATTCTTTGTATATTAAAAGAACTTGTTCTTACTATACAGATGAAGATGTTATAAATAAATAAATAAATAAAATAAAATCAGAATGACATATGATTCTATGATTCTGTGACTCTGTTCATCATTCTATTTTGTGCCGCAATCTTGAAGATAATTTTAAGTTTTCTAGCAAATCAGTGAGGGTGGGTAATAGTCTGTTCGCTTTCTGTAATTTATTTTGTTGGATGCCTAAAGGCTCTGTACTTGGTCCACTTTTATTGTCTATGTTTATTAATGACATTTTCAGTAAATGCAGGCATGTTACAATGCATACATGTGCTGATGATCTGCAACTGTACTTGTCTAGACCTCTTGACCTTGTTGATGACTTATGTATCAAAATGAACGAAGACTTTCATGAACAGAATGCTCAAACTAATAAGCCCAAGCTCAACCTCCTTAAATCATGTGTCTTACCGATTTTTATACCTGTATACCTGTCATTTAACTAAATAGTGCTGACCTAAATTTTGTTGGAAAGATAAAAAAATCTTGGTTATCACATTGACGCTTCACTCTCTTGCGAAAACCATATCAATTCTGTTGTTTCTAAAGTCTACTATGTGTTGCGTAACTTGAGATGGACTGCGTCATTTGTTGGTACTGAACCTAGAAGAAAGTTAGTCCAACAGCTCATAGTGCCAATCATCTCTTACTCAGATATTGTGTACAGCAAACTTGATTTCAGGTCCAAGATTAAGCTGGAGCTGGCAATTGATAATGGTGTGAGGTACGTTTATAGTCTGAGGAAATTTGATCGCATCAGTCACTTGAGCAATAAAGTTCTGGGCTGCAATATTTTTAGTTATTTGAATGCTAGAAACTGCATTTTCTTACAATTTAATTTATTCGCATACACCTAATTACTTATTTGAGAAACTCCAATTCTGCAGATTTAATAGAAATTTCAACCTTATAATTCCAGACTATTTTTTGTGAACGCCATCAGATTGTGGAATACGTTGCCTAGTAGAATCGAAATTATTTGAAATAAACATATCTTTAAGCATGAAATTCTCAAACTCTTTTCTTAAATCTCTCTTCTATTTCTTTTAATTTAAAATAAAATTTAATTCGCAACTAAGTCTACATTTTATTCATTTGTAGTATATTGTTAAGTTGGCTTTAAGTTTCATTCATTGTATAGCTACAAACCTGTTGTCATCATGTTATACTTAGTGCATTTAAAAGACTCTGTCTTACATGTCGACATTGTTCCTAAATAAATAAAACCAATTGATGAACGAAGTTACGGAAAACAAAAAATCCTGTGACAAGTACGAGATTATTATGAATAAAATAAGCCTGCAAAAAAATCAAAACGATCGGTTCGCTGAGTGTCGAGAAATCTTGGTCACCGACTTTGAAAAGATGGTTTCGAGAAAACCGCGTTTGAAAATAAGGGCCAGCACTGCGCGCTCTAGAAGGCGGTTCACTCACTAGGCTATAACTTTGTTATTTTTTGAGTTATCGACTTGAAATTTTAACCACATATTCTTGAGACTTGAAGCTTTAAGAAAATCTTTGAAAAAAGTTCTGGGTATATAACCCCCCTTAACCCTTTCACCCCTGAGTTTTATTTTTAAATCTGGAAAGCTTTTTTCAACTTCAATGGCATGTACAGTTATAAGGCCAAAATATAAGATGTTTGGCATACTTGAGAAGCCGGAGGTCCTTACCGTTGTCCTGGGATATATAATCCCAATAAGGTTTTGCGGTGGGATATTATGTCCCAATAAAGTTTACGTACACAGAAATTTACTATGATGAATTCACATTTTTTTTATTGATATTTTTATTATACGAAAAATCAGTAATTCAAAGCTTGCAGATATAAAGGATAATAAAAAGAAAAACATAATAACTTAACAAATTCAAATTTTTGATATAAAGAATATTTATTATTTGTGGAATGGTGCGAAACATGAAGGACACAGAGCATTGTTACATCCTGAACACACAAATTTGGTTCTAGTTTCTTTCTTTATGGATGTGCATCGAACGCAACGACGTCGCGAGGTGCTTTCAATGGGTAAATGATCGCCAATATTCAAATTCTCCTTCTTAGTTCTCTTAGAAGGCCTTCCGCCTGTCCGACGTATTCTTAGTCCTTTGTGTTTTACTCCCTCAGCGAGAAGAGCTTCAGCCAATGGAACTATGAACTGTATCAACGGAATCTTACGGTGATGATGCTCCATATATACGATCCACGCATTTACAACACAAAGCATAAGGATTTTAAAAAATACTTTCTTCCACCACTTCTTGGACTTCCTGTTCATGTCGTACACTGCTGTTTTTTGGTCGGCCAGATCGACCCCTCCCATCATCCGATTGTAGTCGCTTATGATCAAAGGGCAGTCCACATTCTTCTTTGTACCATCCTTTTGCTTCCTTTGTACCAGAACTAAATCTGGCATATGGCAATTTGACATGATCAGTACTTCCTTAGAGTCCATCCATCTTGCAGCTGATAAACCATCAGCACTCACTTGAAACTGGCTGTTCCCCCGATCCAAGCGTCCAGCAAAAACTGGTGTTTCTTTTCGATTTCTCATATAAGTTCCCAGCGCTGGAAACGGAATATTTTTTAACAACGAGACTGACGTGAAAAATCGATCAAAAACCACAGTAACGTCTTTATTCCGAATAGTTGATGTCAATTTGAGGATGACTCTTTCGCCAAGGGTGCCCTTAATGTCTTGGTTGGTCTCCTTTCCGGTGTAAATATTTAGGTCATAAGTATATCCGGTCTTAGCATCACAGCGCATCCATATTTTTACACCACGTTTTATGGGCTTCATTGGCATGTACTGCTTTAGCACGGAACGGCCTTTGAATTTCGCCATGCTCTCATCTATTGATTGGAAAGGGCTTTCAGTTCGTCCTTCCAAAAACGTTTTCTTCACGCAAGCTACAACTTCAGACATATAATAATCTTTTGGAGCTCCACTCGGCTTTTCTACGTCATTAAAATATATTGTCGACGACAGGTGAGTATATCGGTCGCGGGACATACTCTTTTTAATAGCTTCATTGCCCAAGGAAATGTTGTTGCTCCAATAATCAGCTATAGCCGGCACGTGGTTATAATGCATAATTAAAGACACTCCAATGAAAGTCATGATTTCATATTCATCAGTTAAATTGCGTTTCGAATTCTTCACTCTGTTTAGCTTCGTTAGTCTCTGGTTCGTACATTCGGCAATGCGAATATACAAACCCTTCGGGAAAAATTTCCTGAAGACATCATATTCAGTAGCAGAAGGTGCTAAATTCAATGATACCTCTGCATTTCTGTCCTCAGGCATTGTAAATTTTGGTACAAATGTATTATTTTCGCTGAAGTTAGACCACATACAAGAAGCAAGTGGATCAGCAGCATCAGGAGAATCCGCACTTCCTGCAACAACAGCTGTATCAAGTTCCACGGCAGGATCAGGGTCATCAGGGAATTCATCATCATCCTCGGATTCATTGTTATTATTGCTTGAGTCAGTTAAATTTTCGTCCTCAGTGTCCTGATCTTCATCATCTGAAGGAAAAAAATTGGATCCAGAATCACTGAAGTCTGTACCTTCATTATCGCTTTCATCGTCCTCTTGCATAATCTCGACCAGTTCCCTATTCGACAATCTCTTTCTTGCCATCTGCAAAAAATAAAATTACATCTAGTGTTTGTAACGTATATTGGGATAATACATCCCACCCGATAATCTTATTGGGACAATATATCCCATTTAAGATAAAAGCTTTCTATTTCCTTACCGTTTGAGTATTTCCTCGCTGCAAAATGTTAAAAACAATATTTTACACCACACTTTTTGTAATAATACAGAATTTCCAACAATAACACAAAAACTCCGGTTTTATTTACCAAATTATACGAAGATTATCGAAAAACACGTGCTTTCACTTTAAAAAACTGCATACAAATGAGGTACCGCTATAACTGTGAGCATTGTTTTTGCAATAATACCAAAGATATTACTTCAACCTTTATTGGGATATATCACACTTTAAAATACAACAGCAAATAAAAATGATACGACGTAAGGAAGTTCGCTGGGACATATAATCCCAGTAGGGGCGAAAGGGTTAAAGCTCATTTTAAAGCTGCATGTTTTTTCTATCGGTTGAAAACAAGGCGATACTTAGGGGCCTAGAAAATAGATTTATAGCGATAACTTTTGATCGAAAAGAGATATTGGCATAATTTTTTCACATAAATTACTCTTGGAGCTTAAATTTTTTATAAAAAGAATAAATCAACTTTTGAAAAAAAAAAATTACCTTGTGTTTTGATGACAGAAACAGTCAATAAAATTTTTCGTAAAACTGAAAGCACTTTTGCTATTAAACGCTACGTCATGTAAAAGCTTGGCAAAAATACAATTTTGAGTTGTTATTATTTTAACAACAAAACTTGAATTGAGTTCATCAACGAGAAATAATTGAATGAAATATATTCAAAAACAACGAAGTTATTTGCATCGAAAGCAAATCATACGAATTTCTGATAGTTTTTTGTTATTCGAAGGAAACGTTATTCACCAAAATAATATATTGTTTAATACATTGCTTTAAAAGGACCATTCTTCCGTGCCAACAAAAAAGTGTTTGATTCACCCAAGTCAAGAATATAACATTTTAACCAATAGTGTAGGTAAACCACCGAAAACTTTGACACTTTATCAAAATGGTATGAGCAAAACTTATCACTGAATACTCCCGGTTTATTGTGTATCTCGTTTAGTTTTTGTCATGAAAATGATATAGCCTAGATGTTTAGCCAAGGCGCAATGCTTCGTGAGTGCATTTTCTTAGCATTTAATTAGATATATTTATAAGCGATCTAAATGCATATTTTTTTTACTTTGTAAATCTTGTAAATATATGTCTGTCTACATTAAATAAAACAGGTATTCCTTAATAAAAATGAGAATTTTAAGTTCATTTTGTTTAGAAGTTTCACCTAAGTGCTTGGGTAATTATGCACAACAACAATATACAAAATTTTACCTAAGTATATGTACATTCCATACTTGTCTTTGGAAATTTTTTACAAAAAAAATATACAGTAATTTACCTAGTAGTTGTATATTTTATACTTCTCCCTGTATATTTATTTATCTATTTAACTTTGATAGTTCAACAAAGTTTTTTGTTGAAAACTTGAACACTATGTTCGGTAGAATAAGCAAGCACGCTCATATAAATTGTCTAAGCTAATGTGTAAATTACAAAATACTTCGTTAATTTATCATCCAAATCAATATCGGTGAGTTAACATGTAAAACTTAGGAGGTTGAAAACTGCCAAAGCCATCGTATAAATTATACTAGGTTTTTTATTACTTTTACATAAGCCTTTTTCTCGGTGTAGTACATTTACTAGTATTTTAACTAGTTAGCTACACTGCAGGGACGTTTTGCTAAAATTTTGTGCAATTTTGAAAATATGTAAATGTTTTTGGTGTCGAAATAACAGAATTTTTTTTGAAATTAATAAGACGCACATTTTCGCTAAAAAAATTATGCTAGTAGGTAGATTTGCGTTTCTTGTGAAGGAGCAGAAGAGGCGTGGTCAAAACTAAGCATGTCATAACCTAAGTAATGATTCAAGTAATATGTGTGCCGAAGTTGAGTTAAATCCGTCCAGTTGTTAAGATTTGTATTCAGGTCAAACAAACAGAAAATGATTTTTCTTAATATACCTAGTCGTGCCATAAGTTCTGTTACAAACTGAATACGATGTAAAAATTTAAGAAACGAGGTTTTAAATTATTTTGCAATTTTTATTTTTTAATTTAAAAATAGTCTTGCTAAGAACATAAAAAATTATTCAAAATTATTGTCTTTTGCTTTGATGCAGGCTCTTAGACGGTCTGGCCATTATGACTATAGCGCACAGTGCATTGAACCCATACAAAATTGGAACATAAATAGAAGGAGTGCTCCTATGATAATGAAATTTTGGGTGCTAGATTAATTTAAGCTAATTAAGAAAAACTGCAAAAATGGTTGAAATTGGTCAATTCCTAGGGGTAGCTCAATTGGACCTATATTAATTTTTTACATTATTTTGTATGGGAGGTACATGCAAAAATTGAGCGATCTTAACAAAATTTATTCAAAAGGCTAGGCGGTTAAAGAAATAGAAGTGTACTAAAAATGGTTGAAATCGGCGGGTTCCTAGGGGTACCTCCCCTGAACCTATATTGATTTTTTACATTATTTTGTATGGGAGGTACATACAAAAGTTGGCCGATCCTTACGAGACTCGGCGGTAAGGTTAGAAAAATAAAGCAATACGTGTGTTCTAGAAATGGTTGAAATCGGTCGGTTTCTAGGGGTACCTCCCTTGGACCTATATTAATTTTTTACATTATTTTGTATGGGAGGTACATCTGATACTCACTAACATTCCCATTTATATTAATTAAAAAAATAATTTTTGGGAAAATTTTATTTAATTTACAATAGAAAAATAAAATTGGTAACTTGTTTTTATTTTGTTTTTTATTAGTGGCGTCCGTGGCGTAGTTGGTTAAAGTGCGTGGCCGCTATGTCAACGAACTCGGAGACCCGGGTTCGAACCCCAGCAGCGACAGAAAATTATTTGAATTAAAATAATTTTTCTGTACGGCCGCCACCTCTCTGCAGACAATGGCAAACCTCAGAGAGTAATTAAAATGCCATGTACATCTTCTTGAGAATAAGAACATTCCGTTCATCGCCGTTCGGAGTCGGCGTTAAACCTGTAGGTCCGTTTCTCGGTCAATTGTGTAAAAACTTAAGAACACGCACAACACAATTGATCATAAGAAGCTAGGTCAAAGTCCTTTCAAGGGCTGAAATGGCCAGTTATTTATTTTTTTTTATTTTTAACTTGTTTTTATTAACAAAATGTGAAATAAAAAAGTAAAAAAATTAATGTGTGCATATGTACAAAAACCAAGATCTCATCTCGCTATTGACTTTCATCGCTATTGACTCATCAACTAATTGAATAAACTTCTCAACTTCTTCATCAATAATTACAGTTGATTTTGATTTAATAGTTCTTTTGGATGCCAAGAGAGGCTCAGATGTCAGCAACAATATTTTCATTAAATCTGTTTTAGACTTAATCCTCGACCATTTAAGGGTATGTTTAAGTCGATTTTTTCTAAATTCTTTGTGCCTTGCTTCCAATGCCTCTTCAGACAGTGTTCAGTATTATTTTTAATTGCACTTTTATATATAAACTAGCTGAAATACCCTGTGTTACTAAAATTCTTTTGTTATCTACTATAACTTTATCTTTATAAGGTGCAGACAATATTTTGAAAATCAAAAGTTAATACTTCAAATAAAATTACAAAAAAGTTTCGTCAAAGTCAAAAAATCCCTTTTTTTGCAATTCCCTTTTGAATTTTGCTAAATTTTGAATATTTTTCCATATAAAATTTAGCATTTTTCGCAAAAAAAGTCACTTTTTTAAATCTGCATAACTTTCTTGTTTATGAAAAAGAGCAGATAATATTTTGGAAATAGAAAGTCAATACTTAAAACAAAATTACAAAAAAGTTTTTTTGCAATTCCCTTTTGAATTTTGCTAAATTTTGAATAATTTTCCATACAAAATTGAGCATTTTCCGCAAAACGTCACTTTTTTAAATCTGCATAACTTTTTTGTTTATAGAAAGGGGCAGATAATATTTTGGAAATCAAAAGTTAATACACAAAATAAAATTACAGAACAGTTTCGCTAAAATCAAAGAATCCTTGTTTTTGTTATAGCTTATCAAAGTTCGCAAATTTTTGAGTTTTTAGGTGTTTTTTTTAAGGTAAAGAAAATTCTTTTTTTCAAAAAATATATACTAAACAAAATTACTTTCAGAAGCAAAATACATTTTAAAATAATCCTCTTTACTGCTTATTAGAAAAAACATGCTGTATTTTTTAAAACATCAGCTCAATTTTAAATTACTTGATTTTCTTAAAATAAAAGGGTGTTGTGTGAAGTAATCGCATTTGTTTATTATTAAAGATATTTTAAAAAATCTTTTAAATTTTATAGAAATAAATAATGTCGATCTAAATTGCATACTTTTTTAAAAAAAAAACAACAATTTTTTTTTCTTATTTTCGTACCATTTCAATGCATTGTGTAGCGGCAGGTATGGTTTCCGTTTGTATTGATGACGCGGCTGCAACTCGCACTTGCTTGATACTTTCCAAATTTCCAAATCTTCAGCTGAAATAAAAGCTGGAATACTCTAGCGCAACCACGCCTGCGTTGTTTTAGCTTTATGAGCTGGTCCAGAGTCTTGTTGAAAGTCCCAGTGTTCTCCATTGAAGAGATCAGTTGTTAAATTTTGAACAACTCCTTCTAAGACATCTTGTTGGTACACTTTCGCTCCAGTTTTTGCTCCTTTGTCACAAAAATGCAGGGATGTGACGCCTTTGCACGATACTTCCCACCAAATCATGACGTATGCAGATGATGACCTCTCTGAACCCTAGGTACTGTACTTTTTTGCTTCCTGAGATGTTCAAGCATAGACTTTGTCATTTTCTTCCTACACCGTAAAGATTTTTTCATCAGTAAAAATAATATTTGTATGGCCATTGCTTGCATGATGCTGCAACAGCTTCTTGCATCTTTCCAATCTTACTTGTATTAATCGTGGAGTTAAAAGAAGACCAGTGCTGCTTCGAAAAGCTTTCGTATGGAGGAAAATGCGAATAAGTCGGGACATAGATCTGGTAGACATGTTCATCACTCTAGCCATAATTTTCTGCTTCCTTAAGGGATTTCGACGAATTCGCTCACGTACTGCTTTTATGGCTCCAGTCGTACGAATAACACGCGGACGTCCACTTCTGGCCCTGTCGTCTACTTGAGATGATTGTAAAAACCGATTTATGGTTCGATACACAAACATTCTTGATATGTCGAGTTTTTTTAACAACGTGAATATCTATGTGGCGGCCGTGGCGCAGTGGGTAGAGTGCGTGAGCCATACGCCAAAGAACCGTGGTTCAATTTCCATCCGACACAGAAAGTTTTTTCAATTGAACTGATTTTTCTGTTCTGCCGTCACCTCTCTGCAGACAATGGCAAACCTCAGAGAGTAAAAAATTCCATGTAAAGCTTCTTGAGAACATGCACATTAGCCGTTCGGAGTCAGCATAAAACTAGTAGGTCCAGTTCTCGATCAATTGTATCCAAACATTTAACAACACGCACAACAGAATTTCATCATAAGAAGTTCTGTCAAAGTCCTTTCAAGGGCTGAAATGGCCAACTGGCCGTTTTTATTTATTTAAATATCTGACTAGCACTATTTCCACATTTGTGTAGCGCAATCACAGCGATCCAATTTTCTTTTTCGCCCCCCTCCATATAAAGCGGGAAGTTCATTCACTCCATATGCATATGCGTCCGTCTACTCGCTGGCACAATTTACGCAAGAAAACTATGGCAGAGTTCAATGATTACGTTTTACGTTCAGACTAAGCAGGGCTACAAACTTGTAAAATATTTGGTATGTTCTTAATGGGGAATTTTTTATCGTAAAAAAATACTTAAAATGTCTTCATTTATTATAAAAAAATCTTAAATCCTGAGTATGATAAAGTTCTTTTGAGAAATTAACAATGAAAAAATTATAGACATTTTTAATTTTTAAGATTTATTTGGAAGATCCATCCCTAAAAGTAATGAGTTTCTGACTCGTTTCTTTTATTTCTTCTCTCTGTTCGTTATAAGTAACGAGCTGTCAAAAAACGCAAATTACGCAAATATTTAAATTTTTCTTGCGTAGCGAGTAAACGGACGCATATGCAAATGCAGTAAATGAACTTTCAGCTGTAAGTTTTCACATATTTCTATTGCATTGCGTTCAGCGAGTAGACGGACGCATATGCAAATGCAGTGAATGAACTTCCCGCTTAAAGCCGGGAGTAGAATGATTGCGTATGCGCTTGCTTCCGTCTACTCGCTGGCGTACTTAGATTCGAAATGCACGATAGCTTATGGTAGTGAGTAGAATGCTGACAGACGCAAATTTTATCAGCGCAATTTACGCAACAAAAGTTGAAAATATTTCAACTTCTCTTGCGTAAATTGCGCTCTTTGAGAGCTCGTAACAAATAGCGAACAACGAGAACAAAGAAAAGAAACGAGTTTATTCTTTGAAATTTTCAGGGATGACCCTTTATCATGAATTTTAATTAATAAATATTTAAATAAGCTATTACTTGTAATTTTGTTAACATTCCTTATTTTCTGCTTATGGTTAGTAATTTATGTTGCCAAACATCAAAATATTTTCAATAAGGAAAACGTTCAATCATTTTGTATCCCTTCTCGAAGCGCAAACTCTAAGCGCAATAACATATTTCATTGTACGCCCAACATATTTTGATGCGTAAATTGCGCCAGCGAGTAGACGGAAGCAAGCGCATTCTACTCCCGGCTTAAGGGATTTTTTACTCGGTATTAAAATTTACGGTTTGATTATTTTTTTACTTTTAAGCAACTTAGCTTCAAAACAAAGTATTTGGCAATAATGATTACTCAAAATTAAACAAAGGTCATGCTTTTTTTGTTTTTTTTTTTAATAAGAAAATAACTCGCCTTTGGTAAGCTGATTCGTAGATCGAAACGCTAATAGCGAGTAAAGAATGGCAAATTCGACTTCGAAATGATAACTCGCTGACTCGCCAACTCGAGTTAAAATTATTTGGATTCGAGTTGACTCGAGTTGAAAAAGAATTCGACTCGTCACATCACCAATTTTAAACCAAACTGACTTAAATTAAACTTGCAATGAAATATTTTAATAACAAAAATTATAACAGGACTTTCGCATTTGAAATTTCAAAGCCTACGCTTTGAAAGTCTTGTAAGAGAACTACGACTAGGTAGATAAATCTAATCGTTTATGTTTGAGTCAGTAGAAAAATTTCTTGAAACATTAAAAAAGATTTTATTTGAAAAATATTAAAAAAGTAACGTTATTTTAAATGTGACTAAAATTAATCGACTTTGTTGCTTGCTTCATAGAGCTTCTGCTACTCTTGTTGTTGTTCTTTCTAATAAGTTGCTTAATTGGTTTTTTCTTAAGAAGTTGCGAAGAGCTTCCGGTTCGGTCTTTGAAATATTGTATTGCTCTTCCGTTCACACACACACTCACGGTCTCTCTCAGATTCCTTCGGTTTCTCTTAAGTTGTTTAAAGCCACCAACTATTAAGAAAATGTGGCCAAAACTAAGGCAAGCACACATATACTCCCACACTCACACAAACTAGCACATGAACACACACCGGCAAGGAGCACGTCTTGACGAAAGTTCTTGAGTCACTCTCCTTGCGATTTGAAAATTGTAAATCCTTTCGTCAGAACAAATCCTTGAGTGTTTCTCACTGTTCTTGGCTGCAAGCATAAGAAGCAGAGACATAGAATTAGAAGCTACACAAGAACCAACAGCAGCAGCAGCAGCAAGGAGCAACTTAAAAATCTCACTCACGCTCAATGCCGCTGCCAAGTTAATTGTGAGTGAAGAGCAACGCGCGCGAAAACGCGCGGAAAACTAGAAACAAAAGTCGAGTAAGTCATTGATTTTCTTAACGTGGCCAAGTCAGCGCATTGTTGTTGTTTTTTTCTTTTTTATCGTGTTGTGTTGTTTCGCTGTTGTGACTTTTCTAGTGACCAGCCTTTGAGTGACTCCGATGTGCCTCCTCAAAACCATTTCTCATGTGCCGATTCAGCTCGCTCTGTGCCAAGTTAGCACCACGTTGGCGCGTTTTTGTGTGCGGCGAAAGCAAAACACAGAACACAGCGTCTTGCTAATGTCTTGCGTAGCAAACGTCTTCTAAGGAAGTGCCAAACGGGCCAAGCTTAAGCCAAGAAACGTTATTTAAACTTAGGCTAGGCAGCGGCGCTGACTTAGTTGGTCGGGAGCATTCGGCGAGGCAGCAGCAAAAATAGCTTGGCTGGCAGTAAACTACGTCAAAGCACAAGAAAAACTTACGAAATATTCTAAGCAAAGGAATAATAATAAACAGGCACGGTAATGCTTCAAACTCGACAGGTTGATGAAACTTTGTGAAGAAGTTTGCTGCGTGCGTGCGTGTGTGTCTCTGTGTTGTAAGCGTATGTGCATGTGTGTGTGTCAATGCATGCGTGGGTCAAGCGCCACATGCATTAAAAAACAAAAAATGAACGATTTATTAAAATTGCAAAGTTCAAGTTCGGACCTCAGCGAGTGTAAACATTGGTGCAAAAGGTGTTTTTAGACGAATTTTGCTTAAGTAAGCTTGAAGAATCATAACTTGCTATTTCAAGCATTGCCAAACACAAACAACTCTCAAACATAATAAAATGTTCGGCGCGGAAAAAAGTTCACAATCATCGAAAATTTTTAAATTATTTGGCAAAAATTTAAAAAAAAAAAATGTTATTTAATAAATAAAATAATTTTTAGAATATTGTCAAAAAAATGTCTTTGTTTCTTATGGAAATATATAAAAAAAAAAAAAACAAAAGTAACAAAAACCAACACATTTCAAACTCAAAGTGTTTAGAAGTAAACAACGTCATATATAACGAAAAACAAGGATTCTGTTTCAAAAGCAATTTCAAAAAGAGCCTAAAAACAATTTACAAAGTTGTAAGACTAACATTGAAATTAACTTTTGCAAGTTTATGGAATTTACTGAAGTGACAAGTTTTTCAGGAAAAGAAGAACATTGGCTCAATTTTGGTAAATTTTCTAAAAATTTTTAAAATATCCAAAAATCAGTCAAAATTTTCAACAAAAAAAACAGTATTGGATGTTTTTTTAATTGAAATTAATTGAAAATGGATACATATCCACCAGGGCCTGTCATAAAGCTTGCTTTGCTTCAGAGTTAACTAAATTTTGAAGACACAAGAGCTTCTGGAAACTTTTGAGAAGAAAATCAATTGAAAAAATGGAGACATACCCAAAAACTCAAAAAGACCTTGTATAAAAAAATAAAAAAAAAAACAAAAATTAATAATATTTTTTTTAAAATAAAAATAAATTAAATTAAGTAAGTTTTCGGAGACTTAAAAGAGTCGTAAAAAAATCTGAGCCATATTAATATATCCTTCAAAAAGTATCTTTCATTGCATATTTTTTTTAATTAAGTTCTCAAAGACCTTATTTTACCTTAAAAAAAAGAACAACAACAACAAAACATATAAATCAACGAATCAGACGCAACAAAATTTTGTGTTTTTTATAATAAATATATTTTTTTTAACATGATAAAACCTATCTGACCCAGCTGTAAATGTGTTAAAAGTGCAAAGTTCATTTTTAAGAAAAGTTAACTCGTAAAATATTTACCATTTGCAGTGAAAATCCGGCAAAAAATAAAATAAGAGCAGCCACGACATAATGCACGCTCTTTAAAGCGAAGAAATTTTGGCGCCAAAAAAATAAATGCTCATATCTTACCTACCGATGGTATGTAACGCATGTGGTGATGGTTTTATGTGTGATTGAGTGTGTTTGTGTTGTGTGAGTGTGTGTGTGTGTGCAAGTTGATGGGTGCGTATAAAAATACGCACTTCAGCAATATTTTTCATAAATACACTAACCGACAAAGTTTTTATTTCCAAGACACCTTCAACGGTATCTCAACTACAATTTTACAGATTTGCAACCCTGCAGCTAGTGTTGTTCAATTGGCTCGCGTTTTTTAATTGTATAGCATTTAGTTGTGATGGTGTTTTTATCTTCATTTCTTGTGCCTGTCCAGTCCAAATCTTGGATTTTATTTTTAACCAACTTCCGATGAGCAAGAGTTTTGAAACTTAAAATGTGGCTCAGAACTGGATGACTAACACAATGTTAGTCCATTTTCTTGTCTGTCCATTTATTGGTGTGGCAAAGCTGCAAAATTATTACATATTAAGAATTAATAATAAAAAAAAACTCTGACATTTTTGAGCCTCGAACTGACAACCTCACGATTATTAAGAGAACGCCGTACGCACTGAGCTACGGAACTCACATAAAACTATTTTCTAAATAGCAATAAACAAAATTAATTAAAATTTTCAAAAATTCACCACTGTAGGAGGAAAAAATAAATTGTAAAAAAGTAATTTGTATGATTTGTTGTTAATTAGAAAATATTTTCTTGTCAGTTCTGTAGCTCAGTGCGTACAGCGTTTGCTATATACTCGTAACGTTTTGTGAGTTCGAGACTGAAAAAAGTCAATGCCTTTTTTAGTTGTTTTTTGTTTAACTATTAATATTTTTTAAATTATTTCGCATTCTCAGTGTCATTGCAATCGAACTGATAAAAACATAAATCCATCAAAATCGTTTGTAAAGTTTTACACAAGACTAAAAAGCAGAAAATACCACGTTTTTAAAACGAACTAAGAAGTATAAAATAATTTCTCTTAAAAACGTGGGGTGCAGTATAGTAAGGAGTGTTATTAACAATTCACTAATTTAACACGTTAGTGAAAAAAATGGTTTTTTCTCTTGTCCTAGATCTAGAACCTAGAAGTTCTTGCATGGATGACAGATTCAGTAGTAGACAGTGTGTAGATATCTGAGAAGTGCGTCATTAGAAATTATAGCGTTGAATAAAAGCGATGTCTCAGAGTACTTTGATTCAGTTTTCAAAAGATTTATTATTTATGAATGTAGGGGAGAGTGGTCCCATACCGACCGCCCAAATGGGAAAATCATTTTTTTGCTGAGTTCAAAGTTGTACTCTGTAGAGGGACAATTTTTCTATGTTTCACGCCGGTTAGTGAGGTTTGTGAATGTCGTTTTTGACGTTCTTAAAAATGATGATCCGAAACCGACCTCCACATGGCCCGAAACCGACCCCCAATTTTTTTGCAGCGAATCGCGAGAAAAAGATAAATTTCGAATTCCAATTGTAATTTGTTAGTGAAACACTAAAATTTTTAATGAGCATAAATTATTTGTGCATTTATTCAAATACCTTTTAAGACTGTTTTTTAGAAAATAAAAATGAACACATAATTCCCAATTTTATTGAAGCAACTGCTCGACGCAGAATCGCAGGATCTCTTTTTGTGGTTTTTCGTTTAAATGTTCGTCCCATTTCTAGTAAAACATGTGCGATTACCGTCAGAAATAAATAAAAATCACTTCTTATCACGTTTTGGCCTCCAGTTACACTCTATAAAAAATTACGATGCAAAAAAAAATGGGGGTCGGTTTCGGACCACCCCGACTTTTTTCACATGTTAGCTCGCCATTCACTTATGGCAATAGAGGCGATCTAATTTTAATAACGTGCCCTGATCCAAGGCTATAACCAATCAAAATAACTTAATAAAAATGAATAACTGGTTATTTCAGCCCTTGAAAGGATTTTGGCCTAGCTTCTTGTGATCAATTGTGTTGTACGTGCCATTAAGTTTGTACACAATTGACCGAGAACCGGACCTACAGGTTTAACGCCGACTCCGAACGGCGATGAACGGAATGTTCTTGTTCTCAAGAAACTTTACATGGCATTTTGATTACTCCCTGAGGTTTTCCATTGTCTGCAGAGAGGTGGCGGCCGTACAGAAAAATTCAAATAATTTTCTGTCGCTGCTGGGATTTGAACCCGGGTCTCCAGGTTCGTTGACAAAGAGGCCACGCACTTTAACCAACTACGCCATGGATGCCACAATCAAAATAATTTTCCTCTCGCTTTTTCTGCAAAAAAATAAACACTTTTAACTCAACTTCCATGCAGCACGAAAACTAATTTCATACTTGCCAACTGTGGTCAAAAACAATAGAACGCAAAAACTTTGGAACAAAATAACAAGTAATGATTGTCTGCGTCATGGTAGCGTTCCACGGCCACTGCTGGCAATTATGCCGTCAGCGCCATTGCTAAGAAATATGGGGGGGAGGGGTTGCTATGGCAAATGAAGTAACTCGAACCCTTGAAATTCTAAAAATTCTCAAAAATTGCCCGGTTCTGTTCGAAAATCCGGTTTTCGGAGAGTAATTTTAGATGAAATGTATTTAAATTTTTCTAATGCATTTCAAATTTTCGAAAAAAAAACAAAAGTACCTTCTTCTATGCTAAACTAGCTGAAGAATCTGATTCCGGACTTAGATTTGACGTACCAAGAAGTCCGGTCCCAATAAACGGATTTAGAGCCAAAATTTTGAAACTTTTTCATATAATTGTTTCTATTGATTCTTGCTTCTGCTGATGGTTAAGAATTTTCAAGTAAAAATAGTGAAGAAAATCTGAATGTTGAAATTGTCAAAAGTTAATATTTTATTAGTTTTTATTTTATTTTTTATTTATTTGTTTACGAAAAAACAAAAATGTTCGCAAATAAGATATGAACAGCTTTAAATAGCCCAAAAAAATACAAAATGCACTTAACTAAAATACAAATAATAAAATAAATTGGCATTTCCATTTCTTGAAAGGACTTTGACAGAGCTTCTTGTCATCAAATTTCGTTGTGCACAATTGTGTTTTGTTTTCTACACAAATTACCGAGAACTGGACCTACTAGTTTTATGCCGACTTCGAACTACTAGTGTTCATGTTCTCAAAAAGCTTTACTCTTTGAGAATTTACACATTGAAGTTTGCCATTGTCTGTAGAGAGCTGACAACCGAACAGAAAAATTAATTCAATTGAAAAAACTCTGTGTCAGATGGAATTGAACCAGGGTTCTCTGGCGTTTGGGTCACGCACTCTACCCACTGTGCCACGGCCGCCACAAGTTAATGATACAAAATTTGATGACATTTTGCTTCCTTGCGCGCTTTCATTAAATTTTTCAAAACAAAGCTTATGAAAATTTTTCAATTCGTGTGGAAATAGGAATGGTTTGAATGGCTTGATTATATAATTCTTAAAAAATGAAAAAAGAAATTGAAAAATAAAAAATATAGAAATTAAAAAATATTAAAATTTATTGGGCAAACAAAAGAAAATTAAAACTAAAACGAATGCAAACAATTCTTCATTAAAATTTGACTTTTGAAAAAATTACTTTGTTTTTTGAGCTGATGTGTGAGAGCTCGCATTGTCTTGACAAACAGTTCTGGCAAACAAATGTTTATTTATCATTCCAAATTGAAGGTTTTACGTGTCTCAAATAGGCTTGGGCATTAAGTTCATCTCAAAGATCGCTCTTTTTAGTTCAATCGTATGTAATGAAGTATGTTCGTTCATTTAGTTCTTTTAGTCCAAGGTATAATAATACAAGGTAGCATTGACAACTGCTTTTTTTCTCGTCTGCAAGAAAACATCTCCTGTCAAAAACAGCTGTCTGTGAAAGTACATCTGCAGCTGCTGTGGTTGTTGTTTTTTTTTCACTTCAACGTTTTCAACATTGCTTGTGTTTTCAATGGCGGATTGTGAGCGCTCTCTTTTTGAGTATAGTTTTTGACAGGAGATGTTTTCCCAAGCAACTGTCAATGCTACCTTGTATTATTATACCATGTGTGTTTTCAATGGCAGATTGTGAGCGCTCTTTTTTTGAGTATATTTTTTGACAGGAGATGGTTTCCCAAGCAACTGTCAATGCTACCTTGTATTATTATACCCTGCTTTTAGTCCGTTCGTTCTTTTTGCTCGTTGCATGTTTTACTTCGTTTGTTCTCATCGTTAGTTAGTTCGTTCGTCCTGTTAGTTCGTTAGGTCTTTTAGTTCGTTTCGTTAATTCGTTCTTGTCGAGGTATATAAAATGAAACTAACTTGATCTGAATATGAGATAGCCATCAAATCCATCATTTCTATTAGTGCAAACACAAAAAGTGTCTCAAACCAAGGACTCAAACCATAGCTTGATAAATTTAGTTATTTTTGCTCTCGTTCGTTTTGTTCCTACTCGCTGCAATATCAATTGAACTAAAAGAACGAGAAACACTGAACTAGTTCACATAGTTCGTGAGTGGCAATCCTTCAATTGAACTAGTCCGTTCATGAACTACTCAAGCCTGGTCTCAAATGGCACCGCACAGTGTGACGAGTCCATATAGCGAGTGGACAAAAATAGAAGGAGTTATCCGAGAATCATGAAATTTTGTAAAAAAGAGTTTTACGATGAAAGAATTATTTTCGCAAAATTTCGTTCAAATTGAATGAATGGCACGTCTACCTCCCATATAACCGAAATCGGTAACATGAAATAGTTCCCCAAACTATTATCCTAGGTAAATGAAATTTGGTACACATAATTCGTTTAGAGTTATAAACAGCTGGTGTGAAAATTAACTAAATCGGTTCACTAATATGACCACCTCCCTTATAACTCAAATCGGTAATCAGGTATATTTACACAAAAAATTACCCCAGATCATTTAAATTTACTACACATAGTTATTTTATAGCTATAAATAGCTGGTGTGAAAAATAACCAAATCGACCGACTAGCACGCCCACCTCCCATATAACTTATTTTCCAGTATAAACGTGAAGGTCATTTTAGCGAAAACAAGATTCAGATATTTGCCATTACTCCTTTTTTTGGCTTTTTTGTTGATAAAGTGTTTTATTTGAAAGTTTTATTAAACAAATTAATTTTTTATTTAAGTTTGAGAAATTTTTTTTTTATTTTTTCATATAAAATTGCTTATTTTCGACACAACATGCTTCAGAAAAGTGGGCGTAAAGTCTTTATTATTGAGTTTCGGCAAACCAAGTTTTGGGAACATATTTAAGAAGTGTTGATATTACGCAGTGGCGTCCGTGGCGTAGTTGGTTAACGTGCGTGGCCGCTATGTCAACGAACCTGGAGACCCAGGTTCGAACCCCAGCAGCGACAAAAAATTATTTGAATTAAAATAATTTTTCTGTACGGCCGCCACCTCTCTGCAGACAATGGCAAACCTCAGAGAGTAATCAAAATGCCATGTAAAGCTTCTTGAGAATAAGAACATTTCGTTCATCGTCGTTCGGAGTCGGCGTTAAGCATGTAGGTCCGGTTCTCGGTCAATTGTGTATAAACTTAATAACACGCACAACACAATTGATCATAAGAAGCTAGGTCAAAGTCCTTTCAAGGGCTGAAATGACCAGTTATTTATTTTTATTATTTATTATATAAAAGTGAATTGAAATTAATGAAATTTCTTACTAGGTAAATAATGTGTAATATTATTTATTGTCTAGGTGACGCGTTATTACGCATATATTTATTATTAATATCAATATTACATATTTATTTGGAAAGTAATGTTTTACTAGTAACATTTTACCGACTCCTAATTGTAAGAATATTATTTATATTGCATATTACTTCAAAATAAAAAAAAAAACAGGTAGCGCGCCATACTTTCTTCTGACAAGTTAAGCATTGCGCTTCCTAAAAATATTCTAATTCCCACATTTGGTTCAACACTTTTTTATGTGTAAGCATATAAAATTGCGTTGCATAGAAGCGTGGTGTTAACTAGCGAAACATCGACTGAGCGCTCTAGCTACGAATAACCGGCAGCGTCGGTGTAAAAGCACGACAGCCAGTTTTATATCGGTGTAAAAATACGAAGTTTCACGAAGAACGCGTGCATAGGCGTCGGCCGACACTGCTCTAAACTATTATTCTGCATATTAAGATTTATAAATTTATGACTTTTTTTCATAAGATATTTTTGTCCGCAATCGCTACACTGTGCACCGTGGCCACATGAGGCGGCCATTTGCTTCGCATTGCTTCGAGCTCGAACAACTTTTGTTGGTTTTGGTTCAACTTTAAAGACCCGTACAGTTGACTGCTGTTAACTTTCACGCTCATACACAGGCATCCATGATTCGCCACCATTCAAGATTTTATATTTGTCTTTTCAAGTACCTATCAATCGAAACGAGCCTTTCTTTTTAGCATTTCTCAAATTATGTGGAATCCAATGTGTACAAATTTTTTTCTCAACTATGTGCTCATGTAAAATGGTATGAGTGCTAGTGGAGATAATGCTCCGGGATGCCACAATCTCATGATCAGTGGCGGATCTACATACGGCCTAAAAGGGCCTTGGAGTATTTTTTGTATGGGAAAAAAATTAAAAAAGTCCAAAAAGACGTTTCAGCCCCCCTTTTGGCGAATCTTAGATCCGCCACTTCTCATTATATGTCACATGACGATCAAGCATTATCAGTTCAAGCACCGCATCAATGTAGTCACTGTACCACCGATTTTTTGATGGTGCTTCAGGCACTCTTGTTGAGATATTTCACGTTGAAACTTGTAGAAAATAATCGCACGAAAATGCTCACGCCTTAGTTACATTTTTCTGCTGAAATACAATTTTAAAAGAACTGTAATCAGCACAATAAGCGCACGTGCACCAAAATGTTGTGACTACGTATAAGCTAAAAAATATCAAACTTCCCAATGGAAATGTCAGTTTGACTGGAATGACATTGGCGTTGCTAGATCCCGAAATATAAGTAGCAGCCTGAGAAATTTGCTTTTTAAACTGAATATGAAGCACGTATTTTTTTTTAAAATTTTGTTCAGTTTCTATTCTTAAAATTCATCCACAAAACAAAAAGTTGCGTTATTTTCAAACTGAGATTGGTTTAAAAAATAATCTGATTTCTAACAGAAATCTAGGCCTTTAAAACAAGACCTATTCCAATTTTTTTCCGAATGTAAGTCCGTCGTGTTAAAAGAGTTTCCGAGAATAGCGATATTAATCAGCAATATCAGCAGGGTGTTTTTTTTTTACTGATAGGCTTTCCAATGGGTATCTGTGATGTTTTATAATTTCACAGCAATATTAAGTACTTGTTGTTGTCTTCATATAATTCAGACAGAAAATAAAGTTAACTACGCTCTTCCAAATAATAACAATTAAATTTAAGTTTTTGTAAACTGTCTATGTTTTTGATTGTAGTGCTTTAGCTCCTAAGGTATCATCACAATAGAGAATTCCTACTTCATATTTAATTTATCAATTATACTGTCGAAATGTCACTCTTGGTTAGACTTGGTTTCACTTGTTGTTGAATAGCTTCTTGCATATTAAGGCAGACCACAAATAACTTAAGAAAATTTAAAATTTTCTCACTCTGGGAAATTTCTTCAATGATAATCAATGGCGCCTAGACATATGCAATGAAAACACTTATTTCACAAAAAGAAAGTATTTGAGCTGAAATTTACGAATTATCTTTTAAAGAACACTGGAGTAACTGCTCTGATATTGAGAATATTGAGAATTATTCAAAACTCACGTTTCAATTGGTTAAAACCGTCACCTTACATAGCATGATAAAAATCTACTGCATACTTCTAGGCTTTCCATGAAAATATTAAAAAAATTTACCATTTAACACCCAATTTTCTTTCTTCTCTTCCTTTTCGCTCCTTTAGGATTCAAAATTCAGTCAATAACTAAGCGCGCCACATTCAGCGTCTGGCATAGCAACAATTCAAGTTCGTCTGTAAAACGCTGAGCACATCCACTCAATCAAATCAGCTGCCGTTGGGTGGCTTAGCTGCATTTTTAGTAACGGCAGTGCACGTTCTACTCATTCCGGCAGCCCGCAAAAGCAACAGCCGCAACACTGGGTCAACAACAACAACAACGGCAACAGCAGTTACATCACTCACACTCGAAGGTTGACCAGTGGCTGCTGCAACAATTTAAGATCGCCTCCGAAGCCGCACTCGACTTGCGTTCGAATCCAACAACGTCCAACACGGTAGCGGCCGCAGCGGGTGTCGGAACGGCGATAGCAGCAACAGCTGCTAACCAGCTGACGCCGTTGCGAATTCCGACGCCAATATCGGTGAAAGCCGTTCTGCAACAGCAGACCCAGATGTCGACGGAGGTCCATCACCAGCAGCAACATCCAGCAAGCTCGCGTTCTAGCCCGATGTTCAAGATGGATCCCGACTTCTGGCAAAGTGCACGTGGACCGCCTCTGGGTCTGGGCGGTCCACATGGCCCGTTACATGCGACAGCTGTCTCTCTCAATACTAGTCAGCAACAGCAGCAGCAGCTTCAACAGCAGCATCATCCGCAGCAACATCATCAGCAACAACTGCTACAGGCGCAAGAGCAGCAAGAGCAACAGCATCTTCAACCACAACAACAACAACAACAACAACAACAGCATCAACAACATCAACACCATCTGCATCAGCATCCACAGCAGCAACAACAGCAACAACAACAGCAACACGAGCAACAGCATCAGCAGCATCATCTACTGTTTAATGCTGCCGCTGCTGCTGCAGCAGCCGCTCATCTCAGCGGTGTCGTCAAATCCAATGTATCCAGCAACAACAATAACAATAACTCCAGTACCAACAACAACGAAATTCCTCCGATGCCGCTAGAGCAAAGCAGCAGAAGCCATGCCGCAGCAACCGGCGATGAGCACATGATCGATGAGCACAGCAACGTTGTACCCAAGCAGGAGCAACTGCAGCCCGGTCACAATCACCAGCTCACTGCACACCCACACGCTCATCATCAACATCATAATCAGCACCTGCAGCAGCAGCAACAGCAACAACACCAACAACAGCAACAGCAGCAACAACAACAGCAACTTCCAGCCGTACCTAGTCCCGGCCCCATTGAGGCACTTCACAATCAACTGCAACAACAGCTGCATCAGCATATGCAGCAGCAACAGTTGGCAGAATCTGGTCGCAGCGTTGCAGGTGCTGCAGATGGCGACGAAAACGCTGTCGCTGATCAGCAACAAACAGCGACGCCACTACCAGCTGTGCATCATTTGACAACGAATCAATTAGCAGCAGCTGCTGTAGCCGCAGCAGCGAGTGATACGCTGCAGCAACAGCTGCAACAGCATCTACAGCATCAGGTAGCTGCTGCGGGCGGTGCGGCACAACAGCAACAACAACATGCCGTTCAAGGTCCAAGCAGCCCGTCGCAGCTGAATGCACTAGTCCACCCACCGCAAGCGTTGACACCGTCCGGAGGCAGCTCAACGCCAGACATTAAGTACAACAGCGACAAGTTGGTGAACGAGATTCAGGTGAGTTTCTTTTTCCAACTTCTAAGCTTAACTTATTCTAAGGAACGAGTGGTAGGAGGAGTAAGAAATCAAAAGCTTGAAAGCCTGAAATGATTGTTAGCATATTCGCAGTTGTCCCAGCGACATGATGCATCACGCAACAGTTTTTAGTTTTTTTTTTGTTTTTTTTTTTATAAATTTCTACATTTTATTTGTTTTTATTTTAAAAGCTGTAGAGGGCGCTCAGCGCAAGTATACACCGCAAGAGTAAAAAAAGAGAGAAAGCCGTGTAGCAGCATGCTGGCGAATGAAATGTATGAACAAACAATTTTGTGAGAGATTCAAGGCCGTAGTTCACGATTTTTCTTGGGGGAGATAAGGCTTGAAAACAAAAATATAAACATTTATTAAAAAAAAAATATAAGACAAGAATTACGAAGAATTTCGACGTTTTTCGTTTCATTAACTTTTTATTTTACTTTTATTTTAAACAAGCCCGGATATACCCGGTTTTACTCGGGTGAAAAAATATAAAATTTTGATATTTAGTCCTTATTTGAATATTTTTAAAAATGAGAAATAAGCTGCACTAAATTGATTATTACATTACTTTAAAGCCCATATTAGAGGTCCATTTTTTTCTATTGCTTGAAAATAAGGCGATAACGAGGAGCCGAGAAAATAACTTTTGATCGGAAAGAGATATTGACATAATTTTCCACATAAATTATCCTTGGAGCTCAAATATTCTTTAAAAAGAATAAAAACAACCTTTGAAAAAATTTATTTCTTTAAAAAATCACAGGGGGTAGGTCCTGTTTTTTGATGACAGAAAAAGTTAATAAAATTTTCGTAAAACTGAGTCCCCTTTTGCTGTTAAACGCTATGTCATGGCGAAGGTAGTCAAAACGCAATTTTGAGTTTTTATTTTTTTAACAACAAAAACAGCTTTTATGTCATTTTTTGAGTGAAAAGGCAATATTTTTGATCTATTTTTAAAAAAAGATTGCAAATAGTTACGCTAAGATAACGGTATCTATCAGTTTTTATGAAGTGCTTGAATTAAGTTAATCAACGAGAGAGAATTGAATGAAATATATTCAAAAACAACGAAGTTATTTGCATCGAAAGGAAAACATACGAATTTCTGATAGTTTCCTGTCATTCTAAGGATGGTATGAGAAAACGACGTTGTATTAAAAGTTTGTGCAATTTTGAAGATATGTATGTGAATGTTTTAGTGTGAAAATAACAGAATTTTTTTTATTTATATAAAAAGTACTCTAATAAGTAGATTTGCGTTTCTTGTTTAGGGGCAGAAGAGGCGTGGTCAAAACTAAGTACGCCATAACCTTAGTTAGGATTCAAGTAATATGTGTGCTGAATTTGAGTTAAATCCGTCCAACCATTAAGATTTGTATTCGGGTCAAACAAACAGAAAATTACTTTTATAAATACAGACTAGCCTTTTCCCGGCGCGCGTTGCTGCACCCGGCAACTATATGGGAACATAATAGGTGTATTCAAAACTTTTCTTAGACTCATAGTTTGACACCACTATCATTTTCCACTGCCCGTTACAGTTTCCCAGTAGTTTTAATGTTCACAGAAAAAAATGATTTTTATTAATAGATAAGCATTTGGAAAACAGCTTGGTTTTTGTCTAAAAATATATTTATTGCGATAACTTTTGATCGTAAAGAGATATTGGTATAATTTTTTCAGATAAATTATTCTTTGAGCTTAACTATTCTATAAAAATAATAAAAACAACTTTTGAAAATAATTAATTTCTTTAAAAATCACTGGGCGTATGTCATGTTTTTTGATGACAGAAACAGTTAATAAATTTTTTTGTAAAATTGGAAGCATTTTTGCTATTAAACGGTATGTCATGTAAAAGGTAGTCGAAAATGCAATTTTGAGTTTTTATTACTTTAACAACAAAAACAACTTTTGTGTCATTTTTTGAGTAAAACGTGAATATTTTGGACCTTTTTGAAAGAAATATTAAAAATATATCCGCAAAGATAAAGGTACCTTTTAAATTGTTTTTATTAAGTGATTGAGTAAAGTTTATCAACGAAAAAAAATTGAATGAAATATATTCACAAACAACGGAGTTATTTGCATCGCAATTAAAATATACGAATTTCTGATAGTTTTTTTGTTATTCTAAGGAAACGATGTTATTAGAAAAAGACGTTGTACCAGAAGTTTGTGCAATTTTAAAGATATGTGAATGTTTTTGATGTCAAAATAACAGGATTTTCTTAAAATTAATAAGTCGAGCATTTTCGCTTGAAAAAAATACGCTAGTAGTTGGATTTGCGTTACTTGTAAAGGGGCGGAAGAGGCGTGGTCAAAACTTAGCATGCCATAACCTTAGTTAGGATTCAAGTAATATGTGAGCTGAGTTTGAGTTAAATCCGTTCAGCCGTTGAGATTTGTATAGTAGTCAAACAAACAGAAAATGATTTTTATTAATATAGATAAGAAGACTTATTTCGGAAATAAATATAAAGACAAAATTTTTCTTTATTGTTTTTCGAAATATTCTCCTTTATGATTAATACATTTTTGCTTGTGTTTGAGCCATTTGTCATATTATACATCCCATTCCGGTTGAGACACCTCCAAAATATAGTTTTTGAATGCATCAACGGCTTCTTCTTGCGTCAAAAATCGTTGCCCACTTAGTTTCTTCTTGATGTGCTCTAACAAAAAAAGAGTCATTGGATGCCATTTGCGATTGTCGCTCTAACCTTACATGATGCAATTATGATCACCAATCGCACTCACAAAGAATATGGCCAAACATCCAGGCTATATTATCTTCATAACAAAAAGCAAATGAGAACTATAAGAAACCGAAAGCAAGAATCTTGATTCTAAAAACTTCATTGATAACTGCAGGAACAGAGTGCGATGTTGTTGCTGCTTGTCGGCTATTTCAGCTGTATGTTATAGGTACGTAGGTGTGTGGTATAAATAAAATTTAAATACGGGAAAAAACGAGTTGTAAGGAAAATATTAGATTTATCCTTTTAAATATTTAAATAAAATTTAAACTCAGGCGTGGATTATGTTAATATGCGTTATTTCCCTCAGTGTAGGTAAAATATGTCTGTTTACACAGAGGGAAAAACCTATGGACTGAGTACATAAATTTATGTACTCATGACAGAAATTTCTGCATACAGAAATTTTACATTTTTCCTGTATTGAGTACATGTTAAAATCATAATGCTTTTCAGAATTTTATGTTCTCATCACAAAGTGTTAAATAACTTTATGTAATGAGTACAGTTCCGATGTACGTAGTACATAGATTGACAGCAGTTTTGTGATGAGTACATAAAATTCTTTATTGACTAGAATTTTAGAGAAAATCACAAAAGTTCTGTGTGTAGAAATTCCTGTCATGAGTATATAAATTTATGTAGTCAGTCCATAGGTTTTTCCGTCGGTGCAGTTTGATAAGGTATTCATACTGGATTAAATCTTAACCAAATATTTTCTCCGAAGATTTAAGTTATTTATAAGTCTTATTTATAAGTTATCTGCCGCATATACAATGCGGCAGCATTAAAAATGGGTTGATCCGATCGTTGATCGAGACGTTTGCAAATGAAGAAGTGAATGACATAAAACAGCAAAATCGTATGCTGTTTAGCGAAATCGTATGCAAGCGAGACATGTACTGAGTCCATATTTTATGTAATTAGTACAGTTCTTGTAAAATGTTACAATAAATATTGATTGAGTACACGTTGCTTGTAATTCTTGAAGTCTGCAATGTATTCAACACATAATGCACTGTATTGAATACATATTTTATTCATTTTATAAAGTGAATAAACTTATATGTAAACAGTACACGCTCACTTTACCCAGTACGTGCAGATCTCGTTGCGTTCTCATACAAGACGAAGTACATAGATTTTACATAGATGTCTTTGTACTGATTACATGAGTTTTTCCCTCAGTGTAGCCTTAAATTAACCTTGTACTGCTTGGAGCAATTGGAGATGGGACACAATTTGTAAAATCGCACTATAAATGGAGAAGAGGCATAATGGACCGCAGTGCTATTCAGTGCTTAAAGCATATTCACTGAGGTTGGGCCGGAGGAAAGAAGCATGAAATGGAGAAAACCTTCTGGAGAGGTTGCTAGTTCACAGAGTCATGGCGGTGTATGAATTGTATGAATGTATGAGAATTTAAGGTTAATTTTCGTGGCTTTTGGAACTCTACGCTATTTTGGAAATATTGTTCATGCCTGGCTCCTAACATCGGTGCACTTACGCCTGTGTTTCAAAGCATTTGTATCAAAGTCAATGACTAGCCTTGGAGTCTTTGTGATTTTAGTGATTTTAGGCGCCGCCGCCCCTGTTGCGAAACAAAGTTCATTCATTGCTGATTTACGATTATTCCCACATTTTCATTTTCGTCATTCTTTGAGAAAGGTTCATTTCAAGAAGAGTTCACTATAAATTTTCAATTCACTCATTTTGTTCGAAATGAAATGGTTTCACTGTGTCTGTGAAAATATTTAGCTGTGATTGAATTTATCTAAGAGTTTTCGATTATTTCTCAAAAAGTTATCGATAACTTGTAACTTGTTACACTTATCGAAGCTTATACAAATTAAAAAAAAAGTCTTAATTTCAAGGAACAACTCATCATAACACTCTGTTATAAACAAATATTAACACAAACACACACACACACACACACACAAACTCTAACAAAAATAATTTTAAACATGCTTTAATATTGACGGCAGCCAACAAACCATCAAAAACAACAACAACAATAAAATGCATAAAACTCCTTAAAGAATTTTTCATCACTTTTCACAACACACACACACTCAGACTTGAACTTTTAATTGTGTGCGTGTGCGTGTGCGTGTGCGTGTCTGATGCATTTTCATCAGACGAGCAACAGACTACTACAGCATGATGCCAACACGCACGCACACAGCCCTATAAGCACACACAAACACACGCATACATTTATACTAAATATAGCTGTATATGTTGTACAGATTGTAAAATAAAACCAAAAGAATTGAAAGAGCATTCATTGTATATTTAAAATAAAAGTGAAAGTTGAAAATTTGGCCAAGAATTTTGCTTCAGTCAAAAACTTTCATTGCAATTTCTGCATGTTCACACACACACACAGCCAAACATACAAAGACACACACACACACATACATTAACAAACAAACACACGCTTGAAGATTTAACTGCTTTTGTAAATAAAGAACGATAGGCACCGGTGGAAGGCTCACACCAAGCACGCAATCACACACATACACACACATACACAGTGACGCATATGTAGAACAAATTGTTCTGCCCCGATAAGTCAGCCCAGCTTCACATTAGCATTAATATAAAAACTTAAAAACAAATTCTTCAAAAAAATGCTACTTAAAACATTTAAATGTGATTCCATAGTTAACGGTTCCATAACTTTTTTTTAAGAATTTTATTGTCCTGTTATAACTTATAAATGGTATCTAGTTCATTTTGAATTTTTGTTCGAATTTGTTGAAGTCATGAATATCAATGTAATAATAAAAGCATTCAAAATATTGCTCTTGAAAAACATTTAATATTTTTTTATATGCACGGGGAGAAATAATATTCTTATCAGTGGTGGATCTACATACGGGCTGAAAGGGCTTAAGCCAACCCCTTGGAGAATTTTTTGTTTTCGAAAAATATGAAAAAAGTCCAAAAAGACGTTTCAGCCCCCCTTGGCATACAAAACTGTAGTTTCACCCCCCCCCCTCTGGCGAACCCTAGATCCGCCACTGATTCTTATATTCTAGAAATAATATTCTAAGAAAACTTAAAATTAAGCCTCATTTGATCAAATCAAGCACAAAAAACTAATATTAAGAAAAATAAATTTATAACGAGCATTTATTTCTAAAACTGAGTAGAATAAATGATTGCTTGAAACAAGAATAAAATACTTGATTCAAGAATCTGGATCAAGACTTGAATGAAGAAAATATTTTCTTTATTTAAGCAATCGCAGAGAATTATTTTAGCTCTCGGCAAATTGTTTAATTGAATCAAGCAAATGTTTCTCACTTCAACTTATATTGGCATGCTTATAATTCACAACATGTTCACATGAAAAGATGTTTAAGATGGTGCGGATTGACAAACTATGGTATGCCACGCAATTTCTTATCTATTACTTTACTTGGAAACATCACAAGCGTCTAAGATATATTTGGTATATTCGAGTAGTTTTTTTATGATCAATTATCCTAAATTCTACATCTTTGCTGAAGGATTTTCATTATAATAAGAAAATTAAGTTTCTAATATGTTTTAGGGTGTTTTTTTAGGGGTTTGTTTTTCGAATAGAGATAAAACTGGCATTTTGTGGTCAAATCTGGCAACTCTAATGTCATTTATGTTCAGTTTGGTTTGCCATTTCATCATGAACAGGTTGAAAAAAGAACAACGCTTGCAAATCGTGCAAATTTATTTCGAAAATAATGGTTCAGTTCGCGAAGTTTACCGCAAGCTCCGTCCATTTTATGGTCGACATAATCGTCCATCAGAGCAATTAATTCGGTTAACCATGGGTCGATTTCGCACTACGTTTACTCTATGTGATAATACGCATCCGCAGAGACGTCGAACAGTGCGCACCGAAGAAACAATTGCCGCTGTAGAGCAAAATGTTGAAGAGGACCCGAATGAACTTTATGGAAGATTTTGCACAAAGATCTTGGCTTGCGACCTTACAAGATCCAGCTTGTGCAAGAATTAAAGCCGTGAGACCATGCAATGCGTCGTGATTTTGGTGTATGGGCCGGAAATCAGATTGATCTCGATGCTGATTTTCATCGCAAAATTTTGTTCAGTGATGAGGCTCATTTTTGGTTGAATGGCTACGTCAACAAGCAAAATTGCCGCATTTGGAGTGAAGAGAATCCACATGAGATCCTTGAGACGCCATTACATCCACAAAAACTGACTGTTTGGTGTGCTCTATGGGCTGGTGGAGTCATTGGGCCATACTTCTTCCGAAATAATGCTGGAGAGTCAGTTACCGTTAATGGAAACTGGTATAGAGCCATGATAACCGACTATTTTGTTCCCGAATTGGATGGCATGAATGTGGATGAGTTGTGGTTCCAACAAGATGGCGCTACATGCCACACAGCGTGACGTGCGATTTATTGAAGGAAACATTCGATGAGCGCATAATTTCGCGGAATGGACCTGTCAATTGGCCACCAAGATCGTGTGATTTAACACCATTGGATTATTTTCTTTGGGGATATGTGAAGTCGCTCGTCTACGCCAACAAACCAGAAACGTTAGGGGACTTGGAGGCCAACATTCGTGGCGTTATTGCAGACATACGGCCCCATATGCTCGAAAAAGTGGTTGAAAATTGGACCTGTAGAATTGGCTTTATTCGAGCCAGCCGCGGCGGCCACATGGCTGAAATCATATTTAAACATTAATGGCATAAAACTATCCTTCCAATAAAGCCAAATTGATGGACATTAAAACGACTTTCTTGTGTTATATTTCAATTCGAAGTTCTATACCTCAAAAAAAAACACCCTTTATAAGCCCAAAAAAAAATTAATTTTGTATTGCTTAACCTTCACTTTGGCACTATTTACATTTGTAAATATCCCAATTTTAAATTTGCCATAACTCCTTTCTTTTTTATTCGATTTGAATATGGCTTGGACCCTGTGGCTATTTTTTCGTTTTCTTTCTGAAAATGTCAAAAGTTTTTAATTTTAGAATTTTCTGATACTTTTTGAAAAGTTTTCATTTTTATCACGTAGTTTGGTACCATTTACATATGTAAATATTTTGTATTTTAAAGGCTTTTATAGTGTGTATGTTGTTTCGGGAGAAAAATAACGGTACGCAGAAACGAAACCATGAAAAAACAGTTGTCAACGCAGTGTGCTCTTGAAATGAAAAAAATACGCAAAGTGCAAAAACCAAAAACCCTTACAGAATATATGAAAAAAAGGAACAATTGAAGTTTTGTGGAAACAGCGGGATTTTTTATAACAATATGTCATGTTTTGATAGTGTAGCTGGAAGTGCTAAATTAATGAAAAGAAATTTGTTTGGTTTATTCATTTCAACTAATAATTTTTTTTTTAATTTGATCTTCATACTTACATTTTGGTTATTTCGTAAAGGGCTGGACCGTCAAGTGTGCATAATATGTAAAACGCTATATCGTAAGAAGTAATGCATGGATTTCAATGGTTAACAGGTTACAGAATAAACTTTCTTTTATACCCATAATGCTAGATTTTGTTGGAGATTAAAAAAAACAAACACGACTTTTCCAGGCCCATTTTCCCAACTTGCGAACCCTAAAACTTCTCAACTACTTGAGAGCGGCGTGAAATTTTTCCGCAATTGGACTTAGAAGCTATTAATACGTATATTCCACCTAAAAAATAATGTAAATTTTGAGTTTCTGTTTATCTTTAATAGTGCCAAAAAATATTTACAAATGTAAATAGTGCCAGATTACGTAGTAAAAGATTGTTGCTAAGGTGAGGGTTAAATACCTGAACAAGAAGGTTTCATCGTACTTTTTTTGTAGTTTTTTAAAAATAATACACAAAAAACAACTTGTAAAATTTCGAATAAACACGTTTGTCACTGTGCACACTCAAAGAGAAAAGAAATTATGACTTTCAAACTTCATTGCGGGTAGACGGTAGAATATTTTTCAACTATTCTTTCACCTAGTGATGCAGAGTTTTATCTTCTTTCATCGGGTACCTAACATCACTTTGTACCTTGAACTTTTTTTTTTTTAATTAATCTGCATTTTTGGCATAAATTACCCCATTGTGCGCCGTCCTGAATATACCGTTGTTACGTCTTTTGTGATGTTAACCTTTTTTATTAATCTACAAACTATTGAACGATTAATATGAAACTGTTTCGCCGTAGATATTTGCGATTATTATTATTATTTATTTGGATTTTAAAGGCCCCAACACAGTAAGGCCATATAAGCCTTGTTTGATTGCTATAGGCTTTTCCAGCTATAAATACATACAATTTTATATTTTTCATCTTAAAATTTAAATAAGTGGTTGGCTTATTGCCTAAATATCATGAATATGAATAATTATAATACATATATGACAAATGATAATATATATAAAAATTTAAAATTTAAATTTAAATCAGGTCATATAGGTTTAGTTCGGTAAAAAAGTTTTTTACACTTCCGAAATCAGATATATTTTTTAGGATTTTAATACTATTTATGTTATATTTTGATTTTTTGTTCTGAACGGGTTGGCTAGTACATTCGTTAAATATGTGTGGTATATTTAAGTTTAGTCCACATTCACATAGTGGAGGTTGTATTTTTTCAATGACGTGTCTATGGGTAAATCGACAATGGCCAATTTTAAGTCGAAGTAGCTTGATTGAGTCATTTTTGGGTAAATTGTAGTTTTCGAATTTATAAGTGACTGCATTTTGGATCGCAAACAATTTTGATTGATTACAGTTTTTCCACGTATTGTTCCAAAGGTTGTGTAAATATTTATTGATAAATTGTTTATAGTCGGCGTACCGGTACTTGAAATAAGGACAAATATTTTCTAATAAAGAATTTTTAGCTAATTTATCTACATATTCATTTCCCCTTATATTAAGATGGCTTGGGCCCCACAAAAAGCTTATTTTTTGATTCCTTAGGTTAGTTATAGACAGTCTTATTTGTTGTATAATGTTGTTTTTATTGAATGGATCCAGTAATCCTTCGAGAACGCTTTTACTATCCGTGATGATAAGAGTTTTTTGGTCCGGGTAAATATAATTAAGGTTTTCCACACATGTTTTAATTGCCAATAACTCGCTGGTATATATAGATGAGTAGTCATGAATGCGTTTTTTTATAACCGCATTTTCTCAGATATTTGTGATTTTCCCTTTTTATATTCGGAAATAATTTGTAATTTTAGAGTTTTACAGTATTTATCACGTGCCATTATAAATGGAACAGTCAATGTCACAATTAGCGTGAAAACAAAACTAAACTTTAATGTGTATGACTCACAAACAACTTTACTTTATAATAAAAGAACTATTACCGATAATTTTTGGAACTTCTGTTTTCTTTTTACATTTTTTAAGTTTTGTTGCTTTTGTTTTGCACTCAGACAAATTGACTGTAGTCACATTAATTTTAAAGTTAATAAAAAAACCAAGACCATATTTGAATATGATTTGTTTTCTATATGATGTACGAATATATGCTTTGGTTTCTATAATAATTTTTGTATGTCCCCAATATTAAAAGAGATACAAGATTTTTAAGCAGCGCACTGATTTTGTTGCTATTGTTTTGCACAACACTGTATAATCTTATTTATTACTAGCTGTTCCCGGCTCTGCGTTGCTGTGGCTCGCACAACCCATAGAGAAAAAAATATAAAATACTCACGAAATAAACGTATGAATAAATAAATGTATTAATGATTGTATGTTTCTCAACGCTTCAACATATAATTCCAAAGAGATCAATTCAACGATATGATGCACTGGAGAATATGAAAAGCAGATAAAGAAAGTGAAACCGTCTGAAATATAATAAAATATTTTTATTCAATTGTGGGCGGTAAGAAAGGTGTGGGCAACATTTTGTTCCTAAACCATCTCATACTCGGAAGAAATCGATAGATAAAATTTCAGCCCAATCGGCCCAGTAGCTTTATCGGTCTAGATATAGTTAAACCACGCCCATTTTTAGTACAGTTGTCGACAATGGCGTTCCTAGGCTTGATGACACCCGGGGCGGATACTCATGGTGTCACCCCTATAAAAAATTTCTAAATGCAAAAAGAAACCAATTCGATGAGATTAAAAAAAAAATAAATAACTGGCCATTTCAGCCCTTGAAAGGACTTTGACCTAGCTTCTTATGATCAATTGTGTTGTGCGTGTTCTTAAGTTTTTACACAATTGACCGAGAAACGGACCTACAGGTTTAACGCCGATTCCGAACGGCGATGAACGGAATGTTCTTATTCTCAAGAAGCTGTACATGGCATTTTAATTACTCTCTGAGGTTTGCCATTGTCTGCAGAGAGGTGGCGGCCGTACAGAAAAATTATTTTAATTCAAATAATTTTCTGTCGCTGGCTGGGGTTCGAACCTGGGTCTCCAAGGTTCTTTGACATAGCGGCCACGCACTTTAACCAACTACGCCACGGACGCCACATTCGATGAGATTAAGTGTTTTTATTATCTGTATGTTTTACGAAAAAAAAAACACCTTGTCATATGGTGTACAATAAGAATTTGTAAAAAGCAGAACAAAAATATTACATTTTCAGGTGTCTACATATTTATATATGTAGGCATAAGGCAAAAACGAAAACTTATTGACTTCGCAGTCTTAAAAACTGACGGAACAAAAAAATTACATTTTCAGGTACATATTTGTATATGTAGGTATAAGGTTAAAGAAAGAAATCTTATTAATGGCGTCGTCTTAAAAACTAACTTTTCTTACTTTAAGAGCTCCAAAATTTGAAATGATCTTATCGAAATCAATATTGGGTCAATTGCAAAAAAAACGTACACAAAGTTTTCATGTTTTGTTTTTAATGATTTTTAAATTTTCTCGTTAGAGTAGTCAAATTAAGTGAAAGTTAATGGAGAATTCGAAGTTGTTTTTAGGCCCTGCAAAAAATGATTTTTTTCTATAGTTTTTATACGATTTTTGTATTGAACGTCACACAGCAGATATACGGGAAAAATCACTAAAAATTTTAAAAATGTTTTTAATTAAAGCTTACTGTGATGTTTATTAAGTTATTTAATCAGTTAAATTAAATTTTGCAAAAATCGCCATTTCAGTTAAAGGAATAATAATTTTTTGCCAAAAATCCCTACATATTTTAAAATTTTAACGGGAAAAAATTAAAATTTTTCTCCAAAAAGACATCAACATAGAGGTTTTTTTGAAAGTAGTAGACTTGCAGCAACAAAGAATAAAAATCTGTTAAATAATAAGCAATTTCAGAAAAACAACAGAGTGACGTTCAATACATTTTGTGACGTTCAATACTTTTTGTTGCGCTTAACTAAATAATTGAAATCAAATTGGGAGTTTAACATAAAACAGGTTTATTCTTTTACAAAAAAAAAGTATATATAAAGTATTTACTAAATTTTTTTTTTCTTTATTTTTTTACAAAAAATTAAAAAATTCAATAACTAGTGTAATTTGTATTGAAAATTTATTAAGACTTCACGTTTTACAATATAACTTCTAAATCCGTTAAACCACATCTTCATTTGATATCATTGGAAAGGTATAAACTAACCTAAAAACGTAAAAAAATTAAAATTATAAGCAAAAAAAATATAGCTCGTGTTGCTGGCATGGTATTGAACTTAAACAAATTAAGCATGAGTCAACTTATTGCAATATTTTCAAAAATTTTGTACTATTCCTCAAAATAGATGAAATAACTTTTCCAATGATACTATACACTAAGGGAAATAACGCATATTAGCATTATCCACGACTGAGTATAAATTTTATTTAAATATTTACGTGGATAAATCAAATGTTTTCCTTACAACTCGTTTTTTCCCCGTATTTGAATATTATTTATACCACACACGTACACACATATTCCATCGCACTCTGTTCCTGCAGTATATTTCTTGCAGTTGGAGGTCTTATAGTTCTCATTTAGTTAATGTTGCAAGGGTAATAAAACATGTAAGTTTGGCAAATATGATTTGCGAGTGCGATGCATGATGAAATCATGTAGGGTGGAGTGACAACTCGGTATTTTCTCAAGAAGTTCTTGAGCCGGTTGTCATTTACCTGCATAATTTCCTTCTTATTCTCTAGCTTACTCTCTAGCTTACTTTTTCTGTTTATAGTTTATACTATTTTCGACATATGATGCCATATTATTGCACCAACTGTCAAAAATAGTAAAAATTAGAGAACAAAAAAAGTAAAAAGGAAAATAAAAAATATACCACCAAATGGCATTCGATGGACACAGCTCGTGGGAAATATTCAAATAAATTGTTTTTCAATTTCAATATTTTTATATAAATTTTCCTTAAATGCGATAGTTTTATTTTCAAATAGTAAATATTTGAAAAATATTTAAATATATTCGTGCATAGTTTTAATATATTTTTTATTAAATTCTGTTTAAATATTTTAATATTTTATTTAATTAAAAAAGTATTTAAATAAATTTTAAATATTTTATTAAATATTTATTGGCGTTATTGGTGCAAAAATGACTCGCTTTTTGGATAAATTAAAAAAGTTTTTGGATAAATTTAATATTTTTTCCCTTAGTGTATTACCGGTAATCGGTCTTAAGTTGATTGAGCTACGTTGTCTTCAAATAGTCTCCTAATTTGGCCGCGAACAATTATTCTAAAAATTTATAACTTCAAATTTGGTTTTCAAATCAATAAACAATAAAAGAAAAATATTTGAGAAAAATCGGAGATGGTCAGTGCAACTGATCACTTCAATGTGAAATGGGTGATATCAGTTAGTAAAAACAAAAAGCAAAAATGAGGTCAAAGTCATACATAGGTACCATTATTTTTGCTTTCGTTTATATTCTTCATTTCGTTCCTTATCTAGCTTTATTTTTTCCCGATATCTTCATGCTCTTTCAGCAGGCGTTAACTTTGCTATTTTACTCTTAAATATACAAAAACGAAATACAAAATGAAAACTTCAGCCGGTGGTGTGACATATCTTAAAAGTGACGTTCAATACATTTGCCACTTTTTAGTTTTTTTTTCTTAGGAATTTTATTTTGCAAATATACGAAAACAAAGAAATTAATCAAAACCTATGAAACTATGATTTTAAACTTTGATTTTTTTGATTTTCTATTTTTGCTTTAATAAAACTCCGCGTGACGTTCAATACATTTTTACACGTACTTATCATGATGAACTGAGAAAACACAAAAAAATTTACTTTAATATTATTTAATCGTCTTAATTTTTAGAATTTCGTGAGAACTAATCTCTGCACTTTCTTAATATAACTTTCTTGTCATCTATACCACACCTAACTTAACACTAACGAAGCTTATAAAAATGTGACGTTTAATACAATTTCTGGGGACTAAATGCAAATCGAAAGCCAAATTCGCGCTGACAATGTTCTGAGAATAACAACAAAATAAAACATAAGAAATAAATAAATAAAAAAATAAATAACTGGCCATTTCAGCCCTTGAAAGGACTTTGACCTAGCTTCTTATGATCAATTGTGTTGTGCGTGTTATTAAGTTTGTACACAATTGACCGAGAAATGGACCTACAGGCTTAACGCCGACTCCGAACGGCGATGAACGAAATGTTCTTATTCTCAAGAAGCTTTACATGGCATTTTGATTACTCTCTGAGGTTTGCCATTGTCTGCAGAGAGGTGGCGGCCGTACAGAAAAATTATTTTAATTCAAATAATTTTCTGTCGCTGCTGGGGTTCGAACCTGGGTCTCCAGGTTCGTTGACATAGCGGCCACGCACGTTAACCAACTACGCCACGGACGCCACAAGAAATAAATGGTATTATTAAAAAACAGTTATGATTTGTTAAATTTTTGCATTGTTTTCAAATTTTTTTCACGTTTTTCATCAAAAAGTGTAACTGGGGACAATTGTTTTTGTATTGAGCGAATACGCGAAAGCAATATAATATTCTTCAAAACAAATATGCAAACAATTCTAGGATTCTGAAAAATATATTTTGTCAATAAATATTCTTCAGTGATCACTTTCTCATGTTTTATTTGTTTTTACCTAAAAACAGAGTTAAAAGAGCGGGGACAAAAAAAGAGGATTTTGTATGCAATTGACCCTATTACTTGCAAGCTCGTTTTCAATGGATAAAATAGCAAGATCGGAAAGCCTTGCCTGTCCCATGGAAGACCGTAAATAAGTCTTAATTAATTTTAGCTTTGAAAAACTCCTTTCGCATGAAGCTACTGATACACAAATTGTTAGAAATAATTTCAATGCGACAAAATGGGACACACATTTTTTAGCGTAATGTATTTGTACCTTTTTCTTTCTGTTTGAGAAAAAAAAAAAAAAACGAAATGGTGTCACCCCTAAAATGGTGGTACCCGGGGCGGACCGCCCCCCTTTCTCCCCCCCTAGGAACTCCACTGGTTTCGGACAGTCATCATAGGAACTAAATTACCAAATTTATCTGTTCAAGCCCGATCCAAATCGTCTGAAATACAACATTTTTATTGATTTGTGGGTGGGAAAAGAAGGAGTGGCTATTTGTTTTTTTTATAAAAACACGACCCTATTCTAATGCACTGTTGTGTCAAAATTCCAAGGCAATCGGTGAAGAACTTTCGGAGAGTTGATATTTTGTACAAACACACATTTACATATTTATTTATATAGATTTGAATAAAGTGAACTAGTGGAATTATCCTAACTTTGTTGGTATTTACAGTGTACTCTCTCTTAAGCGGACACCTACCGGACTGAAAATTTTGTCCGCTTAAGGGAGGTGTCCGCATAAGAGAGAAAAAAATTGAAAAATGAAAAAACTAGAGCATTGTATTTATTAAGATTTAATACAAAAAACAAGCAAAAATTCATCATTAGAAAACAAAACTGAAATTCACATTTGATTTCAACAAAAATCATAAAAAACATAAACAAACAAAATCTAATGTATATGTAATATATACATTTTGTTTACATTAAACAGAATTAAAATAATCGGAAATTTTAGCTTGACGGTTTTTTTTTTTAATTTCAATATCCTGCAAATTGATTTCAAGATCAGTTAGCAATTCGACACCTTTGAGGTCGTTATGACGTAAAGAAAAAAGTTTAAGTTTTTTTATAGTATGATAGGCCTCTTTATATGAAGTTAATGTGTCGTCCAAATCATTTTCTTCTTCATCTCCAGACATATTAATTAATTCTTCTGGTGTGTTAACTACACTTGCAATATTGAGGTTATCTAAATCTTCGTCGTTAGTGAACACTTCACAGTCTACATTAATATAATCTTCAATTTCAACCTCAGTATGGTCATTAACTTGATTAACTATGTTAGAAAACTGAGCTATTTCTGATAGTGGAAGTTCATCTTCTGTAGTCCAACTACAATTGTCGATAGTGAGGTCTGTATGCACAAAACCTGTTTTTTTGAAACAATTTTGTATTGTCGTTGAACTAACATGATCCCACGCTTTTTGAATAAAATAAACCACGTCCAATAAATTAATTGATTTCGACAGCTCCAAAGCGGAATTGCAACTATCGATTCGCACTAAAATGTGTTTTAAAAATAGAGATCTGTACATAAACTTAAAGTTTCTAATGATTCCTTGATCCAGTGGCTGACAAAATGCAGTTGTGTTTGGTGGCAGAAAAAGGATTTTAACGCTTTTTAATGGCAGGCCCCGAGGATGAGATGCAGCATTGTCTAAAAACAGCAGCACTTTCCTTTTTTGAATCTGCATTTTTCTGTCAAACTGCATCAGAAATTCGGTCATCAAATCGGACGTCATCCAAGCTTTTTTGTTTGACCGCCAAATGACTGGGAAATTTTTATTCAAATTTATGTTGCGAAATGCCCTAGGTCTTGCAGCTTTTCCGATGACAAGAAGACGTTCTTTTTCTCCAGCCATATTAACGCAGTGTAAAACAGTAAGCCTGTCCTTTGCCATTTTGCCACCTGTGCATTTTTCACCTCTTAATGCGAACGTTTTATCGGGCAATGCACGAAAAAATAAGCCGGTCTCATCGGCGTTAAAAATTTCTCGAGCATTATATCCTTGAATCAAAGATGGAACTTTTTCCATAAAAGTTTTAACGTCATTTATAGGTACACTAGCGCCTTCTCCAGAAATTGTTCGGAAAGTTATATTGTGCCTCTTTTTGAATCTTTCCAACCAGCCTGATGAGGCATTAAAATTTTCATATTTTAACTCGTCTGCAATTTCTTTAGCCTTGGATCTTATAAGTGTGCCCGAGATGGGAACATTTTTGTTTCGAGCTTTGACAAACCATTCGTAGCAGAGTTTATCAATATTAAAACCTTCTGGCTTCAATAGGTTTCTTTTTCGGTCGAAATTCACATTGGATTGCCAAACACTTAATATGTTGTCTTTATTTGCAATGATGCTGGCGGCTTGTGTTTTGCTTATATTAAACTTCACTGCCAATTTTCGGACACTAAGTTTTTCAATTGTATGACTTTCAATTACATTCACTTTATCTTTTATCGATAATGTAGTTTTTTTTCCAGTTTTAGGCATTTTGCTAATAAAAATTTTTCACGTTTCTTGCAAACTGAGCTGTGAAACTGACGCGGTCAATTGAAATAACAATAGCAAAGCAGCAGTAGAATGTCGATGAAAAGAGAATACCGAAAACAGTGCTGTTAACTGTCCGCGTAAGAGGGAATTTATGTGCCTTATGTGATTCAAAGTTGTGTCCGCGTCCTGTTATGGGAGGGTTGTCCCTGTAAGAGGAAGAAGTGAAAAAATTGTCAAACAAATATTTGCGGTCATCAAAAACTGTCCCTTTAAGAGAGGTGTCCGTTTAAGAGGGGTGTCCGTTAACAGAGAGTACACTGTATATTAATTCTTTAGATTTTGTACGCTTAAAAGTGTTTGGTCACAGGTGGACCATTTTCACCGCGAGCCTCTGTAAGTTGAAATCATTGCTTTGGCCGTGAGCACTTCAGCTTTTGCACTTATCTTATTTGTGAACTTAACCATCGATATGTACGCTTGTTTTCGCCTTTAAGTTTTCCTTACTACTTTCCCTTCCCTTCGTGCTTTACAAGTTTCTATCTCAGATCTTTAATATTTAATTTTAAATTTATTTGTTATTTTTGGTTTTTTTTTTTTTGTTTTATGCAGTGATTTTTGGTTCTTTTTTGGTTTTTGACGCATGGGCACCTTCTGAGTAGCATCCTCATAAAAACCGTTATGCACAAGCAAGCCTTTAATGAACTTTATGAGAGCTTAAAAAAAATCGCGAGCTTTTATAAGCTTGTGCTTATTGCAGTTATAAGCCAGAATATTCATTAAAAGAAGCTTTCGGATAAAGCGTGCTTTGAAGCTTTAAACTACCAGAGAGAACAATTTCATAAGAACTTCCATTATCCTTCCTTAATCGGCTTCTACATACATGCTCATTAAATGCATTTAACAGTAAATGTGCATCAAAAACAACAAACACTGATAAAAAATAATGCTGTGAATAATACAGAAAGATTGTTGGAATTGAACGCACACCATGGAGGGGAAAATTTAAGAGAATCACTAGGCGAAACGTTTGCTATTGAGAGGAACTAACATCTATCTTTTTTGTGCTCTATCTGAGTGTGAGTGAAAAAACTAGGAGAAATTTTACACAACTAATCAAAAGCAAAGATAATGAGCTGCAGCAGAAGAACTTTGAAGGATACAACTGCCACTGGGAAAGAAATCATTGAGTGAGTTGGCAGCAGCCACGACTTGTCTTGATGTTTTGTGCGCTATACAATCTCTGTAGGACACAAGAAAGTCTTTAGAAAAGTATGCTCATTAAAATATGCTGTGTTGCAGAGCAAAGAGGTGTTCTAGCTAAGGATTGAATGGCCGGTTGAGCACATAAGTGAAATAAACTAAAATGCACAGTGAGAAGGACAACAAATTTTTCATACATTTTAAAATTGGAAAAAATGATAATAATAATATTTGAAATAACAACAATTATTGAGAGTCTTGTTTAAAATATAAAATGACTCGCTCTCTGGTTTGTGTTGAATTTGCTCTGTTCTTTTGCTGTGATTTGAGAAAATCAGTCTTAAGCAGCTCTCCGCTTTTTTTTCTATGATTTTTCCTTGAGAGCCTGAAGAAAATCTCAAGTAGAAGTTTACTAAATAAGGGGAAGGCACTCATTATGTTTTTCTTCGCTTATGGGTGTGTGTGTGAGAGTTTTTACTCATTTTTTCTTTATGCCTGTTTTGCTCTCATTCCACACACCCAGCTTAGGAAATTTTTCTTATTAGAAAAAGTGCTTGTTCTGCTTCTTCGGTTCGAGTTCTTGTTGTTTTTGCTGTTGCTTAATACTCGTTGGTATATCACCCCTTGACTGAAGTCACTCACTGTGCGCTTTGTTGTTGTTTTCGGGTTTTTTCTTGTATTTTTAACTTGGTTTCATCTCGATCTCTGGCCCGTTTTGTGTTGGTGTGCGAGCAAATTTTTTATATACACAGCTACATTAGTTTATGTGTAAGTTTTTGTTGTTGTATTGTGCTGTTCTATTTTGCTGTTGTTGTTGTTGTTGTTGTTGTTGCTGTTCTGCTGTGTAATATTCTATTTTCTTCAGCTTCTGCCATTTCTCCACTTAGAATTTTTTTTGTCGAGTGTTTTTTTTTTTGTTTTATATTTTTTAATTTTTTCTTTTTTTTTTTTTTGTTAGAGGAGGGATGTTTAGAGCAGTGGTTGCTGTTGTTGTTAATTTTGTAGTTGTCCTGTGAAAGGGATGAATTGCTGGACTCTGGCTGCCAGGAGTATTTGTGTGTGTGTGTGTGTGTGTGTGTGGATTTTTAGTGGCTTGCAAAGAAATAGACAATTTTTAAATTTTGTCCGAGTGTTTTTTAGACGTTGCGTCGCAGCTGATGTCGACGCGGCTAAGCTGCAAGGAAAAGGAGGAAATGCTGCAGACCGTGCTGTCGTGTTTGTGTGTCTGTTCGACACGCTGTGCTTGCACAACTGCTAGACTGCTAGTCATGTATTTGTAGCACTGCTTGCTGCTTCTTGTAAGATGCAAGCAGCGTTTTTTCGCCGCTGCCATTTTTTTCTATCCGGTTGTTGTAATACTTTTTTTTTGTTTTTTTCACTGTGCGCAGCGCGGTTTCTTAAGTGATACCTGCGTGTGCGTGTGTGTGTGTGTGTGTGTGTGTGTGTGCACGACTGGGGTCCCGTTTGCGAATGCCGCGCCGTGTCCGCGTCCACCAGAAGTTCAAAGCACTTCGCGCGACGAGGTCGTGTTAAGCTCTTAGTAACGCGCGCTCTCTCACTGTCTCTCTCGCACTCACTCACTCACGCACACGCACGCCGTAGCGCAAGGCGAAGACGTTGGTGACTAAAGAAGCAGTTGAGGAAGTAGCAGAAGAAACATAAGAATTTCTTTTGTCTCCAAAGAAAGTGAGTTCGGCGCCTTGTTCAAACGGCCGCGAGCGCTCAAGGCAAACGGACGCAATTCTAGTTCAAGCAATTGTAACGTCTTCGGTAACGACTTAAAACTCGTGCGCGTACTACTTTAAATAGTGTTTACGTTACTGCAACGTAAGCAGCAAGCAACGAAATAAATAAAAAATAACTAAAAGTTAAAAAAAATTATTAAAAATATTACAAAGCAAAAAATAAAATGTAAAAAATGTGTTTTTTATTTAAGTAAAAAAAAAATAAAACAATTAAAAAGTTTGGCTGTTGCTGTTGTTGTTTTAAAGGCACAACAAAAATTAAATAAAATAAGCAAATAAGTTAAAATAATTTGCATTTCGAACACATAAGATGCATGTTAACGCCTTTGCTTCCCTTACGTTGGAACAAACAATTAATTATCTAGACAAGTCATTAAGAAAAAACGCAAATAAACACCAGCAACAACTATTTTGTTGTTGCTGTCAAAATTTTAACGACGCTGCGACTTAAACGTAAGAACGTAAGGACTCAAAAAGCCGGTTAAACAAGAAGTTTTGTTGTGGTGTATGCCTAATAAAAAAAAAAACAAAATCACTCACATGTGTTGCGACAACAACAGCGCTGAACGCAGGCACATATGTATAGAACATATACGTGTGGAAGCGTGTGTGTGTGTGTGTGTGTGTGTGTTTGTGTGTGTGAGTATTTATATAAATATTACACAAACACACATTCATGCTGCAATCCTTAGACTTGAATAAATCCAAAACAACAGCAATAACCAAACTTTGGTTAGCGTGTGTGTGTGTGTGTGACACTGTGTGCATTCAATTGTTTTCATATGACATGCTTAAAGTTTAAAGCCTAAAAGGCGACTTTAAAAGATTTGTTTACAGTTATAAAAAAAACCCGCAGCTCTTTCGTGTTGCTGCCAATGTTTGAAGCCCACTTTAAACAACAAATATTGTTCAGGCAAAAATAGAGCAAGAAAGAACCAGTGTAAAGCAGTGATGCACTAGTACAAAGTTAAAAAAAAAACAACTCAAGCAGCATTAAAATTTTTCAAAAATTAAAACAAAAACAACAAAAAATACATTTAAAAGTAACGAAAATTAAAAACTTAAGCTCAACGAAGTTAAAAACAACGCGCCTAGAAGCACGCAGCTGTTTTTTAACTAACATCAGCAGCAAAGCCAGCAGCGAGCAGTAACAACAGCGGCGACGGCTAAGACGGTGCTGAACAACAACAACAACAACATTCAAGTGTAAAACGCAGTACTATTTAAACGCATAGCCCAGCAAAACTTTTCTTTTTAAAATTTCATAAAGCTTTGCTTGGTTTGACTCGCTAAAATTAAAACCAAACCAAAGCTTAAACTATAAATAAAAAAAATCAAATTGACACTGAGAGCGAAAGAGCAAAAAAGCGCATAAAATGACACTTGAGTGTGATGAGGAAAATGATGTAAATTTATTTTTTAAATTAAGTTTTTCATTTAAGTTTTGAAAAAAAAATTAGATTTTACAAAATTGTTGTTGCTTCGATACATATTTTGTTTTTTTTTTTTGCTTTTTTTGGATTGGAATTAATCCATGGAGATGAATTTATTTTATGCATAAGGTTGACTTAAAGCTCTAGAATAGCAAATTGCTTAGAAGAAGAAAAAAAAACAAGAAAGCTTTTATTGCTAAAATGCTGAAAAGCCGGACATTTTTTGATGAAACAATCGTAGAAAATACTTTTATTCCCAGTTAGCTCAATGAAAGCTTTTCTTAAGAGAACTGAACTTATTTCGATGAATTAACCTTAATATAAAAGCTTGGATCGTAAATTTGTGCAAATAATATAATTAACCAAAGTTAGAATCAATCTGTTGATACAAGACAATACTACTAAGCTATACAATACCACTAATAAAGCCTAATTGAGCCAAAAAGCTTTCATTACCGAAAATTCTGAAAACCTGAAAATATAACAAATTTCTTTGAAAATGATGAAAGCATTGAAAATGCTGCTATTTTGAAAAAACTCAAAAAAGCTTTTCTAACACATAACAGAACATAGAGCACGTTTCTCTGGAGAAAAGCTTAAAAGTTGAGTCCTTCTAATAAAAAAATTAAGTTAGAATTAAAATGTACTGTACAGTTGCAGTCGTGCCAATGTCTGGCACATCTCCATGGATTTATTCGATTTGTATTATATTCTAACAAAAAATATCACGAGTTTTAAGTTTGTTTTCTTTTTTAAACACGAATTGGCAAATTAAAATTTTGTAAATTGTTTACTATTCATTTATTTATTTATGTTAATTGACTTTTTCATTTTTCATTGTTTGTTGCAATTAAGGAATTTGTTTTTGAAACATTTGTTTGTATGTTTTTTTTTATTTTTTTGTTTTTTTATGTTAATAAATAATTTTTTTTATGATTTTCTGGCTTTATTTAGATCTAAAAGTTTTGTTGGTAATTATTTTTGAATTTTTTTACATATTAATTTAAAATTTATGTCATAAATAAAATTTCTTGATTATGTTCTTCTTATCTTATTATTATTGCTTGCGTTTGTTAAAGAATTTTTTAATATATCACGAGAAATTAATAAAATTCAACATTTTGTCATGGTTTGTTCTCCTTAAGATTTGTGTTTATAAATCAATTTTTTTTATATTCATTATATTTATAAATTTAGATGTTTTTTTATAAATTTTTGATGCTAATAAAATAAAAAAAAAACAAGAAAAAACCATTTTTTAATTAGTTTAAATTAAATTTAATTTTAATTAGTTATCAGAAAAATTAATTTTTTACAGTTTTATTTTTTTTAATCCCATTTCACTTTCGTTTTCTAAAATTTCATTTGATTTTATTTCGTTTGTATTTGTGCCAAGCGTGTTTGTATTTTTGTGTGTGTTTGTTGCTGTAATTTTGTAATTGCGGCGCTTGTTGTTGTGACTAACCCAACAGTAAAAATTTTCCGTCGCTAATAATATTTCCGTGCGACCTTTTGTACAGAGCTTTTGACAATACTTTCAAGCTTTTGCAATTTATAAGTGATCGTTTTTTTGTTGTTTCAAATTATCTTTCAGTATGTTTTGTTACTTTTCAAACATTTTGTACAAGTATTCAATGAAAAAGTGGAACACTATATTGCATTTGTACAAAACCATGTTTGAATTTTTTTTTATGTTTCTTTGTTATAAAAAATATAAAATATATTATTAATATTTTATTTATAAAGCATAAACGTAGATTAGTACAGCATACAGTTAGGCGCCAACTGTTAAATAGCTTTAAACATGAGTAATGCAAGAAAATGAAGAGTCCCATGATACATGACACATAAAATATAAATTAGCTCCTTTAGATTTTGGAAAGCAACATTGAAAATACTAACAAAAGTTTTCCTAACTCAGGAAAACAAAGAAAGCAGAACAAAGTTAGGTAAAGGTTGTAGTGCTGTTCTTGTTTTTTTGCGACAACTCCATACAGTAATAAAATGAAGTATTAAGCACTATGACTAGTGTGACCATTTCACTTTTGTGGCATTCGGGACATTCGGTCAAGAATTCAGTGACCTTGGCTTAAATTCGGGGTCACTCTTTAGTAAAAACGGGGCTAATTCGACCATAACTAAGTCGTTTCAAATCCCGAATATATCTCAGAATTCGAGGACATTTGATCCGATTTGGGAGCACCGGGACGATTGCCAAATTTCGGGGACATGTCCCGAGTAAATGGGACAAATGGTTACACTTACTACAAGGTGGGGCCCAATGTTCTTTTGCTGTAGTTTTTGTTTTTTAATGAAAACTTTTTAAAAAACCCATTAGAATTTATTCCATCAAGTTGAGAAAATGATATCGGTCAAGTGGCCGCCGCCAGAGTTGATGACCATACCGGCTCGTTTTATGGCATTTTCCATCACTCTTGCCAGAACTTTGGGGCACAGGTTCTCGCATTCTTGGCGAATATTCTCCTTAAGAGCTTGAAGAGTCTGAGGCTTGTTGACGTACAGCCGCGACTTCAAAAACCCCATAAAAAGAAGTCTGGAGCGGTTGAATCGGGTGATCTGATCATCAAATCACCAAAACGAGAGATTAAGCGACACGAAAATACTTCCTTCAGAATATCGGTTGTGGCTCGGGCAGAGTACGCCGTTGCACCTTCTTGTTGGAACCACATGTTCTCCAATCCCAATTCACCTAATTTAGGAAGAAAAAATTCGGTAGTCCTGGCTCTGTAGCGCGCGATGACTCCTCCAGCGTAAACAGCACACCACGCAGTAATTTTGAGCGGGAGTAATGGTTCTCCGTGGGTAATACATGGATTTTCGGTGCCGCAGAAACGATTATTTTGTTTATTCACGTAACCGCAAAGGTGGAAATGAGCCTCATCGCTCATAATTTTCGATGAAAAATCGTTCACCTCCTCGTTGAGATTCAAGATGGCTTGAGCGTAGGTTACACGCGGTTCGTGGTCAACAGCTAACAGCTGATGCACTGTCTGTACTTTGTAATGGAACATCTTCAAATCTTTCACCAAAATTCTGCTTAGGGACCGCCAGCTAATGCTCAATTGCGTGGCACGTCGTCTGGTCGTTGTTCCGGGCTCTTCTTCGACATCTTGGGTAACAGCAGCGATATTCTTAGCAGAACGGCTGCTCCGGGGCCGGCCAGCCTTGGAAAAATCTCGTGTTGTCCCAGTCTCAAACGCCGCAGTATTTGTCCAGTTGGTGTCGGACGGCCAAGAAATCTGCGAGGAAATTCACGCTGCGCGAACACAACCGACAAATTGTTGCGAAAAAAAATGGAAACAATTCTTCCGCATTCTTGCGGCGTAAACCGATGCATGGCTTGTCGAGTGTATTCTGCGTTTGTTTACTTCACAAATGTCAAAACCGAATTCACATTTTGCGCCATTCGCAAAAGTTACAGGGTGTTCCAATAGTGTGCTTACTTTTGCCCCACCTTGTATGACCCATGACATGAAAAACATGAAAGACCCATTGGAAAAGCTTTCTTCAACGCTGTGTTGCATACACGTGGGAATATAAATCATAAGGGGTATTCTCTATGCCTAGGATATGCCGTTGTACGGTGCAAGAATAGGAAATGTATAATATCTGCAATTGAGAAACAACAATGGCGGATTGTACATTTCCTATTCTTGCACCGTGCAACGGCATATCCTAGGCATAGAGAATACCCCTATAGTGTTTCTTTTTTTTTCCTTAACGCCAACATCTACATATTGCTCCTATATTGCTATGTATGCAATGAAATGTAATTGCGAACTAATGGAAAGCCCTTTTGAAATCTATACTACCGTCATAAGGAAGAGTGCGGCATCTACATATTTCAATATTTTGAGATAAACGACTTACAGTAATTTATCAAAAAATCACTGTCTAGGATTTGGATGGTTATAATTTTTTGATTCTTCAGGATAGTAAAATCCAGTTTTATTTTTCAACATTAATGATATTTTACCTATTTTGTTAAAAATGCAAGTACTGTGGAACAAACAGTTCAAAAAGTCGTATCTACATCAATTCTACGTTTTATTAGTAAAAACTCCTTTTTGAAATTAGCTGCCCTTTGGTGACGTCAAGGTAGAGTAGAACTCCATCATCTGTAAAGATTTGAAGGTTGTTGATATTGTCTATCTGTAGATACCACTTTTTATCTCTGTTTATGTAGATACTAGGTTTTCAATTCAATTTAAAATATTTAGCAATTGAGCAAAGAATACCTGATTTTATTTTATTTTCTTGAAGATGAAAGAAATATTGTTAAGAAAAAGCAATAAAACTGATATTGATTTTCATGCTAGATGCCGCACTCTTCCTTATGACGGCAGTATACTATCATATAAAAGAGCACTCACGTAGGTTCGATCTCGCAAAGTGGGAGAACGGCAGGCGCTATTTCAATCATTTTTTTTTCTATTTGATAGCGATGGTACCCAGTTGGAACATACAAAGGCTACAAATTTGCTAAACATTATTTAAAAAAATAATTCAAATTAAAAGAGCACTACCAAACAATTTCCTTATTCTTATTCTCAGAGAGAAAGGAAATTTTTTTCTATTTAAGCTCTGTGGAACTCAATAACGGTTGTGCTCAAAGCTAATAAGAGAGATACAGTGGCTCAAAGCTTATTTTATGCAGTGCATACTTTCAACTGTAAGGCTCTATAACAACCAAACTAACAGGAATATAAAAAAAATGTAAAGTTTCAACATTAAAAATGGTTGAAACCTTCAATAAACCTTCGATAAAGCACTTTTAAAATTTTTTGTTCTCATTTGAGCACAAATATTGTCGAAAATGTATTAAATTATTTCAAAATATATCAAAGTGTTTGAAAATGTTTGTTAATAAATGAGAGGACTTTTTAAAAATGGCTGTAACGTGCTATAAACCTTACATAAAGTATTTTTAAAATTATTTGCTCTCTGTGCTCAAATACAGATATTGTAAAAAAACTGCAAAAATTCAATGTCACATAATTCAAAATATATAAAACAATAAAAAAAGAAAAAAAAACAAGAAAATTGTTCAAACATTTCAAAATATTTACAAATAAAATATAATAAAATGACAATTTTTGCAGTGCGGAGGGTAGCTTCGAAAAACTTTCGATGTTTAAATTTCAAAATGTTGACGGTATTATGACAAATAAATACAAAATCTTTGAATTTATCTAATACTCAAACCATTTTGTACACTCTTCCCACTTCATATCGAAAGTGTTCAAACTACAAAGCAACTACAACATGTCTATGACAAAAAGCTTTTTAACTAATTAACGTTTTAAAGCTATTTTAAAATATTTTTATGAATACGGCTGCTAAATTTTAAGATTTTAAATTTTTAATGACATTTAATATTTTTATCGCCGGTGAAGCAGCGGGTATTTGCTAGTAATATATAAAGACCAGACCTGCTGGTAAGAGGAAAGCAAAGATAAAGCGAAAGTGACTTTTCTCCTGGTGACTTGTTGAAAAGGTTTTAACTGTCAGGTTTATTTCTTATCCTTTTATCCTAATTTATCCTTCAGTTTTAATGAGAAAAGAATAAATTTTCATTACTTTGTTAAAGAAATCCACCACAAACCCACGAAAAATGCCACGAACCCTCAGAACTAACGACCCATTGCGATATGCTCTACGCTCTCCAAAGTCATGGAGAGCGTAATAAACTTCCACCTAATGAATTATCTGGAGCGCAACGAATTGCTAAGTGATCGTCAATATGGCTTCCGTAGGGCTCGCTCTACTGGTGACCTCATGGCGTTCCTCACGGGGAAATGGAACTATTGTGTTCACTTCTTCGGAGAAAGCAGGGTTGTTACTCTGGATATTTCTAAGGCGTTTGACCGAGTGTGGCATAAAGTTCTCGTGTCAAAACTAATTGCAATGAGGTTGCAATGGTAACTTGCTCGATGGATCATGTGTTTTCTAAAGAACATGTCGATTCGTGTGGTGGTTCCCTGCATTTCCGTCTAGTGAACACGCCATCGGTACTGGACTACCGCAGGTTTCAGTTCTGTAGCCAGCTTTGTTTCTGGGTTTATCAACGACCTCCTGTCGTAAACTTACAACCCAATTCATTCGTTTGCTGACGACAGCCGCATTTGTCATCCATATACCTTCAAAAACCGTCCGAACTCTTTGGAGATTGAGAGAAGGAGGCAACATATGAATGACACACTGCTTAATGACTTGGAAAAATCTCCGAGTGGGGGTTTGTTAATAGAGTTGAATTTAATGCTAGCTAGACTCAGTGTTGCCTGTTAATTCACAAACGAATGAATTGTCCCTTAGCACCCCTCAATATGAACGGTGTGGATCTCGCGGAGTCAGATGCTCTCGACGTTCTAGGCATTTCGATCAAGTCTGATCTTCGTTGAAATGATCACATTTTCGATGTGTCGAAAGAAGCGGCCAAGTACCTAGGTTTGTTAAAGCGGTGTAACAAATACTTCACTCCAACTGATCTGCGCATGATCTAAACTTCATATATTAGACCGAAAATGTAGTACAATTCGACGCAATGTTGGTTGCCAAAGCCTTTTGTACAGGTTCTACCATGGGAAGTGTTCAAGTGAGATACATGACCTGACGCCATCAGATCGTGTGTTTCCCAGGTCCACACCGGCAGCGCTCCAAGCCCATCCCTATACCATTGCCTTGATGCCCAATAGAACCTTGCATTACCGAGATAATTCTTTTTTCAGTCGTACGGTTAAATCTCCCTGCGGGCGTGTTCCCCGGCAGTTTTGCGCTGTGTGAATTTAAAAGACAAAAAACAAGTAAAAAGTAAAAGACAAAAAACACGAGCACTCGTATTTTCGAAAAAGTCTTAGGAAACCAAAAAAAATTCAAGCTCAAAGCAAGTTAAACACAAAAAAGCTCAAATTTGAGAAAAGGCCTTTCAAAGCAGACCCTTGGGGTTACTTTATGTCATATATGCTCAATAAACTGAAATCAATTATGTTATGTTATGTTATGTTATGTTATGTTGGATAACTGATAACATAGATCTACAAGGTTTTATATCTACAATCTACAAATTACTTCTCTACGAAGAATCCAAATATGAGATCAGCTCTATTGATCTATCACTTGAAGTTATATAATCGCAGGATTTTGAGATATTTGCGGTTAAATACCCGAAATGCGGCCTCAAGATCTATTTTTGTAAATGATGTACAGGAAACCATTCGTATTGAAGGTATTAAAAGTATCAAGTGTCGCAGAAAAGATGCTAGAAAGCAAAAGCAAGTCTGAAAATTAAAATTACATTTTAAAATGGCCACAAAAATGCACTTCCTTCAATATTCAATATCCTAGAATTATGTCAATTTCTTTTTTTATCAAACGGCAATTCATTATTTTCTTAATTTTACAGCTATTTGCACAATCAGACCCTGTGAGTTTGACAAACCCTGTGAATAACCCGTAAATGAGGCTGTTTTCACCATATTAGGCGCATAAAGATGGTTAGGAAAGAATTTAAGAGTTTCTTTTTTTTTTTAACATTGAGCTTTTGTTTGTATCAAGAATTGATCTTTTTTTTTAATTTTTATGTATGAGTAAAATTTTAATACATAAAACATGCCTATATTACATGTTATATAAAAAGACTTATTAACAATTTCTAATCTATATATAACTTTATCTCTTTTCTCTCTCTCTCTCTCTCTATTTCTTGCTCTTCGGCCTGCTATCGCTTTTGCATTGGTACCATCTATCCATGCAGCTACAGTTGTCACGTTCGAATAGCGCAGCAGCGATCAGTGAACGCACCCTAGAAGAATGCTGGTCAACCCTGCAACGAGTGAGTTGGCATCTCTTCCGTTGTGTATAGTACTCTTCCACGATAAACACGACAAAAACAAAATAGAAACATAGATGTATATTGAACAAAAAGAAACTAAAACATAGCAACATTAAGAAAAAACAAATAGTACAAGAAATCAAAAAACCAAAAAACCAAAATCATTGAAAACACAAAGCAAACGAACACATAAATAGACAGAACAAAGAAAAACTAACAGCATAGATACGTAGAGAGATATGTAGAGTGTTTCAACAAGAGCTGTACGTTTTGCTTTTTGAATAAAACTTGAAGAATTGTTTGATTATAAAGAAGACACGTGTATATAATGCAAGGAACACAATATCTTACAAAAGGCTTAACGACCAGCTGTCAAACAAAATACCTTTGCAAAAATACATCTCTTGTTGATACATAACGTTCGAAAAAGTTGTAGGCGTTTCGATTTTTTAAGAAAAACACATTAAAATTCGAGACGGAAACGGAATTTTTTTTGAAAAAATTTAAATTTTATTGGAATCACAGTCCACTGTCAGGTTACAAGACCAAAGCAACAAATTTTTACAATATTGACAACCATTTTGCAGCATAGAAATTTATCAAGGTTGGGCTTGGAATTATTTAAATTGGACTTCAAAGGAAGGGAAGCACAAGGATGTGGGGTGTGGAGGAACGTTATTATGAAAAGGAAGTCAATAGATAATGTGTGTTATATACAAATCATAGCACTTAGAAATAGAAAATAAGAAAATGATTTTTGCAATTTTTCATTTGAGATTGATTTCCCTCAAATTTGGTGACGACCCATTAAAAATTTGCAAAGTTATAGTAAGATTTTAAGTAGAGCTTTAGGTTTGGTGTTCAAATAAAAACTTCCACTAGATATTCTATTGCTTATGACACGTGGGTGTATTACAGCCCAGAGATTAGGGTAGACTTTAAATTACTTAAGGGAAGAGCTAGGTGTAGAGAGGAGAAAAAAGTCGTCATTAAAGTATAAGAAATTTATTAAAAAAAAAAATGTCGGGGTTAAAAAAATTTAAAATTTAAGTCGATAGTTCCATCAATACAGATAGTTCAAGTACAGATTCTCGCTACAAATTCTGTCTGTGAAAGTTTAAGTTTCAAATAAACACAGTCCAACTTTTCACACTTCAAACTCAATGTTTTAGAAGACAAAATATAACAAACAAAATTTGAATTTGAAGCGTTAAAAATTGAATTTGTGAAGTGTATAAAGTTAAATTTAAAATGCAAAAAGTTGAATTGGTTTGTTTAAACTTGAACTTTTCAGTAAAAACCTTTATTAATCAATAACAAGCCCCACCTTGAACTTTAAAATTTCCTGAAATAGATAAATTATTCCAAAATACTCAAACAAAAATATTTCTTTTTTTAAATTCCAAAATATTTGGTTTTGCTTAGTTGCTTAGTTTGCTTAGTTTAGAGCTTGAAGTCGTCAATAATTGCGGAAGTATGTACAACACACAATAAAAACCATACAATTACACTAGTCTATCACACTAGTTTATTGCATAACTTTTACTTTTACACTTAAGTATAAAATAGAAAAAAAAACAAAAACATTTTTGACATAGCCTGAGATGTTGTTAAAGTGTGTGTGAAACCACTTCAAAGGTAAGTTCATTAATACTTTAAGCAACATTTGGCAAATATGCTGCAACATGCCATGAATTTGAAACTGTGACGTGTCGGCGAGTGTTAAATAAAAAAATATTACCAACTAGACAAAATATTTCATTTTTTAAATACTAAATATCACAAATATCAACACAAAAATAAGTGAATTTCGTTTAAAAACTTGTTGAATAATCCAAAGAAAATTGTTGAGAAATAATTATTTAAAAAAAGCCTGCCCGCTTAAAAGTAAAAAAAAACAATTTACTCGGCATTTTTAATATTATCTCTGAACAAAATAAATATTAAAAGAAATCTGAAATAAAATGATTATAAATATGTTTTAAGTCATGATTAGTTAACCTACGAAACCTGAATTCACCTTTTAAACCTTTAAAAATATGACTCCTCTGGGTGCTTTACCAAGGTTGTTGCATTCGCTATATCGTAGCAAGTGTTCACTTGATGAGTCTCTGCCTGAAAGTATGCTAAACAAACCATGTTAAAGTCCTGCGGCTTGATTATATTTTCAATTTAGGCTGCCAAAAGTAAAAATGCGATTTGAAAAACAAAACTTTTCCTTTTTGCTAAATTAAAGAAAAAATTATAGTTCCTAAGCTTGATAGGTTTTACTTCTGGATTTGGTATTAAAAAATGTTTACTTAAGAGATAGTTAAATATGTTAAGAAAAGCACGTCTAGTTTATTTTTTCACTTGCACTCAAAGGTTATATCGGAGATTCCAATGTCAAAACACCCACGTTACTGACATCACTATTTTTGAAAATTTTGAAATTTTGATAGTTCTCCTGAAACGTATTATATCTGCATATTTTTTTTTTTTATTTATATATTTTTTTTTTACCCCAGATATGCCGACCGTACTACATGTAGTACACCTGCTTTTTCAGTGTTCTGCATAGACATTGCTTTAAATTCGCTTTCCACATTGTTGCGTTACAAAACATAGCGGTCAAGAAAACGTACATTGATAAGCTTTGTCTATTGTAATTGTGTATTGTCAGAATGTTTTTTTTTTTTATCAAAGGAGTCAGTTTTATAAAATTGTCAACAGTGTGAAGATGTCATCTGAACGATGAGAAAAAATTGTATAATTAGATTTTGTTGTTTTTGCGTTTCTGTGTTTTTGTATTAGTTCTAAAAACTAATAAGTAGCAATAGTACTTGTGGAAAAGGAAATTATATGTGATTTTAGTTGACGTATTTGCTAGCGTTCTACAAGTACTCCAAGAAAAAAAATTTTTTTTCTTTAATTTTCTTCATTTTTGCAATACATTGGTGTCAGAATAAAAGAATTTAAGAAAAGTGCAAAGATTATTAGCAAGCCCGTCGGCATATTTGGGTTAAAGACATACAAAAAATTTCAAGATATCTTAAAAAATAGAATTAGTGCTTCGAAACCGTAAGTCGTACAAAAAAAATCTAAGTTGTACAGATCCATGTTCAGAAGAATTTTGTATATAAAGAAGTGAAATTTTCGGTATAACAGTAAGGTATCTTTTAACGTAGAATACGTTATACGGGGGTGTTAATCTGGAGCACAAAATTTTGAGAAAATGTTTGTCACTTTCATTATAAGTTTTTAATACTTTATGCATGCATCGAAGAAAATTCAAGTATGGTCGTAACATATATAATATGTCTTCTTTTGATTTGTATTTATATAATCATATTGGTACATATAATTTTTTTGATTCTATAAGTAAATCAAAATTTAACTCCTTCAAATTTTGTATTAATTTTCATATGCTTTGTATTTTATGTATTATAACATCATGTGTAAGAGCAGTACGATTATCTGTGTGTTCATCACAGAACCAGTGTGAGAAAGAGAAGAAGTATAATGAGCAAGTAGCGAACGACAACCATGATAAATACAACCATGCTTTTTGTTTGTCTTTTCTTTTAATATCAAAGACATGCTCCATATGCGCCCTTTGCAGCATTTTTTTATGCGGCGGCCATTGTAAATCCATAGGAATTCTTAATTTTTGTAGAGATTTTCTATAGTTCAGACACAAACCTTACAATCATAAGCAGAAAATGAAAAAATGTTTATGAATAACAATGTTAGCAAGGTTGCATAGAAGCTGCGTAAAGCCTAGTATGCTGTAGAAACGAAAATTTCTTGGCATATAATTCTACATCCGAAATATTAGTGTAGAGTCAAAAATATTTGTGTGGAGAAAAAAGCAACTGCAGTACGACCTAGCTCAATGCAACTAATAGAAATTCGGCCAGTTGACGTAGTTAATGTTGAAGAAACGCAATTAAACTTCTAAACATAAAGCTTTATGGCTCTGAATCCTAGATATTGTAGTTTAATGTATTAAGATATGCACTTAGTTTCCTTAAATATTGTTTTAAGAGATTTTTCGTACATCAAAAATGTATTTTACAAGAAAAGAAGAACTGAAAGTAAATAATATAAAAGTTTATGGAAGTGTACGCACATGGAAGTTGCGATAATTGTGCATTTTTGAAGCGAAGCTTTTTACGCCTCGTTCTGCGATTTGCTAGAGTGAAATCAGAAAAAACGACACTTTTTTCCGACACCTTTTTTCTTAGAATTGATATTGTTTTTTGCTTGCATCAATTGAACCAGAAAATGTTAAATTAAAAATAATTTCTTGCCCGCTGCAGGAATTGAACTCATGCCCGTTGGCTGATAGTTTAAAGCTTAAGCCATCGAACCAAAACCCTTGGTTGGTAAATATTGCTGATTCAATATCAAGAATTAACTAAAGCTATGTTGCAGTAGATCAAAATAATCTATTTATAGGAATTGTATTGGCTACAAGCCTTCATCTCCTACAATAACCATTAGCCAATACACAATAACCACTATATATTGTGTATTGGCTATACAAACAAGAGTACTAAAAAACACAAATGTTGCTTCTACTGACTACTAGATGTCGTTACGCTACAAACAAATTTAATGATTTTTGTATATTTATTCCCTACAACTGAACAGGAGGGCCGGAGTGGGTTAATATTTATTATCAACCCCCATTATTTTTGCGAAGGGAACATTTTTCCCTTGAGGACCTATCCCCTCCGACCTCTCCTTACGGGTGCTCCCATACAAAAACGAAAAACTTTGTTATTTTAAAGTTTTTAATTCAAAAATTATTTTAATCGAAAAAAAGGCATTCAATTCTTAAATCTTTGAAATTGCGAAAATGCTTCGCTTCTCTCGTGTGTCCAGTGACGCACCTGTGTTTTTTTTTAAGTTGCGTTTACTGAGTCAACAATATAAATTTTTGAGTATTGCGATAATCGAGTGTTGCGTAAAGCGAGGTCGTACTGTTTTCTTATTGAAATGTCAAAATTCTGGCGCCAATTAAATTCCCGGACATATAATCGACAGCGAAATATTGACATTTCAACTCTCCACATGGTGGTTGTACTTGCTAGCATTGAACAAATTGTTCACCTCTACAGCGTACTAAGTAGCGAAAAAAAAATTCCGCTGCCTTTTCGCTGTCAAAAACTCAATGCATTCCTTAAGGAAAGTTTATTTCCGCTTCTACAGCATACTGGGCTTAAAGCCTTAAACAGTGCGTAACTAAACAAGCGTTTAAAGGTTGGAAATCTATTGAATAAGGCTGTTAATGACTAACGTATGCTACGTGTGACCTATGCGCCCGTGTTATCTAACACAGGCTTGAGCTTTTTTTAGGCATTTTTTTTAAATTCGCTAAAAATAGCAATTGTTGTAGTGCCAAGTTAAAATTTTGTGTGAGCCTTAAGAATTAGTCCATTATAACGACACTATGTTCAAAAGGTGAAAAATTTACTGCGATCACTATGAAAAAAGGTGACACAAAACTTCAGGCGAAAAAACTTTAAAAAAATTTCATAAAAAAACTCCAAAAAGTGTACACTACAAGAAAGACTCATTCAAGGTCTTTAAGATATATCTGAGATTTTTTTTCTGTACGACTTACGGTTTCGAAGTTACAGCTGTTTAAATACTTGCACCGATTCTATTTTTTAAGATATTATGAAATTTTTCACAGTGTATAACTTAAAAAGAAATAGTTTTCGCAAAAACAAAAATACTGTTTAAGTTGTTTTTACGAGCACTACTAACCTAAAAAGTTAAAAAAAAAAATCTAAATCACAAAGGTCAGATTTTGCTCAAATATAGTCGAATTGATATGGAATCATCGATAGAGGAATTTTTGTCATAAAACAAGATTTCAAAAATGTCAAAATAATGCCAAGGAGGTGAAGACATCTGCACCAACTAAGAAACCGATCGGTCAAGTTTTTTTTGAGTATTTAGATGTACACAAATACACTTTCCAAATATTTTCATATTTCAATTGAAACTGCTGCACCCGGCACGCTCATTGTTCAATTCCCGTAACATGTTTCCCAGTAGTAGGACATCACCAAACAGTAACTTCATTCCGAGTTTCAATGTTCAGTGACTTTTACTTCCAAAGCTATCTGTATTAATAAAAGTCATGTTATGTTTGTTTGACCCGAATACAAATCTTAACGGCTGGTCGGATTTAACTCAAATTCGGCACACATCTTACTCGAATCCTTACTTAGGTTATGACATACTTAGTTTTGACCACACCTCTTCTGCCCCTTTACAAGAAATCCAAATCAACCTACTAATAATAATAATAAACTGGCCATTTCAGCCCTTGAAAGGACTTTGACCGAACTTCTTATGATTAAATCTACCTACTAGCATACTTTTTTACTGAAAATGTTCGTCTAATTAATTAAAAAAAAAAAATCTGTTATTTTCACACCAAAAACATTCACCTATTTTCAAAATTGCACAAACTTTTAGTACAATGTCTTTTTCCAATAACATCGTTTCCTGAGAATAACTAAAAACCATCAGAAATTCGTATGTTTTACTTTCGATGCAAATACCTCCGTTGTTTTTAATATTTCACTCAATTTTTTTTCATCGATGAATTCATTGTAAGCACTTAATAAAAGCATTTGAACGGTACCGTTAGCTAAGATTACATATTTTTAATCTCTTTTAAAAGAAAGCTCCAAAATATTGAATTTTTACTCAAAAAATGGTACAAAGCTGTTTTTGTTGTTAAAATAATAAAAACTCAAAATTGTATTTTTGACTACCTTTAACATGACATGGTGTTTAATATCAAAAGTGGTTTCAGTTTTACGAAAAATTTTATGAACTGTTTTTGTCATCACAAAACAAGACCCAACCCCAGTGATTTTTTAAGGAAAGTTTTTTAAAGTTATTTTTATGCTTTTTATAGAATAGTTAAGCTCCAAAAATAATTCATGTTTAAAAATTATGTCTATATCTCTTTCCGATCAAAAGTTATCGCTATAAATACATACATTTAATCGGCCCTTATTTTCAGCCGATAGAAGACATGCAGGTTTAAAACATATGAGCTTTAAAGTAATTTATTATTCAATTAAGTGCAGCTTATTTTTCATTATTTGGATTTTAAAAATATTAAAACGAGAACTAAATCAAAATTTAAAATTTTTTCGCCCGAGTAAGACCGGGTATATCCGATAGTTAAATAAATAAATACAACTAGAGTAATCCCCGTCGAAAGAGATTAGACGATTAGACGTCCCCGTTCTTTTTTTTTAGAAAAGCTATTTTAGTAAAAGTTCCTAAACAGAAAAATTTAAAGATATCCTTTCGTGTCTTCTTTTGAGATATACTCGGTTTTTCCTGGTCTGTTTTTTACAGCTTTTTGTAGGTAATTTTATTTGTTTGCCCAAAAAAAATTTACATGCAATAAAATCTTTTCCCTTCCATACCCCCTGTATATAACTACTTAACTAACGAAAACTTACCATGTAAGATATTTTGAAGCCTTAACCAGGGATTTAAGTTGCTGGTACACCTATTCAGATAAATGTGCCTTGTTTCAATATAAAGTCGATAAAACTAATATATTTTAGAGTTAGTTTTAAGAAATAAGGAAAGAATTGAAATTGGAGAAATCTATAGACGAAACTCAAATTCAGGATGACAGGCAATCGCGCTAGCATTTGAATACTACTGAGATCATCGTTGTTGGTCCTGACCGTTTCTTTTTATTATATCTTACGTCATTATTTCCTTGTAATTTTCTTTTTGTTCGAACAATACAATAAAAGTGGTCTCCTTTAATTCCTCTGGCATGTAGCCATAGATTTCTGTATTCTCTCAAATGTATATATTGGAGTTCCATAGCTGTTAAAGTCATTTCTGTGCAGTGTGAAATGAATTGGAAATTTAAACACTTAACTTGTTTCAAAACCCTTGAACTATGAAGGAAGAATCAAAGTCTAAGAGTGATGTTTGTAATATTCTTAATTTTGGCCGGGTCTTTCTTAATGACTTAAAGCACTAAATTTAAAGGTTAAATCATTTCGAGAATTCGTCTTGAGCTTGGTCTTGGTTCGAAATTTTGATGAAATTTAAGTAAAGCTGGAAAGGGGAACACAAACAGGGCATTTGTGGTTATTTTGATTAAAACAGTGGAAACATGCCTTTTCCTCAATCAATTCAACTCGTTTAGTTTTACTATCGAAAATCTTGCCAAACAATCTTGTGTGAAATGTTATTATTTGTTAAATAGAATAGTTACCCATAGAGCCATGGTATTAAACGGTGGTAAGCTTGCTACCATTTGTTTCACCAAATCTCCAAATTTTGTGAGTCCCTTTTTCAACTTTGGTCAAAACATTTCAGTGGTTGGATCAAAACCGTTCAGCGTCTTCATATTTTTCTATTTTTTTTTTTCATTTTACATTTTCTTGTGTGATTTTAAATTTTCAACTTCCAAATATTTTATTTTTCATCAACAAAAAAACAAAACAAAAAAACGATAGCTTTTTCTGCACTAATGTGAAAAATTGACAAAGAATATTAAAACTTTAAAACAACAGTTATAAAAAAAATAATAAAATATAAACTGGCCATTTCAGCCCTTGAAAGGACTTTGACCCAACTTCTTATGATCAAATTGTGTTGCGCTTGTTATTAAATGTTTGAACACAATTGATGGAGAACTGCACCTACTAGTTTTATGCCGACTCCGAACGGCTAATGTGCACGTTCTCAAGAAGCTTTACATGGCATTATTTTTACTCTCTGAGGTTTGCCATTGTCTGCAGAGAGGTGACGGCCGAACAGAAAAATTAATTCAATTGAAAAAAACTTTCTGTATTAGATGGTGTCAAAATTGAACCAGGGTTCTCTGGCGTATGGGTCACACACTCTACCCACTGTGCCACGGCCGACACAACAGTTATTCTACTCAATATTCTGCTGATATTTAATATGAAAAAATTTCGGCAATTAATCGCTTGGACAGCTTTTTAGAGAAATGAGCGATTCTAACCAGGGTTTTGAAAATACGAAGATTTTCTCGATAGTTGGCACATCAACATGACATTTCTTTATTTTGACACCTAAACTATATTTTAATGTATAGGCGTTCTTCCTCAGCGACTCCCACAAGAAAAAGCTTGTCAAAATAATATATAGATTATGACAAAATCTCCCAATGGCTTAACTGACTTCGAAGTGTCAATTTTAGTCTAATAACACTGTTCAATACGAAAAAAAATAACAAGGTTCCGACAAAGGATTCTGGTAGAGGGGACAAAAAACAATAAACGTGTATCGACGTTTTAAATGTTTACGTCTGAGCCTTATTTTAGGGGGGGGAGGTTTAATTTTCCCCCTTTTTGAACATTCTTATAGTGAATCGGCATAGGAAATCATGTTATCCTTACATTCTGGGTATAGGATGTGTTCTGAGGACTTATGTAAAATACTACACCGAGAAAAAAAGCAATAGTAAAATCATCTAAGTCGGCTAAGGTAAAAAGAATTGTATGGACATTAGAAACTTATGCTTATTCACCAAAGTAATATATTGTTTAATACATTGTTTTGAGAGCATTTACTTCGATACCCTGCCAAAAAAAAAATGTTTGATTCACCCAAGCCAAGAATATAACATTTTAACCAATAGTGTAGGTAAATCACCGAAAACTTTGACACTTCGTCAAAGTAGTTCTCATTTAGTATTCATTATGAAAATGATATAGCCTACATGTTTAGCCAAAGCGCAATGGTTCGTGAGTGCATTTTCTTCGCATTTAATTAGATATATTTATAAGCGATCTAAATGCATGATTTTTTTACTTTGTAAATCTATTTTGTAAACTTTGTAAGTGTATGTATTAGAGGTGGGTAAGAGCACAATTTTTGGTGTGCTGACTCACTAGCACATGTGCACCCTTATGTGTCAGCACACTGTGCTAGCACAATTGTGTCACAGTCGAAAAAAGCACTTCGCAGCCGAAAAGCAACAGCAGTCGAATATTCGTCACATAAGAAATACATGCAAATCAGCTGCGACCACAGCAACAGCATTTGTCTCATTTACTCTTTCGTGTTTACGTTAAAAGACGAAGTGTTGCTCCACACGCGTGTGTACTAGCACACATGCTCACTACGTATATATGTGTGTATGTATATTTACATTTAATAAAATAGGTTTTCCTTAGTAAAAATTAAACATGTTGGTTCATTTTATTTAAAAGTTTCATCTAAGTACTTGGGTAATTTTGCACAACAGCAATATACAAAATTTTACCTGAGTATATGTACATTTCATACTTGTCTTTGGAAATTTTTTACAAAAATAATATTAAGTAATGTACCTAAGTAGATGTATATTTTATTCTTCTCCCTGTATAGTTATTTATCTAATTAAATTTTCTTAGTTCAACAAAGTTTTTCTGTTCGGCAGAATAAGCAAGCAGGCTCATATAAATTGTCGAGGCTAATGTGTAAATTACAAAATACTTCACTAATTTATCATCCAAATCAATATCGGTTAGTTCACATGTAAAACTTAGGTGGTTTGCCCAAAAACTTAGGAGGCTGAAAACTGCCAAAGCCATCGTATAAATCATACTAGGTTTTTTTTTTAATTTTACATAAGCTTTTTTCTCGGTGTACGAGGAATATTTTTGTGCAACATTTTAACCCTCTAACTTCTCAATTTATATGTCTTGTTTAACCTTTTTGTGATAAAAGGCAAAAAAGACCCATAAAAAAGATATAATGGGTTAAAATTAATCATAAAATTCTACTATAAGTCTGTGAATACATCAAAGCTGAAAACTCAACTTAAATGCCAGAAATAAGTCAAAACTTAAAATGTGTTAAAGGGTTAATTTCGTACTTATTCAGAATTGATGCTAAAATGCCGCACAAAACTTGGTTTTAGAGGGTTACTTTCTATCAAAAAAGTGTTTTACTCATTTGGAATATCATACTTAGCAATAGCAATGAACTTTATAGGATGCGCTTTGGCTGATAAGATCCATTAGGTTCAAACAAAAAATTATGAAACGCAAAATCACAACAAAAGTTCATTTTAATCCCCTCCTCCGGTTCCCATTATTTTATTTACCAAAATTTGTTACCATATACACCATATACTTGTTATTGTGTTCACAGTTTTTGGCGTTTCTAAAAACAATCACATCTTTTAAAACTATTGAAAACCAACCAAATAAAGCATTTTACATGTTGTCGACGTATATTCGAGCAGTAGGGGGAACGATTTTTGCCTTGGAAATTGCTATAATGCTTTTCCATGCGGCGAGCTCAATTGGTGAGAGCATTTGGTCAAATTCACCGTCGTACATAAGCGTTTTTATATCGGGGCGAACAAAACACCTATTATAATGAAAAAATACAAGTTTTTATATTTATTTGGTATTAAACCAATGACAAAAAGTAAAGTTTGAATCATACCATCTTTTATCTTTGCTTCGCTAAGTTTTGGAAACAATGTTTCCAAAAAATTGCATGCCGATCCATTTCTGTCCAAATATTTAATAAAACTTTTTGCCACACCAAGTTTTATATGCAGTGGATCCAAAAGAATTTGCTTTTTTACCAGATTTACATTTGGACAAGTTCAATAGTTTTAAAATATTTGATTCTTTTTAAAAACGCCAAAAATTGTGTACACTACAAAAAATATATGGCGAATATGGTAACAAGTTTTTGTAAATAATGTAATGAGAACCGGAGGAGGGGATTAAAATTAACTTTTGTTTTAATTTTGCTTTCCATAGTTTTTGTTTGAACCTAATGGATCTTATTAGCCAAAGTGCATCTAACAAGGTTCGTTGCTATTGCTAAGAATGATGTTCCAAATGAGTAAAACACTTTTTTCATAGAAAGTAACCCCCTAAAACCAAGTTTTGTGCGACATTTTAGCATCAATTCTGAATAAGTACGAAATTAACCCTTTAACACATTTTAGGTTTTGACTTATTTCTGGCATTTAACCTTAGACCCGTGTACATGTTTTACGTCATATTGACCCGTAGGTTATTTTGTATGGAAACTTTCTATATTTCAATGAGATAAAATTAAAAAGTGCTGTTATTTCATGAAATATTAATTTGAATATTTGTTTTTTTTTTAATTTATGTTTGCACACAACATTTGCAATTTACATAAGATTTATAACCGATTGATAAATCCGATTCGATTGAGCTGCATTTGATGTGCTAGGCATTGATGGATCTGCTCCATCATTATCATCGTTATCTTCCAATATATCATGTTCTTTGTATTTGTAAAGGTAACACGATTAACATGCACGAACATAATGCAAAGGTCAAAAAGTTTTAAGCAATGGTCACACACAGCAGACGTTTTATTATCCTTTGTTTGGCTGTTACCCTCATATGCTTCGCATCTACGTGGTTTCTAATCCAAAAAACAGTGAATGAAACAAGAATGAACAACAGTCATTTGAAATGGAAATTATTTATTTGTTTTTTACCTTAATTTGTGGCATTCGAAGCGATTCTGTAAGGCGTTTTAGCTTCATACCAATCAAACTCAAAGCAATTCTTAGGCCGTGTGCTATTTTTCAGTCGGATGACGAAATTTTGACAGTCTGAATGAGAATATTTAGCAAATGTGAGATGAATATGACTGTCAAAATTTCATGTAGACCCAGGGGCTAGTATAAATTTTGATAATCGGAAGAGCATTTTTGACACAAGCAAAAATAGAAAAAAATGTAGTGCTTCCGACAGCATAGCAAACAGAAGTGGAAAATATTTGCATAAAGTACTGTTAATTTTAAGTATATATTAACAATTTTGCAAATTAAATTAAATTTTTGCGCTAAATCTAAAACTGCCGAAATCTAAAACGTCAAAATTTCATCGTCCTTTTGGCACAGTAAAAATGACAATTATATTTCGACAGAAATTGTATTCAAGTCAGTAACTTCTTTTCTACCACCAGTGAAAACTTTGCGAATAAGACACGGCCTTATTGATTGTTTCGTTGGAGTGTTGCATCGCTTTTCCAATTGATTTTTAGCATGATATAACACAAATACTAAAAGACAACACAAAAGAGAACACTGCACATGCACAACAGATCCATATAAAAAGCATATTTTCATACGTGTAAGTGTACATAAGTATGAAAAGTACATACGCCAACGACAGAATAATGCTGTCTCTCACTTTCAATGCACTCACAGTTAAAAAAAAAATTTAGAAAGGACTGCACAACAGCAAAAAGTAGTGAAAAAAGTACTACAAAAACTGATCATTCATACTAATCGTATGGTAGAAAATCTCGGGTCATTTTGACCCAGATAAACGTATAGTGCACATGCCAGTTTTTTGTCTCTGCAATGCACATATGTCACATATTGCAATATGTGTCACATATATGTTGCAAAGATAAAAGTTCAACAAATAAAATGGTATTTTTTTTTTAATTTTTGATTTTTAATATGTTTTTTTTGCAAATGAAAAGTGCCTCTAGTCAATATCGACGGTTCTTCTTTAAACGCGATCAAGAAAATCCTTTTTTTTAAACTGCGGCGACAAAAATCTGTTTTTACAAAATGCGGCGAAAGAAATCCATATCAAAAAATGCGGCAAAGAAAATCTCTTTTCAGAGTGTGACGTTAACAACGCTGCTTTTTTTAAGGAGTGGGAACAATTTTTCTGAAAAAAATTATATTTTCAAATAAGTATTTCTATTTATTATTTCATCTTTATAATTCCTTACAGTACTCTATAAAATGATTTTTATATAAAAGTGATTTTTTTCGCCGAATTTGATAAAAGTGATCTTATCAGCCGCATTTTGAATAAAGAGATTTTCTTCGCCGTAATTTTCTGTCGGAAGATTTTTTTCGTAAGCACCGTCGATATGACCCGATAAACGGGTTTAAGGTTATGTTGAATTTTCAGCTTTGATGTATTCAGAGACTTATAGCAGAATTTTATGATACATTTTTTTGTGGAACATTTTAATCCATTATATCCTCGTTTTATGGGTCTGTTTTGCCTTTTATCACAAAAAGGTCAAAAAAGACCCATAAATTGAGAAGTTGAGGGGTCAAAATGTTCCACAAAAATATTCCTCGTAGTATTTTACATGAGTCCTCAGAACACATCCTATACTTAAAATTAAAGGATAACATGATTTCCTATGCCGATTCACTATAAGAATGCTGAAAAAGAGGGAAAATTAAATCCCCCCTGAAATAAGACTCAGACGTAAACTTTTAAAACGTCGATACACGTTTATTGTTTTTTTGTCCCCTCTACCAGAATACATTGTCGGAACCTTGTTATTTTGGAAAAAAATTGATTTTGTTGTTCAGTGTAATTAGAGACAGAAATTTATAATTTTCTGTTTTTTTTTTTGTTTTTTTTTTTTGTGCAACAGTGTTAGTTGCAAGCTTCATTTGATCTTCTGCATTAATTTAAAATTAAATTGCAACATGACTTAACAATTACAACAACAACAACAACAACAACAACAACAACAACAACAACAACAACAATAGCAATACTTGCAGCACACAAACATTAAAATATATAAATATATGTTTTTATTGTTTATATATGTATATATGTGCATATGTATGTGCATATAAATATCTTTCACAGCGGCTGGCAATAAATTTTATGTGAAGAAAAAAGTTGCAAGATTTGCAACTCTGTAATTCTAAAAAGAAGCTCTTCGCATACAGAAAGACGCACAGCCAAACAAAGTCACACACATGCACAGTCACACACACACACACACACACACACATATGCACATGCATATAGGTTTTTTATTATATTAGGTTTGTTTTATTTTGGTTTTTTGCTTTTTGCACGTTTTGCGTCCTGCAAGGACTTGCGATGGACGAGGACGACGACTTCGGCTTGAGTTGTATTGCGTTGCAAAGGGCGGCTGTTGGGAGGTAGGCATAAGGCGTAAAGTGTGGGCCATTGGGCGGGCTCGCCTGTCATGTGTAGAACATGTTGTGCTTGGCGTGTTGTTCATGTGTGTGTTTGTGTGTGTGTGTGGCAGCATATATAATGTCTAAGAAAGTGCAGAGTCAAAAAAAAAAAAAAAATAAAAAAATAAAAAACAGCAGGGGGACAACAGAGAAAACAACCAAGAATAAATTGCAATAAGTTGAAAAGAACGAAAGTAAGAAAAAAAGAAAAAAACAGATTCAGAAAAAAAGCAAATGGCAGGAAAAAAGGGGGAGTTGCAGGAAAAAATACACCAACAACAACAACAATTAAAGCATAAAGAAACTTGGGTGGTGTTCAATGAACAAGAAGCAGCAATAGCAGCAGTTGTTGGCAGCGCGTTTTATTTAGCAATTTTTTGGCCCCTTTTTCATATTTTTTTATTATTCCTTTTTTTCAGTTCCTTTTTTTATTTTTTTTTTTCTTTTCTTTTCTTAATATTACTTTTACAGGCGTGGAGCATGGAGAGTGATTGTCTTGAGTTCGTTGCCAGCTATACGTCGGTGAACAGCAAACTGATGGTTCGAAAGGGGGCTGCTGTGGAAAGAGACATCATATTTTATTGACTTTTTTTCTTTAACTTTTTAATTGCAATTTTTTTTTTCTTTCTTTTAATTTATATTTTTATGTTTTATCTTCATTAAAGTAACACACACATGCATCAAGACGAGGACAAGGCGTAGGGAGTGAGAGAGAGAGAGAGAGAGAGAGCAACAATGAATTTAAATAAAAATAAGCAGAACTTGGCAAACCTTTTGTTCTTACACCATGAAGAAGGAAAAGCGGCAATATTAAATTTCAGTGATCTAATGTCCTTTAGTGAAAATTGTAAGGATATGTTGTTTCTTTTAATTTCTTAAAAATAGTACTTAAACTTTTTTTTACTATTTCAAAAATTTTGCTGTGAACGCTTTTCATCAACAAAAAGCTAATTTAGAAAAAAATGACTTTCTGGTTGATTCTGTCTTACTTACAAATAGACCCGAGATCCTGCTTCAGATTTCAGAGTATTGGATACTCATTAAATTCAAATTTTCGAACCCTATAATACCGGCCTTACCATATCCGCCTGGGACTGATGATCACCTTACATGGATTTTACTCCATTCTACATGAAAAGAAGTTGTGGCATTTTTAATTTTCTTGATATTTTTAAAAGGTTATCAAACATATTTTTTAGTAATTATATTTTGAGTTTAATGTTAAAGAAATTAAAAAAAAAAAAAAATATATATATATATATATATACATCGCATAGTTTTCTTACAAGGAGAGACATAATATTCTCATATTAAGCAAATATTTTGCTTGATCTAAGAAAATTTTAAATTGAAACAGCTTCATTTGGTCAAATCAAGCTAAATGACAAAAAACTGAAATTAAGTACAATAAATTTTGAACTTTTTTTCTATAATTGAGTGAAATAACTTATCGCTTAAAACAAGAATAAAATACTTGATTCTTGGTTATAATTGCTCTTGCTTGAACTTATATTGGCATGCTTATAGTTCACAACAAGTTTAAATGAAAACATGTTTAACATGGTGCGGATTGACAAACTATGGAATGGTTTCAAGGCGCAGTGTCTTATCTGTTACTTTACTTGGTGATTGTGTTAAGCGATAAGTGCTTGTGATTACTTTACTAATCACAAGCATCTACAAGATATATTTAGTATATTCGAATAGTTTTTTATGATCGATTGTCCTACATTCTACATTTTTGCTGAAGAATTTTCCTTATAATCAAGCAAAACATTCTAGTAATAAGAAAATTGTTAACTTGAATCAAGCAAATTATTCTAGTTTTCAGTAAATTCTTTACTTGAATCCAAGAATGATAGAAACCAGATTACGCTTTCCGCAAATGAGAGAGAGAGAGCATGACGTCACAAGCGTTATTGTCAAACTTTGGAATAATTTTACTCCCACACCCACGCCTAAATATTTTTTTTTCTTATTTTTATAATATGTAGTTGGACCTCCTTAACCCATTGGTATAATAAAATTTTGTCAGTCTCATATAGTTTAGGAGATAAAAATATTGAAAGTTTAAAAAATTCATATTTTTCGTATCCGAAAATATTCATATTTTTATACAGAAGAGTCTATATTTTTACTTTACTTTTTCGAAAGAATTTATTTTCAATTTCGTCAATTTGCCTAAGAGATCGCACATTTGCATACGTTTTTGTCAAGCAAAAGTACTGTGTGACGTCATGCACTCAGTTGAGAAAGAGAGCATTAGGTAACGGGACTGCGGAACGCGTAATCTTGTTTCTGGCATTCTTGACTTGAATCAAACAAAGTGTGCTGAATTCAAGGAAAATAAATTTCTCACATCCAGCAAATTATTCTGGCTTTCAGCAAATTGTTATTTGAATCAAGCAAATTTTTCTCACTTCAAGCAAATATTAGCCTTCAATATAGAAAAAATATTCTTGAGCTTTAAGAAAATATTTCTTGAATTAACAGGCATGTGATAGAAATCGTTTTCGTACGAAAAAGCTAGCGAATCCGTTTTGACCTGTCTTTAAAGTACACTCATTTTTTTTTTTTTTTTTTTTTTTTGGAAAGCCAAAGAAACATGTGAATTTGAATCAGAGGCAAGTGTTATGCCTTTACCTCAGTCAATTCAAGTTATAAGGCAATCTCATCCACAAACTTCTCTACCAACAACCACAACTTCATGCCGTAAATATTGATGAATTTTAATTTCAGTTGATTAGAAATGAGGAGGGAAAATTAGGAAAGGTTTAAAGCGAAGGACCATGGCCTGGCCGGGAATCGAACCCGTGACCTCTGGGGTGGCAGTCAAGCACGCTACCAACTCGACTACCGAGGCCGCCAATTGTATTTTTTTGTATTTTTCACAGTTTTGCACAAATCTGTGAAGTTCAATAACACTCGAATTTAATTTAATGGATTTTAACAAATTTAAATAAATTTAACACGTAAAACAAATTCGTAGATTTGCAATTTCGTTTGAGTTTTGAATTCGTACGATTTCCATCACATGCCTGTAAGTATTTTTTTTTCTCATTATCATGTGTTTACCCACTAAACCATAAGCGTAGGTTTTGCGTAAGATGAGAGTTTTGCGAACGTTTTTGGGTAGACTTTTTTAATTTTTTATTTGTCGCTTAAAAGTGCTTGCTTTAGAAGAATAAATTCATTAAAACTTTTCACATAAATAAAAACTGTCCTCCTTTGGCGAAATTTATAAAAAACTTATTTTAAGTCGGAAAAGAATCATTTTTTCAAATTTCCTCGTAAATGAACCATTTTGTTCTAAAATGCGTTCAGGAATGAATCATAAATTTAATTTTTTGTACATTCTTAAATGAGTTAAAAAGTAATGATTTTTTTATCCTATCAATACAAGCAATTTCTCATAAACGAACCATTTTTTGCTCGTAAATGAGTTCAAAAAGGAATCATAAAAATTTTTTTTATTCTAAAATGAGTTAAAAAAGGAAAAATTTAACATTTTTTAAAATAGAAAATTAAAATGTTAACCTGAAGGTTGTATGAATAAACAAACGTCATATAAAAGTTTTCACCAGTGAAGGAAAATTGTTTCTTTTATACCAATTATCAATATGTAATAATAAATAATATGATGCAATAGTAAAATTTATAATTCAAAAAGGTTCATTTTTAAACTCATTCCTGAATAAAAAGGTTCGTTTTCGAAAGGCTATTCAGTCCGGCAATTGATACAAAATGGGTTAATTTTCGAATGCCGAAATGGAAATTTTCTATGGTTAACTTTTAACTAATTTCCGAAGAAAAAATGTACAATTCATGTTTCTTTTTTAACTCATTTCCGAACAAAATAATGATAAAAAACGGGTTCATTTTTGAGTGCCGAAAGTGAACGCTTCTACACGAAAAATGTAATTTTGTTTCACAGAGTGCTCAATTCTAGCCAAATATTGTTTGAATTGAGAAATTTACGCTTGAGTGTAAACTAATAGCCTATTTGCTCGGTTCAAACATAGGATGATCCCAACCACCCAAGGAAGCTTAGACGCATAAGCATTAAGCTTATAAAAACCTTGAGATTACTATTGAGAAATGATTACATCTAATTGTAGAATAAATATTGAGTATATAATAATATAAACAAAAACAATATATAAATAATAATATTGAGAATTTGTACATAAATAAGCTTTATGTAAATGTTTTTCTACAATTAGAAATAAGAATTTCAAAAAGCTTTTACCAAATATTTTTTTTTTTCAATCGGAAAAAGCTTCCAACTAACTATTTCTGTCATTATTATTTATTATATTAATTATCTTTCTATGTCCGTCCGTCTTCTTATGGATTGCACTCATTGCACCCCTGTTTCTACCTCCGTCCGCGTATTAAGTGAATTACTAATTTGCTTATATTTAACAATTTGTCCAAAAAGTAACCCTGAACTATAAGCGTTGTGTTTTCTTTAAATAACATCAACAGTTGCAGTACTATTGCTTTTGTCAGCAATTTGCGAGTATGATTGAAAAACTCGAACTTTTTGTGTTTGTAAGCAAGCGTGCTTGTTGTTTGTTTTTGTTTTTTTATTGTTTGTAAGCTTGTTGTGAGGACTATTTATAAATGGCTGATTGGGCTTGATTTTTTTTCTCTCCGTGTTCATCTTAAGAACTTATTAACCCTTATCCTGTATTTAAAAATAAAAGCGCATGTGACATAACTGGGTCAATTTAACCCAATATATGAAAAAAGTCTTTAAAATATTATATATTATTTTTGTTCCATGAATATGAAATGGAGATATAAATCTAAAATTTCTTAAGTGGTTTTTGAGCAATAAGTGCAGCTTTTTGAAACTAGAGCATTTATTTGAATATTTGTGCTATTTTATCGACTTGGACAAATAAGGCATCGTCCTCGATTTAAACTTGTTGTTTGTGAAACTGTATCTGCGATATTTTGAAGGCTTCTTACAACTGCTTTTGCTGGACTGCTATAAAGTTTCTGCGTGAATTTTCTTGATCAATGAGTTAAAAAAAAATTAAAAATTAAAAAAGCATTGTATGCACTTATGTCAACCATATTATAAAACAAAGCCTGAGGCAAACGATTTTTTCTACGTTTGCAAGTATACGTCCTGATAACCTGATCTAGTGTATCTGCAAAGACTCATTGTTGACTTGAAAACTTGACGCCTTTTCCGATCATGCCACAAACTTTCAAGTGCCTCACCGTGGGATCGAAATACTCCAGCTAATAGCAAAAGTCCAAAATATGTTTCAATAATTATTGTATCTACTTGAATGCAAGTATGTCCAAAAACAAACTGGCCTAAAAACAATTCGCTGATATTGTCATTTGTTAATAGCTAATGAAAATAAATGATCTTCTATATTAGTCATCTCGACGATTTTGTTTACAATATCATGCGGCATGAATGAAAGAAATGATGATCGAATGCTATCTACCAATACCAATACAGTTCTAGAAATACCATATCGTGTAACAATAGACGCAATATTCAAAACGTTCTCTTTAGAACATCTGCCAGGTACGCTTACAATTGAGTTTTTAGACCACACATATTTCCCATTTATTGACGGAAAACTTTCTGAGATGCCGTCCTGAGGGCCAGCAATTTCTTCTTCATCTGTTTTTCAGATATATTGAGATTATAGACAGATCCGACTTCGGAATCATCATCTTTACTGGCAGTATCATTTGGTATTTCATCATCAAAATCAGAGTTTTCTAGTAAAGCTTCAATTTCTTCTCTATTCATTTTGCACTGTAAAACACAACCGCAAAGTCCAAAATTTATTGAGCAACATCTTGAATATTTTCATAATTGTTGTAATTCGCTAAATTGTTCGCATAGTTTCAGCCGCATATATTCACTTGTATGACTATTTATTGAGAGAAGTATGTGAAACTGTAACGGTAATATAACGCATTTGAGTCTGTTGTTGCTATGGGTTCGTTGCAAAATTTCCATATTAAATAAACAATTCAAATAACTGCTACTTAGGTTTTATTTTTTTTTTTATGTTGACGCTTGTAAGAAAAACCACTCATAATAAAATGCTAGTTATTATATTGGGCAAATTTGACCCACATGTACAGCTTGTGGAACTTTTTTTGCCCAGCCTTACTTAAAGAAGGTAATGGAACAAATAAATACTTTTCATTTTAGTTTTATGAAAAAAATAATTGTCAAGAAGTTTCATTAAAATATATAGAGCTAGTGCAAAAATATTCAATGTTAAACACATTCTGGGCAATTTTGACCCATGAATACAGGATAAGGGTTAAAGAGCTGCAGGAATGTATTGCATTTCTTTACCCATGGTATAATAATACATGGTAGCATTGACAACTGCTTATTTTCTCTTCAACAGGAAAACATAAACTGTCAAAAACAGCTTTTTGTGGAAATACATCAGCAGCTGCTGTGGTTGTTGTTTTTTTTTTCACTCCAACGTTTTCAACATTGCTTGTGTTTTCAATGGCGGATTGTGAGCGTTCTCTTTTTGAGTATTTTTTTTGACAGTAGATGATTTCCCAAGCAACTGTCAATGCTACCTTGTATTATTATACCATGTTCTTTACCATTCTATGCATTCTATGCGAGTATTCCATATTCTCAAGTCATTTACAAAGAGAAACGAATGAGTGCGAAACATCAATTTTGCAGAGCGAATAAATGCCAATGCTCTCTGAAATTCATTTCGTTCTCATGAGAATGTTTTGAAACGGCAATTGAATGCAGTTGTGCAGCTCTTTAGAACTTATGTATATCATTGAAATTTCACCAAAAATAACGGTCTATCAAAAACTAGTTTATTTAATCTCGATTCGTCCGTCTTTTAAGTCCTTACAGTCCAAATTTTAGACTTTTTTACAGATTCACGAAGATATCTACAAAATATTTTATATTTTTACTTTAATTTTTTTTTCTAAAAAGAATCGAATTGAAACTTCAGCGAATTAATGTTGAAGAAGCAGGATAAGAGGGACTGGTGGAGATTAAGAAGTAATAAGAAAATCATTATGGGTATTCACGGCTTGATGTGAAACGCAGTTGCGACTATGCGAAAATTGCGAAATTTCGCATCACTCCAACAACAAATACATTGGAAGCAATTTTGCAACCCTTCTTGAACTTATCGAGAAAACGCACAAGCGATGATGCGAAAAAGCTGATTCGTGTTTTGGTTGTTTTCGAACATATGTTGTTGCCAACTGGGTAAAACTTTAAAAAGGCTAAGTTTGTACGTCGATTTTAATAGCTTTTTGTGGTTTTGAAATAAGGTGGCAATTATTTTCTTTCAGCTGTCGTATATACATAGTTGCAACACTAAGTTGCGTTATTGCGAAAAATATCTTGCATTTTCGCATTCTTGCAATTCGCATCAATCCGTGAATAACTCTTTTATGTTTTAGCTGATTTTACTATTAAGTTTTAAGTGAAACATGTCTGCCACTGCCAAGTGGGTCGTTTGGACGTTATATCGCAGAAAAACTGCTGCCTCTGAGGTCTGGTGGTAATATTTTAACAAAATATAAAATAAAATAATACATTTTTTTCCTATAAAAAAAAAAAATATATGAAAAAACTTTTTGTTTATAAATCAACGAAATACCAATACTTCATATAGGAAAAACTTATTTTGAAACATAGTAAAAAAGGTCATTGAATTGTTAATTTTAAGCTAAGAATATGATGGAATATGAATATGATGGAACAGATAATTGACATAAAAAAGTAAAAAATAAGTTAATTTCTTAAGTAGCATGCATTTCCTTAAAGCAATTTCGTTCTTTTGAAATACATAAATGAATTTGCATTTCTCACAAAAGCAATGTGTTCTTTCTGAAATACCTTGAATAGTTTTACAATTATTTTTGCACCTTGTAGGTTCTTTCTTGCCATCATGCTGGGGCTTATGATTAAGGTCTTACCTCTCTTGGTCGTTTAGATGAAGAAGGCAATGAATTATCTTCATGCTCCGTATTGGATGGACGTCCTCGCTTAGTTGAAGGTGCTTTATGACCATTTAAAAGAAGGCGACAGAAAATTATTTGAATTCAAATAATTTTTCTGTACGGCCGCCACCTCTCTGCAGACAATGGCAAATCTCAGAGAGTAATCAAAACGCCATGTAAAGCTTCTTGAGAACGAGAACTTTCCGTTCATCGCCGTTCGGAGTCGGCGTTAAGCATGTAGGTCCAGTTCTCGGTCAATTGTGTACAAACTTAATAACACGCACAACACAATTGATCATAAGAAGCTAGGTCAAAGTCCTTTCAAGGGCTGAAATGGCCAGTTATTTATTTTTTTTTTTTATTTCCAAAAGCTGAAAGCTTGTAGCGAAATTATCAAAATAAAGTGTTTTGCAAGTCTCTCAGAAAAGTGAAAAACAACTACTGCACCAAATCAGAATTCTGAAAAGTTTTTGGCGTCGATGTCGGACGAACTGCCCTGGTAAAGGAAGAAGTCATATGGCATTCCTGATTTCCCAGCCAAAACGTATACCTTAATTCCACACGGATTAGGTTTTCCTTTCATATACTGTTTAGTAGACAAATTTCCAGTATATAGAATGATTTGTTCGTCTACAGATAGAATATCTTCTTGCAGATATTGAACTTGAAGTTCCAAGCAACGTTTTCTCACTGAATTAATTACTGCCCTGACTTTAGCAAATTTATCGTTATTATTCTTGTCTATTTCCAAATTGTTAAGATATGCAAATTATTTCTCAAAAGACAAAATCTGTTACAAAGGCTCCGAAAGTACAGTGTCGCAATAAAGCTTGCTACCAATTAAAATGTGGTTTTTTATTTCAATGACATCAGTTGACCTGAAATTTTTTGCTGTATTTTGATTTGCATATAAATTTGTGTAAAAGACAAAATCTATTTTATTATTGCGCAAGCGCTTTTTTTTTGTGATGACCATCAAATCTATACCGTAAATGCGATTTTCATACATGCGGTATCAATAGAAAGGTCTTGCTCTGCAGATGTGCAATAATGTCTTACTTTTTCTTCGAGTGTGCGTTTTTTTTTTATTTTGGCTTTGCATGCATTTGTTTTTGTAAAGTTCGCTGGAAAATGTGCTGAACACTGAACGAGTGCGGTTTGTGTTGTTGTTTTTTGCAGGTGTTTTTTGATTTTGGCTCATCGCGAAGACAAAATTAAGATAGAAAAAATGTGTATGCAGGACCACGCGGGCCATACGGGCAACTACGTGGGCATGTTTGGCTTACACAGACATATCACGGCGTGAGAACCATAGGGTTCCATCTGGCTTTTTTTGACTTTTGTGTTTTTTGATTGGAATCTACTCTTTATAATGGTTTTTATCTATTACAGAAACTCTTTTTTTAATTATACTAATAATTTTTGAAATATTAACAGAGCTATTTAGTTCTATCTGCAAAAAAGTGGATGCGCTTAGTTCCAAAAGGTTCTATCTGCAACCAATTTCAATTCTGTTACAAAAATAGAATAAATTGTTTGAGTTAGTTTTTCTTAAAATTTTAAAATGTTAAAAACAACTTGAATTGATGACTTCCAAATGAAATTGGCAATTTAGAAAAAGTGGCAGCACGGAAAACTTTGTGGTTCTGTCTGCTGCCAACGTCAGTGTTGTGAAAGTGTTTGTGTTGATCATTACATTTTTGGGTGTCCAGGCTTAAAATGTCTTATAATATAAACCAAATGGAAATATCTAGTGACAGTGGATCTGATATTCAGCCTTGGAAAGAAAAACTCGACCATAATTTGAAAAATGGTTACTGTGCTGTTTTGCATGAGGGATTGTGTGGTCGAACAGGAAACGATATAGCCAGTGCTTTAATAATGATCCTCTCTAAAATATGTATGGACTCCTCAAATGCAAAAGATTTCATTTTATGGAGTGACAGTTGCGTGCCGCAAAATAGAAATTCTTTAATATCCTTTGCTTTTGCATCATTTCTTCAAAACAACTCATTTGTTCGGACTATTACTTTAAAATATTCTACACCTGGCTATTCATGCATTCAGAAAGTAGACAATATCCATTCAAATATTATAAAAAGACTAAAATTGACTGAAGTTTGGTCATCTGTGTCTTTGTTACGAGTTGTACTGGTAGCCAACAACAAACATCCTTACCATATGATAGAGATGAGCTGCATGGAGTGACTTTTTTGATTTTCAATCGCCAGCAAAAACTTTAAATTACAGCAATGTTCCATTTACTAAAATTTACCAGCTTACTTTTAAGAAATATGACATATTCTATGTAGGTTACAAGCTCATTCATGGTTCCAAAGAATTGAAAAATGCTTCGATACTAAAAAAACAAGCCACTCGATACACTTCGAATCCAACACTTCCGGCTCCTAATAAAGCAAAATCTAAGTAAGTGGATGCCTTCCGTAGCTATAGATTTTTATAAAACAATTTTTAATAAGATGACTTCATTTGAAAAAACAAAATTGAATTTTTGAGTTCCAGAAGGTTCTATGTGCAGGTTCACATTAAAAAGTATTTATTTTGTTATGCTATCTTAACTTTTTTTACATTTACTTTAATATTTCAATACAGAAATTAATAATTCTTATAATGCTAATGCTTATTTTATAATTTTGTAATCGTATAAAAAAAGTAATATATCGAGAGCTTATATTCAATATGACCTATCCACAAAAACACATTTTTTTAGGAGAGCAAAAAAACCGTTTTAATCTTTCAGTATACAATTATTTACCAATCAAAGTACTAGAATATTGTACAATTTGGTTAATAAGTTTCCATACTAAAAAAAAATTTAATTTAATCTTATGCTTTTCCTCTAGGTGTAGACACGTTATTTTGTAAATTAAAATTTTTTATTTTTTTGTGTAAATATGTAGATAAGTCTTTTTATTCAATAGAAAAAATAAGTTCTTCATCAATTCTTTGATGCTTTTATTCAGATGTTCGTTGGTTAAAATATTATCAAAAAACTAGTAAAATATCGAAATAGCAGGAAAGAATAATAAAGATGGCCTTTTAATATAAGAACATTTTTTATTTGAATTTTCTACTGTGATACGCTTGCTGGGCAACATTGTAGCGTGGTCTTTAACAAAAACTTTCTAAGCCTCCTAGCTTATGCTCCAAAACAGCGAGAAAATATTGTTCCTGGTTTCTTCATCAAACTTGTGACAGTGCCTTACTTTGCTTTTGAAATAAAAAGCTGACGAGCACTTTGGACCAATTTTTCTTTCTAGTTTTTGGGTTTTTTGTTCGCACTTGCTGCCAACAGTGGAAAACCCAAAGTATTGCTTACCCCTCATGCGGTCCGTTGCGTTTTCTGTCCTTTTATTACACTTAGAGTCATGATTTCTATTTTTTCTTCGAATAAGGCTTATTGGCAATATATCTTCAGCGTAAAAAGCCTTAATATTTCAATCATCCGATTATATAATAACCTGTTATTTGCCCAATTTCTTCCTCCGTCGATGATGCATAATTAGTTGCTATGCTTTTCAACGCATTTCCTTCTTTATTTTGCACTGTCATTGTAATCTACCACGATTTTTTTTAAATTTTCTTAGACATCTTGAAAGAATTGTGTAGATGAGTCGATTTGCATTCACAAAAAAAAAAAAAATTGTAGCAGATAAGTAAAACAATTAACGATAAAAACTATGCTAAACATTTTTTCTTCGTTTTGAAATTAATCTCACGAATCACAGATGAGTCAACGATTTCTTTGCGATAAAAAACGAATTTTGTGGAAAATGTAGATAGGTCATATTGAATATAAGCTCTCGATATATGAATAATTTTTGAAAATGTGCAAAGTTTGAGTTCCAAAAGGTTCTATCTGCAATCTTTAATTAAAAAAGTTAATTTTTTTGTTTTTTTGTAAATTTTTATGAAACAAATTTTGTATTCTAATAGAGAAACGAATTGTTTTGATTTTTCATATTTCTTATATAATAATATCAAAATGGCTCCGAACTTTAAAAATGCTCTCCTGAACATTTTTCAAAAAGCCAGATAGAACCCTCTGGTTCTCACATCGCGATATGTCAAAAAGTGAAAAGGGTTTAAATAAAAAAAAAAATAAAATACTAGATATTTTTCGAATTTTGGCGTTTTAACGCCATACGGGTTTACTAGTTCTCAAATAATTCATCAGTTAAAAATTTTTAAAATATTCATTGGGACAAGTGTTTTATAACAAAAATTTATTCCAGAATCGCCTCTCTCTCTATGCCACTTTATATCACATTTCTTTGTGTACGAAAATCTTGATTAAAGATCATGTGAAGTTAAATCTTCTTCATCAAAATCATCCTGATGTGGGTCGTTCTCAGTGAAAATATTTCCTAGTTGATTTAATGCATCGATATCTTTTTATCCATCTTCAATATTCCTGGTCAGAGTCTGATCCGAAATCCAAATTTGGATTTTCTTCAATGCCAGACTCGAGAATAAGGTCTAAAATTTCTCTTTCCGTAATTCTCGGCATAGTTCTTTCCCTTTAACAAGAAAAAAAATACTTTACCTTTGGGCTTTTGTGCATGAATGTACCTTAGAGATTTAACGGAATGTACATTTTTTTAAACATGTTTTGATAAAAATTTCCAAAAACAATTTACAATTAATGGAATATTTTTTTAATATGGACAATGATAAATATAAAAACACAATTTTTTTCAAAAAAATTACACCCTTAAATACTTTTTTTAATTTTATGAAAACGCGTCTTACTACAATTTCGTTTAAGTTGTTGACGCCTCTACAGAATGCACGAAACTGATCACTTGTTGGCAAGAAAATAATAAAAAATATGCATAAGTTGGTTGGCCATGAAATAAATAACGGGATAAAATTGAAATCAGACGATTTTACGCATAGGCGAGTTAACAACAGGCTTTACAAATCGATGTACAGTATTGTGAACACCACCGCCAAAGGGTTAATGAATCCTTTTTCTGAGGAGTAACATGTAAACATCTAAAGTTTTATTTTTTCGATTTTAAATAAATATATTTGCATCGAATCTAAATCTTAATCTTCCTCCAAAATTCTTTCATTAACCCTGCTTCCGCAGGAAATCTGTTTAAGTTATTGCTGCTGCCTTCTCGTCCCACAACCCAAGCCTCGCTCTAGCCTTGGACTAATACCATCTATTGTCAGTTAAGTTTAAATATTTTTTGTGTTCTTTTTTTCACTTTGCTTTAACTGGTTAAAAAAATAATTGACTTTTTTAGGGGTCTTTTTTTATTAACATTTTGAAGTGGATGCCTTTGCACCAATCCTGTGCGCTGCTGCAACGCGTCCGTTTTTCTCTTAGTTTTTTCTATTTGTTTCATTGTTTTTTTTTTTCTCCTTTTGCCAGCTAGCTATATATACAAAATTTTTCATTTTTATGTACTTTCAACGAACGTGTGTTTGTGTGTGTGTGTTTTTTTATATTTATTTTTACACTTTTTGCTTACATTCGTGCCGTGCCGCACTAAGCCACCTACAAGCAACATCCACACCCACACCACCCTCTTCACATCTTGACCGTTATGCCTTTTTTAGTTGTTTTCCTTCTTTGAATTTGTTTTTTTTTTGCTTTTTTATGTTGTTCTACTTCTTTGCTTCTTTCGATTGTCATTTGCAAAAATCCTGTTGGTTGCCTTTGGGCAGCGCCACCCGACCTCCGTGGCGCCACTGCAGAACCAGAGCCTCGTTAGCGTGCCACATCAAGGCAGCCAGCCAACCAGCGTTCTTCGGCGCCGGACCCGCCACTCAACGATGAACACTTGCACCAACGAGCCAGCGACGAACGAACGAAGCAACAAACAACGAACGGCTGGACGCACAGACCGCCACTGGCTGCCTTGGCTGCTTAGTTATAGTTACTGTTGTTGTTCTTGTTGTTGTTGTTGTTGCTACTCTTCATTCTATTCTTTATTATTTTGCATTTTATATGATTTTGTTTTTTATTTTTTTCTTTTTGTTTTCATTTAATTCATTTTACTATTTTTTTTTTATTTTTGGTAATTTCTTGAAGTATTGCTGCGAATCGCGTGGGCGAGGCACAGTTTTGTCGACGCAGGACGAAGGACGCCGGATGAGAGCAGCAGCTTTGGACTTTTTTCTCCACAACTTTGCGTTCGTTCGTTGGTTCATTTCAAGCTTTAAACTTTTTTGTTATTTTTATTTCCATATTTTTTTAGTTTCACATTTTTTTGTACCTACACACACACACACACACACTTACAATCTAACCAGTAAGCAGCAGTGCAAAGGACCTGCTGTTGCTAGCACTGACCAGGATTCATGAATAGCATGCAACGGAATTCTGCCAAGATAGCGAGCAGCAAATAGGAGAAGCTGCAAAAAAAGAAATGTTTTATCATCAGCAGCAGCAGCGGGAGGAGTTTATTTAAATTAAAAAATATATGCACAGAAACGTATGTACGTAACTTCAACGAGTAGCACCATCATCAGGACGAAGTAGGACGTCGTTTTTAATTAAGATGCTTCAAATTGTTTTTTCTAAGTTTTCTTTGCTCGATTTTATTTTGCTTTATGTATTTTTTTTTATCATTTTATATTATTATTTAAAAAAAAAAACAAAATATAGGAAAAAGGAACAGTCAGCTTAACCCATTAAGTCCGGGAAGAGCACAATTTCAATATGATGTTTGAGACTTAATTTCCGCCATAAAAAATTGGAATAAAAAATTCCAAACATACCTATTCTACTATTTTTGGGGTCGCTCTTTCGATTGGTGCAGTCGGATTTGCATAATAATGACTTTAGAAACCAATATGGCGCATTTAAATAAAAAAAATAACGAAATTTTTTGCGATTTTTTTTTTGTGAATTTTTTTTGCATCAATAAAGTTACTGAATCGGTGCCAAACCAAAACCAAAAGTGCACAAAATATCTAAAGTATAACTAGGAATATTATTTTTTTGGTTTGAATCAACCTAACCTCTTCAATATATCAATATGTAAAAAATTAACGTTATTTGATAAATTATGAATATTATTAATTAAATTCACATCTCTACTGATATTGTCCCAAAAATATATAAAAACAAGGGATTTTTGAGATCGCTAATCACGAATTTGAGGATAGATTTTCTAAATTTAAGATGGCGGATTCAATATGGCCGACCAAATTTCATAAAATGCTCCAAAATTACAAGAAAACGTGTATAAGGGGGTTTTTGAGGCCGCTGATCACGAATTCGAAGTTAGATGTTCAAAACTCAAGATGGTGAATCTGTAACCGATTAAATTTCATGAAATGACTGAAACAAATGCGATATGGTTTATTATACGGATTGTTTACGATAAAAAATTGGGGTTTTCCGTCCGTAGGCCGCTATATAAACGTTTCCTAACTGGAACCTTGTGAAACATTTATATTTTTATAATTCAAATGAAGTTATCTGGCATTTGTAAATTAAGTCTAATATCTTATATTCAAATATTCGTAATTTTTAATATTCGAATATTCTAAGTTATTTGAAAAAATCCGAAATCCGAATGAAAAACAAATAAAAATAATAAAAAAAAAAACAAAAAAAAATATAATAAATAAAAAACAAAATGAAAACAAAAAAAAACAAAAATAAAAACAAATAAAAAATACTCTTGCCGTCCTCCTTCCCTTGAGTTGAGAAACATTTATAAAGCGGCTAACGGACGGAAAAAACAATTTTTTATCGTAAACACCCCATATAATGAACATTATAACCGGAAATTCGTGATCAGCGATCTCGAAAATTCCTTGTTTATATATTTTTGGGACAATTACATCATAAGAGATGTGATTTTAATTAATAATATTCATAATTTATCAAATAACGTTAATTTT